>OX387985.1:12102231-12702231 GCA_947578425.1 Eugnorisma glareosa
TATTTGGTATTAATTTTAGCTTGATACCGCCACGCATTCCTGAGAAAGGTCTTGACAGACAGACAGACGGACAACAAAGTGATCCTATAAGGGTTCCGTTTTGCCGATTGAGGTACGGTACCCTAAAAACTAACGAAACTGCTCTATAGCCTCTATACCCGGAAAAGACATCCACCACGCTGAAGCGCACTGTCCCCGCCTTGTGTTCTCCTATTATAATATACCCTCTCCCAGAGAAGAGGCCTGAGCCTTTTTGCTCGCACCTGAATACCAGTATTTTATACGGACTGACTGCTTATCTGACCTCCATAACCAGTAACTGGGTAATACGAAACCCGTTGGTAAGACTGCTGTCTGACTTCAGGCTTCAGACCGAGTCTGGACTCATCATCTGCCTAGCCTTTTCTAAACTACGTTAGGGTCGTTCCAGTCTAAACGGATGTAGCGGAATACAGGGAGCAACTACCTATCTGAACTCCACAACCCAGTTAGAACTGGTTAATACAGTACCCTTGCTAAAACTGGTTGTCAGACTTTCGGGCCACTGACTACCTGTAACGAATGTCAAAGATCTACAAATGACAGCCGGGACCAACGGCTTGACGTGCTTTCCGAGGCACGGAGGAAACTCGGTATGTAATGAGTGGTCAGGGTCACCCATCTACGACCAACAACCCGAGCGACTGATATTATTTGGCCTCGAGCTCCCAACGTTCCCAACGTATGACGTTGTTGGCAAAGAACCACTCCACATAGCAATAGGCTGACGACCCTGCTTCCACTGCCCTAGTTGCCACCTAGAAACAAAGCCAGACACACAGGCGACAGCTGTTATACAACCACTGGCGCCGCTAATGGGCGAGTTAGCCGCATTTTTTCAATTCCAGCGATTGGAATATATTACAAGGACTAGTACTGCTTTCCTTGACATGCGTCGCGTGTCTGAACAGCCTTACCACGGTTTAGCACTGACTATATATAGCCTAGGACATAGTATAGATTTTTATCGTGAAGGCAATCGTGGGCTGTGCAACAGGTAGAGTTGGGGGGACAGAGGGTTTTATATGTAACTAGTGACCCGCCCCGGCTTCGCACGGGTGCAATGTTATACATATAAACCTTCCTCTTGAATCACTCTATCTATTAAAAAAAACCGCATCAAAATCCGTTGCGTAGTTTTAAAGATACATGCATACATAGGGACAGACAGCGGGAAGCGACTAGCGGCAACAGAAAAAAACATTCTGTGAAAATTTAAACTGTCTACCTATTACGGATCATGAGATACAGCCCGTTGACAGACAGACGGACGGACGGACAGCGGAGGCATAGCAATAGGATCCCGTTGTTTACAATCGGTTATGGAACCCTAAAAAGGAGAACTTCGGTTTTGCAATCAACCCGCTGAAACACCAGGTTGTAACTGAGAAATTCCTAATGGCATAAGCAAAAACCTCTGCATTACCTGACCTGAGGATCGAGTCTTCGCTCAGCCATCGCGCCGCTAGACCAACAAGGCAGTCGGTCATACTAAGAACCTAGATTAACGTTAGCCTAGTAGGTCGATCGATGTGAAACATGTATCGGTGTCAAGTCTAGATTATTCATGAATAGTAGTGCTGATTAAACTGGTGTAAGGGCCATCGGCGCGCAAACTGTTACTATGAATTCAGCACATTATATTAGTCTCCCCACCGAAGAAATTGTTCATGGGTTATTAAGAAAACTTGTGCACAAGATGTTTGCTCAATGCTTGCATCAAACGACAGACGCCTTTGTCACGTTGTTCGCATCGCTGTAAATCGTTGCAGACTAAAATCGTAAAAGTCCAAATCGATGTTCCGACATGGCTCAAAAACTACTGGATAGATCCTGTTCAAATTTTGCACAAATATTCCTTATAAGGTTCTTCAAATGTTAGGGTATATATTACCCCGCTGTCATGGTTGCAACAAGCGTGTCGTTTGAACGTGTAACTCGTGGCCATGTGGTTAGCGTGTAAATGGCAATCTAAATTGAGTCGGCCCAGAATTTGACTTCGAGTTTGGCACTATACGAAGCTCCTATTTCAGTTTCATCATCATCATCATCCAAAGCCTGAACTCACCCACTTCTGGGTATACCTAGGCCTCTCTTCACTTGTGCCAATATCCACGGTCCTGTGCCAATCTCATCCAGGTTTTTCCTCCGATGGATGGCATTCGGTGACAGCCTTAGTCCACTTGTCATCATTGCGCCTTGCTAGGTGTGCTGTCCAACTCTATTTGAGTTTCGTAACGCGATTTTCAATATTGAAAACCAAACAAAAAAAACCATTTCAGTTTAATACTTCTATAATTGACAAACGCTACAAATTAATCCATAGATCACTGTTCAGCCTCTCACTTAAGACACACATACAAATATTCAAAGGTCATCTTTCAGCTTGCGTAACACTGTAATATATTTTCAGAAGCTCTAACACAACAAACCCATTCGCTTCATATATTCCCTAACGCATAAATAACACCATTTTTCTACTATAAACAATAACATTTGTGCATCAGCAATAATCATTAGGTACTAACTACTAGCTGACCTAGACAATTGACCAGTCAATTGTTTGAAGTTTGAAACGCGATCCAACTGAAAAGCGCCAGCACAGTGAAGAGACATAGCTTTAAAAATGTCCACAGTACTTACAATTGTATGAAGACATCCCGAATATATGTTCAAACCTTGCACACCCGTGAGTTTTAGCTGCATACAGCATTGTTCGATCAAACCGAGCGAGCGGTCTGTGGCTATTAGATATTAGTACATTATCTGACAAACTCGCATTCCGACCCTCGCCCTTGCTCGTGCCAGCCCGCGATGCTGAGTCAGTAGTTTTAAATCAGCCCCTAAATAATGATCTCACTCAGATCTAGCCTGTCCCTTTGCTGCCCTCCCCAGCGACGCCCTAAGCCGAGGCTCGTACCCCACAGGGGGTGCCCTTAGCACGCTGTCACTTAGTTTATAAGCCCCTGGCTGGAGGCCAGGGCCCCACAGGATAGTCCGGTTAAGCAGAAGCCAGCCTCATAGGTTGACCTACGAGATTCCATGACGAAAACAAAAAAAAACGCATTCCGCTCGATTTACCAGCCACACCTTTAATTTTGTAATTGAAATTTCTAATATTGAAGCTACATCATTATCACGATCACTTGTCGCATATGACCGGCTGCTATCGTGCGCCTAAAATTTCTTCCTGGTCGAAGCTTCTGCGGTCAAAAGTCGTGGTCGTGACGGCGTAGTGCGCGAGGTCCCAAAATCTGGCCAAAAATCGCAGAAGACATTTACTTGTCTAATTGTCTTGGTCGGTTAAAACATCGAATTTCAACAAACTAACCTCAAAAATCCAACTATCGTTGCCAAAATCCCTAATCTTTCTCTAAACCTGTTTCCAGCACGAACAATATATTGCTACGAGTGCGACAGCTGGACGGACCCGCGCTGCAAGGATCCCTTCAACTACACGGCGCTGCCAAGAGACCAGCCTCCCTTGCAGACCTGCAACGGCTGCTGCGTCAAAATGGTCCGATATTCTAAGAGTCGTGAGTATCTTCATCATTTACCTAGCTTGATCCGCCTATGATGTTCCCTTTGCTGGGATCCAGGTCTAGCGCCATCTATGAAGCAATTGAAGAACTAAAAATCCTGCATCGCGATATCATGAATATCTGCGAGTTCAGCATTTAAACAACAACCCGACAACTGTCGGGCACCAGACACCCGTGAGAGCGGAGAATCCTCCCATTTTCAATGAAGACGAGGAAGTTTACACGCGGTTCCTCATTACCCCTAAACTATGACAAGGCACGTGTGAGGGGACTGTAATCCACCCCGCGGGCCCAATGTGGGTCGGTAGATGTCACATGTATTCGAAATTTTATGTTCCTAGGACATGCCGGTTTCCACACGATGTTTTCCTTCGTTTTTGAGAGTAGTGGTGATCAAATAAATTACACAAAGTATTGCGGCTGCCTGGGTTTGAACCTACGAACGAAAACTCGCTACTACTGCTCTATCTGGGATCTGCCTAGCCTTTTCCTAAATATGTTGGGGTCGGCTTCCAGTCTAACTGGAAGAGCGACTGCTAATCAATGTGTTCGATTGTGTTGACTACTCCATTGGTCTTCCGGATGTAGGTAAGCACCGTACATAGTGCTTGGTTGACGGCTTCGTGAAGGGTCTTGTTACAACACCCTGTATTATGTCGTAAAGCCATCAACATCTTCATGCTCTCATCCCAATTCGTTCGGATACGGCAGCGTGTCTTCTGTTCCATGTCCAGCGGACACATACCTTGTCTAGTTTATTTGATTTAAAATACAAGTGTTCTCAAGTAATCGCTCATTAAAACGTTTCTTTTAACTCGCGATTCAAATTGGGCTGGCAGCCAATATTCACAGAATGTAGTTTTTTTTTATTTTTGGCAGTCGACAACTCAGGCGGCATTTGTCATTTCTTGACAATGTTAATGAGAGAAGACGGTTCTGTAATGAGGGCTATCGTTTTTGAGCTCACCAGGTGGCGCCACTGTCGAGTCAGGTCGAGTCAGTCGCTAGTAAAGTATAAAATAGAATTATTGACATAATTCTATTTTATACTTTACTAGCGACCCGCCCCGGCTTCGCACATTTACGTTGCACCCAATGTAATACATATAAACCTTCCTCATCTATTAAAAAAACCGCATCAAAATCCGTTGCGTACTTTTAAAGATCTAAGCATACATAGGGACAGACAGCGGGAAGCGACTTTGTTATATACTATGTAGTGATAGTACCAATAATATATTTTATTACGTACAACAACATAGTGTAAACTTCAGATAGACAGATAAATATTTACAATATTCTCCCTAAAATTAGCAAGCAGAAACATTTAAAAATCATTTTACCTGCAAGAACTAACAAATAAGATCTTATGTTGCTACTTGAAATCTTCAAGTAATAATTAATCAGGAATGGCTCAATCTAGACCACAATCGTGAATATTAGTAAAAAAACGTGATAAAAAAACAAGCAACGCGCGAACATCTGACATTTCGGTGACCGCGCGCTACACTAGCGCCTCTAGCGGCGAATTCATACGCGATAGCCCGCATTGCTTTAGCTTTTACGGTCTTTGAACCAAATGTATTACATTACGCCTGTTATCCTCCAAGGGTAAGACAGACATGTACTTATAGGAGACCCACATTACTCCAGTTTTATACAGGGTGTAACAGGACCCTTCACGAAGTCGTCAACCAAGCATGTACATCAAACTAAGTAACTTTACGTAAAAAATATTGCTGGGAAACTACTTTTTTTTGGGTGAAAAATCACGTTTTACGGTAGGATTCAATGTAACGCACTCAAAACATTGTGCCGATGGATGGATTGAATAGTACAGGGTCGTGGAGGTGTTTATAGTAAAAATCTTACATTAAAAACATGTATTAAAAAAAAACTTGTGAAAAAGTTGGAACTTTGACCCCCAATATCTCCGTAACTAGAAGGTTCCCAGTCCCTAGGTATGGTCTACAACAAACAAATGATCGCAATGACGGGGAGCACAAGTGCCTTTCGGCTTCGTTAAGTGTTACACCCTTAACGAAGTTATTACATCCTTTATAACTTCCAAGTAAGAGGGGACGAGCCTTTTGCCATCAATCGGGCAAAAATCCAGACTGCTGCTACTGAGAAATTCCCAAGTCGCATTGCCGAACTGGAAATCGAAGCCAGGAGCTCGCGCACAAATGTAGTGCTTGCGACCACTAGACTAACGAAGTAGTACCTAGATACGATTGATACACAAAAACGTATGCTTTGGTTATCATCTTTGGTGTGCATCTGCCTAGCCTTTTTCCAACTCGGGTCGGATTCCAGTCTAACCGGATGCAGCTGAATTCCAGTATTTTACATGGAGTGACTGCCT
The DNA here is from genome assembly GCA_947578425.1 of Eugnorisma glareosa. Taxonomy (NCBI): domain Eukaryota; kingdom Metazoa; phylum Arthropoda; class Insecta; order Lepidoptera; family Noctuidae; genus Eugnorisma; species Eugnorisma glareosa. The sequence goes on from OX387985.1 coordinate 12,108,178, forward strand.
ATCTGACCTCCCAGTGAGTGAGTACCAACCCAGTTAGTACTGGATAATACGATACCCCTTGTCAAGACTGCAGCTGTGCATTCTAAGCCAGGCAGGAAACTCGGTGTATAGTGGGTGGTCACCCATCCACGGACCAACCTTGGCAAGCGCAGCTTTACCTTAGCTTTTCTACGACAGTTCAAACGTCCATGACTGTCGCGGCCATTCAAGTCATAGCATTTGATGTCACTTCCGCCTTGTTTAAATCTAATTTTTTTGCCCTTCATAGAATAGTTTTACTATATTGTAAGTGCTTTAATAAAGCAAAAATTGCAATAACAATAATAGAGTAAAAAAAATCTTAGTGAAACTTTAAGTACTTTTCAACTAAAAGTGTTTCTTTGACACATAGCATTTAACGTCACTACTGGAATCGATGCGTTTTGTGTTTGCGTTCCGTTTCACCAAAAACACGCTACATAAAATATTAAATTGTAAAGACAAAGACGAAGACATTTATTCGTAGGATACGGCAGGCACAAAGTTGTTACATAGAAATAGCATGGTTCAGGACATATCCGCCGCTAGACGCGGCATACGAATATTTACATTATTTACACTTGAAAACACTAAAATTAGCACATAAATGAAATAAAAAATAATTATAATCTTAGTTTTAACTTTTTTCATACATACACCTTTAATAACTTACTTACACTCTACTAGAACAAAACAAAAAAAAAAAAAAAACTAAATGTGTAAACTCTATAAACTAATACATAAAATATAAAACACAACATTAACATTAACCTTGGATATAATAAAAAAATAAAAAACAAAAAAGTGTATACAATATCCAGTATCTACCTATTATATTTAATATCTTCAAGAAATTCTTTTACTGAGTAATAAGTCTTTTGAAGTAACCATGATTTCACCTTGTTTTTAAAAAAATGAAGTGGTGACTCTCTTATGGTTTCGGAATGTGGTTGTAAATTTTAATGGACATTAAGTAACTGTTTTTATAGTGAAGAGTACTATTTAATTGCAAAATTGGTTTTAAGTTTAGTGGGGTCCCTTTTTGTGAATCTGTTGTTTTCGGCTACAGTGGAGAAGAAGTGTGATTTTTTTTTAACAAATATACCTATCTCTAAGATATAGGTACAAGCTAGAGTTAAAACCTTTAACTTTTTAAAAACAGGTCTGCAGCTCTCGTAAGGAGGTGTCCCAGTAATTGCTCTCAAGCATTTTTTTTGTGCTATAAACGCTCTTTGGACATGAGTCGAATTACCCCATAAGAGTAAGCCGTATCTCAGTATAGACGCTACATAGCCATGGTAGGCGTTGAGTGCGGCTTGTTCATTTGCTGTTTTGCGTAGCTCTTTTAGCGCGTATACAAATCTGTTTATTTTTTTACACAGGTTGTTAATATGGATTCCCCAATTACAATTTTTATCTAATGTTAACCCTAAAAATTGTATGCTGTTTTCTCTATTAATTGTTTCATTATTGTGTTCTATGTTAATTTTTGGTGAATTTTGTTTATAGTTTGCAAATTGAATTAATTTTGTTTTAGATAAATTAACTTTTAAGTGGTTTTCATTGAGCCAATTTATGATATCGGTAATGGTTTCTTTTACTTCTTGTTGGTGCAGTGTTTTGTCATTCTCAGGTATTATTACTGACACATCATCGGCAAATAGTACGCATTTATGTTTAGTGATATTTGGTAAGTCGTTGATGTATAAGAGGAAGAGAAGAGGCCCAAGGATACTACCTTGAGGCACTCCTGACCCATTGTGACGAAATAAGGATCTATATATCATTGCAACAAAATCATTGTAAAAAAAGTGTTGTAATAGAGAATTATATTACAAGGCATTTTTAAGAAATAAAAAAAGTTTTGTATTCTTGCATATACCCTATTGGCGTGTATGTACTACATTTCGAGCCTTTTGATTTAAAAGTTTGTCCCACTAACGCGACATTACTAAACCAACTAAAACAATACTTTCCCTCATTTCAGCGTACGAGGTGGTCCGGCGAACCTGTACATCGCAGCTACAAATAAATCTGTTCATGGTTGATCACGTGTGTATGATGGAAAGTACTGGCACAGGCCACATGTGCTTCTGTGAGGAGGATATGTGCAATGCCGCGCGCACGCCGGTCGCAGCACTGGCCTTGGTTGCAACACTAGTCGCATGCGCATGCCTCAGGTGAAGTAGGCGTAGAGACTGCCCCGAGCGGTCGATTGTCGAGTATCAATGTCGATGACTCACAAGTATTGTCCGTTTTTCACTTTCATATATCGTTGCTATCAACGCAACGTCGGTTTACGTCGCCGCGCCGACAATACGAGTAAATCATCGATATCGATAGAAAAATGACAAGTGTCAACTGTCCAACCCTATCTAAAGAAACTCACTAGTGATGTGTGTTAGATAAGTTATATAGCGATGTATCGACAATCGATCGAGTGTACCTTTGGGCCCTACCCTAGCTGAGATTTAATTACATTTTTCGTCCAAACGTAGATGTAGTTTAGTCTTGTGGTGCTTAGTTTTTACAACACGGCGTTAAAACTATTCCTGTTAAAAGCCGCATCAAAAAATGCTTAGCTTGAGATCATAGTGAGTAAAGATTGCGAGGGCTTCTCAATTTTGAGGGAAATTAAACGAAAAACAACTGATAAGCAAGAAAAAATAGAAATGTATATAATAGGAAATAAATGTCTGTTACCTTCAAGAAAACCCTTGTAGGGTTATTAAAAAGCAGATTGATAAACTTACAAAAAGAAATGACTACCACGTGCACTGCTGTTCGATTTTTATTCGAATAAAAAAATAAAACTTAAAATTCATGCCTTACCTCTTATAATGAAGGAAAACATTTACCTTAGGTATGCAATACAGACTAGGCCTAGCATAATCATCCTTAAAAATCGAGAAGCCCCACAAAATAAAACCAAAGTTTAACTTAAAAAAAATAGAGTATCAGCTTCAAGCATCCAGTTTGTGATGTCAAAACTAAGCACATTTTTCTTCTAAGGCTAATCTCATGTTCAGCGATTTTTGCTCTTAAATTATTAATAAAAGTTTTCCTGGATTTAGCATGTACATACTGCTCAGTATAGACGCGTTAGTAATAAAGAGAATCATAGAGATGTGAGTGAGTTTGGTAAAACTAGATGGCAGTTGCGATTTTTCCGTTAAAATTCAAATTTCGAATCCCCACTGCCATCTAGTAGGTTTTTCGAATACTAATTTCTCCTGCGAACGCTTCTGATTGGTCCAATTATCGACCAATAAAATTTGCTCATAGTTGCACCTAATCTTAGAAGTGGGCACCTGTAGATAGAAAAAAAACGCCGAAAATGGAAAGAAACTAGCGTGTACTGCCGAAATATAGTCGAATAGTTACGAGTAAGTGCATCAGATTGGTGATATCAGTTTCTGAGATTAGTGTTAAAAAACGGTTGTGTTATTATGGTCTTCTCAAAAGACGTAGGTAATTAAATTGTCAATTCAGTTCTACTTTTAATTAATTTAGCGTGTATCAAATGTTTAGTTATAATGAAAACCCATTTTTTACAATGAAAATATTTCGTTCGCCATTTACTTGCAAAAAAGTTTTCAAAAGAATGATATTGTCACATCTCTAATTTAAAACGATGCGTAAAATATAGTGATGTGAAATATGATTATCGACATTTAAATAGTTTTTTTTTAAGTTAAATGAAGCATAATTTAAATCAGAAGCTAGAATTTAATGAAAAGCCTTTAATTTAAAATTAAGGTTCCTACAAATATAATTTTGACATTTATTTTTCTTAATCTGTGGGTGACATAGATTACTAAAACAAAAACAAAATAGTAAAAAAGTATGCTAGAATTTAGTCGCAAAGTATGGGATTTTAATAATAGTGTAAAGAATAAATAATTTTATGAAATTAAACACCAAGTACATTTTAATCATTAATAATAAGTTATAAATAAATAATATATTGTAGGGTTATAAAATGTGCTTGGTGACAAGTTTTACTTGTCACTTTAAGCACTATGTGATCTATGGAACCCAAATCAGCGGTTATTTTAAGCGGTATGACTAATTTTCGTATTAGCGACATCTATCTTGCTAAATACGAACTAAAAATCCCGATTAACCTGCATCGCGCAATCAAAGTTATCCGTGAGATCATCATCGCCTAGCCTTTTCCCAACAACATGTTGGGGACGGGGTCGGCTTTCAGTCTTACCGAATGCAACTGAATACCTGTATTTCAATGGAGCGACTGCTCATCTGACTTCTAGAACCCAGTTAGTGATGGGTAATACGATACCCTTTGGTAAGACTGGTTGTCAGACTTTCGGGTCACTACCTGTTACGACAATCAAAGATCTACAAATGACAGCCAGGACCTGACCAGGCTTAACGTGTTTTCCGAGGCACGGTGGAAACTCGGTATGTAATGGGTGGCATTCCCTCGATCGACCCGACTAGCTATTATTATTTAGCTACGAGCTCCCCGTTACAAAGTTATCCGAGAAAAGGATATATAAGATGGCGATCTAGTCGACTGCATCCATCAAGGGACGCAGGTGGTCTACATGTGGAATGACATGCGAAAAAAAAATTGAATTCCTATCCATTTTTATACGGTCTAGCTATTTCGACGCATGTATGAAAAGTCGTTTTTTTTTTTACGAATCAGATTTCCTTCATAGCGAAAGTTGTTCAGTATGACGAATAGAATCACCCCCTTGATGGATGCAAGTAACTCAATCACCACCCTGTATACATCAACCACAAAACAACTGTCCGCCAGTAGCCCACCAGACACAACACCCGTCTGGTAGGAGGATGCTCCCTTCTTTATGGGGGATGAGAAACTTTACACCCTGATCCTCATGCCTCTAAAGTTTCAAATGAAGATAGTAGTGTTAACATTGTATTCTAAACTAATATGTAAGCTTAAAATTTAAAAGGAGTGGCTGTAGCATATATTTAAATGCTCAATGAAATAGGAAGCTTTTTCTCGAAATATTTAACTTCGTGCCAGTGAAACAGAGGCGCCATCTGTTGCTCACTGCTGTTTTCTTCGTTCTATTTATTTTGCATCGCTACATTCAACGTTGATTTTATTCTGTTATTTGCTGTTTAAACAAAAACAGAGGATTATAGTGACGTCTTAAAGAGCTATTGTTTCAATGTCATGTGTGAAAGAGATGGAGATATACAGGACGTCTAGCGCCATCTCATTTCCACCCTTTTTTTTTTTTTTTTTTTTTTTTTTTTTTTTTATCGATGGGAAATCATCAAATGACCCCTCCCGCTCTGGGCTGAGCAGGAGGGAGTGTCAGACTTGTACTGACTAAAACCCATCCATGTTCCTTCCTTTGCCCTTTGTGTTCCAGGGCCGCGGTATCTCTTTCGAACAGTCCCGCAACCCTGGCAGGCGTCGGCCCTTACGGACCCCTTCCTGTTTGCTGACTCTCTTTGAGGCGCGCGTGGAACACGAACGCGCCGTCGACACGGCCTGTCGTCATAAGACGGACGGACGGCGAGCTAGCCCATAGCTCACCGTCCACAGGCCCGCGTCTACGGTGGCCGGGGGCCACCACGTGGCCCCCGACGCCCGGTGCGTCTCCCGCGGCGGCTGGGACGTGAGGTTCTCTCCCTCTCACGTCCCGCCACCTCCTTCGCTAGCATGACTGCTTCGCAGAAGGAGGTGACGGCGTCCCATTCCGTCTCGCTCCGGACCATGGATTGAACCAGGGCCGGACGCGAGAGGTCGCCGCCGCCGATCGCCGCTACGAGGACACGGCGTTGCTCCGCCCAAGCGGAGCAGACCTGCACAGTGTGCTCCACCGTGTCCTCCGGTCGATCCTCGCAGTGGTGACACCCGGGCGTTTCCTCCCGCCCGATTAGGTGCAGGAACCTCCCGAAACAACCATGTCCGGTGAGGACCTGCGTCAGGCGGAAGGTGAGGGCGCCGTGGCGCCTCTCCCACCCTCAAGTACGATTGAAACAAGACTGACTTTGAGACATCATGTTAAGCCACCCTGAACGGATATTTGAATAAATAACAAATCCGTTTGAAGTGTGACACTCATTTAACAGTGACGTCTTCGCTTAAAGTACCTACAATTTCATTTCTACAAAAAATAAATAAGAAAAGAATCGTTTCGAAAACAGAACGAGATTGGAACCAACTCGCATCGATAACGGAATGAAATCGTAACAAGGTCATATTGAAATCGAACACCTCAATGTAGTTTGCCGGTTATACCGCTTAAAATACCGCTAAATGCTGCAAAAATCGTGGGAGATTATTAGTAATATCGTAGACGCGAAATATTGTTAGTACAAAAATATATTTTTCAGCATCATTTTGCTAGAGTTAGAAATAAAAACCCATTGTAATAGCAGGACGTCGAAATGTATAGTAAAAAGGTTTTTATCGCATTAGGGTTTGTCTAGCACTATCTTTTTGACTGGATTTCCAGTCGCAAATGGCCTTAGCTTGTGTACTAGGAAGATTATTTTATAGTTTTATTCTTCTCTCCTGGGTAAAGTGTTTTATGGGGGATTTTCAATCAGAAATTTCTCAGTTGCAGCCGGAGCCTGGATTTGTGCCCGGTTGATATCAATAGGCTCGCCCCATCTTACATGATGACTTCAATTTTAAAATAACTGGCGAAATGACTAGACAAACATATAGCATACTGCAAGAAGAAAATTTTGTGGGAAACAACAGGATGCAGGCAGCTGTCAGTTGTCTTAGCTGCCTACCTGATAATAATAAGTAAAATAAATAAATGTGGGTATACTAAAGGCTGCCCTCTGCCTAATCCCTCGGGAAGTACAGGCCTGATGATATGTTTTTCTTCGTCTCTCCTATTTATGCTTAGGAGAAAAGCTCATGCCGGAGTAAAAATTATATTAGCCAGTCTGCAAGGTAGGTTGGTAGTAGGGCAGAAAAAACTTCTAAACAGATTTTTAGAATTGATCCGTTTACGAAATTAGTTGATGATAATCATCACCAGCCTGCTGGACTTTATCTTCAATTGCACGCCACTGAGCTCGATTCTCGGTAACTCTCAGCCAGGTACTACCAGCCTGCTTAGATCAACCAGTGGACAACAACTTCATTTATGGAGCGACGAAAGGTGTGGTGATCAGCCTAGGGCCCGAGGGCACCTTACGCCTGCTAATTCGCGGTCTCCGCTCAAAACCCCATCTATCGACATAAAACTACGTCAAATCAATTAGAATGGAGAAAAAGCGATTACCTACTTGACTGATTGCTTAGACTTACAAAATAAGGTGATTTATTTCACCCAGAAAACTAGACAACTGGGCCCGTACCACCACCCCGTTGTATTATTTTAATGTCACTTCTGTGTGTGAAAGAGATGCAGCTATACAGGACGTCTAGCTCCATCTCTTTCCTACACAGTAGTAAGATTAAATAATACTGCTTTATGAGGTGGTAGGTGACAGTTGTGAAACATAATTATAGGAGGTATTAGGTAAAAGCTCAGATAGAAAATATAAAATATGTATGAAAATAATTTGTATTTTATTTTATATAGGGTAGGTTAGAAAAAATGATACAATGACAAAATAAGGTGCTAGACATCATAATCTTGTAGTTAGTTCAAACAAAAGCTAAGTAAACAATAATGCGATAAAAACCAACAATTTATAAATAAAAATATAAAATTTTATAAAACTCACAAAAAATATACATTTTTATTAATCCACGCTAGCCAACGCTGAGAACGCAATTTATACATATAATTATACATTTAAAAATGAATTATACATTTTGACGTCAAATTCGACACGTTGACGTGTAATACAAAGTTGATATCCGTCATTATACCGGCTGAATATAGCGATAAAATATAGAGGTATAGAACTCTCTCATATAAAATGTAGGATAAAACGTTGACATACAGACACCGAGTGAGAGAAATACGAGATTAGAATTAACGCCGGAGCAGACAAAAAATAAACTGTTTTAATTTTAGTTATGTGTAGGCGCAGAATACTCAATAGAATAGCGTTAAAACTGCATAAGACGAGCTGTGAATTTTAGTTAGCAGTTCATAATTCGCTATTTATCATCATACATTAAAAAAAAATGCATTGCGCACAAAGATTTCTATAAGCAGTTCAAATCGGCCGCAATTTTTAAAGCCTTATGTGGACATCAGATCGTGACAGATTTGATTCTTCCAAAAATGGATTCCAATTTTGATTAATTAAATCTCTCATTTTTTTATTGAGTGAAAGAGACAGAGCTACGCGGTTCGGTATAGCGCCGTCTCTTTCTAGCAATGACAGTTCGTCGTTGATGAAATGTGAAGTTTTTTTATGAAGAGTTCTATATCTATTTATCTTGTAAACCTAATTTAATCGAATAGATAGATACGGGTGCAATACTTAATGAGCAAAGATTAGTGATAATAAATTCGTTACTAGTAATTTTAATAGAAGGTCTTTGTTGTGATTTTTACGGTGATTTAGTTAAGTAACACGCTTAGTGATAAAAACACTGAAATCTTCCCTGAAAATGATCTAAGATTTAGTGAAAATGGTGTTCAAATCCTTTGAGTAGTTTTTGATATAACCCTGACCGAACAAACAATATTCGAGAGTCGTTAATTCTTACATGATTATGGCTTGCTTTGTAACTGTAATCATTCTTTACAATTATGCCCGTTTTAACTAACAATAGGTGTAGCTAAAACACCTAAGTTGATACCTAAATATTATTGCATTATTGGAATTTCAACTCTCGTAGATGAGCCGAGAGTACAATATCTAACAGTGCGCTTTATTTAGGAATTCATTTAAGTACGGCCTTGTGTTAGTCCTACTTCAAGTTATCGGTGATACTTTGATTAATTGCATATTATATGCTACACTAGTACATATCTGAAACTACTTCCTCTCTTCTAACTTGAGGCAGAGATCTATAGTATAAACTTTGACATTACTCAAGCTACACAGTTCAGTAGCGTGCCATACTAAGATGAACCTTAATTATATATACATATCTGTTTCACTGTTTCTGGCCTGGACGCACCCGCCAAAGGTTTATTTTCGAACCTAAACTAAGGACTAAAACGGGCTACAGCCCGGGCAACGGGCTAGGCCTACTTTCAAGTAACAAGTGCAAGCCTATCTGTAACCTATCTCAGTAATTGCCTTTTACCCAGTCACATTCCAATAAATACACGCGGCTGATATGAGTATACAATGTTATATATTTTTAGATTAAAAGGGCCTCGAGTCTTTCACACCGTAGAAATCACAACAATGAAAACTTAGGCTGTATTTAAAGAGGAGTGCAAAGCATATAATAGGTATTATAAATATGTAAAATAATTAATAAAGAAAAAATAACAAATATATAAATAATAATAATAACGACCGTCAAGATTATGTACTTCCTAAAATTGTTATTAATTATTTAGTAAATTAAAATTAAAGTAATTCCTTTTTATATTTCTTGCATAGGTGTATTCGCGAGCGGATATTGTTTGGGTTATAAATTATAATGATAAGGAGAATGATAAATTATAAATATCATAGATGATAATTATAATAAGGAAATATAAATCATCCCGCCAGTGACAGAGCTGATTGGTTTATACAATTTGAATAATATATTATAAATTATACAATATAGAATAGAAAACGGAAAGTATTATAAATTCTAAAATCAGACTTTTTTTATAAATTATAATTTGAAAAATCTTGACAATATTTTACAGATTAAATTAATAAATATACAGTTTAAAATGTATTTGACGTTGATGTCAAATTGTATAAAGCACAGATCAGGAAAAATACACAAATTATACAAAAAGAATTGATCCTAAACAATGTTTGCTTGTCGCGTTCAAATGAATGACGCTAATCATCACGACATTGCGATCATTGCATGTTATTTTATATTAAGATGAAAGCTCCAGGGTAGGTAAGCTCGCGAAATATTTTTTTTCTCAAGTTTTTGCAATTTGCAAGGCAGTATCAGATTTTATATTGATGATTGATCGATTTGAGACCGTGAAAAATAATTGTATTTACTTAATTATGATCAAAAGAATTCTCTAAAGTTTTATCACTCCAAAGAATTACTATTTCATGAAATGATGAGATTTTATCATTACACATACTTGGGAAATCGTATTATTGATTTTAATTCTGTGAATACATATTTGTTGCGGTCGCAAATCAATAAATCATCAAAATACATCGTGATACTGACAAGCAAATCACAAAAAACGTAAGCAAAAAATTCGAATTTCGGAGACTACCTTAGTGAGTTCATCTTAAAAAGAAACTGCGATTCCTAGATATTGTACTGGGATCAGCATGGCACTGTAGACAGGCTTACCACGACTCACTGGAATGCTGTTTATAAGAAAAAGAATTGTTCATTTATTTGAGTTAGCTGTTATGCTAAACCCGGTAAAAAAAGCAATGATTCGATAGGCTGGCAAAAAATCAAAAGCGAATAAAATTACTCGACGTGTTCGCTTGGCGTGACTTTGACATCTGTCAGACAGCCATCTTTGTTACCTACGTTGTTAGACAAAGGATGGTGCTATTTGTCATGTATAGCTTCATCTTTCTCTTGCAGCGACACAATGATGGGTTTAACGCAGCACATTATGGCCTCAAAAAGGAAATGTGACTATTCGCTAGTTTATAAATATTTGAAGGTATTTGTGACTCTTTTCAAACGCATTGTAGGCTGATGAATGCGTGACAATTCGTCCTACCTATTTGAAACCCTTAGTTTAATGCCTGTATTGTCTCATTCGAAAGTTGAAGAATGGAAGGTCGCTATTTCCGTTTTGAGATCACTTGTAAATTTGATAGAGAGAATGTACCTCGAGTGTTCTTAGTCACATTTAGGTATTAGTCCAACTGCAAAAATTAAAATTGATACTCAAATATATTTAATTTACAGATTTATTATACATGTTGTTTAGAGATATGATATGACCCATGAGCATGTCAAGTGTAATCCCTGCTGGGACCTTAATATGCGCCCTAAGTCAAACGTGCAACTGAAAATCCACTTATTTTAGGTTTTAGTTTTTAGTATACTATAATGGCAGGGAGTTAGGGTTTATATTTTGGTCTCTGTTTCAAAATGCGTTGATAACTTAGTGAAAATAAGTCTAACTATTTATTTATTGCAGTCGGATTAATACTGAAATGTGTCAAAGTAATGAAAAAAAATAACAGCTGACTCAACATTATGTATGGATTAGATTTTTTTTATTAAAAAAAAAACTGTTAATATTAACTTTAAAGTTTAAAGATTGATCGCTTTAATTTAAACTAACTAGAACGTTAAGAATGCATTGTAGTGGTGGGTTATATTTTTAAGAAAAATATTTAATCAAAAAATCTTTTTACGAAAATTATAAAAATGAATGAAAGAGAAATAGGTAAATAATAAGCAAGTTTCGAAGTACTTAGAATCATTACGCTTAATATATCTTAAGTAGTTTAAGGAACGATAGAATATGTTTCGAGAGATCGGTCGGATGATAAAAATACATAAATTAATTAATAAGCCACGAAGTATCACGGCAATGTCCATTTTCTACCTAGGTTGTCTCCACTTGGCAAGAAAACTCTTCCAAATATCCAATTGGAGTGTCATATACACACGGCCACACATCAAGCTATACATTACCAGTATAACATGACCTCGATTTGTATAGACTTTCCGTACAAAGAGAGATCAGCTTATATTCGATTTGTATAGCGATTGGTCGTTGAGCGTACCTACTAATTCTAGTGCCTCCTTTGTCTTCCCATCTCTAGTACCTAACCCTAAGACTCAGCTATTGGATTGCTGACATTTTAAACAGTGGAGATTTCCTCAAAAATGGAGACAAAATAAAACCTTAACGGAATTTAAAAATATAACCCACCACGTAAAGTAATAATATTCTTCTTTCTTCACAATTTTTCTAAATTTTATGCATATCACGCATTTGTTAGAACTGTTTAGCCATCAACTATTAAATACTGTCAATTAGATCGTTTACATATCCGCGTTGAATCGCTTGGATTGTCTCCCCGAAAAGAAAAACGCATAGATTTCAAAAGCATGTACTAAAATCAGGGTAGGACGATGTGTTACGAACATTTCTTTGAAATTTGACAATAATTTTGTGAAATATAAGTTTAAAAATAAGTTATTTCAATGATTCTACTATTACTAAGCTAATTATTATCGAAAAATTACATTATTACTGCTAAGTTTTAATTCATTTTACATTTTATAATTCGCTAGTTTGTATAAATCATGTAATGAAATCGCTAGCGCCATCTATTGAACTTAGAGTAAAACAATAGTTACAACTTTTGAAAGTAGATGGCGGTAGTAACCTTGCCTCGGGCATGTGAAATTCCGTGGACATCGTTTTACCCACAATGACGGATTTATTGCACTTTATTTTGAACTAATACACTAACAAGCTAAATGCTTAAGAATGGCCAATGTTGAGAATCTGCCGTGTTATAATGTGAACTGTGAAATTAGCGACTGTGGAGCCCTGCTTCAAGTTATTTTAAAAATCTTCATAATGTAGCGATTTTATCTAAACAAAATTCACAGGTCTGAGATACAAATCCAGAATAAACTTCGTGACTGATTAGAAATAATACTAATTAAATGAATTTATTTTAATCTGCTCAAATCTACCATAAATTTGATTTGCCTGCAATTTGATTTCTCTAGACTTTTGTAGACGGAAATCTATAATGTAGTTACTGAAAAATACTGAAAATATTGAACAAGAGAGGTACTTTTTTGAAAACTTTGTCGATTTTTTGTTCAGCATACAATGCGATGAAGTTCCTTTAGAAATTAGAAAGAAAGGCGACATGCCACAAATCACATTCGGCACTAATCCTTTGAAACATCATTCCATTTCAGTCAGTACTTTGAAGCTGACAAAGATAGAATGATAGTTTAATAAGTATAGCGCTAAATAAAATTGTGTTGAGTAAGTGATGGCAGAATGGCTGGAGATTTAAATTAAAAAGCCATTTATTTCCGACAATACAAAAAGACTGGAAATTCTAGTCTAGCTTCATAAAAGTCGTTAATTTCCTAGTTCTACGGAGAAATGTGGCCCGTTTGACAGATTTTTTCACATTTCACACGATGGTTACACCTGTAAACGGTTTACAGGCTCATACGTAAACAATTAGTTTACATTTAAGCCTGTAAACGGTTATGTAAACTTAAAACGTATGTGTAAACTTACGGTTTGAAACTACCCTGTATTTTTCATTTCAAAATAATTTTGAAAATGGAATTTTGAGGTTTGGAATTCGAGAATGGAATTATAAAATTGAATACTGTATGGACCATTCTGAAATTGGAAACTATTTCTCCTATGCTTATGGCTGATTATAAAATCATGAGCAGAATTACTACTTCAATATTTTCGTTGTTATAGCTTCAAACCTAAGGTATATTATATTATTTCTTGTCAAATATTAAAGTGCCATAATTATAGAGATTGTTATAAAAATATGCATTTTATTTTAAAACCCCGAAATCAATTTTTATCCCCAATACAAAAATGACTGCCTCGCTGGTCTAGTGGAGACTGCTGAATTCAATTCTGTATTAATAAAACAGTCATCATCATTCTCCTGCTCTTATCCCAACTTATTTGTGGTCGGCGCAGCATGTCTTCTTCTTCCATACTTCTCTATTTCTATCTGTTCTCATCAGAGACCTACTTTCTAGCCATATCGTCCTTCACACAGTCCATCTATCGTTTCTTTGGTCTTCCTCTACTCTTATAGCCATCTAAATTCATACTCAACATTTTCCTCAATACATTCTCCTCATTCCTCCGCATCACATGTCCATACCACGATAACCGATTACCACACAATTTTTCAGTCACGGGCGCCACTTTCAGACTTCCTCTTATGTACTCATTCCTTATTTTATCCATTCGCGTTACACCACACATTCAGCATCATTCATTTAGCATTCTCATCTCAGCCACATGCAAGTACCTTTAATTCATCCCTTTTGTGGCCCAAAATTCTGATCCATGCAAGACAGCAGGTCTAATCATGGTTTTATAAATCTTTCCCTTGTGTTTAAGGGGAATGCGGGAGTAAGCAACAGTATCACTTACTAACTACTTAACTAATAAGGATATTTATCACAATAAACAGCCAGCGTCCTCCCTCCTCATTCCTACTTGATCTATGCTATGCCCGACAGGGTCCATAATTGCGACTAGTATATATATTTCCCTTCCAACTATACAGCGTGTAACAGAAAGGGTATAGTCATATGGAAGACTGTGGTACGGATCATCAAACTGAACAACTTTTTCAATGGGACCAACATCGTAATCGTAAAATAATAATCAGCTGTCCCATACATTTGGGTCGAGTAGGTATTGAAATTTTGTATGGGGCAGTTGATTATTTTTTTGTGATTTCGATGGTGGTCCCATAGAGAAAGTTGTTCAGTTTGATGGTCCGTACCACAGTCTTCCATATGACTATACTCTTTCTGTTACACGCTGTATACAATAGGGTACGGAATAAAGAATTGAGAATCGAGGTCCTGGGTTCGATTGCCAGGTCGGGCATAGTGTTATTGGGTTTTTTCCATCAATTTCTCAGTAGCAGCCACGGATCTAGTATAATGCCCGATTGATGGTAATAGGCCCACCCCCTATTACATAAGACCTAAAAATAAATGGTGAAATGTGGGTGTACTATTAGGTACACCTCTGCCTAGGCCTTCGGAGATTACAGGCGTAGTGTTATATTATATTTTAAAAACAAATGACACCACCTAAAGGAAACCAGAGTCATCGACATCTGCCTAGCCTTTTCCCAACTTCGCTGAGGACGGCTTCCAGTCTAACTGGATGCAGCTGAAAACCAGTACCTATTTGACATGGAGCTACTGCCTATCTCACACGACACCCCTTGGTAAGACTGGTAGTCAGACTTTCGGGTCACTGACTACAACTGTTAACAAAAAAGGAATAACCTAAACACTGTTTAATAATGAACAATCACGGAAGATATCCCGTAAGTATAAGTTTAGAAAAAGGAATTAGCATTAAGAACCAACATTTAAAAATGTAAAACCATTTATTTTTCATAATTAAATAAATTCAATCAACAGCTTTTCAAGGCCTTTGCATATAATATAAATATAATATTAAATAATTAATTTCCTTATAGAATAAATAAATAATTTGAGTCAATTATTAACAATACTGGAATGAAAATACTATAAAATAAATATTGTCATAGCATTGCAAACATAAGTTATTTTATAGGCAGTCGGTTAGAAAGGCACACATTACAATCTAAGATAGATTGTGGCGTTGTATACATAAATTCAAGCCTATTCCCATGGGGGTAGCCAGAAACTACAGAACGCCACCTGCTACGATCCATATATACTCTTTTCGCCTCGTCCACGTTCATACATCTGGTCACACGCGCACGCCGGTCGCGAGTACTGCGCACCTGACCTTTGTGAAGAACCTCACCAAAAAGGCACAATTAAATTGAAAGCAGTTACAATCTATCCAGACAAACTACACCGTTCTAAATTAACGGTAGATCGACGTGGATCTACGATCCCTCTATGTTCCACGTGGATCTACCGTGATATAATTAAATTATTTATTGCATCTGTCCAAAATAAACGTCAATCAATAATTTTTAATTGTTTCTATCCAGGATCAAAAGTTGATACATTCATGATCGTCAATCTACCATCTATCAAGGATCAACGTTGATCTACCATCTATCTAGGATCGACGTCAATCTACCATATATCAAGGATCGACGTCGACCTACCTTCTATCAAAGATCGACGTCGATCTACCATCTATTAAAGATCAACATCGGTCTACCATCTATCAAGGATCGACGTCAATCTACAATCCATCTTGGATCGAAGTCAATCTACAACCCATTTAGGATCGACATCAATCTACAAATGCATCTTGGATCGACGTCAATCTACGAACCCATCTAGGATCGACGTCAATCGACGAACCCATCTAGGATCGACGTCAATCTACAATCCATCGCGGATCGAGATCAATCTACAATCCATCTTGGATCGACGTCAATCTACAACCTATTTAGGATCGACATCAATCTACAAATGCATCTTGGATCGACGTCAATCTACGAACCCATCTAGGATCGACGTCATCTACAGCCCATTCTGGATCGAGGTCGATCTAAAATCTATTAAGGATCGACGTTTATCTACCATCTATCAAGGATCGACGTCAATATACAACCCATCTAGTAACGACGTCATCATCACCGACATCTGTACCTAATCGACATCCATCGATCATCTATCCAGACGTTAATTCACAATTGATGAAAGACTGATTGCTTTATAGACTGGTATCCGTCGATCAGCCAGATCAGTGATATCAAGTGATCAAGTGACAAAAAAGGTATACCTTTAAGTTTATCATACTATCTAATTCAGCCCGGCAAGGGTCGACTTGATGTTAAAGCGTCGTTCCAGTGTTTTTTAACTTCTCCAACATAGTTTCTGAAACAAAAATATTTGAAATTAGCAATTAAGATAGACCGTGAACTTTTTGGGGGAAGAAAAATCCTTACTGTACGGTGTATATAAAGCTATTTAGAATGAAACTAATAGAGCAAGATCCCAGGGCCGCCAGACATTACTTATTTTCTCATTCAAAAAATGTATAGCACCAAGTAGTGTTAGTATGTACTGTGAACCTGCTGACTTGTGCCGACGGCCAATTTTTAGGGTTTCGGTACCCAGTGGATAAAGACGGAAACCTATTACTAAGACTCTACTGTCCGTATGTCTGTCTGTGTGTCTGTCTGGCTGTCTGTCACCAAGCTGTAATCTCATAAACCGTGACAGCTAGACAGTTAAACAAATATTTAAGGCGGGTTCCCATACAATAAACGTGTTTTTTTTTTTAGATAATGGTACGGAACCCTTCGTGCACGAGTCCGAATGGCACTTGGCTGGCTGTTCCGAATGGCATTTTTCTTAAAGCCCCCGAGTGCTGCATGGTACATATCAAAATAAATTTGGTAACAATGGAAATTGAACTTTGTCATATACGGCATTAAGTTAATTTTTACAAGAAATATTTTTTTTTGCAATCTAATTTCTCGCTTCCCATTACACGGGACTCAAAAGGAACTGGCGGAAAGTGGGTGAACAATAGGTACACCTCTGGCTAACCTTTCGGAGAATACAGGGCGAAAGGATCACCGACGCTAAAAAAAAAACAGCCGTTCCCTACAAAACTGCAATACCTACAGTCGCCACCAGATATATCGTAGCGGACGAGGTACTCAAATATTTCGGAGCAGCATAAGCATATTCAGCCTATAATGTTCCCACTGCTGGGACACACGGCCTCCTCTCTGTGAGAGGGAATTGGCTGTCATCCACCACGCGGGCCCAGTGCGGGTTGGTAGAAGTCACATGTCTTCGAATTTTTGGTTCTAGGACATGCCGGTTTCCTCACGATGTTTTCCTTCACCGTTTTTGACAGCAGTGGTGATGAAATAAATTACACAAAGTAATGCGCCTGCCTGGGTTCGAACACACGACTTACTGTTCGTAAGTCGGGGCCGCCACCACGGGGCCACCGCTGCTCTCAGCAGGAGCAGCATTACTTTTGAATAAATTCGTTACACTTGATGTGGTCAATTACATCAGAGCATGCAATTTGCCATAAATATATGTATATAAGAGCAGCGACTTTTCAATAAATTCGGAACACTTATCTATATTATATGTACAATCGACAGTATTTGTCACAATCACAATGTAATTTTTGAAAGCTAAAAAGTCAATATAGTAAGGAAATTAAACTGTGTGACTGACTTAAGGTATATTTTCCATATACAGCGTGTAACAGAAAGGGTATAATCATATGGAACACTGTGGTACGGACCATCAAACTGAACAACTTTCTCTATGGGACCACCATCGAAATCGTAAAAAAATAATCAGCTGTTCCATACATTTGGGTCGAGTAGGTATTGAAATTTTGTATAGGACAGCTGATTATTTTTTAAGATTTCGATGGTGGTTCTATAGACAAAGTTGTTCAGTTTGATGGTCCTTACCACAGTATTCCATATGATTATACCCTTTCTGTTACACGCTGTATGTTCCGATTTTTATGATCATCCTGACTGCGTCTACCTTTGAAGTTCTGTGCTTTCTGATATCTTTACCTCGTTAAGTGTTCCGAATTTATTGAAAAGTAATGAGGCTCCGAAATATGTGCGTACCTCGCCCGCTACGATATATCTGATGGCGGCTGTACACGGTAAAAATATAGGAACAGAGGGGGGGTGGGGTGGGGGGGGGTGCAGAACGATGTTCTGAAAACGTGGTAATCTTTTAGCGTCGGTATCCTTTGCACCTTGTATAGATTTAAAAAAATGTTTACAATGGAATTCGAAACTTTGTCGT
Organism: Eugnorisma glareosa; assembly: GCA_947578425.1. Classification (NCBI taxonomy): domain Eukaryota; kingdom Metazoa; phylum Arthropoda; class Insecta; order Lepidoptera; family Noctuidae; genus Eugnorisma; species Eugnorisma glareosa. The sequence continues at coordinate 12,126,716 of OX387985.1, forward strand.
GTAAGAAATTAAGTTTATTTCCGAAAAACTATTTGATCTGAAATTCAGAATACAAGTTCAAAAGATACTTACTCAAGTCTACAGCATCGGGACATGTCTTCAGATGTTCACTGATAACAGTCCTTAGCACCGCTCTCTCTGATAACAGCTTGTCATTTAGTTCTCGCAGTTTCTTGTTCTCTTGAGCCTGTTGTATCCATGTTTCTTTTAATCTTGCCCTGGAACAAACCAAAATGGCGGTTTGAGTGACGTAACAATACTATGTCCGATCTGGGTTTATTTTTATTTTTAACTAGCTGTTGCCCGCGGCTTCGCTCGCGTTTTGGTCGGAAATTATCTCACGGGCACGTTGTAAATATAGCCTATGGCACTCGGGGATAATGTAGCTTCCTATTAGTGAAAGAATTTCAGTTCAGTCAGTCAAAATAGTTTCAGTAGATCCAGAGATTACTCCCTACATACAAACTCACAAACAAATTTTACCTCTTTATAATATTAGTATTAGTATAGCTATTTAAGATGTTTTTAACTATTTATTCAATTCAGTTAATTAATTATTTATACATGGGTATGGGTTTGTGTGGGTTCTATCTGGTTAGACTGTAAATACCCTAATCGTGCAGCTGAATAGTATATTGTACTGTATAATAGTATATTACATGATCAACTCCTGAATTCCGAAAGTTACTGGGTAACACAATACCCCCTGGTAAGACGGGTCGTGGGCTTTCGGCTTCGCCCGCGTAGAGCTCGGTACCGGTATAAAAAGTATCTTAAGTGTTATAATTATGAACTATGCATCTGGGTCCCAAATTTCATCCAAATTGGTTCAGTAGCTTTTGCGTGAAAGCGGAACCAACATCTATCTATCAATGACGGCACGGTTGGCGCAGTAGCTAAGCAATTGACTGCTGCGCTGCGTGTCACAGGTTCGATCCTCGCCAACGAATATTTGTATGGTCTAGAGATAGTTGTTCCGGGTCTGGAAACCTTCCCCTTGAATCACTCTTATCTATTAAAAAAACCGCATCAAAATCCGTTGCGTAGTTTTAAAAATCTAAGCATACATAGGGACAGACAGACAGCGGGAAGCGACATTGTTTTGTACTATGTAGTGATGTCATACCAAAAACTTCATCAAACGTCAAAAATTAAAATCATATACACTAATATTATGTAGAGGAAGGATTTGTATTTTTGTGTATGTTTGTACTCCAAAACTACTGCGCCGATTTCAAAAATTATTTCACCATTAGAAAGCTACATTCACCCTGAGTAACATAGGCACCCGTGCGAAGCCGGCACGGGCCGCTAGTATTACACAAAATCCATTAAGGCGGTTCCTTCAGGCTGCTGTTCACCATTTTCCCGCTAGATGGCGCTGAAGTCAAAATTTTTATTTTATTTTATTTGTAATTGGAACGTTAGTAAGCCGCATCATAATCCGTTGCGTAGTTTTAAAGATCTAAGCGTACATAGGGACAGATAGCGGGAAGCGACTTTGTTTTATACTATGTAGTGATAGTTTGGTAAGATGATGAATGATGGTTTACCTATATCTCCTTGAAGCCGCACACCTGCTATCCAAGTCCTTCTCCTTAGGAACACCATTCATCTTCCCCTTATTCTTAACATTAAAACTACTGCAACCTTCGTCCCTACCCCCACACTTCTCACTTTTCACTTTTCTCTTTACCGGCTTTTTATCAAACTCACACATATTATTTAAAGGTATTATAGGCATTTTATGACTAATGTGAGGTATTAGAGTTACAGGTATCAAAGTGCCAGGTACTATCGGTACATTGTTCACAGGTATCAAATTCACTGTGTTTTGTCTCTGAGTCGTTTTCTTCGATTCAACCTTTTCTGTTAGCGCTTTTTTTAAGACTTCCTTTGCCGTTATTTCTTGAGTTTCTTCAACTGCTCGCATTTTAACTTGTTTTCCGCTCGGCAGTTTAATAATAACTTCATAATCTTCAGTTTCGTTTTTTACTTTTTTTTTGGCTGTGTCTTCGAAGTCAGAATTCAAACTGTCAACAATGAAATCTAGAGATTTCTGGCTCATTATAGGTGGTACTTCTTGTATTTTTTCTGATAGTACATTACTATCTCTTATAACTGTGTCTTCATATATCAGAGTTTGTACTGGAGTCTTTTCTATGCTATCTTTCCTGACCATATTACTGATTTTGATGACATTATTAGTGTAAGAAACAGAGTCTTTTCGTATATCCTTGTTTTTTTCGTCATGTTTTTCTTCTGTTTTGCCGACGATTCGAGAGATGGTCGTTACTTCGTTGGTCAGTTTTGATATTGTTGTTCTTTCGAATTCTTTGACGGCGCCTGATTCGTCGCTTGATGATCTGTTGAATAATCAAAGTTTTATATTATGGTACAGCACACAAACAAAATTATATTAATTAACTAATGGGTGTACAAAGACCCTTTATCGAAGCTGAAAGGCAATTGTTCTCCCGGTCATTTTTTCTGGTTTGGGAGCCTTGTAGTTACGGATATGTTGGACGTCAAAGGTCCAACTTTTTCACAAATTATTTTTAAATACAATTTTTTTAATGTTATAGCTTTACTTTAAATATCTCCATGGCCCCCGTATTATTCAATGCATCCATCAGCACAATGTTTTGAGTGCGTCAGCGTGACATTGAGTCCTACCGTAAAACTAGATGTTTCACCCCAAAAATAAGTTCCCGTGAGATAATTTCTGAGCATACTGCGCGATCATCATCTGCCTGGTTTTTCCCAACTATACTATGTTGGGGTCGGCTTCCAGTCTAACCGGATGTATCTGAATACCAGTATTAAACATGGAGCGACTATCTAGCCTATCTGACCTCCACAACCCAGTTAGTACTAGTTAATACGATACCCCTAGGTAAGACTGGTTGGTCAGACTTTCGGGCCACCGACTCCCTGTAACGCCTGTCAAAGATCTACAAATGACAGCCGGGACCAACGGCTTAGCGTGCTTTCCGAGGCACGGAGTAAAGTCGGTATGAAATGGATGGTCGCCCATTTACGGACCGAACTTGGCAAGCGCTGCTCAAACTTTAAGGACAAGCTCCTCCTCCTCCACTAGCTTACCTGCTAATAGTAATATTTCTTTGGTTGTTAGTCGCGCTGTAGAGAGCTGAATCGCCGTCGATGTGGGGGAACACCATTTGAGGAGTATGCAGTTCGTCTGATGATGAAGCTAGGGCGTTCTCCAAGGATAGGAGGCCATGTCTGAAAATATAAAGAGTACATTAATTACTACAAGAAATGAATAGTATATTTATCTAGCCTTTTTCCAACATGTTGGGGTCCAGCTGAATACCAGCATTTTACATGGAGCGACTGCCTATCTGACCTCCACAACCCAGTTAATACTAGGTAATACGTTACCCCTTGGTAAGGCGGGTTGTCCAACTTCCGGGCCACTGACTACCTATAACGACTGTCAAAGATCTACAAATGACAGCCAGGACCTACGGCTTAACGTGATTTCCGAGGCACGGAGGAAACGCGGTATGTAATAATGGTCGCCTATCCAGGGACCAACCTAGGCAAGCGCGGTTTAACCTTGGAGATCGATCGACGAGTGAGTACCTATAAAGCTACCATTTACCACGAATTTGCCCTGGCGATAGAGAGAATTTAATACTCATTCAAATGTCTCGCTGATGCTAGTGGCGCGTGTCGGTCATTTAGTTCCCTTCCAAATGGTTGAGCTGAATGGTGCTGATCCGTGCATCATGTTCGTGAACCGCTCAGTAGTGACTGGTCATCACTTAGCTGCCATGGCTTATTTTATTTTTGAATTGTTGATTATATCTTTTTACCCTGGATACTCTTAACTTGCACGTCTTTCTACATCGTTCTCACATTAACAGTATTTTGATTGAAAAGCGTGTGTATGGAGTTTCTTGCCCATTCTTCTCCTTAAAGATCTAGGCATTAAAATAAGCATTTACAGTACTTTTACTAGTTATTTTGCCTTGTGTAGTGTAGTTACTTGGCCGGTTTTTTGAGATTCAGTAATGGTCTAATTGAAACTTGCTTTGAGTTTGAGTTTCAATTTGCGGCTCTTGTTATTCAGCCACAAGTTCCTCTTTGCCCTGTATTAATAAGCGAATATATAACTTACTTGGCTTCCATAGCTCTTTTGAACCCCTCATCAAACGGGTTAACACTCTGCAAGTCTTGGAACAAGCCAACCTCCTCACAGTTTCTGATGAAGCGAGTCGGAGTAGGTGTCTGATCAGCTTGAAAATTACATAAAGATTCTTATTACATACATGATACAGACTAGTTTTGAGTAGCTCTGGATAGGGTGAAGTGGAAGGGGAGTAGCCTCTGTCCTTAAGAAGGAAGCGCCACCCCGAGGGAGGGAGGGAGGGTAATTCATCCTAAAATTCAAAGTATCTTACGTTTTTTTGCAGTTTCCAGGTCAGTGTCCGGCTGTATGTTGAACAAATAATAAGTATGATCGCAGCCACATATGATACTAGTATACTACGTACGTGCGTAGTACGACTCCCGTGGGACAGTTACACGCAGGCGATGCCGCGTGCAGAAACTAGTATTGTTATAAAACTTCACATACTTCACGATATAGATAAACAAGTAATTACATTAATGATCTTATCAAATATATCTAATAAGATAAGAAACACTTCAATACCCAATGAATCACTACCAGGAAATCACACAAGGGATTCCAAAATAATATAACGCCTTGAATCCTTAAAGGGATTGGCAGAGCAGAGGTGTCCTTTCCAAATCACTGCACTATCACCTCAAAATCGAGAACAATGCTGAATATAAAGCAGCAAGAATGCCAGTTTCAGTCATTACATCATAAAATGGAAAAATGACTGGGCAATGACTATGATACTCGAACTTGTACTCCATACTAGTCAACACACAAACTGGGGCCTTAGTCTGCTATTGCAATAGTGTCAGAATGGTCTATCATTGATTTAATAAGGCCCCTAGCCCACGGCGTATGAAGCGCGTTCGAAACTCGTTTGACGTGCGTACAAAGGGCAATTCGTCTGCACGGGGCCTTATTAAATCAATGATAGACCATTCTGACACTATTGCAATAGCAGACTAAGGCCCCTGGTGTCCGGTCTTAGTCATTCTGCATGGTGATTGATACCTCTGCCCTATCAACACGCCTGAGCTGACTATACAAGCTTAACAATGATACTAGATTTATGTCTCTAAGGCTTATAGTATTGAAGTTATTAAGGTGAGATTATATAATCCTTTCATTACAGTTACTTTTCGGACCCATCTGTGACATTTTAAAACGTTTCATGTTAAAAAGTATCTTATACTCAATCGTTTGGTTAGGGAATCTGAAACATCTTATTTAGGGATTTGATATTGTATGCATATTTACCTAAAGTACAATGTTCTCGACATAGGGTACAAAAATGTGGAAGTGGCTTCTTATAATGTTTTTTTTCCGGGACTTAAAAAAATATCTAGAGTGTATAAAATGTAGTATTTCTAAGAAAACCGTGAAAAAAAAATAGGTTAACCTTAAAATTTTGGCTGCTTAGTGACTAAATTTGGATTATGCAGCTCACCATTCAAATTAAATAATATGGAAAACATGACTGAGCTTGTAACAATGATTATTTTAATACTCGGACTTGCACTCCATACTAGTCAACACTCAAACTTTAGGTGAATATGCATCCGAATATCTAATCTCTAGTCATATTACAGGAACATTGAACAAACTGTTGAATTTACAACTTTGGTGCTGAGCTGAATGATGCAAATCAAACGGCATGTTCAATTTCACTGATGGCATAAAAAACAAAACAAATTCACAAAAGGCTGTCCCATAATAATTGGGAAATTATTATTATATGGGTGGAAGCAACATCAACACACAAACAGACGGTTACCACATATTCAGTACATTGTTCTGAACACCTTCACATATAAAATTTTCATAGGTAATTTAAATACAAAAGCAGTTTCCTACAAAAGTCCAATACTTAAATGGTCAAAATGTATGGAACCGCTGATTTATCTAAAAAATTATGATGAAAAATATTCTATGTGGGGGAGTTCAGAATATGTGATCCCCGTTTGTGCGTTAGTGTCCTTTCCTCCCCGTATAACCCCCCCACCACCTACCTACCAAACCTCAAACCTCCAAAATACCCCCAAACCTCCCAAACACCTCAAAACTCAAATACATCTCACCCGCCCCCCCCCAACCTATTGTGGATTTATGATCCACTGGGCACAAATCTAGACTCCGGGAAACCTAATTATACTTTGCCCTGTGGGTCATGGTCCGTCCGTGTCCTATATTTCCCACAGATCAGGACAGGAGAACATCAATATCAACCTCACCTTAGGCAATACTTTGTTTTTGCAATGTTTTAAAGATAAGACCCTTTCATGCTTTGCTTAATAGACCATCGTCTTCCTAGCCAATTCTCAGGTATGACCAGTATTTTACATGGAGCGACTGCCTATCTGACCTACCCAGTTACTGGGCGACAATTATAACCCTTGGTGAGACTGGTTGTCTGACTTCTGGACTTCTATCTACTACCGCAGATCTATGAATAACCTGACGAAGGTATGGACATGGGAGCGACTGTAAAACCAAAGAGGTTTCATTGAAACAGATTTTAATAAGAAAATCCTTACCGACAAATGCAGCTTTTTGCTCCGAACCCAGTGATAGCACCATGTCATGTTTTTTCGTGTGCACATTCAAGTGATCCTCATTCGTAAACGTCATCCCACAGTCGGGCATCGTACAAGCAAATGGTTTTGCCGGTTCCACCATTTTAACAAATTTTAATGATAATAAAAACTAAGATAATTTTTACGAGACCTTTTTCCTGTTTACATTTTATGCTCAATCTGTTTTTTGCTCACGGTCTGCCAGTTTGCCTGGTCATGTTTTGACAAATAAGTAAGTTAAACTATTATTTTTTGTTTATTATTTGTTTTCTAAAGTATTTTGAAGTAGGTTTATTTCACCAAAATTCACAAATACTAAAATAAAATCCAGAAAAGTTTACTGAATGCGTTCCAGTAATACGTGATTTTACAAAGTATGCACTAGAACGAGTGAAAGAGAGTTGCGATATTTCAGGTTGAAGGTAAAAGAGACAGCATGCTCAAATTGTTTGAAAACCAATTTTGTCAAAGGATCATCAAATTCCTTTTGACAGCCTGTTTTGACGTTACGTTATGTTTTACTTTTGTTGATGATCTACAATAATATACAAAATGGGTTCCGTACATTAATTAATTAATTAAATAAAAATATTTTGTAAACATTTAATAATGATATTTTAACAAAATCCAATGCTTAACAAATTGCAAGATAACAAAACAGAACAACGATTATAACAAGTACTTTTGCAACAATATTACTAATAGAACAATATGTAATACAGGGTGTTTGTGCATTTACAAATGATAGTGAAATGGTGCAAGTAGTACAAAAGTAACAAAGAAATAATGATGTAATTTAGGATTCAATTAGCTTTTGGGATTAGTTTTGGTGAAGTAAGAAGTGTATCTTTCAGGGGAGTATCCGTGAATTTTGACTTGGTGTGGCTGGTAATTGCCGGTATCACGTCCATGGGTCCTATCAAACAAGGGGTAGACCGTTGATCTCTTCTTTCTTGGTGATTCTTGCATTTGTTGATTGGGGTAAGGATCTACGTAGCGTCTTCCATTAATATCGTTGCCATCCGCTGTCGGGAATATCGGGGGCTAAATTAATAAAATATTGACGTTTAACTATTCGTAATATTACAAGTACTACACTAATAGAAATAAAACTTAGGAAAAGAACAGAAAATACTTTATTTTTTTTACAATTTAAGTAAGACCAAAAACTGTACTGTTAATTGTGAAGTATTGCAATCAAAGACATTTAAGATACTATAGAGAAGCTACCAGAAGGATTACTTTAGAAAAAATGTGGTCTCATGTCTCATTGAGGCCATAAAGTAAAATGAAAATAATGTCAAGTTTGACACGATACATTTGTACCGACAGCAACTAGTTGGCTCTTGCAAGTACATAGATTATGATTCTGATCGCATCTGTCCTTTTATCATAAGAATATCTAAATGTATTTGATTGCAACCAACAAAGACACTACTAATTCCAAAGAATTATTAGGATACTACAGCAAATAAACATTGCATTGATAATATTTAAAGTGCATTAATAATTTCTAAGACACCAGAACAAATACATGCTTTCTAAAACTGCATTATTTTACTGATTACAAAACCCAATAATTATGGTGACTACCTACTAAGATATTTGAGCCAAAGAGATGGCCTAATCAAGAGCTAGTAACAACTTCTCCTTGCCTGCTCCTCTGCTGTTGAAGATGCCCGGTGCTGGTTGTCCTTGAGGCTCACCTACGACGGTATTCTGCTGGATTCCGCTCATTCCCACCACAGCAGGGTTAGGCTCGTTCTGCTGGCCCTTCCATTGCCTGTAGGAAAACATTACAAATAATGTAATGTTGAAGTTTATCGTAAAAGTGGTAATATAGGATTTTTCGTCAGGAAATTTGAAACAGATTTACGTACAATCGCCAGCGCATCAAGATACCATAAACTGACAATTTTTCTCATTCGATTTTTAACTTAACCATCAACATTTTATGGTTTAAACTAATTTGGAGAAATTCGACTTGTACGTCCAAAAAAGCTACAATTGACTGTACGTGCAAAAACGCTACAAAAAGTATTCGCGGATTTTGAGGACACTACTTGACACCACGACGACTTATTTAAAAAAGAAACAGAAAGCTTTTTCTGATCGGCTCAAGCCACTTTCGCTCGAATAAGTGTGGTCTAGGCTGTCCCTGCTCCTTCTTGAAACAGTTGCCAAGTTTCCATAAAATGCGAAACAGTAGGTAGAGCTCTCAACTTATATCAATTTGTTTAGTCGCTACAGTGAAAGTCTGGTGATTAAAAATTTTATTCAGTCTTACTTGTCAGGGAACAATTCTCCGGGTTGTCCTCGTGTTTGTACGATTCTCTCACCGTTGACTTCAACGACGCACCTCAGACGAGCGCAACAAGTTGGAAACTCTGAACAGATGAATTTTAATTTAAAAGAAGTATCGTAAGTATGATGTAGGTTTGGCATTGTCTCGGTTTTGTCACAATAGCTAAACTACCCATCCACAAAATAATGAAGCAGTTTCAATACATACCAACATTTTCATCTTCAATGTATTCGTGACATTCCAATGCATTTTCAGGAATTTTCGGTTTTCTACATCTGAATAATCAGTAAAATTATAAATTAGCTGAAATAATAAGGCATTCAGTAAAATAGTCACGCGAACGCATTTATGAGTAGATTGTTCCCATCAAGGATAATAAGCCATCTACGCTGAGGTGTGTTAGCTGGAAAAATCGTAGCAAATGGTCTTCGACTGCTGGGTTATTGCTTAGGATCTCACTGACGATCCTCCTGTCCGTCACTGGTGTATCGAAATAAAATGATGGCGTATCTGTCCAAAAGGTTGTGTAATTTGGAAAAAAAAAACAAAGCCTGAACCTATTAAAATAAATATTATTTTTCATTGGGATGTAAAGTGAATATGCGTGCAAATATGCCAGGAGAAGTGCTAGCTTTTCCATTGATGTTGCAATTCATGGTTTTTGAATTTTAGTGTTTTGATGTTCTCCTTATATACCTCCAATGTTGGCAATAAAATGAAGATTTACCCAACAGCGGCTATGAAGTACTTCCCGTCCCGAATCTCGCATCGGTACCGGTGACACGTGTAATGGTCAGACCATTCTTGCCATGGTTGGTAGCCTTTCCTGGAGTATTTGTCCACGCAAGCTTGATCTGGAAAAATCGGCCCATACAGTGAGAATGTATACGAAAAAGGCGAAATGAAGAGCAGAGTAGGATATTGTTAAATACATATATTCGGTCGGTCCATAAACTATTATTAAGTCGGGTCTTCTTTTATTTGAAAAGTATACTGCTTATTGCAGCATTGGTCGAACAGGGGATCTGCCGCCGCCTTTTATAACAGTATTATTTTAATTAAAAAAGGAATTTCTCAGTAGCTGCCACGGAATCTGGATTTGTGACCGGTTGATGGCAATAAGCTCGCCCTTTATTAAACTGGACTTAAACATAACTGGCGAAATGGGGTGAACTGTGAGGTACACCTCTGCCTAACCCTTCGGGCATTACAGGCGTGATGATGTGCTATGAGTTTTTATGTTGTTGTGTTTTTTACTTCAATGTGGAAATAAGATGGGCTATCTATAATACATCCTTTATGACTTACACAGAAGTGGAGAATTGGTGATAGACTCACAGAACGCTTATATAAACAACTATGAGAGAACCAGCCAGCAACATTTTATAATCGTGGTGATAGTGGGTTTAAGTATATTTACGAGTAAGTATTTGCCCACGAAAACCACCGTAGCTTTGTGTTATGTTTTGATTACAACAACAAGAAATCGAAACGTTTACAAATAAATGTCGCCACACAATGCCTGAATTTCTGTGTGTTGCAGTTTGACTCACTAGAAATTGTGATTTTCAATTAAGACAAAAAAATATAATGAACTACAATGGTCAAATAAATTAGGACATAATAGAAATACTCATACTAATAGTCATACTTATATTATGAACACTTGAACACCACAAGCCATTGCTTACATTTGAATTTCAGATTGATAGATTCATTATAAAAAAAACTTACAGCTCACATCCTCAGCATAGATAGGAAATATAAGATGCAATAAGAAAACGAGCGTTCCCAACTGCATTTTCACTTTGTTAACTTCGCCTGTAATATAACACTTTATTATTCACCCTGTGCACTCAAACACTAGTTTGGAACTAAGTAAAATTTGCGCAAATCGGCCTAGAAATACATTTCGCGCGGCGAAATATTTGTTAAACAATCGTCAAGAAGACACCGTCTAGAAAGGCAAAAAAAGTAAAATATTTTGCCAATCTTTGCGAGTTTCCGTGAATCATTTCAACAAACATAATAACGTGTTCGTTCCGGGTTAATGTTTTGCATATTAATCTTCATAATAAACTCTTCTTCATAACATTCCAAACACATTTTAGGAAATAAACATTTCAGTCTAATAGTAACCGCGAGAGCGAAACAGCGGTTAAAATGATCAATAATTTAATTGCCCATTATTATGGGCACTACTTAAACAACAAACAATGGCAATTACAAATGCCATTATTATTATTTAATGGGCAATTTACTTAAACAGTAAGAAAATAAAAGGGTGTATTCACCCTTTTATTTTCTTACTGTTTAAGTAAATTCAATATAGATTCGTGCTCAAAAGAAGCGTTTGCTTAAAATATGAATAACAATAAACTATGCACTGCAGAAGTATTTTTAAAGTAATAAAAAGTAAAAAATCTATTACACTATACATATTTTTTAATTCTACATATTGAATACGGGTATAAAACTTACCCATTTCAAAAGGTTTGAAGGCAATTTTTCAAACAAGACATGTGACAATGGTCTTTCATAAAGTGAAGGAATAAACAGATTGATGCGGAGTTCGTGATCGATGTCGCTATGTGTTTCCATTTGTCTAAGTTACATTCGAAGAATTTGACCATTGTCTTTCCCATTCATTGTTATGTGTTTAATCAAGTTCACATGTGAGTTTTTTTCTTGTTTTTCATAGTTTTCTTGGCGATTAACAGACTTTATTGCTCAGTAAATCAACATCACATTATTTTTAAGTAATTTCATTTCATTTCAATAATAACAATTTTACTTTGTGTCTGAATGTGTTACATAACAAAAAATAGATAAATAACCAAAAAAAAATATTACTCGAAAAATAAACTCATTAAAAAATTTAAACATGTCATAACAAAAACTTCATCAAACGTCAAAAATTAAAATCATATTACATAAAATCCATTAAGAAAACACGTCATACAAAATAATAATTAACCAACAACGTTCAATGAAATTATTCTAAAAAATAAAATTCATTTTATTTTCTCTTTAGTCCGTGAATCTAATCCACGTGCCAAGATTTGCAAGAGGAAGGGAAAAAAGAATTAGGTATATCGAACACTTCAGATGCGAGAGATTTGTGGTGTTACGCGAATGGATTTAAAATAAGAATGAGTACATAAGAGGAACTCTGAAAGTAGCGCGCGTCTGAAAAGTGGTGTGGATGGTTTGGTGAGGGGCATGTGATGCGGAGGAATGAGGAAAATGCCATCAGGAAAGTTTTTAGTATGAATGTGGATGGGTATAAGAGTAGAGGAAGACCAAAGAAACAATGGATGGACTGTGTGAAGGATGATACGGCAAGAAAAGAGGTCTCTGATGAGATGACGAGTAATAGAGAAGTATGGAAGAAGAACTCATGCCGAACCCAAATGAATTGGCAAGGGCATGAGAATGTTGAATTGGCATAAGGGCATGAGAATTTTGAGTCAGATGCCCCTAGGTACAGACCAACTTTTTTACTACCAAACATAGCCGGCCCTAGCACGAGCGCGTGGTGTAGACGTAACGTAACCAAATCGATTTTTAAATCGTAAATTCAATTAACATAGCTTAATTGTTTTATTGTTTGCAACAAGCACAATCACTATCAAACATTGATATGAATAAATGCTTTAAATTCATCTCTTGCCCGTTATGGGCAAGAGAATGATGATGAATTCATCTTCAAGACTTCCATATTTATTTGTTACTCGTTATCTAATAAGACGCCGCCTTTCTTGCTAAATGCTTAAAATTATGAAATTATTTTATTGTGAAACGAGTATATTTTATTTTTAAATCGACGTTTTTACGTTACCATACGTTTCCGCTGCGCGCTAGTGCTAGGGCGTCGAGTAGAAACTCGCGGTTTAGCACAATCGTATCGTATATATAATCAAAGGTAAAAAAAACTTTATTGAAAAATTAAAATGACAGCTGTTTCTACGTTATTAGGCTATCAAATTCTAGCGTTTTTCAATTGACATACTGAACCCCAAAATCCCCATTACTTTAGCTCAACTTGATCGCGTCAATAACATAAACAACGAATGCTAGCGTAAAAAAACGTAAAACGAAACGTCAGCTTAGCTGTCAAAAGCTATGCGAAACCTGATGACACCAGCGCTTTATAAAATTATTTTTTTATAATATTCTGATATAGTTTTCACAATAAAATAATACAGAATTTCCAAGTTGAAGAAGTTACAAATGAGGTGAGTGTGTTATTTTTTATGATTTCTTTAGTTGAATACGAGAATTTTGTAATTGAAAATTGAGCTGTCGATTTTTCGATATTTTGATTAAATTCCTCACGAATTCGTGTGTATTGTGTGCATATTGTTTTCTTTTTTTGCATAATTAATGTGTCTGTCAAATTGTAGGTCGAATAGAATATTTTAGAATAAGTTTTATATAAATTCTTGAAGGTACTTGCTACCCACATTTCCTATTTATTATTTAATTTTATCTTGAGGAAAGTGGCTTGGAAATTTATGAAATATAGTGTTATTATATTATTTTAATGGTTTTTGTACGTTAGACAACACAACAGCACAAATATTATTTTAAAACGGTCTCTACAAATGCAGAAATTTTATGCAGTAACTGTTTATTAGCTAATTGATTATTATACCTGTAGCTATTGAAATATCTTTATTTGCAGTTTAAATCTTTTGATCCTCCGAGATCTATGCAAATACTTTTTGTACTCATAACTTATTTATCAAACAATTAAATAAAACTGAAGTGCCTGTGTCTAATTTTCAAATAACAGCTTTTTACTGAATGCATTTATGAAGGTAATATACCTACGGTACTTTAACTCTTTTTTTGAATTTTTGTCTTTCTGACTGTCTGTTCCCGCTGGTATCCAAAATGTCTGGACCGATTTTTAGGAGACTTTTGCAGGCAGATTGCTGATGTTGTAAGAAGTAACTAAGGCTATTTTTATTTTAGAAAATGGATTAGGGTTCTGTGCAAATAAATTAAAACCCATAAAATTGTTAACAAATCCAATTCAAATAGGGAAGTAATATTTATTTATATTTGTAACTAGCTGTTGCCCTTCGCTCGCGTGTTGGTCGGAAATTATTCCACGGGCACGTTGTAAATATAGCCTATGGCACTCGGGGATAATGTAGCTTCCTATTAGTGAAAGAATTTTCAAAATCTTTTAAGTAGATCCAGAGATTACCCCCTACATACAAACTTACAAACAAATTTTACTTCTATATAATATTATATTTATAATAATTTCACGGAATGTTGTGTCCGCTAATAAGTCAGCTATCCCAGTTCTGTTGGTTGGACCATCTGAACAGAATCGTGAAATTTGGCACTCGCTTTAGAGTTAAGATCAAAGCATTTATTTAAATTATATAAATAATATTGAAACAGGCCAGTTACAGGCACTTTTGGCTTCTTGGCTGGGTTTTGTTTTGTTTTATTTTGTATTCTTTTCTAGTAATTTAGTCTCAATATTGTATTAAATAAGGGAAGTAGCGAGTCAACCTCAACACAAGTATTTTTAATTACTTACTGAGGTTGTCTCAACTCATGTATATTTGTATTGCATTAACTTTTGAGACACAATAAACATTTATTATTATTTTGGTTTGTCAAAACAAAGATAACAATGAAATGTAGCTACAGTCACAAGGCATAATAACTGTGAAAGTACTGTAGATTCCCATTCTAGAGCGTAGATCTCTATGGAGAAGAACGGGCAAGAAACTCCATGGACATTCTTAGTTAGAAGAGCTGATTCCGTGAGTCTCGAGATTATCGCAATTAAAAATGTGGCTGTTCTGCTGACTAAGTAACCCCAGACTGCCACTGTTCATCTCCTCACTTGTGTTTGAGCCAAAAACTGGTGATTAAAATTCTCTTTTCAAAATCTGACGGCTCCTACGAAAACGTAACTTCTTATACCCAGAAGTCCTCGAAAATTGTATCTTGCTCACATCATCATCCATAGTTTACTTCTATTGCAAATGTGCAGTTCTGCGTTTCAGCATTTATCGCAGCCCTATACAAAGTGGACATCGAGCACAAATGGTTACCATGTATTCAGTACATCATGCCAAACCCTCTATATATAAATTTTTCATTGGTAATTAAAAAACTAAACTTATGGGGTTTTGACTGTAACCCAGCTCACCATTAAAGGTGCCACTAAACAGTTTTGACACTTTTGATTTCGGAATTGTCCCACGGGATATCGTATACTGGGATAAAAAGTATCCTATGTGTTAATCCAGGTTATAACCTATCTGTGTGCCAAATTTCATCAAAATCCGTCCAGTAGTTTTTGCGTGAAAGTGTAGCAAACATCCATCCATCTTAGCAAACTTTCGTATTTATAATATTTGGTAGGATTATTCATAGAATACAATTTCACCTTCAAACACCTAGCTTAGTATTAGTCATTTTATTCTGATGATGTAATATCCTATTATGAAAAAGAACATTATAATGAATGCATTGAGGAAATTGTTTTATTTATATTAGAAAATTTATGCATATTTTAGATTGCCATGCATATATTTATATGATGAATAAAAGGAAATTATATAATAAACATAACATCATATCATCACGCCCTGTCGTCGCCCAAGGGGTAGGCAGAGGTATACCTAATAGTACGCCCGCATTTCGCCAGTTAGAATTTTGAAGTCCCATAGAGGGCGAGCCTATTGCCATGAACCGGGCACAAATCCAGACTACGAGGCTGCTACTGAGAAATTCCAGATGCCAATAACCAATAACACCCGACATGGGAATCGAACCCACCTTAGCAGTCGCGCTTGCGAACACTAGACCAACGTGGCAGCCAAATAAAGTTATTTATAAAAGGGATATAAGTGTGAATGAGGAGGGGGGAGGGAGAAAGGTCTGTCCCTGAATGACATAGGACTGACCGTAGATAAGTGATGTCCTTCAAAAAGGTCAGGGGCGTTATATTCGCAACAGGAGAGCGTGTAAAAAATCAGAATTCAAGACACACTGTAATCATAAATAATGGGTATAAAAATACCCTTAGCGAAGCCAAAAGGTACTTGTTTTCCTCGTCATTGTGATATTGTTTGCCTCCTAGTTACGGAGATATTGGGGGTCAAAGTTCCAACTTTCTCACAAGTTTTTTTTTTAATACAAGTTTTTAATTTTATTACTTTACTTTTAATACGGCCACGAACCTCATACTATTCAATGCAGCCATCAGTCACCACAATGTTTTGAGTGCGTTCCATCGAGACCTAACCGTAAATTTTGATTTTTCACCCTAAAAAAAGTCGTTTCGCAGCAATAATTTTATTAATTTATTTATTCACAATGAACACAATCAATTTTACACGCTAGGCTTAACACTAGTGAGTATGACCCTGCTAAAACTAATAATATTGTCAGTGTCATATCAGCACTGTGTTTTTAGTGCGTTACACAAGTCCTACCATTAAACGTGATTATCTACACCAAAAATTTAAAAAGTTCCCCAACAAAAAAGGTTGCGTAGGGTTTCTTAGTTTGATACGTACAGAATGCTTGGTTGACGGCTTCTCGTGAAGGGTTCATTTACATCTTGTATGTCGGATTTCGAAAAGTATGCACTTACAATTAAACGTAAGCGCCTTTGTTTGGCGTCGTGCGGACTCTAGAGGTATGGTATCAGATACGGGCCATATTCTCATGGAATGGATCGACACTATCGACAGCTGTAGCGAAGGGTCAATTTTTGTAAGAGGTAAGCCGGACTACATATCTTTAATGTGATTTTATTATTTGTCTATAAAATACTGACTGTGCCATTTTTCAAAGGGAAGCCGGTAGGAATCGAGTTGTATGGAAGCTTCGCCACTGATCGACAGTGATCGTTCGGGCGTGGTCGCGACACATACTGGCCTAGAAACTGCTGTGTTTGCTGTTAAGTTCAGAGTATTATTAGTTAGTACAGTAGTGTTAGTAATTGACTCTGCAACAATAAACTGTGTACAAGTTAAATGAGCTATTTCTCTCGGTTACCCGTATCTCATTCTGTCACAACTATTTTATTAGCAGTGATAGCTGGTATGACCGTCGGACTATCAAGTCATAGGTCTCAAGTTCGAACCCAAGACACGTACCTCTGATTTTTCGGGTACATGTGCGTATTGTATAATTATCACTGGTTTCGGTGAAGGAAAACGTCGTGAGGGAACCAGCACGCCGAAGTGGTACCTAATATGGTGTCAAGAGTTTTTATGCCGCCCATGGGCCTCTGACTTGGCTTCACATGCCGTCGAGAAATATCTCTCAGGCATGCTGGTTTCCTCACGATGTTTTCCTTCACCGAAGCAACTTATAATTGTACCTACAATACGCACTTGAATCCGAATTTGTCCTAAAAGAAAGTAGTTATTTGGAGCAAAAACATGGTAACATAGCACCATTGTCTTATTTACTTTCTCTCTATGTATGGCGAATGGCATGCCATTATAGCTCAGTGGTTAATTGACGCTTATCAACTAAACGGGTGTGAGTTCGCGTTTGGGTGAACAATGTAATTACTGTCCGTTTTCACTGGCATAAGGCGATATGTAAATTAGTGCGTAAAAAAAGCGTACTGTTGCATTTCAACTGTCAGCGCTGAGTCGCGAGTTGAAATTCCGTCGGCAATAATTTTTAGGCATTGTTTTAAGAGTCGCTTCACTTTGTATACACGACGACGGGGATATGTGTCATTAATTCAGAGTCTTCGGGACTGATTCTGATAAGTGAGGACCCACTTGTAACAGCCCCTAAACTGAGACAGGTACTCGTCATCTGCAGATGCAGATGAATACTAGTATTTTACATGGAGCGACTGCCTATTTGACCCCCACAACCCAGTTAGTACTGGGTGATACGATACCCCTTGGTAAGACTGGTTGTCAGACTTTCGGGCCACTGACTACCTGTAACGCCTGTCAAAGATCTACAAATGACAGCCGGGACCAACGGGTTAACGTGCTTTCCGAGGCACGGAGGAAACTCGGTATGTTATGGGTGGTTAGCCATTGAAGGACTAACCCAGGCAAGCGCGGCTTAACCTGGAGATCTACCTGACCGGCTGTTTATTATTTATCCAGGAGCTCCTCAGACAGGTACTCTTTATGTAATCGGATGACAACTGAAAACCAGCGCAGTGCTTTGGACCCCCATAGCACAGCATCATGCTGAGTGGTACCTTGCTTGTCGTAGTTACGATCACGTCGTGCAAGCTGTCAATTTTTTCATTCATAAATATTTGTTATGCGTTGTATGTTCATTTATTTTTTTGTCATTTTGTATGCACGTAAATGTACTATTATTATTTTTCATATAAGTGGGGAAACTTTGTTATTGCAGTCGAGGTGAAGTTCACATCCGAGCCGCAGGCGAAGTTGTTGGAGCCTCAGTTACTGCAGTAACAAATGCCCACGTGTATCAAATGACGTTTTTCAATACACTTTCGAAGAAATAAAATTACAGAACCAAATTCTTCTTCTAATTTATTTCATCACCACTGCTCTCAAAACGGTGAACGAAAATATCGTGACAAAACCTGTATGTGACATGTGACTATGTGACATTCATCACCTGGGTACACGTGATGGATCGCGGCCCACTCTTTCTCTTAAAGAGCACCATTCAACATCTTAAAACTTTAGCGCATTGAAATCGCGTCACACGAGTTATTTTAATGATGATTCATGTGTTGTTCCAAAACGTGAGAATTGTCGTTTTTGCTTGCTGGCCTTAGGTACTAGTTTATCAATGTGTGAATGCAGAGCGAAAAATCTACCGCACTTAAGTGTAGGTATACCTACATAATACCTCTTAATAGTAAATATTTAAATATTATATTTACATACTGGATGTAACAGGACCCTTAACGAAGCCGTCAACCAAGCATTATGTACATCAAACTAATTATCTCTACGCATAAATTTTTGCTGGGAAACGATTTTTTTTTGGGCCCAAAACATGCTGATGGATGGATTGAATAGTACGGAGGTCGTGGAGGTGTTTACTATAATAATCTTACGTTAAAAACAAATATTAAAAACAAAAAAACTTTCGAAAAAGTTGGAACTTTGACCCCCATACATATCTCCGTAACTAGAAAGTTCCCAGGTATGGTCTGGAAAATGATCGCAATGACGGGGAGAGTAGGTAACTGTCGGCTTCGTTAAGGGTCATGTTACGCCCTTTATTTGTTGTTTATGTTACCGGCCAAACCTGATTTCAGGCCAAACTAGTTTGTCCTAGGCCAAACCGGTTTACTAGTCTATCTTATCAGGATACACTAACCCAAACAAAGCAATTAAACTGCGCCCAACTTGGATGTAGCGCTCGCAGTCCGCTGCCGCGGCACCGCTCGCTACGCTCGCTCTGCTCGCGCGTGGTTATTCACCAATCTAACCTAACGTAACTTTAGTCGTGATCCCTAGTTTGGCCTAGGACAAACTAGTTTGGCCTGAAATCGAGTTTGGCCGGTAACATTTACATATTTTAGCGTTATGCATTTCTACAGGTATATATTATTTATACTTATTTGTGTACTTACATACACATATTTTATACTAGCTGTTGCCAACGACCTTCATCCGCGTGGAATTATTATAAAAATAATACTTTCCTATTTGATTCAGATTTTGTTAATGATTTCAAGGGTTTTAATAATTTTGCACGAAACCCTCATCTTTTTTCTAAAATAAAGTAACTTAAGTTACTCCTTATATCTAGCTATCTGCCAGTGTAAATCCCATTAAAATCTGTCCAGCCGTTTCGGAGATTAGCTGGAACAAACAGACAGAATAAAATAGCAGAGGCTAACAAACTTACAGGGAAATAGATCGGCAGATGCTGATCAACATTAGTTACACAGCCTGCTTCGCTGGTCCAGTGGACGTAAGCGGGACTATTGAGCATGAGGTCCTGGGTTCGATTCCCAGGTCGGGCAAAGTGTTATTGGGTTTTTCCTTCAAGAAATTCCCAGTAGCAGCCACGAAGTCTGAATTTGTGCCCGGTTGATGGTACAAGGCTTGCGCCTCCCCCCATTACATGGGACTTAAAAACATAACTGGTGGAATGTGGGTTTACTATTAGGTACACCTCTGCCTAACCATATCTGGCTTACCGGCGTAATGTTATGTTATGTAAATAACCCCTAATTTACCTTCTCTTTGTTCCAGTAACTTTAAAACACATCGCTCAAATGACGACGAATTAACATCACCATCCTCAGATGAAAAGATGGATACAGGATCTGAATCATTTCGGTCCCAGGACACCCCAAACTCGGTCCTATCCTCCGACTTCGAAGGGGACCATCCGGAACCGGTCTTAAGACTCCAAAACCCGGAAATCCTCCGGTTATCGGAACCGGAACGTTTCAACGACAGCTTGATAACCAAAATGTCGAATTTGCACCTAGATTCTCCTCGTCCCAAAAACCTTGGTATAAGCCCTCCGAAATTCAGTTCAACTTTAACATTAACCACAAATCATCCTTTAATGAGTCCGGATGAGAATTATCCTGATTTAATCCCAAAGAAAATCCATAAAATTGATGATGAAAAAGACCTTAGTCTATCCAGCATTGAAGATGAAAGACCTAATGAGAACAACGGTTTTTATAGCCCTCAAAGAAACACTTCAAAAAACAATTTGTACTTTACGGAAAGCTTTGTTACTGCTGAAAGTCAGGACTTCAGAAGTCACGATCTGTCTGCGTTTAGGAGTCAGGATTTAGACCTGACGGTTCCTCCTGATGTGGCGAGAGTGGATAAGGTGGAAAGAAGAAAGATTGTGCCGAAGTTGAGGGATGGGACGCCGCAGAAGGCGGACGGGATGTTGAAGTATGTTGAGGAGAAGCATCGGCAACAAAGTACGCCGAAGACGCAGCCTGTGGATATCAGTGTTAATGAGGAGTTTCATTCGGTGAGTAGACTTTATATATGTTGCCTACCAAGCCCTTATACTTACCCAAACAAAAGTAATAGCACTCGTCAGCCGCTGCCGAGGCACCGCTCGTTGGGCACGCGGTGCGGTATGCCTGACGCATACCGTACCGTTCGGGGAGACGGCTTAGTTATGTGGGGCTTGCACCCACTAAAAAAACACCGTCGTGAACCTACTGTCACCTTAGCGGATGAGTCGCGAGAACTACTACGTATGAAATTCGATAACCAAAGTCCTTTGGCGATATCCGGGCTCACCCGAGATATCGCCACCACTCGTGAGGGGCGTGCAGTGCGACGACGATAGACTCTCCGATCTATCGCCCGCTGACATATCCGCCTCCTCCGCCGCGCTGTCCTCCTCTGGCTGACCTAATCCTTTCAGTTGGGAGTGCCTTAGGCGCGACGCTCACACGAACTAAAGTCGAGGCGGTGTCAAAGCGCCGCCGGCGCAGAATGTGAAGGAAGCATAGTCGCCTGCGCCTCGACTCCACGTAGAGACCTATCCACGGCCGTGCCGCGACCTCACCTCGACTTACCAGTGTGTGACGCGCCTTAAGAGTCCCTATCAATTTCGCGGTCTAAAAACAGAAAATACTACTTTTTTCAGTGCAAATTTCTCAATAACCTTATGGTATCTGGTAATTTTTTTAATGCAAAGTTATATATCACCTATATATATAGTAAGTGTACGAATTATAATTTTGATAACCACTCAACATAAATTAGGAAAAATAAAAATCAAACATACGTTTTTACGAAAGCACGAAACACCAGGTTTTTCAATAGCTTTTTTGGCTAACTGGTAATGGATTATAACTTGAAAAAATCGTACTTACTGGGCATATAGTATATTAGTAAGTCTACGATTTTTTATTTTAAAATAAACTTAATTAGTGTTTAAAAAAAAATGTGATTCACACCGAAAAAACCCGATAAAATAATGCGCAAAACCGTCGTCTACTCGTAAGAATATGTTGAAAATATCAATAAATATGAAATATTATAAAACTTAAGGTATTTATCTATCCAATTCAATTTTTTAATTTTTTTTTGACGACTTATTTAATTGTAATAAAATATTTAAATAATGCCATAAAAGCCGATGCGTTTGCTCATTCCATTCAGTCGCGCCCGAGGGCTACTCGACGACGGACCTGTGTCGCTGCGACTGCCGCTCCCGACGTAAAGTACTTGCGAATCGCGCGTGATTTTGTATTACGTCTGACTAGTTTTGATACTGTGAGAATGTTTTTTTTTGTTCTACTATGTTTGTTTGCTGTGTGGACTGGACCGGATAAGCCTGTAAAAGTCGAAAGAATCGCAAAAGACGACGACTTCTGGCAAACAAAACGGAACCAAAATTAAAAACATTTTAAAATCGTTGATTACAGGAAAGCTCGGACATTCGGAGCACTTCGTATTAAATTAACGTCGAAAGGGAGGTTAAAATTTATCAATATTTATACTTCTTGTTTCGGAGACCAGACTCCTGGGACAATCTCCCACTACGTTTGACGTACGCTGACAATACTTTGCTAGTGGCGCACGTCGCCATGCACCCCTGAATGCTTAGAGTATGGGTACTGGGCACAATCCACTAAGACCTCGGAGGAGAACGCTGGAACGTTGAGCGGAGGGGTAGGCAGGAATAAAAAACTATTTCTTGATATAGTTTTTCCCCTGTTCCAATAGAAAGTGCACACACCTAGGTACCGCCACTACTTGCACCCTGCTCCCTGGATATGGCCTTGTCGCCGACACTTCTTATAATAAAGAAATTAATAAGTAGGTATCTCGTTTTTCTTTCACTTGAAATGAAAAAACACTTCCTTAGTTAAAAATTAAATAAAACAGCAATAAGATGTCACACACACAGACATACGCAAGCGATAAAAATAAACAACACTAAATAGATAAAATATATTTAGTTGTTAATATATTTTTTTCACTCAACCTTTTCCTATAATATTATTTGCTTTTGTATAGTCTTAACTTTTCTATTTTAATTGGTTTTGATAATGTATGAAACATTAAAAAAATTGCAGCTTAAATGCAAATTGATTTGCTTAAAATATATGTATATCTAATACTGTTACGGACCAAGATTGTTTGCTCCCGCTGCACTGCATGAGACTACGCACACTACGATCGTTGGCGACATTTCGAACGCTCACACGCGCACATTTCTCCGAAATTACCTAAACTAGTACTGCGAAGAAATTGATAGAGGCTCTTAAGATCGTGTTTCGACAAGTTTGACTTAGGACAAACTAGTTGGGCTTGAAGTCGGTTTTGGCCAGTTACATATACAGCTCCCTATTTTATTACAAACCGTTCGCCTGGTGGAACTTCATATCGGCACTATGACGAACTGCCATAATATATACGAACATACATATTTTTTTAAATATTTATTTTGAAAAATCCAATAATTTTACATTTTCAATTCGACACTTCAATTTGAGGGGCCAAGGATGAGTTTTTGGAGCTGTAAAGACAGCAAATGACAACTTATTTCGGCCTGTTCAATTTGGCAAACGATGCACCAAACACCCAGTATAAGAAACTGTTGTGCACAAGCTTCTAGATTATGTAAAAAGTTTCGTTAATCAATTTCATTTGACCTTCTCCCGCAGGTGGCGGAATGGTGTGAGTCTCCGTCCCATCTCCGATCGATGCCTAACTTCGAGTTGCCGATTGAGATGTCTAGCAGTATAGGAATGCATAACGTAAGTCAACATTACATCATCTGAATAGCCTTGTCCCAGTATAAACCATCAATGACTGAAGAAAAACTTCATGAGATAATCTGGACTTATTTATAATGGTCTCCAGGGGTCGGCAAGCCCTGCCAGGGTTGCGGGACTGTTCGAAAGAGATACCGCGGCCCTGGAACACAAAGGGCAAAGGAAGGAACATGGATGGGTTTTAGTCATTAAAAGTTCAGACTTTTACTGACTAAAACCCATCCATGTTCCTTCCTAAAAGGATGGGAAGGGAGTGCTGACACTCCCTCCTGCTCAGCCCAGAGCGGGAGGAGTTATTTGAGAATTTCCCATCGGTAACAAAAAAAGGGGTCGGCAAGTAGTTATAAGAAGGGTGCGGATACCGTTGAAATTTTTTATCGACGTCCCAAAATATACTTATAATGCTTTGTCACTGTTTACTAGTCGTAGGCGGCCACGCTTCTATAATTCTAAATTCAAAAATCTTCCAAACCCTTTTATTGAAATCCGTTCAGCCGTTGAAAGCGTCTGAAGGTAACAGACAGACGAACAGAGTTGCTTTCGCATTTACCGATAAACTAATATTTAAAAAAATATGTTTACGAACTAAATCCATCATCGACCGAGCCTCACAGCGTCAGTAAGTACTAACCCCTCAAGCTTTAACATTTGACTGGTTGTCAGACTTTCGGGCCACTGACTACCTGTAACGACTGTCAAAGATCTACAATTGACAGCCGGGCCTGACGGTTTAACGTACTTTCCGAGGCACGGAGGAATCTTGTTATGTACTTGGTCACCCATCCGCAAGCGCGGCTTAACCTCGAGATCTATCGGAGCGGCTGGTATTATTAAGCCAACTACGAACTAAACACATAAACGGCATTAACTCACAATCAAAGATCATTTAGGAGCGCTCATGCTGTGTTTTTTCACGGATGACGTTTCGTATGACCGAGAGGCTTATCAGACACATGTACTTCCGGACTTAAATATTTTATTAGTGACACACATTTTGTATTCGTATATTCATAAAAAAAACCCAGCCGTCTTCGCACACGTGTCTGCTGTTCAGTGAACTTATATTTACAAGTTCAGTGAACACGAGAATGAGGAAAATGTTGAGTATAAGTATGAATGTAGATGGGTATAAGAGTAGAGGAAGACCAAAGAAACGATGGATGGACTGTGTGAAGGATGATATGGCTAGCAAGGAGGTGACTGCTGAGATGACGAGTAATACAGGACCCTTCACGAAGCCGTCAACCAAGCATTATGTACTTATGAACGTAATACTTGGTTAACTATATAAGTAACTTTACGCAAAAATTATTGCTGAAAAAAGCCTTTTTTTTTTGGGTGAAAAATCACATTTTATTTTATTGTGTTTGCATTGCATCCAAACACACTTTCAACTAACAATACAAAAATTTAAAGTGAGGCAATCAACGACAAGCTATTTACAGTTAGCAATAAACTATTGTTGCACAAACTAATATTTAAACATAATATCAATAATTAAGTAATAACAATGAATAGGACTAAATTAATTTTAAATTAAAGGCATGTATTTAAGTGATCGTTTTAATTTTGCAAAAACAGCAAGCAAAAAAATCTAAGCGAACATCTTTTTTAATGATTGATCCTCTTCCTTTGAGACATAAAATAAATCAAATCAATCGATATTTTTATATTTTTAGAAAAACGCGAAAAATGATTGAGATGTAGAAATGATATCTGATAGTTACTTGTTGGGCCTCAAAGTTAAGAGAAATATTTTGATACTTTTTCATATAATTCGATTTATCTAAATTACTTTTTTGTCTATTTAAACTTAAATTTCACTCAGAGTTGACTTCAGAGTTGCAAAAAGCAATTTCGAACACAATAAATAAAAGTTTTAGAAGGTCAAATTAGGAATAAAATCAACGTCAAGGTAAATATCAGAATTCTGTCTGCAGGGTTTAAAGTAACCTAACACGAAGGGGATGGCGGGGTCAAGAGAGCGAGCGAAGTGACACTATACTTAAACAGCTAGGTAGATGTGAAGATTTGTCATTAACACTAGGAACGGGATATTTACCATGTTTAGTGTTCATTTTGAGTTCCCGATATTTCGGCACTATTGCAAGCACCATGATCACGGATAAACTGAAGTTATTGCGGGTGGGTGTTTATGAGCAGACAAATCGGTCTACCCTCTTTCTAGTTCGTTTTTTGCATTCAGTACCGCTACCACTGTCACTCGCAACTCAATACTACTCGCTGTCATGTTTTGTGTTTACCATCGGCCCGACTTCCAGTCTAACTGGATGCAGCCGAACATTGGCATTCATTTAGTCTTGACTTGACGAGTTTTTTTTTCCATATTTTGCTGTCTGACTGGAAATAAATCACGAAATTTGAATGTCACAAATCAACACCTTTAAATTGTAAGTCGGCATCGGCTTATAGGATTCTTATGAATTTCAGCACACTAGAAGCCTTAAGGGCTGAAATATTATAATTAACACTACATAGTATAAAACGAAGTCGCTTCCCGCTGTCTGTCCCTATGTATGCTTAGATCTTTAAACTACGCAACGGATTTTGATGCGGTTTATTTTAATAGATAGAGTGATTCAAGAGGAAGGTTTATATGTATAACATTGCACCCGTGCGAAGCCGGGACGGGTCGCTTGTTTCCAATACAATACAATGCGTACATAAGATACTTTATATTCTGGTAGCACGTCATCATCATCTCCTTGCTCTTGTCCCACTCTACTCGCGGTCGGCGCAGCACGTTTTCTACTTCCATGCTCCCCTGTCAGACGTCACGGCATCATTTACTGCTTTCTCTTTCATATCATTCCTCACACCATCCATCCGTATTTTCTTTGGCCTTTCTCTCCCTCTCCATCCATCAACATTCACATCCATCGATCTTTTAGTCACATGCGTTTCATCCCTCCTCATCGCATGTCCATACCAAGACAAACGACTTCCTTTCAATTTATTCCGGCAGTACGTCCTCGTGAAATGATCTCCTACCTCCACGAGCACGAAGCCGCGAGCAAAATTTAGTTATAAATGAATAATTCTCTTCCATAGGACCTGGACTCCCCAGACGTAATATCAGCATCAACGCAAGAAGACAGGTCGGCGTACCAGGCGCTCCTAGACCCGTACACCGGCAGCGTAGCGCTCCGCCACACACCGGCACCGCACAGGAGCCCTGGGACACAACGAAGGAAGATCCAACTGGTGAGTTCAAGACCTATGGTCTTCAGAGACTGTTCCAAAAATCATGTGCAGATTAAGCCGCGGTTGCTTATGTCAGTCCGTGGTGGGAGCTCAAAATAATGAACAATCACGGAAGATATCCCATAAGTCACAGTATAAGTTTAGTTGCAAACTGTGAAAGCTTACAACAGTATGTTGGGGTCTGCTTCCAGTCTAACCGTATGCAGCTGAATACCAGTATGTATTCGTGGAGCGACTGCCTATCTGATCACCACAACCCAAATCATTTATTCGCGTAGTATGTAGGTATTGTACAATAAAGTTATTATAAAATATAGTGAGCTGGCTACATTCTGCCTGAGTTTTGGCATGCAAAATTTTACAAGTAATGTCAGTATATTATGACTAAAATTGTGAATAATAAAGAAAATGGTTACATTATCAGTAAGTTATTTTAACAAGTCTAGATTAAGCACAAAGTAGATATCAAATAATAAAGTCAATAATATTAAGTTTATGGAATGTCAAAAATAGGGTCAAAAAAAATTTACCTCTTAAAGAATAACAGCATTTCTGTATCGAAAAAGTATGAATAAGGTTATGAGTAAAATTATGAAATTATTTTAACATCTCTAGCCTAGGTACACACGGCTACACATCAAGCTATACATTTCCAGTATATGCTGATCTCGCATTGTATAGGATTTCCGTACAATGCGAGGTCAGCTTATACTGGAAATGTATAGCTTGATGTGTAGCCGTGTGTACAATCACTCGGTAACACGATTTCTTAGAAGGTTGTCAGGCTATCGGAGTTCTCTGACTACATACCTAAATACATAAACTAACGCCTTTTCCCAAAGAGCAACAAGGCATTAATTACAGAACGGCATTTTTTTGTTTTTCGACATGTCCTGTCGCATGTCAAACTATGAGGCTGGCTTCTGCTTAACCGGGCTATCCTGTGGGTGCCGCGAGTGTGAGGTTTCCAGCCAGGGGTAAAAAACTTATAAAATAAGCGTGCGCGCGCTAAGGGCACACTGTGTGGTACGAGCCGAGGCTCGTACACACGGTACAAGCGACGGCCTAAGCCGAGGCTTAGACCGTCGCTTGGGAGGACACCAAAGGGACAAGCTGGAACTGAGTGACATTATTTAGGGGCTGTTTTAAAACTACGGGCTCAGCAACGCAGGCTGTCTCGAGCAAGGGTCTGGGGGAGGGGGGGGAATTACAGAACGCGACCTGCTGCGATCCATAAATACTCCTTTCGCCTCATACACGCACGCCGGTTGCGAGGACGACGCACCTACGGACGGACCACCAGTAGTGCGGAGAGTGGAGTTTAGCTGAAACTAACATGGAAATCTTTTCTTATATTCTCTTCTTCAACCTTTGGCCACCCAATGCTGTGTGTAGGTGTCTTTCAAATCTCTCCACTTTTGGCTAACCTGAAGATTGTATGCGTAATTAGAATTACCGAGGCTTAAAAACGCCCTAACACAGTTTCCGCGACATACAATATTGTTAGTAAACTTATTTCGTGTGAACTGCGAACAATTGTTGCGACAATACGCTATTATACAATCACACGATTTTTTGTTAGAGAGACCGGCAGAATTGTGTATATGTATGTCGTCGGCATATTAGTTTCGTATGTTAAATTGGTTTATCGGAAAAGAAATTGTAAGAGCTCGTAGTAGCTCTTAGTAAACATACAAGGATGAAAATAACAGCCGCTCGGGGTCGATCTTCAGATTAAGCTGCGCTTGTCTAGGTTGGTTCGTGGATGGGTGACCACCCGTTACATATCGAGTTTCCTATATGCCTCGCAAAGCACGTTAAGCCACTGCTCCCAGCTGTGATTTGTAGATCTTTGACAGTCGTTACAGGTAGTCAGTGGCCTAAAAGTCTGACAACCAGTCTTAACAAGGGGTATCGCATTACCCAGTACTAACAGGGTTGCGATTATACTGTTTTATTAGGCAGAAATTATCAGGCAATAGATAAAATTTAACGATCCTGTTTGACGATAAAAAGTGCCCTTTCATGGCTAAATTGACTTAAGTGGTTTGACTTGAGCTTTGAAAATATTGAAGTGTCATTGAAAATGGATACTATTTTCTTCTAGCCTCCAGAAGACGACAGATGTAGCCTGGACAGCGTCAGCGCCTGTTCTATGGAGTCGGAAGACGAGCCCCCTGAGCCTCAGGAGCTGGAGACGGAGCCTGTCAATCAGCATCTGGTGTTGAGTGACGATGAAGGGAGCAAAATGTAAGTTACATTAGAATAGAATAGAATAAACATTTATTCGTTAATGGACAGCAGCAACACAATAGAGTAGCACATACATATACATATTATCATCAAACAGCTTAACAATGAATTAAAACAGCACAGCTCAATTACTCTTAGTCAATGGAATGTAAATGGATGGGAGCAGCGGTGGTCCATTGGTGGCGGGCCCTACTTACGAATAGTAAGGTCCGGCGCACATTGGCGGCACGGCATGGCAAGGTATTTTTAGGCGACGATTAAAAATTTAACTTAACTTTATGGAAATAAAGTTGAAATTTCAATGTCAAAAAACAATATCGGGGAATGCATGTCGGGAGCCCTAACATTGAAATTTAAATAAATACGTGTAAAGAAATACGCGCCGGGCGAAGTCGTGGGCTCGAACCCAGGCAGGCGCATTACTTTGTGTAATTTATTTCATCATCACTGCTGTCAAAACGGTGAAGGAAAACATCGTGATGAAACCGGCATGTCCTAGAACCAAAAATACGAAGACATGTGACATCTACCAACGCGCACTGGGCCCGCGTGGTGGATGGCCTCTCATAGAGACGAGGCCGTGTGTTCCAGCAGTGGGACTGACTATCTGACCTCCACAACCCAGTTAGTACTAGGTGATACGATACCCCTTGGTATGGCTTATGGCTTAACGTGTTACCCGATGTACGGAGGTAACCCGGTATGTAATTGGGTCGTCACCCATCCACGGACCAACCTAGGCAAGCGCGGCTTAACCTGAAGATTGACCTGAGCGGCTGTTTTTATTTAGCCACAAGCTGCGTGCTGCTGTATACAGGGTGTAACAAGACCTTTAACGAAGCCGTCAACCAAGCATTCTGTACATCAAACTAAGTAACTTTACGCAAAAATTATTGCTGGGAAACGACTTTTTTTTTTGGGGTGAATTGTCACGTTTTACGGTAGGACTCAATGTCAAAACAAAACACAAACACACAACACATTCAAAACATTGTTTTGATGGATGGATTGAATAGTAGGTCATGGAGGTGTTTAAAGTAAAAATCTTACATTAAAAAGATGTATTAAAAAAAAAAAAACTTGTGAATAAGTTGTACTTTGACCCCCAATATATCCGTAACTAGAAGGTTCCCAGGTATGGTCTAGAACAAAAAAATTATCGCAATGACGGGGAGGACAAGTACCTTTCGGCTTCGTTAAGGGTCTTGTTACACCCTTTGTTTAAATTGATACAGTCAACAATAAACTGCCATCTAGGTGTCTAGATTTGTGGCCGGTAAATAGCAAATTGCTTGCCCTCTTACATGGAATACAAACGTAATTATTTCGATGTTCGATTGCATTTAAGCTTTAAATTCCTCATTACAGGTCGAAATCGACGAACACTCTATCGGAAGGCAGTGACCCCATCCCGGAATACTCCGCGGCTGAAGAGTTAAGCAATGAGCGAGGTTGGATCAGTGTACCCAGAGCGGGCGGACATGCGACCTGTGATATGAAGGTAATATACGTTCATGACTAGATAATGGGGCTATCGCGTATGAAATCGCCGCTAGAGGCGCTAGTGTAGCGCGAGGTCACCGAAATGTCAGATGTCATAGAGTGTTCGCGCGTTGCGTGCTTTTTTATCACGTACTAGCGACCCGCCCCGGCTTCGCACGGGTCAATGTTATACATATAAACCTTCCTCTTGAATCACTCTATGTATTAAAAAAACCGCATCAAAATCCGTTGCGTAGTTTCAAAGATTTAAGCATACAAAGGGACATAGGGACAGAGAAAGCGACTTTGTTTTATACTATGTAGTGATTTTTACAAATATAAAACTTATAAGACCTGTGGTGACGCTCAATATCTCCTTAAGGTGTTTTATACCCGTTATTTGAGGGTAATATAGTAATTCAATTTTATAATAATGTATCTTCCGGTCCGTAGCAGCGGTGGCCCAGTGGTGGCGGACCCGACTTACGAACAGTAAGTCGTGGGCTCGAACCCAGGCAAGCGCATTACTTTGTGTAATTTATTTCATCACCACTGCTCTCAAAACGGTGAAAACATCGTGAGGAAACCGGCATGTCCTAGAACCAAAAAATTCGAAGACATGTGACATCTACCAAACCACGCTGGGCCCGCGTGGTGGATTATAGCGCATTCTCTCTGAGGCCGTGCGTCCCAGCAGTGGGAACATTATAGGCTGATTACGCTAATCTTCCGTAGGTCATTGAGCCGTACAAGCGCGTGATATCGCACGGCGGGTACGACGGCGCGGGCGCAGCGCTCATCGTGTTCAGCGCCTGCCACCTGCCGGACAACGCGCGCCCGGACTACACCTACTGCATGGACAACCTGTTCCTGTGAGTACCACATCATTTTAGACTGATTTGTACAAGACTATGGTTTTAGAGTTAGCGGTACAGTACTTTAAAGTGTAAGCGACAGCCCTCCGCAAACTGATAGGGAATTCAGCTCCTTATTTTGAATCATATTCCACCGGAATTCTTCTCAAGATTGTTTATTGTTTTGTTTCGGTTACTACTGCGTTATTTAAATGTAAAATTACATAATCTGTACTCAGTACTCCATTTATTTAAATAATACGGCTAAAATAAAAAGAAAAACAACAATGGGTGTTGAAATACTTTAACGAACGACGCGTGACATCGACTGTTCACTTCCTGCCTAGCTACAGAGTTCATCGAACTCGTCGTCGCGCTTGCCGTTCGCTACGTGCGTTTTGCCACGGTAACGATACATTACGTATGAGGAAATAAAACAAATCAAATGTATTGGATTCCCATAACATTCCTGAAATAATTTCTTGGATTGGTCCAAGAAATTATTCAAAATATTCAGTATATTATGATATACTGAATTCACCCTATCAGTCTGTGGAGGGCTGTACCTTACACCCTATATTTATTTATTTCATGTGTATGGCAGTCACAGTCCGTAGTTTACGAACAGTCATAAATGTTGAAGAGTGAACAAGTTTCAGAGTCAAATGCTACACTTTTAGAGTCAAAAACCTCAGTCACAAATATTGAAACACACATTCTCCCCACAGATACGTGATCTGGACGCTAGAACGCCTAGTGACAGACGACTATATACTAGTGTACCTACACGGCAGCGCCGGCAGGAGGCGCCTGCCCACCTTCCACTGGCTGCATGAGTGTTACAAGCTAATTGATAGAAGGTATGTATGAAATATAGTCGCTCCATATCTTTCTTTATGGTGTGGTTAGTGCCTAACCTGGTGTCACAGTTTTTATGCCGCCCATGGGCCTCACGTAAAATACTGGTATTGAAAGAAAGAAAGATTTTCTTATGATTTTTGCATTTTGCCGGTCAGTGTCAAGCCGTATGCTGGATAAAATATGATTTGTATTATTTGATTTGTAAAGCGATTTACTGAATGCATCGACCTACTAAATTTCACCTTTGTAGTCCTAATAGTTTCGAAATAAAGTTTCTGTGACATACAAGGACAGACAGACATGACGAATCTATAAGGGTTCCGTTTTTTGCCATTCGGCTACGGAACCCTAAAAATCATCAATACAACCTCTCTAAGTTCATTTAACCCCATTGTATGACCATTTCAATAATCATTCAATGGAATTAAATGAACTTAAAGGTTATTGAGATTTTGTATTGATGATTCTAATGATAATAACTCAGTAAAGCCATATTATTAATAAATTACCCCGTACATACAATCTTATAAACAAATTTTACCTCTATAATTCAGTATAGACAAACCTTTTTGATGCTTTTTTATCTTTATTTATTTAGAGGCTTATCATACCCTAATCTGAATAATAGGGTAGATGTAAAAAAAATTAGTCCCTCAGATAGATTTCCAAAAAATATTGTATACGTATTTTTTATTTTATCTCGTAAACAAAAAATGAAGACGATACATTGCGTCGAAAACTCGCGGGACGTCACTTGTATGTACACTTTTAACGTGCAAGTGACGTCACAAGCCCCCATGTTTATCTTGTTCATTTTTTATTGATTTGATAAAACAAAAAATACGTACCCAATATGTTTCGATAATCTAACTGACGGACTAAATAGAATCATATTTTTTTACTCAGGAATCATCCCTATTATTACACGTTATTATAATATAACACAAATATATTATTGCGTATGCGAGGGAGATAGCTATGCGATGCAAATACCATTTCATACATCAGTTTCGCTTCTGCCGAATTTGGTGTAGATAGTACTCTAATGAATGCCCAAACATCATACCTTAACTACCTTTTTTTTATTACCTATTATCTTTTTAACTCCCGCATTTTTTTTTTTTGTTACAGATTGCGTAAAAGTTTAAAACATTTGTACCTGGTACATCCAACGTTTTGGCTGAAATCCTTCGTTATATTGACCAAGCCTTTTGTAAGGTAACTATTTTAGCATTCACTATAATACCTGTATTTAAAACGTTACTGTCGACTGAGTACCGCGTTGGTCGAGTGGTCGCAAGCGCGACTGATGAGCTTGAGGTCCTGGGTTCGATTCCCGGGTTGGGCAAAGTATTTCCCAGCTATAATTTTAGTTTGATGTACAGAATGCTTGGTTGACGGCTTCGCAACGCCCAAGGAAGTGCTGTCTACCCCTTTAAAGAATTGCTTGGCTTGATATTAACGATGCATTTTTCACTCCACAGTTCAAAATTCTTCCGCAAACTGTCCTACGTCCGCAGCCTGTCCGAGTTGATGCAGAAAGTGCCAGTCGAACCGAACGCTATACCTGAACTAGTGAAGCAATTCGACGCTACTCGACGATAGGAGATGTACCGTGTTCACATGGACCAAGTCTTTAGCAGAGTACAAGTAAGTTGGGAGGTTGTGTCACCCGAAATATGTCCCACCACACTGTTCACCCTTATGCTCTAAGTATTAAGGTTGAAAATTGGTCGACCGTCGTACATCGGATTATTGTGTTTACCCTCGTGGGTAACAGGGCGTGATAGTATTTATGCATTTGCTAATGAAAAGCGATCCATTATTTTGGTTAGTTCCAAGAGTTATTAGGAAAAGTTCAATGAGCGATATAGCCTTGGTGGAAGCGCAAGGGCAGCCCGCGAAATTCAAATTTTGAAATGTTTTTTGCAATTTGCAGGTCAGTGTCAGGTTGTATACTGATTTAAATATGATTTGCGACCGTAATCAATATCTCTTTACTGAGTTATAACCTTTAAAATCATCAATACAACCCTCTAACGGCCGTTTTCTATAACTTAGTTACGTATAACGGTTAGTTAATAGCCTTACTCTAGTAGCTATCGGTGTTTCTATAAACAAAGTTAGCAATGAATTGACAGGAATATCCTATCCACGTCACTTATCTGTCTCTCGGAGGGTTGACAGTTGATGTTTCTTTAACTGTTTATCCGAGATAGCAACGTTCCGTTAACTGTTAGTAAGTTGTTGAAAACGAACGGCCGTTAGTTCATTAAATCCCAATGACTATTTCATGAAAAACTCATTGAATATGATTAAATGAACTTAGATGGCTGTATTGATGATTTTAAATCAGTAAATAAATACTTATTACTGTCGCGAATCATACTGTGTTCAACATGTAGCCTGACTGCCCGGCAAATTGCAAAAAAAAGTAAAAAAAAAAATTGCATTTCGCGGCCTACCCTGTCGCTTCCCCTATAGCTAAAAACATCATGTACTTGCTACTAAAGATTGGTCGAATGTAAACGGAATCTAAACCCGGTAAAAGATTAGTAAAAATTTAGTGATTCCTTACAAAACTTGGATAATCAAGAAGAATCATTAATATTTTTAATACAATAATATCAGTGGTTGGTCTTTTTATGCCAAAATATTGTGTATAAGTTTTTTTTTGCCTCTATATGCACCATAGAATTTCTACACTAAATTATTCTTAGTAAAATTTATAAAGGGAAGTTTGAATTATTTGCAAACTATTCGTTGGTCGAAAAAAGTGTTATTACCATTTTCCATCAGGATTTTCTCGATTAATAGATTCGATTCCCGGGTCGGGCAAAGTGTTATTAGGTTTTTATATCAGGCATTCCTTAGTAGCTGGCACAGAGTCTAGATTTAGGCCCGGTTGGTGGGAATAGGCTCACCCCCTATAACATGGGACTTTTTTCCGCACACCTTCACATCCAAATTTCCACGCGAACGAAAAACACTAGTTTGCAAATATTTTACGAACTACCCTCATATCCTGTATATTTTTTTCTACGTACTTCATCAAATATTTTGGTATTAACAGATCGACTACTGATTGTACAAAACTACAATAATATAAATAAATATTACAATAATAAACCCAGTTCATATATTTTTGTGAAATATAATTCGATTGAGATAAATTAAATTATTTATTAGAGAAATTTTAGGACATTCCATATCACTTAAAAAAAATAAAAATATACCATTCCAAAATGCACAGGTTCTAATAATTTTTCACATTATTGAAACATTGCAAAAGGAAATTATTACTTTTTGACATAAAGTTGTGTTCAGCCTGTCGACTAATGTAAAAAAAAATACAATTTGTATAATATCATTATTTGTCTTGCCTTGCTTTGTCTTGCCTCTTCCCAACGAATCCCAACTATGTTGGGGCCGGCTTCCAGTCTAACCGAATTCAGTTAAATACCAGTATTTTACATGGAGCGACTGCCTATCTGAACTCCACAACCTAGTTAGTACTAGGTAATACGATACCCCTTGGTAAGTCTGGTGGTCATACTTTCGGGCCACTGACTACCAAAGATCTACAAATGACAGCCGGGATCAACGGCTTAACATGCTTTCTGAGGCACGGAGGAAACTCGGTAGGTAATAGGTGGTCACCCATCCACGTACCAACCTAATTAATCGCGGCTTAACGCGAAGATCGACCCGAGCGACTGCCCAGCAGCTCCTCATTATAATAATAATTCATAATTGAATTCTGTAATATTGATTAAATAATCAAACCAAACAGCAAAATATTTGACAGCTTTTTGCGATGTTGCCAACTTTCAGAATCCACCCTCTTAACTGTTTCTTTATTTCGGCTTCTTTCTCGTAGTTTTATCCACCGATACACCTGGATGACTTGCTTCAAATAAATATCACCATCATTTCAGGAATCACCCACTGCTGGGTATTGGCCTCCATTTTCTGGCTTACTTCTCAGTTCTGCGCATCCCTCATCCAAGTGTTTCTTTCCACTTTGACGATATTGTAAATCGTGCGTTTGTCAAATAGCCTTTAAGCCATACTCCTGCACAACTTCGAGTACTCTTGAATGTGGATTGCCCTCTACAAGTATAAATCATAGTCTTCCATAATGAATTGACAATAATCGGCTAAGCTAACATAATTAAGAATTATCTCTCTTCAATATTGCACGCAACCTTGTATGCAAATTTCTTTCTAAGAATCTATCAGGCTGCGAAAAACTTGTCTACAATATGTTTTGTTTTCAAGATCTCTATAAATAATTAACAAAAAAAAAACTGACATATTTTAATATCTGACAACTCGAAGCCATTCGTAAAAAAATCAAAAAGCGCATTTTTGTTTGTTTTTTAATTAAGATATATTTAATGTTAGTCAAATGGTTAGTTTACTTTAACTGCACTTTGTGCCACTAGACATTCGTTTTTTTTACTCGATGTTGCGATTAATCGCAGCAATAAGTCGCAGGTTTGAACACAACTTTATCTCATTCACGACACTGTGATAAAAACAACATAGCAATACTTGCAGAAACTATAAATAATTCTAACTATATTATAAGTGTATATTAAAATAATCGGCAAGCCTGTTATAATTATATTTTAGGCGAAAAAATAATAATTAACGATTATTGCTTAAATATAAATAATTTTGTTTATTCAAACTTGATTATGGATAATTTTGATTGTTGTTTTAAAAATGGTAATAGTATCGCTCCCTTTTACATGGTACTTAAAATCTAAAGCACGAAGGCAAGTCGACGTGTCAGGAAGCGACCGAATTAATCGACGCGGAATCGGTTAGATGCGATCAGAAAGCGCTTTAAATGTCTAGTCGCGTCTTCAGAATCAAGACGAATGACATCCTTGTGGCTTTTACTGCTTGAATATAAAGCTTTTTCTTTTATGTCGCGGCCATGGAGTCTGGATTTATGCCCAGTAGGCTCGTACCTACATAGGACTTGGTGAAATGTGGGTGTACTATTAGGTACACCTCTGCCTAGCCCTTCGGTTATTACAGTCGTGATGTTGTTATGTTATAAACCTTTTTCTGCTCGATGAGTTTGGCAGCTCCCTAACAATATTAATATGAAATAACTAAAGCTATTTGTAATCAAGAAAAATAAATGAAATTTATATGCCATAGCTTTGTAAGCAGATGTTCAATAATTTAAGATAATTATATAAATACAACACTTTTGATGTTTAGGTCAAAATAGATTTTGTAATAAATAACTAATAATATGTTTATTGGCAAATATGTTAATATATCGGTTGAAGTCATCATCTTGCAATTATTTTACCAACTGGTTGGGGTCGGCTTCCAGTCTAAACGGATGCAGCTGAATACCAGTATTTTAAATAGAGCGATTGCATATCTAACCTCCACAACCCAGTTAGTACTGGGTAATACGATTCCCCTTGGTAACACTGGTTGTCAGACCTGCACGCTTCCGTCTTCCTGTAACGACTGTCAAAGATCTACAAATGACAGCCGGGACTAAAGGCTTAACGTGCTTTCCGAGGCATAGAGGAAACTCGGTATGTTAAGTAGTGGTCACCCATCCACAGACCAACCTAGGCAAGCGTGGCTTAACCTGAAGATTGATCCGGGCGGCGATATATTAATACATTTACTAATAAACTCATAGTAAATTGGTAAAATGCACTGATCTTCAATTTCATTTTCTTCTAATTAATTGATTAACTTCAAAATCTCATCGTCAACGTTAGCGAAGCACTGTCAACAATTGCTTAGCTATTATAAAACGACTGGAAAGTGTCATAAGAGACATTGAGCTCGCTGTACAATTTGCAGCCTTCGTTTCAGCGTCTTAAGGTTGAAAAATCAAACAGCACGCTCAATGTTTACGGCATTTTATATTCCTATCGTTGAAAAGTCGCCATGTTCATGTACATATAGTAAGTTTACTAAAAAAGAATAGTATTTTTTGTTAAAATTAATATTATATTTTAAATAATTAAATAGTTTTAATCAGAATTACAACGAAGTATATATCACAAGTTTTTGAAGTACCACTATAGTGTCTAAACAACATTATTTAGTCTACCAGTGTTGCCAGTTTCTGAGGCGAAAATCTCATTTGATTAAATTGTAAAGGATTTATAAAACTTAATAACTTTAGCCAGTATAATTTGAATACCTAATGGACGTAACAAGACCCTTAACGATGCCGAAAAGCACTTGTTCTCCCCGTCATTGAGATATTTTTTTTGTTCTAGACTATACCTGGGAACCTTCTAGTTACGGAGATATTGGGGGTCAAAGTTCCAAATTTTTCACAAGTTTTTAATCTTGTTATTTTACTTTAAACACCTCCACGACCCCCGTACTATTCAATGCATCCATCAGCACCATGTTTTGAGTACGTTACATTGAGTCCTACCGTAAAACGTAATTTTTCACCCCAAAAACAAAGTAGTTTCCCAGCAATAATTTTTGCGTAAAGTTACTTAGTTTGATATACAGAAGGCTTGGCTGACGGCTTCGTGAAGGGTTTACACTTTGTATATTTAAGTTAAGTTTTCACTAATAATATTCTTCGTGTAAAGAATCTCACATGGATTGTAAAACATGTCAAGAATAAGAAACTGCCGTAAATAACGATTATAATGTAGAAATGATCACTGGGTTTTTCAATCACGAATTTATCAGTAGCGTTCGGGAGTTGGATTTGGGCTCAATTGATGCCAATAGGCTCGCCCTATTTCTGGTAGTATCTGGGTGTTCTTATTCCCATTTGTGCCCAGCTGATGGCAACAGGCTCGCCCTATGTCTGGTGATATCTGGGTGTTCTTAATCTCTGCCGATACCTCCAGTAAATAGTAATAGTATAGTGATGTTGTGTTACGTTGAATTCAAAATCTCAATAATGGTACATGGTTTTTGATCTCGAAGAATAAGATAGATATTAATTATTTAATAATATAGATATTTATTATTTGAAGTGAAACGGGGTGAATCGTGTATGAACAGATACACCTTATATAACTAAGTAAATAAAATAGAATATTTTTTGGTAACATATCATATCAATTCAACGCTAAAATCCCTTACAAAGTTTTGTCTCCATTCACCGCTGCGTTTCTGTTCACCCCGTCTCACGGTGATAGGGCAATGTTGCACAAACAGATGCCATATATTCAGTACATCATTCTGAACCAGCCAGAAAAGAACAGCTGTTTCCTACGAGACTGCAATACCATGGTCAAAATATACGCCACAGCAGATTTTTTTTTAAAATACCGATGAAAAATTTCAATTTGGAGGGTCCAGAATAATGTACTGTATACGTGGCACCCGTTTTAGCGTCCTTGTACCTTCCACCCTGTTTATAAATACTCAAGAATATTGTTAGTGAAATCTTTTTATTTGTGTGTATATTCAGAGCTATGTTATCCCTATATCGTTAGTAAGATACTTACTAGGTTTGCCGTATTATAAGGACTTAAACGTAACTGGCGAAATGTAGGTGTTCCATTAGGTACACCTCTGCCTAAATCTCCGGAGTTAACAGGCGAGAAGCCACCACGCTAGTAGAATATCTATTTTGGGGTTTTATTTGACCCCAACAATTCACAAAGGGGTCGCAAAGAACCCCCTAAAACCTACAACAGAAATGTTAACGATAAGGGGTCATATAGCTTAAAAGCGCCAGTATTTAGCTTTATTTTCGTAAATAAACAATTTATAAGTATAAGCTACCATAGGCTCGCCCGCTAGCGAAATGTGGGTGTACTCTCTGCCTTACCCTTCGGGTACTACAGGCGTGGTGTTATATTATAAGTTAAGTTTATGCTTTTCCACTATTAAATTAAGGGTAGTTAGTGTTAAGAGAATGTATGTATGTGTGTATAAAAAAATCTCGTGAATAGCTTTACATAGTATAGTTGTGTACCTGTGTGTTGAATTTAAATTAAATTAAGATAAAGCACAAAACAAAAATATTTGTATTCGTCTAAACTACGTTGTACCTTAAAAATAGTTTATTTGGAATTTATTAGGTAATTTATGTTTTAACTTTTGGGACGGATAGAATTACTTCAAGGCCAATATTTAGTGGTTCTGCTGTTTTTTTTTTAAATATAAACAAGAAAAACTTTCAAGTTTGTCTGGGGTCACTTATCATAGGGGTCATTAAGTACCCCGGTTTTGGACAACACTTTCAAAATTATCTGTACCGTCTTTTAAAAGTAAAAAATAATAATTAAATACAAAATTATTTTCTCTTGTTCTAAAGTATTAAATCCTAAAATTTATTTTTGTAATAATCGCCACTTCTAGGTACCTCACTGAAATTGATATTTTTTGAAAACCACTCTTGATAGTTTTAAGTCAGAGTTTTTCTTTTATGTATGGCGCTTCAGTTAAAGTCTATTTTAACTAAACTATTGTGGGTATCTTTACAAGCATGAATGTCCGGTTCACCAACATTATAGGGCCCCT
Source organism: Eugnorisma glareosa (assembly GCA_947578425.1). Taxonomy (NCBI): domain Eukaryota; kingdom Metazoa; phylum Arthropoda; class Insecta; order Lepidoptera; family Noctuidae; genus Eugnorisma; species Eugnorisma glareosa. Next base: position 12,167,655 of record OX387985.1, read on the forward strand.
AAATATTATTACACCGTTAGAATTAAGTAAAAGAGTTTCAACCAGTGTTTAGGAATTTCTAAACAGCAACCAGCTGCCTGTGAATTTGCGTCAGGTTGATGGCAATAGGCTCGCCCCTTATTACATGAAACTGAAAGTAAATGCTGAAGTATTCGTATACTGTACTATCATATAGTCGAATACACAGGTCCTGGATTATGATACACGTGGGATATGATATGTAGCGACAGTTAGTACTGGTAGCGATAAATATCGTTTATAATATTGTGAGTTTTTGGTACAAGTTGACATTTACTTGTTTGGCAGCCGAATTCCTAGCTTGCAGAAGAGAGATTGTTGCGCCAATGCCTACGTTTCTATACACAAGTTTTCTCGGCAATTTTGAGTTAAAAACACATATTTTTTTGAGTCTTTATAGCTATAATCTATAGAAATGCATTTGGTATGTCTTGTGCTTGATTTTATAATCTTTCTTTGCTTTTATACAAACATTATACTCATTTACGTTTAAAATCAAGCAAGCATGGAGACATGTTGTAAACATAACCTTATTCCATGATGATCATAAAAATATATACCGGGTCAAGTAAAACTAGCTAGCGAAATTCTGCAGACTTGGTGAGTATCGATACGTAAACATGCCGAAACTAAAAAAAAAGACCTGCCAAGTTCGAGACGGACTTGCGTATGAAGAGTAGAGTACCATCGTAGTAGGGGGCCCTCTTTAATTTATTTTTATATTTGTTGTTATAGCGGCAACAGAAATACACATTCGGTAAAAAGTTCAACTGCTTACCTATTACGGTTCATGAGAGCTCGCTGACAGACGGACGGACGGACAGCGGAGGCTTAATAATTGGGTTCTGTTGGTGGAACAATACTATTATTGTAATATTTGGGGGCTTAAAACAAACCATAAAATCACCCTACTATGCTTACTTAATTTTAGATATTCTCAGAATCTTGCATTTTGATAAAAAAATTATCATTCCTTGATAACGCTCAAAAGATGCTTTTTTATTTCAATTTAATTTTTATTTCTATTATCTTGTATTATTTTTCTCTAAGTTGTATTTTACATATTAAGACCATTTTTAGTTTAAATAATGTTTCTTGTATTAAGATATTATAATTTCCTAAATATTATTTAGAAGACTTTTTGTATGATATTATTATTTTTGTACAAGTCACTGTAAAAAAGATATATTAATATGTAATTTAGTTATCTATTACAAGGAATATGGGTCGAAAAGAAAAATGTACGTCTCATACAAAATATCGCATTGGGTGACGGAATGGTTGCTATCGCGTATGAATTCGCCGCTAGAGGCGCTAGTGTAGCGCGAGGTCACCGAAATGTCCGATGTCATAGTGTTCGCGCGTTGCGTATTACGTATTTTTACTAATATCCACAAATAATATTTTATCACGTATTTTTACTAATATCCACAATTTTGATCTAAAGCCATTCCTGATTAATTATGACTTGAAGATTTTACGCAGCACCTTAGGATTTTTTTTGGACTTTGAGGTAAAATGATTTTTAAATGTTTCTAATTTTAGGAAGAAAATTGTAAATTATATGTTTCTGAAGTTAAGACTATGTTGTTATACGTAAAAAAATAAAAATAAATGTTATTGGTACTTTAAAGTATAAAATAGAATTATTGACAGGACCTTACTCTACAGTGGCGCCATCTGGTGACCTGAAAAACGATAGCCGTCAATCCGATTTTCTTTTTTTCTTCGACCCCTTGTTCTTTATAGTAAGTTCTCTTGATGGTTGGTTTAAAGCACCACCTTCTAAGAGTTATTGCGTGTATTCTGTTAAACCCTGTAAATTGAAGTCTTGAAACTGTCAAAATTAATCATATTTGAATAAACCTTACCAAGTACGCAAGTGCCATTAGTTTTATATAAAGCACAATAACTATATAGTTTATATACCCATAAAATATATTACTATATATGTACAGAGAACATGTAATTGTCTGTGTGTAGATTAGTGTGTGGTGTTAAAAAAATATAAGAAACAAATTTATTTTTGTCATGGATATTAACTGTCTAAGAAATTGACTACCAATATAAAATGTCCATGTTTTCAAATCATAATTCAATGTTTGATATGAGAGCTCTATAATATGGCATCTTAATGTTGTGTGTCAATTTTGATAAACAATTAATTTATCCGACTGTACAACAGTGAATATTTATTTTCTTTTTCTGTCCAAAAATGGGTGCACTGACAATAGCTTTAACTATACTGATTTACGTTTGAAAGTAGCCACAATTTGTAACTTTTTTTTATAATTTCGGACCATTGATAATTTTTCCCGAAGTCTTTTAACAGTGTTGAGTTGGCCAGAGTAGTATGGAGTGTTGATAGAGTACCGAGGCCACTGGTTTTGTTAATGTACCACAATTTGTCACTGTAAGTACGTATGGCAATAGGCTCGCCCCCTATAACATGGGACTTAAACTATAACTGGCGAAATGTGGGTGTACTATTAGGTACACCTCTGTCTAACCCTTCGGGGATTGCAGTCGTGGTGTTATGTTTATATATAAGTATGCACCTAAGTTTCTAAGCAACGCTTAAGCTACTCAGTAATATATTCATTTGCAGACTGATCATTGTGTTGTAACATATAAGTTGTACCTATTAAATACTGTGGATCGTTTTTTGTTGTTATTATTTGATGATGCCCCCATATCTTTATCTTAAACCCGAATCGGGCATGTAAAGTAATAATTAACCCATGCTCATTGAACATGATCATGAAACCATTCAAGATTTTAGGTTTCTAAACCTTATTGTGACATAATAGGTCACATTACTATTTCTTTTTTTTTTAGTTTGTCCCGAAGTGAAGGCTATTGTCTTTCGACCTTATCGCCTAGTCTTACGTTAAGTATTTTTTTTCGTGATAAGTTTTAAACAATAATGTCTTTCGTATTAAATATTCATATTTAGATTTTTAGTATTCATTTATGTCTTTAGATCCAGTACCATATCCATTTTTGTGAATCCGGGATTAATGTCAAGTCAGACGACAAGTAGGTATAATAATATGATGCTCTGTGCAAACAACTTGAACATACAAATGTCAAATTTTAGCTATCACCTCTTAGAAAAAACACACTATTTTGTGATTTAGTAACGGGTGAGCACAGCACTAGTCTCGCTCTCTATTATTTATGGACAGCCATGATGTGAGAATTGTAATGATTGCATTAAAACCTGATTGTGCATTTATAATACCTACAAAACTGTTTAATTTGCACGGCCCAAAACGTAATTTGACGCATAATTTGCTTTTTTGAGCTCTTACAATTATAAGATGGCGTTTATTTTAACAAAAATACTTGTAAATTTAAACCACTTGACTGAAACATCGCCTCCAAATGAGACACGTTGGGCTGATTGAGGCTACCAAGGAGACTACTAAACACATCTGACAAGTGTTAAGTTTAATGTGTCTATTATAACGTTCTTGTACGCCACTCCGCTCGTCTCCGTTTTTGTGAAGTCTGGGCCTTAGGCTCTCTTGGGTCTTAGAAGGATACTCAAAGAATTTGACTTGCCTCATCGAGCTTTAAAGAGATATGAGTTAGAGATGACGGATATTCTGGCATACACCAACCTACAATACCGTCTTTACCATAAGGGCACATGGGGCCCGTGCCCAGGGCCCCCCGTTCTCAGGGGGCCCCGAAAGACCGACAATTTCTCTCACATTAATTCTCAAAACATTTTTGTCGAGCACAGTACCAGCGCCACCGTCAAAATGTTTGTTTGTCGGGTTTCACTAATTTATAATACTTCAGAACGCATCCATATTTACAAAAAAAATTAACTGAGGTTATATTTGGTAGGCTAGTTCGGCGGTCGTTAGAATTTTCTGTAAAAATGTGTCTAGCAGTGATGCAAAATACTAGGTAGGAGCAGAGCCATCTTTTCCACTGGGCACACTGGGCACCCTTCCCAGGGCCCCACGATCCATGGGGGCCTCAAGTTCCCATAACTGTCCAAGCTAGAGGCTGTCAAAAAGAAACTTAAATTATCCCAGACAGAACTCGCTCGCTCCGCTCGGTTTTTGCATCTAGCTTTCAGCATAAGTCAATAGTTTTTTAGAAGCGGAGAACGTTAAATTGAAACAAATAACTTAAAGAAGTTTTCAATATCCTTGTAATAAGCTTTAAATATTTCACTGATAATTTTACGCCATTAATATTTGTTTGTCATGAAGGAGCTTAAGAAAGGAAACCTTCCTTTGTCACTAAAGCTAAAAATCATGGACATGAGCATTCTTCCCATTTTGACCTATGGATCCCAGACTTGTTGCTTTGAAACCACACACCACAGCCTAGACTTCTAAACGGCATTTTCGCGCCAGCCGCGGTGGCCTCATGACTGAAACCATATTCACATTCATGGCATAAAATTACCCTTAAAATAAAGCCAATTTCATGGATATCAAAAATATTTTTCTGTTTTATGTCAAATTAAAAGTTCTCCGCCGCTAAAAAAATACCCTTAATTTTTGTATTAGTTAACTGTCAGAAGAAAACCTAACTAATCCGAAAGGGGGTACAAAAAAATTCGGGGTCGCTTCGCTCGCTCTTGCATCCTACAAGACGCCCCATTATTCTGAAGTGCCCAGGACTTCCAATGGGGGCTATCGCGTATGAATTCGCCGCTAGAGGCGCTAGTGTAGCGCGGGGGCACCGAAATGTCAGATGTCATAGAAAGTTCACGCTTTGCGTGCTTTTTTAAAACGTATTTTTACAAATATTCACGATTGTGGTCTAGATTGGGCCATTCCTGGTTAATTAAGACTTGGAAGATTTTAAGTAGCAACTTAGAATCTTAATTTTCAGTACTTGGAGATAAAATGATTTTTAAATGTTTCATGCTTGCTAATTTTATGGAGAATATTGTAAATATATGAACCTGAAGTTTACACTATGTTTTTATACGTAATAAAATAAACTTTTCATGAAGTTATTGGTACTACTATTTACTTTATAGTATAAAATAGAATTTTTGACAGGACCTTAATCGACAGTGGTGCCATCTGGTGAGCTCAAAAACGATAGCCCTCATTGGTTAAAGACGGCCCTGCCAACCTACACTTTATTTTTATAAAAACGTTGCCCCACACTAGGAATTTCTGCAGTATCGTGGGTGCGTTTACAAACATTTAACCTCACATATACACACAGCCAGACCCGGAACAACTACCAGCCCGCGTAGCATGACCACCGTAGAAACGGGTTTTGTCGACGAAGAGTCGAATTGAATTATCTTTTATGACAGATTGTGGAAAGATTTCCAACGTCGCAAGCATGGCGATGTTACAAATGTATGAAATTAATGACAAGACATGTCAAGTTGTAAAGAAAGAGCTTTATCGAGTCTTGGTAGACTAGAGATAGTATTGCCATGCTAGGGGGGCTGTAAGGCCATACAAACTTTTGTCCCGTGCGGGAATTGAACCCACAACAATCGCTGTCACTGCGCTAACGAGAGTAACCATGGAGTTTCTTGCCGGTTCTTCTCCATAGGAAACGACCAACCCGAACCGTGCACCTTTTTGTCGACGTTTTATAAGTGCCCATCAAGGCCTATGTGAAATAAAAATATTATGATTTGATTTGATTTCAACCGTACCGTCAAACACTGGGCCCGCGTAGTGTATAATTATGGCTATCATATAGGTACCTCTCTTATAGAGCAGGCTTGTGTCCCAGACTCCCAGCCCAGCCGTGGGAACGTTCTAGGTTAATATATAGGCTGGTTATATGGACACTAACTATGAGGGGATAACAAAATAACAATTTTCAAGTGGACGTGTAGACATTTATTTGATACACTTAACATTGATTGGAAACGGTAGAACACTTAAATATTGTGGTTTTATTATTAAATTTAACTTAGCTTGTGTAATTAGGCCTATATCTGTTATCTAAGTTAAGGCACAATTCTACTACTGACGAATTAGCTATGGACGATCCCGTCCAAAGCTAAGTAAACTACTTAGCTTTGGACGGGATCGTCCACTGAGTCGCACGGCCACGATACACGCGGATGCGCGGCGCAGCAAACAAATGAATCGTGCGGCTAACGTGGTTAACCTATCCTATGCAGCAGTAGAATCGTGCCTTTGTCCATCGAAACTTAGACAGGAAGCGCTGATGTAAAACATAGTCTATGAAAGCTGTACAAAGATGTTTTGGCGTGTGACCAAACTTGGAACTAACTAAACTTACAATTTGTTTTTGTAATACTTTTTATGAAAACCCCGCTTTTTAGTATCAACGCCTTAAGATCCTTGTAGCTAGTTTTTCTTAACAGACAGCATTTAAAACACCTAATATTAGTGCTTGAATCCGTTTTAAACGTTAATTTTTCAGTGTTTTTTTACTAACAATTTATCTAATACAAAATATGAACACATTGAATCTTACATCTAAGGTTAGTTTATAGACAAATTATTTTGCAACGGTTGGCTTACTGCCGAGAGTTGAAAATCGTACAGCACGCTCAATGTATTATGGCATTTTATTTCCACCGTCGAATATGCTTATTTTTAACACAAGTTAGTATTTTGATACTGTAAGAGAGAGAGGGAAATCCCATCCCGTGACTACCAGACATATGTACACGTCATTTTATAAAAGCTCAAACTTTTTCTGTGGAAGTACCTTACTATATTATCATTAACACTGAAACAAGGGCATTTACCATGTTTACTTCTAGTACTGCTACTGGTAAACATGGTAAAAGTACCGTTAATGATAATGTTAGTGACATTATAAAACATAGACCTTACTTAGAGAAGTAGTTACGTAAGAACAATAGGACAGATGACCAAAAAATTTCCAAAAAAAATTGGATATACATACATATTTTTTCTTTTTTTCGGTAAATAAAAAATTAAGACCATACAGTGCGTCAAAAACTCGCGTGACGTCACTTGTATGTACACTTTTTACCGACAAGTGACGTCTCAAGCCACTTCGATTATTTGATGCGTTTTATCTTCGTAATTTTTTATTAATTTGATAAAACAAAAAATACGTACCCAATATGTTTCGATAATCTAACTGACGGACTAAATAGAATCATATTTTTTTACTCAGGAATCATCCCTATTATATATTATGAAAAGTCCGTCATGATGGCTTTGGCAGATATCAGGCCCTGCAGTCTCGACTTAGAAAGCAATCGCAAAACAACCGAATCCGGTCGCAAAGTTATAACGATGCGGATTTAAGGTGGACGCGAGTCGGACGCGACCCGCCGGTGTCGGCTTCCACCTTAAATCCGCATCGTTATGACTTTGTGACCGAATTCGGTTGTTTTGCGATCACTATCTATGTCGAGACTGCAGGGACAGGTAACAAAGGTGTGCTAAATAGCTGCTAAGGTACGTCATACTACGAAACGTGATTTTTTAAAATTACATAGGGGTTTGTATGTTGATTCAGCTCCTCCACTGCCAGACACTTTGTGTGGTGGAAAACCTCCGCCAGACACCTTTAAAGTATGTTACTTCAGTTCCACCACAGCATCCACTGAAACAGTTTCAGCTTTTAAAAAATGACGTCTAGCGGTCTGGCGTTAATAGGATGTTGGTCCGTAAGATTTTTATTTTAAAATTGCATTACATGAAATATAAATACCTACATATAAGGTATAATATAGTATAGTATAGTATATAATATAGATAAGATAGAATAGATGATGGGACGACCTTGACAAAACCAACGACCAGTGACCCACATTAGCCCTGGATGGAAAGAATTGGGATCCTTTGCCCAGCAGTGGGACGCTGCAGGCTAACAGTACAGACAAAGAATAGTATATTACTTACTACATGTTTTTCGATTCTCGAGGCATTTTAGACTCACATTAATACTTTGCCCATTCATTAGGTAGACATAGATTCACGTAGGTATTGATTAACCTAATAGATATACATACTCTGATATATTATTTACCTAATTATACACATGTACCTATTGTCGACAAAAATGTCTACATTACTTAGCAATTTTCGTGAAAGCGTTTTTATATATTTATTTACATAATACTACTTACATACTATTTATATGTATATATCGTAGCAATCAGCATGTGTATATATATATAAGTAACTCTTCTGCTAATAATACTATATTAGAACTTTTATCACATCGAGACCTAAGTGCCATTCCTGTACCATTCTTTAGAATTACTTTAAACCTACAAACATTGTAAACTTATTTTTGGTAATTTTAAATCTAAATTGAAAAAAAAGGGCATGCTCAAATGATTTGGTCATGATGGGAAGAGTGAAAGACGACTAAAACAAGGTATTTACAAGGCAGATGTGAGTGGAAATGTAAGGAGGGGACGTCCTAGAAGGACACCTTCTTGTTCAATCGTTGCCTCATTACTGAGGATTTACAAGGACATACACTGACCTTATTGGCGAGGTTCTTCAGAAAGGTCATGTGCGTAGTACTCGCGACCGGCGTGCGTGTGTGATCGTAGCAAATGATGTACTGTGATTACTGCCTACGGAGACAGTGTTGCCAACTGCTAGCTTTACCCAGTAGCTAGACATTTTCAAAATGTTGCTAGATTTCCAGTTTTTTTTACTCTACAAAGTTGCTATAAGTTGCTAAATGTTACAGTAGATAAACAAGTAGGTTACAATAAAATGACAATTTCTGATAATCATTTTTTATTTTCAGTATTTCCAACAAGAAGTTAAATTAAGTCTTGTGTACGCAATAGAATAAAAAAAAAACATTAATCAATTAAGAGGAAGATGTCGATGGCTGGGGTTCAGTATCTTTCATTGATTTCGAATATTTTTCAACGGTGCCCATTTTATGAAGTACGTCTTTGGGCAAAACACAGTATAAAGCAGCATTTAATATTGTTCTACGGAGATTCCGTAGAACAATATGTACAAAATGCTTTGCTTGAGTCTCCACTTGCCGATTTTAGCCAAAATTTAAATTCGTCCATATTTTCCCACTCCGGTCTTAATTTCTGTAAGTAGGTTTTTTTTTCTAAGGTAGGTATATCGATATTCAAATTAAATTACATTTGTTTTTTAAGGATAAAACAAAACAAGGTAGAATACAAATAGCGCGTACTATTTTGTTTTAATAAGTATTCTGTCGCAGAGGAACCGGGGAATTCCCGGCCAGCGTCGACCTGGGGGCCTAAAATGGATGCTATAACAGAATCCACGTTAAAAATTTTAAACTTTTAAAATGGACTTTGAGGTCATAATCATAAAGACCATTTTAAAAATATTAAATTTTTAACGTGATTCATAATTATTATGATTCTGATAAAGCTTCCATTTTAGGCCCCCTGTACTTACGTACGTAGCCATGACCGAAGTTTTTTTTTTCTTTTGACTCGGCACTCTACCCGACGAATTTCGATAGACTCACGTCTGATGATGAAACGAAAAGTTGCTAGAAAAAGTAGCTAAAAAGTTTAGCTACAAGTTTTATTAAATTGTAGCTGTTTGTCACCAAAAAATAGCTAGATCTAGCTATAAAGTTGCTAAGTTGGCATCACTGTACGGAGAGGCGTGAGTATGTTTTGAATCGATCAGCGAAATGATAATGGAATCTATGTATGTACTCGTAAATGCATAAAAATATCATCTACCTAGCCTGTTCCCAATTATGTTGGGGTCAGCTTCCAGTCTAACACGGATGCAGCTGAATACCAGTATTTTACATGGAGCGACTGCCTATCTGACTTCCACAACCCAGTTAGTACTGGGTAATACGATACCCCTTGGTAAGACTGGTTGCCATACTTTCGGGTCACTGACTACCTGCAACGACTGTCAAAGATCTTCTACAAATGACAGCCGGGACCAACGACTTAACGTGCTTTGCGAGGTTTGAAGGAAACTGTATGTAAGTGGCGGTCACCCATCCAAGGACCAACCTAGGCAAGCACGGCTTCACCTAAAGATCGACCGGAGCGGCTGTAATTTTCATCCTTGTATGTTTTAGATAGGTACATAGAAACATAAGTCATTCGTGAAACTATTTAAATGTTATTAAATACCTCTTTACTGGACCAGTGTCTGCTGACCTTACGAACTATTTTTGCTTGCAGCATCCGGCCACTATCGAAGCACTTAGTCAAAAACTTTCTCTTCATTGGTCCTTTTTGTGTTATTCCTATTAGTCAAAAAAGGATGGTCAAACATCTGTGATCATTAACAGAGGCTGAGAATTTTTGTAAAACAAAAGATAATGTAAAAAGGTCGCATATTTTTATTGTTTTACTACTATTGGTCCGCGCTCTCTTTGTGCTGACCAATAGTAGTAAGGGTGGTGAACAGATGTGGATATCGTGTGCACGGGATTTTGTTTTAAAAGTGAGCAGATTCATTTTGGTGCGATGATACCAGTTGTGTGTGTGCTAGATGACATTACTTTATAAGTTGTCACGACTGTATCGAATAAGAATGGGAAAAGAAGGCATGCGGCGCCAACCACTAATAAAATAGAATCAAAGCAAGGATGATCATAAGAATGAATAAAAGAAACAATAAAAACAAAATTAAAAATACAAACAGTTTTTTTATTCAATAGAATGTCGTGAAAAATCACACTACAGAGTCTACGATACCACAATACATATAATGTATACTATTAAGATTAAATCACATACATGTAATTATTATTATTACTATTAAATACTTCCCCCATCTTTGTAGGATGTCGTGATTAAAAATAAGAAAAGAAATGAGTGAAAACATAACCCTCTCTTTGGGTTTTACCGCAGTCGGGAAAAAAACGATTTTTTTTAATCGATTTAAATCTGCATAGTTTTGCAATGTTTAGCTTGCATAGTAGCCGAGTGCAATTAGATAAAAAATACATAAAAAGTAGAACGAAGTTTATAGTGGTCGGCTTTTCATGGGACTTTTTTATTGAGTTCCTGGAGGAGTGGAATAGAAAGTTAAAAACAAAAAAAATGCCGGTAGCGACTTTTTAATTTTTTTATTTCCTTTGTTTTTTTTTTTCGTTTATGAATAACTTCAAATTCTATGCATTCATATTGTAGCTTATTAGTGTGACCTGCGTGCATCCATTAAAAGGCAATTTGGTCTGTTTCTTTGTTCATTATTGTCGATGTAATACATGTTTCAAGCATTTTTTGAAATATTCCTATTTTCCGCAATTATTTCTAAAATATCAAATTATAAGACTAAGATTTCTTTCGCAATTGGTAACTATTTATTTTTCACAGATAAATAGACCAGAAAATATTCATGGAGACCACTTTCATGAGTGTAGTGACTTAAAAAACTCGCCTATGTAAAAGTTAAAGAAGGCCATTTTTTTTTATATTTCTAGGACCAAAATATTTCTCCACTCCTTTAAGAACTCAATAAAAAAAGTCCCATGAAAATCCGACCACTATACAATTCGTTCCATCTTATTGTCTAATTGCACTCGACTATAAACGCATAAAACCTGTATTAATCAATACCTGGTATGATTAAAAGATGTTTGAAGATTTTGTCTCATACAATAGTACAAGCAAGTACTAGTATGAGACAAAATCTTCTAAAGCGTCACGTTTCCATAATGCAAGCTATCGCTGGGCAAATGATCACAGCATCCCACAAAGATCAATCATCTGAACAGATCATCACAGTAAGTTAATATCCCACTACTGACTTTTATATATTGATTATAGTCAAACTGTCTTACGTTACAATATTTATTTAATTCATAAACATTGAGGAATGAGAAAAATGTGGCTGCCTAACGAAATTATGGAAAATCAACTGACATTATGTAAAACAGGACATCGGCTGGGTTTTTGTTTCTGTGGCTAATGTATTGCCTGTAGACCTGAGTCTTTTCTGTGGACAGTGATAATTAATTTCCTGTAGACATGGGTGTCCTTTCTGTGGACATTAGAAAATCTTTCTTGTTGAAACTATAATTTACAAATTATGGTCTAATATCTAAACACCTGATGTCATGGAAGACAAAAACAATCAGTTGATTTTCATAATCTAGTAACAGTTAATTCAGTTATTAATATTAATATGCAATATTGAGTAAAATATCAATTGAAATGCTTTTGTGTCAATATTATGGGAAATTTCTCTAATTTAATATTATGTCAACGAATTTTATATTTTTTAAATACGCAGACCGAATTATTGTGCCCGGTTTATGTCAATAGGCTCGTCCCAGGCACCTACTGTTTTCTACAAAAGTGCAATACCTATACGGTCAAAATGTATGGCACAGATTTTTTTTTTCGCCACCCTGTTTAAGTCAAAACAAGAAACTTTATGCGGGCGAAGTCGCAGGGAGATATACGAGTACCTATATACATAATAAAATCATGGCGAAGTCAAAACAGTACACTGAATATTTTTGAAAGAGTATTTTTTATATTTTGTTGACATAATATTAGGTATTCGTTCCTCGTGCCACACACGATAGTCAATCGTTATAAAATAATGTTAGAACATTTATATACTACTTAAAATCTAATTTTATTTAGATCATAATTATTAATTTAGGTTTTTGGTCGTGTAATAAACAAAGAAGAAAAATCCTCATTTTCAAATTATTGATACACATAATGTCCCCATCACATGGGAAAGAATTTTATTCTACCGTCTTATTTCTTTATCGTGTGGTTAGAGTCTAATCTGGTGTCAGAGTTTCTGTGCCGTCCATGGGCCTCCGACTCGGCTTTACATGCCGTCGAGAAATACCTCTCAGGCATGCTGGTTTCCTCACGATGTTTACCTTTACCGAAGCAAGTGATAATTATACAATACGCACATGAATCCGTAAAATCAGAGGTGCGTGTCTTGAGGGGAATTAACCATATGTGTAACTATAGTTTTAACTGTGCTTAACCCTTCGGGGAATTAGGCGTGATTTTATGTTCACACGAATAATGCCATCATCATCACCTGGTGGCCTGTTCCCAACTATGTTAGGGTCGGCTTTTAGACTAAACGGATCCATTTAAAATTATTAAAAAATAAATAGTCTTTGCCCGCGGCTTCGCTCGCGTTAATTTAGTATTTGACAATTAAACTCTTAAAACACTACCAAGGTTTCTATAATAATATAATTCAATCATGATTCGAAGGACACGTGGCGCCATCTATTATCATAAGAACGTTATTGCTGTTTTCCTCGGGAACAGTACTTTTTTTTCGGGATGAAAGGTACCCTATGTCCGTGTCTGTACACCTGACAACGTATACGCAAAATTTCAGGATGATCGGTTCAGTGGTTTAGGCGTGAAAATGTAACAGACAAACTTACTTTTTACTTTCGCGTTTATAATATTAGTTAGGATAGTCCTCCACCGATGTCGGGCGCAGGGTCAGAGCGACTGGTGGTTAGGGCTCCAGAGACAGGAACTTCCTCACAATGCGAGCCGTATGTATCGAGGAGGATTATGATATTTCATTATTACACGACCAATAACCAATTTTACCCTTATTAAATGTACACCGTGATTATAACAATTAATAACACAGCGTCGCTACAGTCGTGCGACCAGTCGTACGATTAGTCGTAAGCGTGTCATACATAATACAGTCGCAATTTTTATATAGCAATATAAAAAGTGATAATTTTTGGACTTAGCTCGTCGTATTAGAAATATTTCTAGTATATTTAAGTTAATATACGCATTTTTGTATCATTTATGATACAAAAATCCCCCAGGAAGTTAATTGTTAAGCAAATTGACAGTCTACGTCAATTCGCCATGTCTTAGTCGTTTCGTTAAATTTGTTATTTTAGTTCACTTTGGAATCCAGTAAGAGATACGGAAAATTTACCGTCCTCTGCGGAAGAACCACAGCGTGGCATGAGTTATTCATTCAAAGTGGATACAATAATATGATAATAAAGAGCATACCCCCCATTACTGTCAGAGATTGACAGTTGTGCTAGTACTCAAATTGCTCAACAATTAATTTCCCAGACATTACAAAAACCCTCTTACGTAAGCATTAACGTCTATTAGCGTTTGTGAATTCGGCTTCTATATTGTTCGTTTAAAGTTAACATTATTACTTAAAAACTACTGAACAGATTTTTTTATTGAAGAAGTCGATGTTACACCCGGATTTATTTACCGTATTTCTCTTTATTCGACTTAAAACTATGTATTTACACACATTATTTTGACAAAATTATGACATGGTTTACACTTACAAGACGGTTTTTATCAATAACAATCGAAATACAGTTCTTTACCAACGTAACTGTCTGTGTTCTTCAAACAGTTTAAAACTGAAAAATGACGTTGGTTCACAAAAATCGTAAAAACGGGGTTCTACAAATTTAATATGATTACATACAACAAATCTCGTCGACTGAGAGATTAATACTGGATTGTGCAAATAGTGACGTTATAAACATAATTGATTCTTCATGCTCACGGGTACCTGAAAATACCACATCTATGTATGTTCAGCATGTCTTGTCAGATTTCTTGTAAAAAAATTCGTGAACCGGCCTTGAAAAGCATCATTCGATATATTATTCGAAATCATTTAATTCACAAGTTCGAAACTATCAAGAATCCCGGAGCGTACACACATGGAGAAATCCTGGAGCGTACATGGGGAATTTCTGGAAACACTTGGGCATGTGGTCTTTTTTATGACGTCACTATTTGGACCACCCTGTACTGAGATGGCAGACGGGCTATTTCTTAATAAGTAATATTAGTGTATTCATCGACACTGAGATATTCATAAGTTAACTACAAAATTAAATTGGATAAAGTAATCCAACCTGAGTTATTTATTATTTACGTTGATTATTTGAGAGTAATGGACAAAGAATTATTTGTTTTTTTTTTTGTTGTCAAGGGTAACACTTGCGCTACAAAATGACCTCTAATACTACGACATAAAAGCGATGTCAATAAAACACACCATTCGAGGACCCAAATTCATATTGACAGTCAAAAAAAATCGAAAAAATGCCCTTTTTATTCTGTTTCCCAAACTTCATCACTAATTAATGATAATAATTACAAAGCTGATATTCCAAGACCTTCAGTAGAGCAGCCATGATTATTTTGACTGTCAAACGTAAAAAAATGCCACATTTTCCTGTTGTCCTGAGTAGTAATGGATAAAAGTATCGAGTTGCCTGTGATACGTGTGGTAGGCCTCAGATGATGTTGCAGCACCTGCAGTAGCGCGGCCGTGCGCCCGCGCCGCCCACGGGCGGGGTCACGGGCGCGAAGTACGCGTGCACCTTTATGTTGGGCAGGTGGTTCTGTGGACGGCACGGAACTTATTAATAGAGGGTGTAACAAAACCTTTAACGAAGCTGAAAGGCACTTGTTCTCCCCGTCATTGCGATCATTTTTTTGTTCTAGACCATACCTGGGAACCTTCTAGTTACGGAGATATTGAAGGTCAAAGCGCCAACTTTTTCACATTTTTTTTTTGAATACAACGTTGTAATCTTGTTATTTTACTTTAAACACCTCCACGACCCCCGCACTATTCAATCCACCCACCAGCACATTGTTTTAAGTGCGTTACATCGAGTTCTACCGTAAACTCTGATTATTCACCCCAAATTTTTTTTCGCAGAGAGTTACTTACTTTGTTTGATGTACAGAATGCTTGGCTGAAGGCTTCATGAAGGATCCGTTCACACCTCGTATTATAGCTAAATGCCTGGTTCCATGACGTACTATCCTAACTCAGATAGTACGTCCTTAGTCTAGGAAGAGCAAGGATCTGCTCGGTCAAGGTGGCTGGTAGCAGCTTAAGAGGAAATACTGGTGGTATTTTCTCCATACAAACGCTCTCGCCTGATTTCTTTCTGGTTTATGAGTTATGACTTTAAAGCTATGATTTTTTACAGTTAAATAAATATCAACCTCTTGTATGTCCCTATGTTTTCCTTTTTGATGATACATAATCTGTATCAGCACTAGAATCTTTACAAAATGCTAAAAAAAGGCCAATTTGGACCGCTGTCAACAGGGGCCTGTTGTAAAAATTTGATAATTATTAAAAAAGATAGGGACACAGTATAATATATCCTTCTTATTCAGTTTATGAAATATCTTTTAAATTGGTTGAATATTGGAGGAGGAAATAGTCGAGATCCAAACCTCGAATTATGACTTTTTACTTGTCGGATCTGTAGTTGTCCTTATCGCACCAATGTCGAAATAGCGCTAGTTGAGGGACAGCGATAGTTTCTTCAAATACCTACCGCATTTCATCTTAACAAGAGTTGCCAAGAATCACGTTGAAATGAGCTCTTTTTTGGAGGGGCTACTGTAGGATCATATCCATCCTAGCTTCAAAAACGATGTCTAGTAGTGGTACATACCCTCAGTTTCCTGATAGCGTTCCTGCTGACCATCTGGCAGTCGTACAGCTCGATGAGCTGCAGGTTGTGGCACGACGTCAGGTGCTCCAGTGCGCCGTCCGTCACCAGCGGGCAGTTGTCTAGACCTGTGAGGGACATGTTTCTAGTTTTAACTGTAACAAACTAACAGTTTCTTCACGCGGCTTCGCCCGAGTTGAGGGCATAAATTGTCCCACGGGAGTGGACCACCGGGATAAAAAATGTCCAAATCTAGGTGAGAGCTAAATTTTGCCAAAATCTGTTAAGCCTTACTTTTGCATTCAAAATTGTATGGATGGATATGTCGAAGGCTTAAAGTCACCCAAAGGGCAGTGGAGAGGGCTATGCTCGGAGTTTCCTTGCGTGATCGAATCAGAAATGAAGACATCCGCAAGAGAACCAAGGTTACCGACGTAGCCCGAAGAATTTTCAAACTGAAGTGGGAGTGGGCAGGGCACATTGCTCGCAGAACGGATGGCCGATGGGGCCGAAAAGTTCAGGAGTGGCGACCGCGAACAGGAAAACGTTGTATTGGAAGGCCTCCCACTAGGTGGACCGATGACCTGGTGAAGGTTGCGGGGATCCGCTGGATGCGAGTCGCACGGGACCGGTCAGTGTGGCGACACTTGGGGGAGGCTTATGTTCAGCAGTGGACGTCTTTCGGCTGAAACGATGATAATACTGACATGTCAAAGCCATTATCTATACGAATAAGCAACTTACCTAAGACTGTGAGATGTTCGGCGGCGCACGGCGACATTGATAACTGTTTGATACCGTAGTCTGTTATCAGTTCACAGTGGGATAACGTCTGGAATTATAACAATATTATACTATTTAACCTCGGAGTAGTCCCGGAATATGTTAAGCCGTTGATCTATCATTTGTAGATGTTCGACAGTCGTTACAGGTAGTCAGTGGCCCGAAAATCTGACAACCAGTCTTACCAAGGGGTATCGTATTACCCAGTACTAACTGGGTTGGAGGTTAGATAGACAGGTGCTCCATGTAAAATACTGGTATTCAGCAGCATCCGGTTAGACTGGAAGCCGGCCCCAACATAGTTGGGAAAAGTCTGGTTGATGATCCATAATCAATTATCAAGAGTTTTACTACGCAGTTACAGTCTAGTGGTATGACTGTCGGTCTGCCAAGTCATAGGTCTCAAGTTCGAACCCAAGACACGCATTTCTGATTTTTCTGATTCATGTCCGTATTGTATAATTATCACTTGCTTCGGTGAAGGTAAACATCGTGAGGAAACCAGCATGCCTGACAGATATTTCTTGACGGCATGTAAAGCCAAGTCAGAGGCACATGGGTGGCGTAAGAACTCACTCCAGGTTAGGCACTAATCACACGAAAAAGAAAGAAAGTAATCAAGAGTTTTTACTCACCAATTTCTCCAGCCTAGGACATCCCATGGACAGATGGGCAAGCGTGTTGTCCGTGATCAGGACACACTCTTCCAGGTCCATGCGCTCTATCATCTTGCAACTCTGATGAAGAATATGATCCTTTAGAACATATTGACGTCTAACTACACAATATAACACGTTAAGCGAGGGCCATATAAGGTGTAAGCGGCCTCTTCACGAGGCCGTCAACCAAGCACTCTGTACATCAAACAAGGTAACTTTACGCAAAAATTATTGGTGGGAAATTTTGGGGTGAATTATCACGGTTTCCGGTAGGACTCAATGTAACGCACTCAAAACATTGTGCTGATGGGTGGATTGAATAGTCGCGGAGGTGTTTAAAGCAAAGTTATACCATTACAAACAGTTTTTTTTTAATGGTGGTAAAGTTGGATGTTTGATCTCCAATATCTCCATAACTAGAAGGTTCCCAGATATGGCCCAGAACAAAAAAAAAATGATCGCAATGACAGGGAGAACAAGTGCTCTTCGGCTTCGTTAAAGTTCTTTCTACACCCATTATTAACCTCTCTGCCAAACCCCTGGGAAATTTTCTGTCACAGGCGTGTCGTCACTCACCCTGGCCAAGGCCTGGAAGCCAGCATCAGTAAGCTGGCTGCACTGCGCCAGCTCTAGGGTCACGATGTCAGGACAGTGGGCCGCGAGCGCGGACAGGGCGGCGTCAGTCAGGCGCGAACACCCCGACACGCACAGCCGACGCATGGCGGGACCCAGTTTGGATATTGAGTCGTCTGTTAGTTGCTATGGACAAGAAAATCAATGTTATAAAATCAATATTGTTATTACATGTAGAAAATCAAAATAGAATAGTAATTTATTGTTGCTATTGGTGGGAACAAGTGTGTAGAAACTTTTGTAAATATTGACATCTTCAATAGCCCAGTAGGAAAAAAATTCAAAGGTGTTATCTTCAAAACATGTGCATGCTGTGGTCTCCTGTAATTGAAGGAACACACTTAAAAGAACCTTTGCATGACTGTGACCTATATTGTATCTGTGTATCTTTTGTTGGAGATGCAAATTAAAAAAATTAAAAAGAAAAAACTTTAAAATTAAGTCATAAATAAATAGATGTTATCTTCAAATTATTGTTTTAAATCTGTCCTGGTTGTATAATAATAATAATAATAATCGGGTGTCAAAGTGACGCAATCTTTTTTCTGCAATTCAATAATTTTATATATTTTTCGACAAATTTAATTGTTTTATATATGTTTTGGACAATCAGAATACAAGAAAAAAAAAACTAAAATGGAATTAAATAATTTGGAACGAGTACCTACGAAATTCGAACATAAATAATAATGCAGGAATATTGAAGCGTCAAATACCCAGGAATGCTGACTAGAAGCCGGGCAAAGCAACAGGCACACCCACCATCTCCGGGCTCGTCGCTCAGCTCCGCCTCGCAGCCGCCGGGACGCGCCACATCCGTGAGCATCGTGTCACCGGTCGCTGCAGTTGCGTCGAGCTCGAGCGACGAGTTTTTCTCCCCGCCGTCGACACCACCACCTCCACCACGACGACAAGGAAGAGGACGGCCACCAGCGGGCTTGGGACCTCGAGGCCAACCGGCCCCGAACAGGGTCCCCGCTGCCGGTGGAAATGTGTCGCGCATGCGATGGACTCTGTCCATTAATGAGAACGTCATGCGCGCATATTATGGGGCTACTGAGGGGGGAAGCAACTTGACTGCATACCGTGGTCGGATGCTCTCTCTGTTTCAGGTGCTTGAGCCAGCTATCAGCGTGTCAGCACAACGACTGTCGGATCAGGTGCGGGTCATCCAGCGTAACCATATGTTAGATGACACCGTACTTGAGCGACTACGCCTCGATTCACGGAGTGACCCAGTTCCGCCTGCTTCGCCAATGATCGCGGTACAGCAGCAAAATGTACCCAGTGCTTTGCCGCGATCCGACCGCGGTGGTGAAGAGGATGACGAAGTTATATCCGTGAGTAGCCAATGCAACGTACAATTGAGGAGCGCTTTGGAGGGTGCGTTCCGGGAGTACCGTTCCACACCACCTGAACTTAGACCACGTCTACCTCGTTTGCCAATGCACAAGAAAAATAAGGCGCTGGTGTGTGCTCTAGATTCGCAGCTGTCAACCTGCTTTGACAGCAGCAAAGACCTCGCCGATACCCACTCAATATTGTACTGTGGAGCTGTAGCGGCATGTCGTGTAGCTCACGTTAAATTTCCCAACAACGACAGAGCTACACGACCAAAATTAGCTGTTCCAGCTTGGCAGTGCAGGATTGAGAGGCGTATCGGTGGGGCTAGAGCACTCATCGGCAAGTTAATCTGCTTCAGGGAGGGCAATACTCGTCCTAGAGTGATGCGCTTTGTGAGGCGCGCATTCTCGGGAACTGATATTAGTTCTCGAGATTACTTAGCCCGCGTCACAGAGCGTATCGACTTCCTGAAGCAGAAGATCTGTGCATGGGCAAGCCGTATTCGTCGGTACAAACGGCGAGTGGAGCGATACACTCAGAATCGCACATTCCAAAGCGATGAAAGGTGGGTATATCGGGCTTGGGAGCGACCAGACCAAGGTGTGACTGACACGCGTCTGCCGGATGATGACGCCATGTGTTCATTCTGGCGCAGCATCTGGTCGGTGCCTGTCAGTCACACTGAGGGCGATTGGACCCGGGAGGTTGAACAAGCGTGTGATCCAATACAAGAAATGGGGGCAATCATCATCAGCCCCCAAGACGTAGCTCGTGCAGTCCGTCCGTTACCTAACTGGAAGTCTCCAGGGCCGGACGGACTGCACAACTTCTGGATTAAGTGGTTCCAAAGATCGCACACTTGCTTGGCGTCCCAGTTTCAATCAGCCTTAGAGTCAGGGTCGCTGCCCCAGTTCTTGACGACAGGAATTACCCACCTGCTCCATAAATCAGGTAGTACTGCGGAGCCCAAAAATTATAGACCAATCACTTGTCTTCCAACGGTCTATAAAGTTCTTACATCCATTTTGAGAGCTAAAATCAATCAACATATTGAGACTAATTCTATCATGTCTGCCTCTCAGAATGGATGTAGGAATGGGTCCCGCGGTACTAAGGAGCTGCTCCTCATTGATATGGCCATTAGCCAACAGGTTCGCCGCTCCCGAAGGGATCTGTCTACATGTTGGATAGATTACAAGAAAGCCTATGATTCTGTGCCTCATACATGGCTCATGAGGGTGCTGGAGTTGTATAAAGTAGATGCAACTCTGCGTACCTTCCTGGTGTCATGTATGGGGCACTGGAGAACGGTTCTTCGCTATCCAGGATGTCGACAGATCCAGGGGAACAGCGAACCGATAAGCATCGAACGCGGTATATTCCAGGGTGATAGTCTGAGTCCATTGTGGTTTTGTCTAGCCTTGAACCCTCTCAGCACACTGCTGGAGGGTTCAAGTCTAGGCTATAGGTTGAGGAGAGGTGGTCAGGTCATATCTCACCTTCTTTACATGGATGATCTGAAACTCTTTGCCCCCAACAATTTGCAACTGATGGATCTACTGAAGGTAACAGAAACCTTCAGTAGCGCCATCAGGATGGAATTTGGTGTGGACAAATGTGCAGTCATGCATGTAAAGCGAGGGGAGATTATGGAATCCGTGGGAACTCAACTCTCGGATTCCATACACCTTAGATCCCTCTCCTTAACAGAATCCTACAAGTATTTGGGTATGTCGGAAGCATTAGGTATCAATACCGCCGTCATGAAGCAATCGTTGAGGGAACGCTTTTTTGGCCGCCTGAATAAGGTGCTAAACAGTCTTTTGTCAGGCGGAAACAAGGTGCGCGCCTTCAACGGTTGGGTCATGCCGGTTTTGATGTATTCTTTCGGCATACTCAAATGGACTCAGACGGAACTTGATGCCCTGGATAGGAGGGTCCGCGCGCTGCTGACCGCAAATCGAATGCATCACCCACGGTCGTCGGTGATGAGACTGTATATCCCGCGGAAGTGTGGGGGTCGTGGCTTCTTAAATGCTAAGACCCTGCACAACCGTGAGGTATGCAGTCTCAGGGAATATTTCCTAGAAGCCGACGTGGGGATGCACCGAGATGTGGTCTCAGTGGACAAGGGCCTCACCCCGCTCTCCCTGGCTAATGAGAACTGGCGCAAGCCTAGAGTATTAGACACTAATGACCGCAAGGAGGTATGGCAGGGCAAGGAACTTCACGGACGCTTTTACCGGGCCCTACATGGGCCCGATGTAGACTTCTTAGCGTCCGTATCTTGGCTGCGCTTCGGTGACCTATTTGGGGAAACCGAAGGTTTTGTCTGTGCAATAATGGACTAAGTTATGATGACGAATAACTACCGGAAATACATTGTGAAGGATGGCACGGTTGACATATGTCGGGCATGCCACCGTCCGGGAGAATCGATCCGACATATTATTTCTGGGTGTTCTCGTCTGGCTAACGGAGAGTACTTGCATAGACACAACCTCGTTGCCAGGATTATCCACCAGCAACTTGCTTTGAAGTACAACCTTGTGGAATCAGAAGTGCCATACTATAAGTATGCGCCCGACCCAGTTCTCGATAATGGTAATATCACGTTGTATTGGGATCGACCTATCATCACTGACAGGACTATTGTTGCCAATAAGCCTGACATTGTGGTGATAGATCGATTGGTGCGTCGCGCAATGATTGTTGATATAACGGTTCCGCATGACGAGAACCTCGTGAAAGCAGAGAAAGATAAACAATTCAAATATCTAGATTTGGCTCGCGAGGTTGTCGACATGTGGGACGTGAGTACAGCAGTCATTGTGCCGATAGTCGTGTCGGCCAATGGCTTAATAGCCAATAGCCTCGACGAACATCTGAGGAAGCTCTCGCTAGGCAGTTGGATCAAGGGCTTGATTCAGAAAGCAGTACTTCTGGACACGGCGCGTATTGTTAGGAGGTTCCTCACTCAAGAGCCCTGACCATCGGTATCTCGGACCCTGTTCCCGATGCCGGTGGGCTACTATTTTCTATATTTTTAAATGTTTTTTATATAATCTTTGTTACTGAAAATATTTAAAAATGTATATAATATGTAAAGAAAATAAATGAAGGTAATAATAATAAATCTTTATTCAGAATCTCAAAAGGTACAATACTATACAAATCTAAAACTAACAATGTAGGTATAATAATGTCTGATGCCTGTACTAGGATAATCCTGTATCACAGGCTGCAGGAGCTCTAACAATATGCTATATTGTAGGGCAGTAGTTTTTTTTTTGTTTACTATTTAACATTACATAGTGACAAATTTATTTTGATTAACTTAAACTCTATTAACTTAGAACTAAACACATAATTATTACACGAAAATATTTGCGTCAGCAGTATAAACTAGGTTGCGAAACACATTCGAGGCGCTTGTATTTGTCATTTGCACCTAGCGACTAATGTGCTTAGACAATAAATAAAGTCGATAGTTAGTATGTCAGCGCAGTGGTCTGCTATTGCAATGTTGTGTCAGCAACATGCGTCAAACGCGGAAGTCTACCCTAGAATATGACGCTCTACGTGCCCTCGTAGTCGATGGAGTTGATGTACCTATATTCCGCTAATTTCTTAGCTGGGCACTCAACATCTCCCGTTTTGTGGTTGTTGGGCTTTTTAAACCGCGAGCACGTTGCACATTTAGGAGTGTCCGCTTTCTTCGCGCACTCAGACATCGAGTGACCCGCTTCTCCGCAGTGACCACACGTAGAATTTTCCTCTCTGCATGATTTTGCTGCATGACCAAATTGTTGGCATTTGTAGCATCTGGTAACCAAGGTGAAGTCTCTAACAGGACAGGAAGTCCAATTTATAAAAAGCCTTGCCTGAGATATCAAAACTCTACGTATCTTGGCTGAAACTTCGATAACGAAATTACATGTCGATGCATCTTTCTTCCCAGATTTGTGGCTAAATTTAACTTCGGCCAAAAAGGTCTCCAGTGACATCTCTGGAAACTTATCGGCGATGTTCTGTTCGTACATAAACCTGAAGACGTCAGCATCAGCCAAAGAGGTCGGCACTCCTACAACCGTGATCCGTGGTTTGCGCTTGATGGGCTCGTCGGCGGTGAGTCCTGATGTAGACATCTGGACTGCGTGCTTGAGTTTATCAGCATCCTGTTTGGTCTCGGTGCTGATAATGACACCTCCATTTTTGGTTTTCCGCACACCACGTACATGGAGCTTCATTTCGTCAGGGCGTATTATATTTTGCACGTGGTTTTTTGTCTCGTCACTTAACTTCAATTTATCATTGGGATAAACTGCTACGGAACTTAAATTGTTTGGACGAACGAAATCACTGGATCCCTTCTTCACCATATCGGCAAACGAAGCGGTTCCCAAAACACCAGAGTCCTTGATCGTCTGTTTGAGCTCCGCAATTTGTTCTGTGAGGTTGCGTTTTACTTTCAGGTCATCGATAATGCTAAGAGCTTGATGGGATTTCTGCTTCAGAGCCTGATACAGCAATGCCATTTGAGAGGTGTCAGATTCTACTTTACGGCATAAGTTTGTAACTTTCAGTTTCTGCTCCGAGTTGAGTTTGCCGTCTGTGGCAATAGAGCAAACCTCATTTAACTTCAGCTGAATGGATGACATCCATTTTTGGATATCGGGCGTGGATACAAATTCGATGGTGAAGTTTGATGATGAAGAAGACTGGTGGGTTTTCGCTGGCGAGGCATTGGGTTGCACTCGACTACTTAAATTACCGGGGCTGTTGAATGTTTCCATTATTTAATAAATTACACACTTAGCAAAATACTAAAGAAGGTCACTGCTATTGCGTTAAATAAATACTGCTAACGAGCACGTCTGTATACTGCGAACGGCCGCAATGCAATCCGAACTATACTATACTTTTTATCTGTCATCTTTCTTTTATTTTATTATTATAATTGCCTTTATTCAATTACGAGTATATACATTATAAATTACATTTTTAGATATTTCTAAACAAATTAATATTTACAAAACATTTAAAAATATAAAAAATAGTGGTCCGCCGGTATCAGGAGCAGGGTCCAAGCTACCGGTGGTTAGGGCTCCAGAGGCAGGAACCTCCTCACAATGCGAGCCGTATCGAGGAGTACTGCCTTCTGAATCAGGCCCTTGATCCAACCGCCTAAGGAGAGCCTCGAGAGATGTTCGTCGAGGCTTTTGGCTATAAGGCCATTGGCCGTCACAACAATCGGCACAATGATAGCCGAGTGACATGTCACACATGTCGACAACCTCGTGTGCCAAGTCGAGATATTTCATTTGTTTCTCTTTCTCAGCTTTCACCAGGTTCTCGTCATTATTATGATTTTATTGTTTTTTTTAGAATCAATTTGGGTTCGATTCCTGGTTACGAATATTGATTTTTCAAAAATCCAATGATGCAGTTTTAGTTTTCATCAAAATCGGGCTCGAGACTCCTTTGAGTATTTTTCGCTATTCCTCATAGTTTCGGATTTGGCCATCCACGCCCACGCGGAAAATTCACCCTGTATATTTTCATATGCATTCAGAAAAAAACCTGTAATTTTGAAATGACAAACAAAGACTAATAATAATTATTTACTTGTATATAATATATAGACGAAGCAAACATAACTGTAGTTGAAGTATGGCAAGAATTTTACATTATTAAGTAAGTAAGTAAGTTTTACATTATTAAGTAAGTTATTATTAAGTATTTTGTGTGTACATAAATAAATAAATTATTTATTGTCTCATTGAATCTTCCTGTTGTATATTATAAACACTAGCTGTTGCCCGCGACCTTCGTTCGCGTGATGCTTATTATTAAAAAAAATATTACTTCGCTTTCTTTGAATCATATTTGGTTATTTCAAGGGTTTTTCAATTTCAAGGGTTTTATTTTTTTCGCACGGAACCCTAATTATTTTTCTAAAATAAAAATTGCTTTGTTTTATACTATGTAGTGATTAATCAAAATTAATCGAACAAATTTTATAATATTTACAAGGGGTGTAAAATTCTTCTCCACTTTCTTTCGCGACAATAAATACCCATTTTGCAAAGCGAAATGAATTACTCGGAAATCTACAAACAAAATAATAGCATAATATAAAATAACAATACTACTCCATGCATTCTCTGTTCCAAAACCGCCAATGTTTTGACTAAAAGTTGGCGCTGTCGCGCAAAAGTTGGTCAAACAATCATTTTACTCATAATATTTCGTTTTTTGTTGTTTAATTCTATTTAAACTTTATAAAAATCACTTGTTGGCATATATTTATCGAAAGAAGGATATTCCACCAGAAATCTTAATATTACGGTAGTTATTTTTCAAAATTATTGAACACGTCCTGCGGCATTTTGACGTCTTAATGTTGGCTATAGTTGGACCGTACTAATTTGAAATAAGACCACACAAATTTTCGTGGTCTAATTTTTGTGGCCTTTTTGGAAGCGCTCATCGGGAATCTAGAGGTATAATCCTCTGAGTGCATATATTCTCATATGCATTCAGTAAAAATCTTTTAATTTTGATATGACAAACACACTTTCATTTTTTTTTTATTATTGAGTATAGATGTATGATGTATAGATACTCACGTCGCATCCCTGTGTATTGAGCGCCGACAGACGCGGGCAGTATGTGGCGAGCGTCGACACGCAGTTGTCGTTCACGTTTTTACAACCTGCAAGTAAAAAACACATACAGCATTGCGCCTGTAATTACCAAAGGGTTTGGCAGGGGTGTACCTAATAGTACACCCACATTTCGCCAGTCCAATGTAACAGGGGCGAGCCTATTGCCATCAAACGGCAACAAACTCTGGCTCCATGGCTGCTACTGAGAAATTCCTGGCGGAAAAACTCGATAGCAATTTGCCAGACCCTGAAATCGAATCCAGGACCTCATGTTCAGCAGTCACGCTTGAGATCACTCGACCAATGCAACAAAAACATAGCCGTCGCGGGACGCCTGGCAGATGAAACATCGAAATTATTTTGTACAGGTAATCATAATCTATACCAATATTACAAAGAGGTCAAGTTTGTGAGGTTATAGGGGGTAATCTCTGGATCTACTGAACTGATTTTGAAAATTCTTTCTCTAATAGGAAGCTACATTAACCTCGAGTGCTATAGGGAATATTTACAACGTGCCCATGGGATAATTTCCGACCAAAACGCGAAGCGAAGCCGCGGGCAACAGCAAGTGAAAAATAAAAAAAATAAGAATTTTATCAAGAAAAAGTTGTGTTTATTATTTGTTGAGAGCGCACTGTTTTTTTTAATTTTTCTGACGAAGCGATATCCTTCGTTGTTGTACTGACAAAAACCCATTGAAATTTCTGATATTTTAGCTAGATGGCGTTGTTTCCAAGAGGCTTTCTAAAAATGTTTATAAGACGACGATTGTGGTTCTTATTTATAGGAAATCACGGTTTAATTTCCTATGATAATATTTTTTTTATTTGTAAACGCGATTATGGTTCTTATATAAACGACGTCGCGATTCAATCTCTTATGAAAGCATTTTTTTATTTGTAAACGCGATTGGTCCTTATTTATACGAAGTCACGGTTCAATTTCCTATGAAAGATTTTTTTTTAATTTTTATAAACGCGATTGTGGTGCTTATATGTATAAACTAAGTCACGGTTTAATTTCCTATGCAAGTATTTTTTCTTCGACGCATGTCTGTCGTGGCGACGCGTTACCACGCCAAAAGTCGGTCTAACCCGCCGCTATAGATGTTTTTATGTGAAACATCTGATGTTTCACATCAAAAACATTTAATATTACATGATAATAATATCGCCTGCTTCCCATTAAGGGATAGTAAGAGGTATTAAGTCCACCCTTATTTCGCTAGTGACTATTTTGCGAGAAGGGCTGTTACTAGGAACGCAAACTTTAAAAAAAAAAATAGTATCTTTCTAAAAAAACCACAAAAATTTAGTAGTTTTGGAAAATGCAACGGAAAAAGAAGTACACAATTATTTTTAATTTTTTTTTTTTAATATTTGTTATTGCTCTACGCTTTGGCCATCAATGATGAGTTAATGACTCTTCAATTATTTATAGGAATCTGAACAATTTAGATTCATATTATAATAAATTAACAATTAATTTTAAATTTTGTTGCCGCGAATGCGTTTTGTTTTGACATTGCCCCCCGTGCTGCGCTGCGGGTTCGTTCCAGACCAGTCACAGTTAGTATAAAAAGCGCGACAGTTGAATAAGGGATAAAAATATAGTATTTTTTCGTACTATATTGTTTTTCTATAATATATAGTACTAATTGACTGAAATATAGTACGATACTATATAGGGTCTATCTGTTCATACACCAAATTTCTTAAGGGGTCATTGTACTCATCATTATGAACAACTTTTACTATGGGACCAACCCCGAAATCGCGAAATATCCTATACAAAATTTCAATACCTACTCGACACTAATGTATGGGACAGCTGATAATTTTTTTACGATTTCGATGGTGGTCCCCTAGAGAAAGTTGTTCAGTTTGATGGTCCGTACCACAGTATTCCATATGATTATACCCATTCTGTTACACGCTGTATATTATAATACGGGTGGCAACCCCAGCTGTTACCTAACAGTGGAAACAGTCTAGGTTGATAACTATTTATTTAATTTCCTTGACAAACATACCTCTACATATAAAGGTCCTCAGTCTGGGACAGGCGCGCGCTAACGCTTCCACACCATTCTCTGTGATGGACTGGCACCACGACACGTTGACGTGGGTCAGGAGCTGCACATATAAGGATTTATTATAAATGGCCAGTTTATTCAAGCATTTGTTTCACAACAAATAGTATTAAGTGGTAAGCGTCTCATCATCCGAGTTCCCTTTCCCAGCTATGTCAGGGTCGGCTTCCAGTCTAACCGGATGCAGCTGAGTACCAGTATGTTACGTGGAGCGACTGCCTATCTGACCGTCACAACCCAGTCAGTACTGGGTAATACGATACCCCTTGGTAAGACTGGTTGTCAGACTTTCGGGCCAGTAACGAATTACCGAGGCACGGACGTAACTCTGTAAGTAATGGGTGGTCACCCATCCACGGGCCAACCTAGACAACCGCGGCTTAACCTGAAGATCGACCCAAGCGGCGAATTCGTACACTGACCTATCGTAGCTTGTCTCTGTATACAGGGTGAATTTTCCGCGTGGGCGTGGATGGCCAAATCCGAAACTATGAGGAATAGCGAAAAATGCTCAAAGGAGCTTCGAGCCCGATTTTGATGAAAACTAAAGCATCATTGGATTTTTGAAAAATCAATTTTCCTAACCTGAATCGAACCCATTAATTTCGGAAAAAAAAAACGCACACTGTATTAGTACACCATTCGATAGTGTTGCTAATAAGGATCAAATTCTGGAAAACACGTCAGTGTACGAATCTCTTCCTGTTCCGCGACCCGAGTATAAAAGTAATATTATGCAAAATAATAATAATGGCACAAATATTAACCTTACCGGGCATCCATCAGATAGCGC
This sequence comes from Eugnorisma glareosa, assembly GCA_947578425.1. NCBI lineage: Eukaryota > Metazoa > Arthropoda > Insecta > Lepidoptera > Noctuidae > Eugnorisma > Eugnorisma glareosa. The sequence continues at coordinate 12,197,037 of OX387985.1, forward strand.
CTTCAGCGATATGTCTGTGATGTTCGAACATGAGTCTAAGTTTATCCTGAAATACAAGAAAATATAAATAAATTACATTATATTCACAACTTATCTCGATCAACAATATCTATAATCAAGGCAAAGTCATTACTTGAGCTACAGTAATAACTTAAGGTGGAAGCGCAAGAGTGACTTTTTCATGAAATAGCTATTTTATGTGATTATATGAACTTGGAGAGCTGTATTGATGATTTGAATGATTATAATTCTGTAACTCCATACGTGTTACTGGCGCGATTCATATTTTCATCAACATACAACTTGACACTGACCTGCAAATTGCAATAAACGTAAGAAAATTTAAATTTCGCGGGCTACCCTTGCGCATCCACCTTAAGATACGAGTTTGATTCTGCAGTTTAGTAATTGCTTAAAGTTACAACTGTCAAAAGTTATAATCCTTAACTTTGATTTTAACGTTTCTTGTTTAATGCATAAAAATGTTTGTTTAGGTAATTACTTAAACTCAAGTAACGGGGGCTATCGCGTATGAATTCGCCGCTAGAGGCGCTAGTGTAGCGCGAGGTCACCGAAATGTCAGATATGTCATAGAGTGTTCGCGCGTTGCGTGCTTTTTTATCACGTATTTTTTTCAATTATTCACGATTGGTGTGTAGATTAAGCCATTCGTGATTAATTATGGCTTGAAGATTTTAAGTAGCAACTTAGGATCTTATTTGTTAGTACTTGGGAGGTAAAATGATTTGCCTGCCAGGGTTGCGGGACTGTTCGAAAGAGATACCGCGGCCCTGGAACACAAAGGGCAAAGGAAGGAACATGGATGGGTTTTAGTCAGTAAAAGTCTGACACTCCCTCCTGCTCAGCCCAGAGCGGGAGGGGTTATTTGATGATTTCCCATCGGTAAAAAAAAAGGAAAAATGATTTTTAAATGAAATAATTTAATAATTTGCTAATTTTAGGGCGAATATGGAAAACATGTTTATGAAGTTTTACACTATGTTGTTATTCGTAGATAATAAAATAAACTTTTTGTTAAGTTATTGGTACTCTAAAGAATAAAATAGAATGGACTATAGATACACGTGTGAGAGATTCCTACTAGAAAAAACAAAATGATACTTTGCTCAACTTGGGTATTAAACCTAGCGCCCAACGCTTTACTATGGGACCGCGAATCGCACGATGGGGGCAGCTGCCCCCCTCCACTCCGCTAGCGACGCCCATGAAACACCCTGTGTATAGTTTTTAAGCGAAATATAACCGTAAAATGCACGTAATCTGCTCAACAACCAAGTTCCAGACTACAATCTTGCAGCAGTGACTTGAATACTACCTACAGTTAATTAGTATATTTGTCAAACTCACCTCTGCAACTTTTTACACCGCCTCCCAAGCGCCTGGCAAGCATTGTCGGTGATCTTGCGACATTTGTTCAGGTTCAACTCCTCAATATTTGGACAAGACTGCAAATGAAAACACAAAATATTAACAACTTCAAGTTGTCTTATACTCGAAAACGGAATCTAGCTTAAAACTGAAATATTTACTTGAGGGAAATATATCATCCAATTGGAAAATCACGTTTCATCATCTGGCTGCATTATCTGAACTATGTTGGGGTCATCTTCTAATCTAACCGGATGCAGCTGAATACCAGTCAGTTACATGCTGCGACTGCTTATCTGACCTCCTCCTCATAGTCAGTGGCACGAAAGTCTGATAACCAATCTTACCAAAGGGTATCGTATTACCCAGTACTAACTGGGTTGTGGAGGTCAGATAAGCAGTCGCTCCATGTAAAATACTGGTATTCAGCTGCAGCCGGTTAGACTGGAAGCCGACCCAAACACAGTTGGGGAAAGGCAAGTACATGATGATAAGCTCGGCCAGACTTATGAGAGGGTGTGGGCATAATCGAGGGTTGCTGTATGTACATCAAGTCTTAAAAAATTTGGTTCTAGAAAATGCTGTTTTTCTTATGATGCTTTCCTCCACCATTTTGAGATCAGTGGTGATAAAATAAATTACTTAAAGTGAAGCGCCTGCTTGGATATGCAGACTTGACCTTCGACGCGTAAGGTGTGGTCGTAACCACCTGGCCACTGCTCTAATAACTGATGATAGCATTAATTAACTCAGACAGCACCCTCCGGCTCATATGTTGAGGGACACGAAATGCCATGGCCCACCTGGAAGACTAAACCGACTTCGAAGCCAGGTGGGCCGCTGCAGGTACAACTTGATCCGCTGGGGGTATTCCGATAAAGCTGAGTGCGACTGCGGAGTCTCATCCCTAACCATGGCCCACCTCCTGACCTGCTCTTTGAGCAACTCCACCTGCACTTTAAGGGACCTGTCCGAACCCACCACCAACGTGGCCGAGTTCTGGTCGAAACAAATATAATTAAATAACCCTGGGAATCATCGACACGATGAAGAAGAACTGACCTGTGCCAGTGACCTGATGGATCCATCTCCTATGCTTTCGCATCCTCGAAGGGAGAGTTCTCTGAGAAAGCCGCCGCACCTGTGTGAGATATTTTCTATGACGGGACCCTGGAGACAGAAATGATAATTAAAATGTAAGCTACCTTCAAGATTTACTGAAGTATCAGTAGACTGCCGGGCATGGTCGGTCAGTTAGAATTATCTTAGTAGCAGGTCGGAATCTAGTTTTGTGCCCGGCTCACCCCCAATTACATTACATAGGACTTTAACATGACTGGATAAATCTTCGTCATTGTGGTGATGTGCTCATATTTTCTAGTTACAATGTAAGTGAGATACCACAAATAAAAAAGTTAGTTTTAGTTTCTCACCTCGACGTCCCTTTGAAACTCGAATAGGTCTATCCTCTGCCAGTTGGAGCCGTCCAGCGCTAGTATGTTCCATAGTTTCGATACCTGCAAGAAACAAAAACATATCTTTAATTATCTTGTAGCAAATAAGTAAACAAAAAATTGTGGCTGTTTCCGAATACAGCATGTGACATAATTGTTAACATGCGTGTCTACCGATACAAAATAATGCTCAAATTATTTTTACATAGTACCTACATGAAATTTTACATGCTGGTTTTTTTTTTCTATCCAACATTGGATTTGTCAGCATATTCGCCGATACAAAACTTGAAATACGCGTTCAGACCAGGACAGTATTTCGGACTAAAATCTGCAGGGGACACTTCAGTTTTTGTCCAATTTTGACTTGCTTCTTATTCTTCTTGTCGTATCGATGTTACTTCCATATTACACAGTTTGGGCCCAGTAGGTGGCCACGTTTATTGCAGCGGCAGAGGCGCTATTCAGGTCGTCAAGAGTGCAGGTAAACGGACACCTGGGACACTCCAGCAGGTGGGCATAGTTTGATCAGAGCGCCGCACACGCACTCGGTGTTGGAGGAACCAATAATAACCCATTTTACCAGATGTTTTGAGTTGCTGTGTGTACATGATGATCTCATTCGAGCTAGTGCTTACCTGTGCACATCTACAGAGCGAGACGACGTCTAGATAGGAGAGTATCCTGAGCAGCAACTCTTTGGGCAGCTTTCTGTTTATATGGTTGTCATCTTCGCCCGTAAACCGAGCGATCTGCAACAAACGAAGACCTTATATTATTTGGGGAGCTTGTAGGATCCTTCAAAGGTCCCGAGCGCTCCACCTGACAAACTGACAGTAAAAGGACCCATCAAGAAGGCTTCATTTAGATGACAGCTTGGTGATGGGTCCTTAGATAGATAGCTGAGTCATTCTACTAACACTGCAATTATTGCTAGGAAACGACTTGTTTTTTGGGCGTTTAACTCAGTGGTTAATCACCCCCACCTGCTTTTTCATTCAGGATGACTCTCCCCCCGAACCAAATTCCTAGGTACGGCCCTGGATATCCCTTGGTAAGAATGGTTGACGGACTTTCGGGCCACTGACTACCTGTAACGACTGTCACAGATCGTTAATACCAGCCAGGACCAACGGCGTGCTTTCCAAGGGCACGGAGGAAACTCGGTATGAAATGGATGGTCACCCATCCACAGACCGACCTTGGCATGCGCGGCTTAACCTTCAAGATCGATCCGTGCGGCTGTTATTATTTAGCCTCGAGTTCCATTCTACACAATAAGTTATATTGGTAAATGTCATTTGAACCTGAAACCAGGTACAGTCCCTGGGTGCAAATGATGTGACATCAACCATTCAAAAGAGACAGACAGAGAGTGTCCCACAGCTATGAGTTACAGAGACTTTGATGATGGCATCTCGCAGTTCAGCCGATGAGGCTAATCCAGGCCTCCAGCCAGGAGCAAAATGAGCTTACAAACTAAGCGACCACTCGCTAAGGGCACCCCCTACGGGGTACGGGCCTCGGCTTAGGGCGTTGCTGGGGAGGGCAGTGCTCTACAAAGCCGAACTTTTTATAGAACTGGGTGTACCTGAATAACGACCACGTAATTTCCTTTTCAATACAGTTGTTAAACATGGCGTACTTTCAGAGGCTATATAATTATAATTCCACAATTAAATTAAATCTTTTGCATAGGCATCTTTGTGTTACGCGGTCGTGCCTTATTTTACGAGCTCGATCATTACTTTTTAACCGACTTTCTTCAAAAAAGGAGGAGGTCCTCAATTCGGATGTTTTTTATGTTTGTTTCCTCGTAACTCCGTCATTTTTAAACTGATTTGATTTTTTTTTTCATTTGAACGGCTATACTTCCCGATTGTTCATAGAAATTTCATCAAAATTTATTTACTAATTTGGTTGTTTTCTTCACGTTAATTGTCACATCATGCGACGTCGCGTAAAGGTTCTTTGATGTCACGCGACGTCGCGTGATGGTGTCCGTATTATGTAGGAGCCATAAAATCGGCCGCAGCGTATTGGGTTCTGGTATTTGGTTTATGCCACTAGGAAGACATTCAACGAATTTTTATTTTGGCCTTCTAGGTAAGTTCAGCATTTTGACTTGGCAATGAACGTGTTATAACGTATTTTTTCTTCTTGGGCTATGTTGATGACATAATGATCTCTTAATAACTTCTATAGTTACAATGTAAAATTAATTCATAACAAGAATTTGTGTGGTATACTACAAATAAAAAGGGTAAAATAAAAAACTTGCTGCGTACAAAAACCGACTTCTTCGAGTCTTAAATAACTTGACATTCGGAAGTCGGTGACAAAAAAGTCAATGAAACAAAGACGAAGAAGAGCGAGCGTTTTTAATGACACGAGTTTGCAATAACCTACTTTCCGCCCTTGTATCACAATTTATTATTTTTATTTTTAAAAGTTGTTCTGATTCCATGCCAACAGGACATTTCATAATATGATTTAAGCTGTATACATCTTTTTTTTTACTTCAGAGTATTCTTTTTATAGCTATTCGTAATACTTTTCGCTTTTAAAACCAGAATGTAATTCAAAGTTATTTATTATTTTCAGGCTGTCCTAAATTCTTTCGTGGCCATTTATTTTTTTCATAACAGCATTATTTTTTATTGCATACCTACAACAGGTTTTCATATTTCATGTTTACACCGTGCTAACACGATCCTATACTCGGCAAATAAAAATTGATTTATTTGTCTGGTTTAAAAAAATCACTTTTACATATTTATCACAATAAATAATGTTTTAAAACAAGATGAGGTCGCTGTTTCCTACTGACTACGCTGAGAAAAAACACCGATCTAGATCTCAAGTCATAGTCTCTTTTGAATTCCAGACAGTTTCATGTGATGAGTAGATGGACCCATGCAGGGTAGTGTGTATTTGTGTCATATATTATGTTCAGTTTTCTGTTTATACTAACTATATACATTATAACATTTAAAAACGATTAAATAAACTAACAACAAACTATAAAATGGCATCAAAAAACTGCCTCCTCAATGCTGTCAGCTGGTAATGTGGTCAAGAGACTGGCGGCTTTGCCACGTTGTATGGCAATACTTAGCCTCTGGCCAAGGTAATAGTCAACCTTTGGGTCACGGGAAGCGTCAATTACGCGTTTAGAAATTTCCTTAAAAAGGCTGCACAGTGTACGGCGTAGAACAAGCCAAGTGGACAAAAGTCATTATCAAATTCCCGGAAATTTGTACTTTCTACTTGTAAACAACACCCCAAAACCTCTGATTCCAAGAATTGTTTACATCTAACATTCCATACTGATGAGTCATCGTTTATCAAAGTAAGCTAATTAGGTAAACGCAGTTAAAGAGTTAGGTCAGTTGCATTTTTGCGACACTTGCACTAACATCTCATGGTGACAGTTCTAATTTTGTGGAAAGTTTTAGTGATGGATTTTACTTCTGAAGGTATGTACTATATTATTTTCTTATTAGAATCTTTTAATGTGTCATAAACATTCAGAAAGTAGACTATCTGTGAATACACAAAAAAAAACAATGTTTTTCTTTGTTTTCGAACTTATCAGGCTTGGAAAAGTCATGTATCCTCTTGTATCCACTCTGAATTTTTGATATGTTTTAGCTGCATGGCTATAGATGATTATGATATATATTTTATGTAGCACACTTGAGTACAACATTCTTTTTTTTTTTGTTTGCAGAAAAGCTATACTCTATTAGTAAAATAGAATTTTTCGAAGAGTGGCTTAAGCACGAAAAAGACGAAAGAAATGATCGTCTATTTGAATTTATTTTGTCTAAGTGTGATTTCTCTGACATCACTGAAGAATGTCAAAGGGAAATTAAGATGATATTAGCCAGCATTTCTTCGAAAATTGCTACCAAGTGGGTGTCTTCAGGAAAGTCAAAAGAGCGTTTCCTGAATAAAAATAAAGTGTGGCTGGAAGGCGAGAAGATAGAATTCTGCATGCGATTGACTCAACCACAACCTTCTACCTCATCCGCTGACCTTTCTCGACCCGGAAGACCTAAAAAAGTTTTTGAAGATTCATCTTTTAAAACTAAGAAACGTAGAGTTGCTGATTTAGTTCAATCGCGGAGTGTTGGGGAATTAATGACTGCTGCAGAGGTAGCTGCACGGACAACTGGACATAAAAACGTTGCCAGAGTTATAAAGGACATTGGTGAAAATCCAGCTTCTGCAAGTGCATGCATTAGCCTTCAACAACCAAGTGCTGTGCAAAGTAATAGACCGCTAAGTAGTGACGAGGCATTAGCGTATTATACTGATTCAAAATCAACAACTCACTCATACAAACAGACTAGGAAGTGGACTATGAAAGTCGATCATCACGTGTTTCCATCATATGATTGCATTGTGAAATCAAAAAAAGCGTGTTATCCTTCCGAGGAGCACATTGTTGTGACACAATCTCGAGCAGAAATTGAGCTACAAGCTATTTTGAATAAAACAGCAGAACGTTTAGTAGAAGCTCAGAGAGAAGTTGTCACAAGTGTGCTCCCCAATCTAATACCCAATTCATCGTTTACTCTTATAAGTAAATGGGGATGTGACGGAAGTTCCGGTCATAGTGCTTACAAACAGAGATTTGAGAACAGCGAAGATACTGATGAGTTCCTTTTTGTTTATTCGTTTGTTCCTCTAAGGTTAATCGACGAAGGTAACAACATTATCTGGCAAAATCCTCACCCATCATCGCCGATGTTTTGTCGTCCAATTAAATTCGTTGTTGCCAAAGAAACTACGGAAATGACAAAAATCGAGACAAATAAGGTTTTGGAACAAATAAACAACTTGGAGCCTACATCTTGTGATCTTGGTGGTTCTGAAATTTCTGTTAAGCACAAGCTTCTGCTGACTATGACTGACGGAAAAGTGTGCAACGCTTTGACAGAGACACATTCATCGCAGAAATGCTATATTTGTGGGGCTACTCCCATAATGATGAATGATGAAGGAAGGCATTTTGATAGCAATCAGGATAATTTTGGCTTTGGTTTGTCAACATTACATGCTTGGATTCGTTCGTTTGAGTGCTTTTTACACATTAGTTATAAGTTAGATATTAAGAAATGGCAAGCTAGATCTTCAGAGGAAAAAGCAAGTGTAAAACAACGATCAGACGAAATCAAACAACGATTCAAGCATGAAATGGGATTAATTGTGGACAAGCCAAAGCCAGGATTTGGTTCCACAAATGATGGAAACACAGCTCGACGTTTTTTCGGGAACCCCGAACTGAGTGCTCAAATCACAGGATTGGATGTTACAATCATCAAAAACTTTGATGTATTGTTGAGGACATTGTCTTCTGGCTTCGAAATAAATCTTGTTGAATTCAAAAAGCTTTGTCTCGAGACAAGAAGACTTTATCTGAGTCTCTACTCGTGGTACTACATGCCTGCTACTGTGCATAAATTGCTTATTCACAGTACAGAGGTGATTAAGACGGCAATAGTTCCAATAGGGCAGCTTTCAGAGGAAGCCCAAGAAGCGAGAAACAAAGATTGCCGGAGGTTTAGAGAGCACAACACCAGAAAGTGCTCTCGTCTTGCCACGAATAGAGACTTGCTCAATATGTTGATTTTAACTTCTGATCCTCTGATCAACAGTCTCCGGGAAGTACCGAAAAAAAAAGTCTAATAAATTGTGCGCGGAGGTCTTAAAGCTCATCATAGCTCCCACTATAGAACCTCGACTCCAACTCCAACCAAGACCTCCACAAACTCAGGAAGACTATCTTCTATCGGATTCATCGGATTTTGAATCCGATGATTCTGATATTGAGAATTAGTTTTAATGTAAATATATACCTCTAGAGTTAGATTTATAATTTTTGTATTTAATATGTTAGTCTAAGGTTGTATAATTATTAGTGTCCGACCGAAGGTGCAATTCTGGCCGAAGCCGAAGCCGAAGCCGATTAATCGGTATTCACCAAAACCTTCGGCCGAAGCCGAAGCCGAAGCCGAAGGTGTCATTGACCTTGAGAAATACGATAGTTACTTTGATCTCAGAATATACTAGATACATATTGTGAGAGCTTTAGAGATTTAGCCCAATAACGAGCCGAGTGACCAACATATACAAGTAGGTAATAAAATATTGTCTAAAATAAAAGTTTCAAATATACACTCCGTCTCCGTTATATACTCCGTCTCGCTCTAGCATCGTTCAGTAAATTTCAAATTTTGACAACTAGCAAACCTTCGGCTTCGGCCAAACCTTCGGCAAATTTTTGGCCGAAGCCGAAGATTTGGCCGAAGGTGCTTTTTTTGCCGAAGGTGGCCGAAGCCGAAGCCGAAGCCGAAGCTTCGGTCGGACACTAATAATTATATATAATTAGCGTTGATGTTTGTAGCGATTAAGATAATTTTATTCTTATTTTTTTCCTATATTATAATAGCGTATACATGAAATAAAATATTTATACACAATTACAAAGCATTTTCTTTAAAAAAAAAATATAGTACTATATAATTAACTAATTTATAGATATACTTCCAAAACCATTAAAAAATATTTTTGTCCACCTGGCTTGTTCTACGCCGTACACTGTGGGCTGTGAGCATTCGGACCCCACGGCCCAGTTTCAACTCCAAACGGCTCGAAAATATAGTTTCTACAAAGGCAATCCAATATGCTGCTTGAGGTTCTGCGCAGCCGCAGCGGCAGCACAGCACGATGAAGATGGAAGATGCAGATGTGATGGCGCAAGAGTATCGACACCAGTTGCGTCCCACACTAAAGGCCAAATTATAAATGAGGCAATTTTTTTTATTTAGATTTTTATTTTGTACCCACAGCATTTTCTTATTAAACCCAAAGGTTGACTGGTAAAGAATGCCTTATGGCATTAAGTCCGCCTATTGTATTGTATAGCGGGCTGTGGTGTCCGCAACTCCATGTCTAAGCGCGTATTTTGCGTGCGTAAGTCCGCCTATGTACCACTATTGTACATGAAGTTTAAATAAATAAAGGCCTACCCATCTACCATGGAAACAAAGACATGCCATCCGGTCTCTTACCATCGTCGCGTGCCAAACCATTAGGATCTAAGACAGCTGGAACGCCGACGGTAACAAGAGCTCGTCGGATGATGTCGTTTATATTCGCGTGGCGCGCAAAACTGCAGGCCCTTCGACTGCATGGTGGCCGTGGTGTCCGAGGCTGTAGACAGCTTCACCACAGATTTCTATATTAATTAAATGCCGTTAAAAAATAAAAATCTGTCCACCAGGCCAAGTAGTTGCCACTGAGAGTGGAGTTTGATTCTCAGGGCAGAAAGTGTTTAGGAGTCCCTAATTCCAAATTAAAAGAGCATCTTAGAGTCTGTGGTTGTTTGTGGCTGGCAGGTACAAATTGGATAGCCAAAAATGATGAATCTCCATTAAAACTTTGATCTCTTAACAAATTAAGAGGTGATCATTTCTTTTTGTTTGCGTTTTTTGTTTTTGTTTTTTGTAATGCTTTGTTGATGAGACGATTATGATGTTTTTGATAATGATGATGGTGATCTTCTGAAAGGATTCAAAAATCTCTCCAGAAGATGAATTCTCAATAATCTTTCCTTAGTAAACCATACTTCTTGCCCCAGCAGATAAGGCTGTGCATAGTCTGTGAATTCAAGATCATTATTGAGTATATGACAATGTTATTATATCTGACTGGAACTAGTTGTTGGCAGCAGCACTGTGGGCAATTTAAATAAATGAGTGGAATGTTTCAATATCTTCTTTGTACCAAATATGAATAATGCATAGAAGTAAAGTGTGGTACACCAACTATTGATGTTTTTAATTGTGTTTTTTATTATTCACTTGGCTGTTTCACCTGTGTGGAGGTGCTTGGAACTTATCCGGCAAGAATGAACTACAAAAATAAAAAAAATCTACATCCTAAGTGCCTCAGCGAAAGCTGTAAAAGGCATTAAAAGTTATCCTACAGACAGTTTCTTTCGCATTCAAAGTAATACAAGCAACCTTTTATTTAAATGGTGAACAATGCCTATGCATACCACACCGTCCAGGGAATACCAGCAACCTGCCCCAGCTTAACACAGGACCAGGTAATGAGAAGTGTGCATAGCAAATTAGTTTACCTACTTAAATAAATCATTCATACAAATATTATCCTGACAATTACAGAAACAATAAAAAAAAACTGCCAAAATGGTAGCGCCATTCCCAAGTGATGTATATGTGGCAATTGATTTTACATTAAAGATTTGTATGGAAATATGGATTGCTCTAAAAGGAAAATTATCCATTTTTACAAAAATAACATCAAGTGATGCACAAAATAATATCAAGTGATGTCAGACTATAATGTTGTCCATTATTTTAACTAAGATAATTATGAATACGATAGCAAATTTTTTGTAGTCTGGTTCTGGGCCTACTCAATTTAGATAGCCTGCGGCATGCTCTCAAAAATTAGGCAAGAGGGATGAAACAGGATCAAATTATCCGTTACAGTAATTTGATCCTGTTTCATCCCTCTTGCCTAATTTTTGAGAGCATGCCGCAGGCTATCTAAATTGAGTAGGCCCAGAACCAGACTACGGGATTGGAGCCTTCGCCGGCGTCTGATCTACTGATTGGAAGATTTACATATTGGTGTACAAAAGTGGAGGAAGCAAGGAGTACCTGCCTCTGTAAGGATAGAAGCAGGTGTTATTCTATGTATAGATTCTGCCTCCCGTATGGAAAAAAGGGTGGGGTGGTTCATGTATGCGTGTGTGAAATTCAAATTCAAATTGTTTATTTTTCTTCACCAAGATTACAAAAAATATAGTTTGTGATTGGAGTCTTCTCGAGTCGAAATATTAGTTGTTGCTTAGAAAATATTGAATAGAACTCATGTTAAGCATTACATTCATCAATTCATCATACATGATCACATGAAGTAAGCAAATGTACAGCTGTGTGAGGAAAACAAGCCTCGCATACTGTGTCATCTTTAAATGTACAATAGTGTAAACCTATTTAAACAAACAAGCATGGACTAAATGTGACGTGATTAATCATTACTTATCTGATAAACATAATTTACCGACAAAGAGTCTAGCGTCGCATTAAAAAACAAAAACAAAGTAATTGCGCGCCATTTACGATTTTACGTAAAAAAATATAATTTTCCCGCTTCAATTTATTAAAACAAAAAAAACATGCATTCGTTTCTCGATGACGCTTTCCACATTTCTTTAGATAGATGGCAGGTAACATGCCGGAAAACCACGCGCATCATTAAAAATACGTCTTAAAATTAACAAAACAATCGTTATAACGGTTTATAAGCAATTCATGGGTTGAGTGGCCGCGCGCCTCAGGTCATTTACACTGACCTAACAAAGAAAAACATGAATACTCGGTACCGCGTGTGATTAAACAATAAAAACATACAAAATATTAATCACGACATGATAAAGAACTTATCCAAAGATTACGTAGAACGCGTCTTTTTTGTTATTCAAAAATAGAATAGGTATGTCTGCCAGACTTGTAAATAAATGAGTATTTACAAGTGTTCTGGGTTTGTAATAAAGTTTTATTCCCTGGAAACGTCGTAAAATCCGTCAAGAACAAAGAAATGGGCCCGTAGCGCCCATGTCAGCTGTTTTTATCACAACGAAAACACAAACAATGACATTAATATTGATTATTGCTCACCTCGAATTTATTCCTTCCGGAATAACTCATGCTCGGGTAAGGGGTTACCTTAGCCACAATGTATGATTTAAAACACTTATTTAAACGATAATTTGTGCAAATCGCACCACTAAACAAATATGGAGGAAAAAATTATTTGATTTTTCGCAGACAGCGACGAAGTAAAGACGTCCTTCATTCATCAGCTGCACACTGGGTTACCAGACTGACATAATTTTATTTCCCCACTTCAGCCCACTTGTTGTCTTACCGACAAGCTAGAAACAGCTCAGTGTGTGCCCAACGTGTGAAGAATTTACTAAGTTAGTATTTGAAGTAATAACTAATTTAAAGCGTTTTGTAAGGGCCACAACATTTTCTTATACGCGCTGTTCCGTATACCGTGTGTCGATAACGCGTCATTGGTGTTTTTTTGTTTTGATATGTATGTAGGATTATTTTGAACAGAACTGAAAGAAACAACGACAGCGTGTTTTAAAATATATGCCTTGTGCTTAGGCCTTAACTAAAGAATAGATAACTATGTATTAAAACAAAATATATAAGTACCGTTCCGTTTATCAATAACAGGTTCAGTCAGTACCCAGATTGTCTTTTAAGTTCACATTAAATTATTTGGTCTATTGATAATATTTTATATATAACTATATTAACATTATCAATAGACATTGATGTTTTATAAGCAACGTGAAATAATATTAACTCAACCTAAGTAAGAAGCAAAAGCAATATTATTATTACACACCATGCAGGAGAACACGTTACGCGGCAACCCTAACAGCGTTCCAGATAACAAGTCACATAATCTGTAGCATGGAAAATGTTCAGTCATTGTTTCAAACGATTGGCATTATTTTCACATCAATAAACAACTGTGTATATCTGTCTCTGTCACTTTTACATAAAATAAAATAACTGGTCTCTTTCTATGCTAAAAATACCGGTCAATATAATTAATTTACAGAAATTCCAGTTACTGGAATTTTATCCAAATAAACAAGGTTTATGTTTTGAAACGAAACTCTCGAAATACGATCAATTCCTAGACTTTATGGTAGACTGGAACTCAACAACACGAGCTATTAGCAGGAAATAGATGGATGAATCATAAAACAGTAAATATCTAGCTATACTTATACATTGCACTTATTGATTCGAGTGCACACGCCTACAGTTCTTTAGAAAGAAAGAGACTGTCACACAAGTATGAGTGACAGGGACAGCGCTCACTCGATGTGCAATATTGACGTCCGGGCAATGCGTCCGGGTATTAAATGACTGACCCCGTATGACCTATTTTGTTTAAGTCTTGAGTACCTAATAATTATAGTCTTGATCTGTATGTATATGTAAAATTAAGTACCTGAATCAGAATGTTGGGCTGAGATGAGAATGTTATGAGGGATGTGTGGTGTAACGCGAATGGATAAAATAAGAAATGAGTAGGTACTTAAGAGAGGACGTCTGAAAGTGGCGCCGGTGACTGAAAAGTTGTGTGATACGTAATCGGTCATTAAAATTTGCTTAACACACACGGCGTACATGCTGCTCAAATCCTGCTTGGAAGACCGAATGTTCAAGACTAAATCCGGAGATAGCCTATCTTCTTTCTATCATTTATAAGCTGGAGTACCCCAGGGATCTGTACTGGGCGCTATTCTATACACCATCTACACTGCTGACCTACCCACTTTTAAAGCAAATGGTTACTGCAACATATGCTGATGAAACTGCAGGACTTACTCTTGCGGTAAAGATGAGACTCGAGCATCCACCAAACTCCAAGAGCATCTGGATAAAGTTGGATCATGGCTGAAAAAGTGGAGAATCAAAACTAGTGCTGCCAAGTCTGTCCACATTACCTTCGCCCTAAGAATTGGGGACTACCCACCAGTGACTTGATGGAGAGGTCTTGCCTCAGAAAAGTACTTCCAAATACCTAGGTATACACATCGATAGAAGATTTACCTGGCGTGAACATATTAAGACTAAAAGGGACCAAGCAAGCAGAAAACTGGGAGAAATTTACTGGCTAATAGGCAGACAGTCGTCACTTAGCTTGGAAAATAAACTTCTCATCTACAAATGCATCCTAACACTTTTATGGGCCTACGGTATAGAGCTGCGGGGATCGGCAAGCAATTCAAACGTTGAAATTCTACAACGCTTCCAAAATAAAGCACTGTAAACCTTGGAAAGCCTACACAAATGTTGGCGATGTGTCAACTGAATGCGTATGAAAATCGTCGTGTGTAGGCATGGAGATACCATAAGCCTATGTTATCCCCTTGCAGGGCAAACGCATTCCTATTGTCTTATCACTTTCCTCGATAACGCAATACGAGTATATGGCCTTTCATCACCGTCGATACATCATCACCTTCCTGCCTTTGTCCAATTCTACTCGGGGTCGGCGCAACACCTTTTCTTCTTCCATTCTCCCCTGTCAGACGTCACGGCATCATTTACTCCTTTCTCTATAAGGTCGATGGGTCTAAGGGCGCTTTCAATTCAGACGTTTCGTTTCGGTTGTCGAGCGTTCGCGGTACCGACGCCGCACTCCTGCCGCACCGCGTGCTTTGTATGAAAACAAACAACCGTCCGTGCGCAATCCGACAAACGCATCTTTTCGGCACCGCAGCGAACCGAAACGAAACGTCTAAATTAAAAGCGCCCTAACTATGGAAGTTTAAACTTCGACTGAGGGAAGAGGTTTCCTAGGCTCAAGAAGTAATTCAATAAAAAAAACACAGGTTTGTTAAAAAATATTTGTTTTTTATTAGGTAGGTACATTGGTAGGTACATTCTAAAATACATTTAAACTTAGCTAGAATTTAAAGACACCGAAAAACTAAACAAAAAAATATGTTTAAGTCACCCAATGCTAGGCTAGGCTAGGCTTGGCTAGGCTTCAATATAAAGCAGTGCAGCGGTGAACTGCTGTTAATCAAGGTCATGTAAAACTATCTAGCAAAACTCAAGCCAAAGAAAGAAACGTCAAATTCATTTTATTTTATTGTGTTTAGATATTGATACTGTATCAATAACTAAACATAAGTCTGAGGAGTTTCGCTTGATAATTTTATTTCAACCTATTTAGGCTTATGCTGATGAGGAATTATTATAAAATACTGGCAGTTACCTCCTTTCTTAACTTATACTAATACAAATCAGCCTCTAAAAGGATCAGCAATAGGTTCCTTGACCTTTTCAAATGGATAGTGAGGGTGTGACTGCCAGAAAGAAGGAAGAGTGAACCGAGTATTCGAATTGTACGCATTGATCTTCTCGATTTCACCTTGTTCTAACTTGAAGTCGAATATGTTGATGTTTTCCAGCAGTCGCTTCGGGTTCACTGTCTTCGGGATTGGTACAACGTTTCTGTCGACCTGGAGAAAATATAAAAAAAAGGTTTAGGTAATATCTTGGCACTGTATCGAAAATATACAGTATCCGGGAGTAAATATGACTCAACGAGCGAGCATGGAAAGAAACTAAAGGTACCAAATTCACTACCAGATTTTCATCATCAAAAACACAACAACAGCAGCAGTGATTGCCTAGTGGTGTGACCGTCGGACTACCAAGTCATAGGTCTCGAGTTCGAACCCAAGACACGCACCTCTGATTCTTCGGATTCATGTGCGTATTGTGTAATTATCACTTGGTTCGGTGAAGGAAAACGGCGTGAGGAAACCAGACCAGCATGCCGGAGAGATATTTCTCGACGGCATATGACCCAAGTCAGAGGCACATGGACGGCATGAAAATTGTGACACCAGGTTAGGCACTTGCCACACGATAAAGAAAGAAGAATGTCAAAAACGAGGGTTTCCAAAGTATTTCGAGGCTAGGGCCTGCACCCCTGCACTATGGTACTATTGTGTAAGAGAGTCATAATATTAAGTACCAGCTTATGCCCGCGGCTTCGGGCCGCGTGGAGTTCGGTTATGCTCCACGGGATCGTAATACCGCGATAAAAAGTATCTTATATGTTAATCCAGGTTATAAACTATCTGTGTGCCAAATTTCATCAAAATCCGGTCAGTAGTTTTTGCGTGAAACAGAAACAAACATCCATTCATCCTCACAAACTTTCGCATTTATAATATTACTAGCGTCCCACCCCGGCTTCGCACGGGTGCAATGTTATACCTACATATTATAAACCTTCCTCTTGAATCACTTTATCTATTAAAAAAAACCGCATCAAAATCCGTTGCGGAGTTTTAAAGATCTAAACATACATAGGGACAGACAGCGGGAAGCGACTTTGGAAGGATTCTGTTATTTGAGCCTCATTGGTCGACTCACTGGTTGATCAAAGCTTTCCCATCTTAAAGGCTCGCCTATTTTACATGGGACTCAATCATTACTGGCGAAATGCTGGCGTCATTTTCACCTCTGCCTAATCGGCCTGGGAAAAAACTTCATGTTATATTATGTTATTTGATCTTTTTTTTTAATTGCCTTGTATGTCTCTTAGTATTATATAACTGCATAGCACATGTGTGAGTACTATGTACTGTAAAGCTACCATTTACATTTAGTTATCCTTCATTGACTCGAATGTGCCCTGGTGGCTGAGAGAATGTCAGGCTCACTCAAATGTCTCGCTGATAGTGGCGGGTGTGTTGGGTCGTTTGGTTCCCCTAAATATGGTTGAGCTAAATGGGGCTGATGCATGCGTCATGTTCGTGAACGGGCGCTGTCAGTTCGGGACTGGTCGTCTCTTAGCTGCCACGGTTTATTTAACTACTTTGTTTTTAAATTGTTGATAGTTATAATCTTTTACTCTGGACGCTCTTAATGTGCACGTCTTTCTACATCGTTCTCACATATATGTATACTCTCAACATGAATGATGTAACCAAGATCTTGTAACAATATTTTGATTGAAAAGAGTGTCCATGGAGTTTCTTGCCCATTCTTCTCCATAGAGATCTACGCTTTGGAATGGGCAACTACAGTACTTTCACAAGTTATTATGCCTCGTGTCTGTGACTGTAGCTTCGCCTTTGTTATTCTGACTTTCAAAAGTGCCTGCTAAGGTCTAATTGAAATAAACGCTTTGAGTTTGAGTTTGAGTTTGTCCCACAGCTGGGCAAAGGCCTCCCCCATATCCTTCCAGGTACTCATCTCCTGAGCCACCTCAAACCAGCCTTAGTGATGCGCGTCGTCTATCCTCAGGCACCCATCGTGTTGAGACATTTGCACGACGGTCGCTTAGCACGTGGCTCTCGTAACCTGCACAATCCCATTTGAGCCTGGCATCTTTTTAGCTTTTTAAGTCATAAGTCATTTAATCATTTGTTAACACAGGTACAATAAATAGTTGTTATAAAACATTACAAGCGCGCTATGTTATGCCCGAAGGCGTACAAATATTCATAGAGGTCATTGACATTAAAATTGATAACCTTAAAAATTGTATTATTGGAATGCATATATTAAAGTATTAATTGATTTTGACAAAAAATAAAAAAACAAAGAAAATTAAATAAAAATATATAAATGTCAAAAAGTCAGTGTAATTAAGTCAAAATTCAAATTATGTTTAAGCAAAATAAAAATAAAAAAGAGAAGACAATTATTAAAATAATACAAAAATGTCACGTGAAAAATGTCAAATTGAATCGGACTTAAAGACAACTACCTACTACTATGGTCAAAAACAGTCATTACATTTTATCTGTTAAACATTCCGAAATGTTGTAATATGCTTTATTCAACAGCAAAGATTTAAGCCTTTTCTTAAATAAGAGTATATTCAAATCCTTAATTGAACTTGGTATGTGGTTGTATATGATTGACGCCATACAAAAAACACTTTTATGCATCAACGCTGTGTGGGACCTTTTTACGCACAAGTTATTGTTCTGTGGTCGAGTTCGTGTGTTATAAAATGATATTTTGTCAAACAGGTCTAGATTGGTCTTAACAAATACAGCTACCTCAAAAATATATAAACACGGAAATGTCAACAATTTGTATTTGATAAAGAATGGCTTACAAGAATCTAAATTGTGGAGTCTGAACATTGATCTAATGCACCTTTTTTTGTGCTTTAAAAACTAATTCCCTGTTGGTCGAGTTACCCCAAAAAATGACCGCATACCTCAATACTGAACTCACCAAACCATGATATGCTGTGACTAAAGCATCGATGTTAATCACTGGGGTCAGTTTGAATAGTGCATAGGCTGATGCTAATTCGTTTAATTAGCTCCTCCGTGTGTGCTTTCCAGTCTAATTTTTTGTCAATAGTTGAACCTAGGAATTTTGATGTCTCTACTTGTGTTATAATTTTATTGTCATAGTATACTGGTATATTGGGCTTCGCACGTTGGCTAAAGATCATTAATTTCGTCTTATCAATATTTATTTTAAGATTATTATTATCTAGCCATTTCACTATGGAGGTTATTGTCTGAGTGAAAACGTCGTTGTGGTTTTGATCATCAGTACTCTTAATGGTCACAGTGCTGTCATCAGCAAACAGTGACATAGGGTGACTTGTAACTTTTGGAAGATCATTTATGTATAGTATAAACAGTGGAAGGCCTAAGACGCTGCCTTGGGGTACTCCATAAGCAACTGTGCGAAGGCTAGACTTATAGGTACGTTGGCATTTGGTATTGGGATCTATGTCGGTTACTTCAACGTACTGTTTCCTGTTCCGTAAAAAAGAATTTATTAAACTGAGTATGTTCCCTCTAATACCGTATGCATCCAGTTTATTGAGCAAGATATTGTGATCGACATAATCAAATGCTTGTGTCATGTCACAATAAATTGAACAAACAGGTATTCTTTTGTCAACATTCAAAGTTACATTGTTCAAAAAGTCGTATATTGCCATATTGATGGTTTTATTGATTGATTGATTTTTTTTTGAGCTTTTATTTTGTGCTAATTTAAATCAGTTTCCATTTTACTCACCAACCACCTCAACACAACTTGAGCAGAAGTCTTTCCATACTTCTGGGCTATTTCAACCAGCACGGGGTCATCCATCTTAGGCCCTGGGAAGTTCATGCCGTGCCGCATCACCAGGGAACCGAAGGGGCTATACCCCATGACTATGATGTCTTCAGATCGGGCGAAGTTGATGAGTTCTTCTTGGATTATTTGAGGATGGACCTGGAAGCGTGTTTTTTTTGTGTTAGGGCAAACATGAACACAGCACAGACGGACCCTGCAGTCTCGACATAGATAGCGACCGCAAAACAACCGAATTCGGTCGCGAAGCCATAACGATCCGAATTTAAGGAGGACGCGAGTCGATCGCAACTCGCCGCCGGTGTTTGCTTCTACCTTAAATCCGTATCGTAATGACTTTCCGACCGAATTCGGTTGTTTTGGATCGCTATCTATGTCGAGACTGCAAGACCAGGACTTTTCGTTGTGAAGTTAAAGTACACGTCCACTTTACTTCACAAGGAATATGAACTTTAATCACATAAAGAAAATGTTTATATCCGTATGGACCACATAGGTAATTTACATGTCAAAGAAAACACCCCTATTGAACACAGCTGCGTTCAATTTTAAGAGCACAATTTACAGACCATGCTGGTCTCTAAATTGTGCTCACTAAGTTTACAAAGAGGGTACTCTTCTGTTCGAAACTCCAAAGTAGTTACAAAATAAGTAAAATTAATAAAACTAACTTCGCTTTACTTTTTTGCAGCCCGAATTTGCGTTTAAATAGTTTGTACGAGTATGCAAGATTTTGGAGTCTAAATGAAACTAATTTTAGGAACGCAGGATACGCCATTACACCTAGCTACCATTTTTCAAAACTAATAACATTTTTTCGCGCTCCATCTTAGTTTTAATACTTTTTAATTCCTTGTTCCGGTCAACTTGGTTAAAAGTTCATGGTGGATAAAAAAAATCTCTCACCAATTATTGTTCTTTCCTCTTTACTTACCTCAATTTGTAAAGCCACAGGTCTTACAGTCCCTTCGTCGAGGATCCTCTGCAGTTGCTCCTTGTTAAAATTGGATACGCCTATGGACTTGGCCAGGCCAAGACTGTGCATGTCTTCCAACCCTCGCCAAGTTTCCATGAAGTCCACGTCTGAGTGGGAGTAGTCAGCCTGAAATGGGACGGAAACAATTCAAATAAGCTTTTGGATTTTTCCATCAGGACTGTCTCAGTGGATTTGTGCCCGGTAATTTCTCCACTTTGCCCGACCTGGGAATCAAACCTAGGACCTCATGCTCAGCAGTCGCGCTTGTGACCACTCGAACAACAGGCAGTCAATGGGTAGAAGAAGTGGTGGAATGAACGCCCCACCACCACCACCCCACCACCTATAGGAATCCTATTTTTTTTAAACCCACTATGATATAGCTGAAAGACTACTGCCTTCCTCAAAAATCGTCACGACGACCAATACTGTCAGGAATCCTCCGTCAGTTTTACCGTTTTTATAACGTTTCCACTTTTACCACATTGTGTTGGTCTGCTGGTCTTTCTCGCTCCTCGATGATTGTTTAAAAAAGTCATACTCACATTAACACCAATAGGCCAGTGTATTAGATACAGGTCCACATAGTTGAGTCCAGTCTTATTCAGGGTCTCTCTCATGGCGGTCGCTACCTCTCCTCTTCTGTGATGAGTGTTCCAAAGCTAAGAATATATTAATAAAGTATCCGTTAAACATTTTACAAAGTTTTGGTCAGATTGCTTGCCAGGAATATAGTGGTGCTGAACTGATACCGATACACCTTATAACGCTAATTTGTTACAAGCCCACTAGACCGTTCCATCACCGACAACACCGCGCAGCGTCGACAATTTGTCGGTGAGGATATTTTGCCGGTGCCGATACGCTACGTGAATGGCACGAGCCGGTGCTGGTCGGTGACGGAACGGTCTAGTGGGCATAGTCTCATATTTTTGAACATAAAGAATATTTTTTTGAATGACACCTTCTTATCACGGTCATAGTATGATATGATGTAGTGGGCCCACTCCTTAAGATTCATATTCGTTTGAAATGCTTACTTTATTTAGCAAAGTAAGATCAGTGTGCTTTAAAAATCGTAGCTGAGCCGGCTTCTATGAGACCTTTGCTCTTTGTTCGAGCAAATATTTTGCTATAGTTTGTGATTTTGTGGATATGCATGAAATTGATAAAGACTCTTAATCAGTATTTAGTTGCCATTGCGGGAATATCCTGGACTAGCGCTTCGCCCGCGACTTCGTCTGGAAAAATTGTGATAGCTCGGCTAATATGCATGATATAAATATAATTTATAGCCTATAGCACCCACGAATAATGTAGCTTTCTGCCAGTGAAAAAATTTTTAGAATTGGATAATTAGTTCCGGAGATTACCCCCTAAATACAAACTTATGATACCTCTTTATAATACTAGTATAGAAGTATAGATGAGGCTGGTACAGGAGCTTGATGCTTGGCACAAGCAAAGAGAGGCCCATACCCAGCAATGGGTGAAGTCGGGCTGTGGATGATGATGTCTTCAAAATTTGAAGCCTAGATTAACTCACCTTAGTAGTAATAAACACATCTTCCCTCGACACTACTCCCTGGGCGATCTTCATCCTCACAGCTTCGCCTATCTCAGCCTCTGTGTTGTAAATAGATGCTGTATCGAAGTGCCTGTAGCCAACGTTTATGGCATCTAGAACCACGTCCCGAAGCTGCTTGTCCTGGGATTTAACCACGCCATTCTGGAAAAAGGAAATAACGTACAGCTACGGATATCTGGCCCTGCAGTCTGGACATAGATAGCGATCGCAAAACAACCGAATTCTGTCGCAAAGTTATAACGAAGCGGATTTAAAGTGGAAGCCGACACCAGCGGGTCGCGTCCGACTCGCGTCCACCTGCGCATTGTTATGGCTTTGCGTCCGAATTCGGTTGTTTTGCGATCGCTATCTATGTCGAAACTGCAGGGCCTGGCTTTTATAAAGGTTCACATTCGTAAAGAGCGCTACCTTACATAGTAAAGTAAATGCCAAAATGCGGTTTGTTGGTTTTGCTAGAAATGGCTGAACTGATTTTGACGGGTCTTTTACTGGCAGATAGCTCATGTTATAAGGTCTAACATAGACTACTTTAGTTTTAGAAAAATATGGGTAAAAAAATAGGGTACCGCGCAAAAAAATTAAAACCCAAGAAGTTTTAACAAAATCCGTTTCGAACGGCTAATCTCCGATACGGCTGGACCGATTTTGACGGGATTTTTCCTGGCAGATAGCTAATGTCATAAGGAATAATGAAAGCTAATAATTAATGTTTTTATTTAAGAACAAAAATTAAAGTTCCGTGCAAAAAAACCCCTTGAACCAAACTGGATTAAAAAAAGGAAAGTATTTTTTTTTGTAATAATTTCACGCGAACGCAGGTCGCGGGCAACAGCTAGTATTTCAAATAAATACAAAAATATTGTAATGCCAACCTGATCAAATCCAAGGTAAGTGCCCAGACCAATAGCCGGCATCTCCCTGCCATCTGACATCTTTAATTTCGGCACATTTACAAAAGAGCTCATCTGAAACAAAAGAAAACGTTTAGAATTCAGTCAGCAGCCTCGTAGCTTCTTCCCAACTATGATACAGTGGGCTTCCAGTCTAACCGGATCCACTGAATACCAGTATGTTACATTTAGCAACTGCCTATCTGACCTCCACAACCCAGTCAGTACTGGGTAATACCCTTTGATAAGAATTCTTCATAAGTGTCGATATTATACAGCTACTGGGTCTACCGAATTTTTTTTTAGCCCAAAAAGGGGAAGGCCTTTGCCCAGCAGTGGGACAGAGCAGGCTGACCAAAAAAAAAACCTGATAAACTGACAATTTTTTTTTATCTCTGTAGAGCGTTGTCTTTGTCACTCATACTTGTGTGACAGTCTTTTTTCTTTTTTTTTCAAAGGGATACAAACACTCACACAAGTGTGAGTGCTACCAGCACGAGATGTGCACAGACGCGACGAGTTTAAATGATTTTACGTTTCATCAAGAAATGATTCGCGACTATGACACAATATGTATTTAATTTTACAGAATTCAATATCATCAAAACAACTCTCTTTAATCGTATCAAAAGACAATTAATATCTGAGTGTCTATTGTTTTAAAACAAACAGATTTTAAAAGTGGTTGTTGTGACGACAAATATTTGAACAGTAGGTACTTAATTAATAAAAAAGTTCAATCAGTACGTTAACATAAGTAACAGGTAAACCTACCTCTAAACCCTCTAGTCTCGTTTTAAATTGTATGTTAGAAAAGGACGTCGATATTAAAATTGAAGCCTAATCCGTAACCGAACTTGACTCCATGTTAAAGTTTTTTTAAGCGACCGTATTACATTTAAAAACGTGTGCTTGCGCGGTCAATGGCTGACCGTTACTGAACTCATACAAGTTTTATTAAAACAATGCAGTGTTAGAGATATCGTTGTTGATAATATTATTATCATGAAAGTGAAACTATAGTTTTTGTCCGAGGATTCGTTCGTGTGTAGGTCGGAAAATAATCGACAGGAACCCCTCCTGTGACACTTGGTCGAACTGGAGCTCGTAGCTAAATAATAACAACCGCACAGGTTGATCTTCGAGGTTAAACGCTCTTGCCTAGGTCGGTCTGTGGGTGGGTGATCATCATAACATAGCGGTTTTCCTCCGTGCCTCGGAAAGGACGTTAAGCCGTTGGTCCTGGCTGTCATTTGTTGATCTTTGGCAGTCGTTACAGGTAGTCAGTGGCGCGAAAGTCTGACAACCAGTCGACTTGGTTGTGGAAGTAAGATAGGCCATCCATCCATGTAACATACTGGTATTCAGCTGCATCCGGTTAGACTTTTTTTTTAAGGGACCACTCGCAGCGCAACAGCTCTCGGAGGTTGATGCTGCTTAACCGGACTATCCCGGTTAGACTGGAAGCCGATCCCAAAATAGTTGGAAAAAGGGAGGCAGCTGATGACTAACGGGATACAGCATAGCTCTCCCTCGGTCCACTTCTCTCGGCCCAGCTTCCGTATTCACAAACGCTTCGATTCGATTTCGATTCGACAAGTCGTATGTCTATCTTTTTTTGGCATTACGAAAGCGAGCCGGCTATCCATACGACTTTCATCGAAATCGAATCGAACCGTTTGTGAATACGGGGGCAGAGTTGCGTTTTTATGAACGGCATCTCGAAGGTCAACCGTGGAGGTTTTCTTCTACATAACCAGGCTATCTTGTGTACTTTACTTTGTTGTATAAGGCCTCCAGTCTGGCAAAAAACTTATAAACTAAGCGACTACATGATAAGGACACCGGTGGAGGACGGATTTTGGTTTATAACGTCGCTGGGGGAGGACAGCAAATAGCAATGGACAAGTTGGATCAGATCAATCCAGGGCTGCCAAGGCACAATCTTACATTTTTTTACCCGAAAATAGGTCGTGTTTGGCCGCAACACGCATGAAGTGAAGCGATGAGCATAAGGTGAAGCACGCTTGCCTAGAAGAAACCGATTCGTTGGAACCTTGAAGAGATCCAGATTATAATGATCGGGGAACAGAGAAGCCGGCAGTGAATTCCACAGACGGCTCGCACAAAACATGTGGAAGCATAACAGCTATGTTCGGGTCCGTGGGACTTCAAGGAGTCCCACGTATTTTTGGGCGTGAAAAGAAAATCAAAACAGACATACAAAGATACTGTCAGATTCGTGGTAATTATATGAAAGAGGTACCCACAACAATAGATACTCCAGTCAATTCAATATTATAAGACAGACGAATCCTGATCGTAAGTAGTGAGCAAGCCCATTGAGAAAACTATATAAAATAAAAACTTAATCTTTTCTATGTATGTACTTTCTTTCAAGCCAGTGGGGTGCAAGGCACCCCCTGGTACCGTGCTGCCGGCGCCCATGGCTGCATGATAATACTAAGGCCAAGTCATCCATTAGTCATATGCTTACATAAGTACTTTTAGAGTTGAATGATCTTTATATTTTCGTTCAGATGATCGTGTAAGAGGTAAACGTAACTGATAAGAATCATGTAAATCATCGTTTAATTAGTAATTAGGCATTTAGAGATTCAAGTGTGTCTCCTGCAGGGCTATTGCGTATCTCTATTGACAACTGTCAATGGCGAATGACTTGGCGAGTTTTGATATAAAATGACAGTTCTGCACGGGTAGCGTCAGTTGAAACCAACAAGAACGGTCAATGTATATCAAAACTCGCCAAATGAATATCACCATGAACTCACTATGAACTGTCAACAGAGATACGCAATAGCCCTGCTGATAGGCTATTTCTTTGGTCAGTTGCGCCAGGCCAGGGTGGGTAGCCCGAAAAACGTAAGAGAATTTCGCGGGTCACCCTGGCACTTCCACCGGCGTGTGGTATTGTCGACTGAGATTTTAATTGAGTAATTGAAATTGGCGTCCTTTAATCAAGTCAGGTTTGAAATTGACAATGACAATTATGTTGGGGTTTGGGGTGTATTGGTTTTTGTGGGACGTAAATGGCTTCTTGCCTTTCATGATTCTAGTGAACGGGTGTGGAAGTACTCTATAAGTTTTGATTCCATTATGAAATCCCAAAGTAGGTATGCGACATAAACAGTCATGTCTTTTGATTGCGTTGACTTACAAGTTTGATTTTTTCACTGCTGCTATTGGTAGCAGACTTGAGTATTTCATATTTTTAGCTTGTTACCTCTACGAGTTCTTGAGAAAAAGGGTCTCTGACAGACGGACAACAAAGTGATCCGACAAAATGTTATCATCTGGCGTCTCTTGTGTCCATACAGATATAAGTATTATATTTTATTTGTTTAATTGTTGTTTGTTTGGTTAATTGTAATGATTTTGTATGTTTCTTAAATATTTAGTTATAGAAATTCAGACACGATGTGAAAATCGTTATTGAATAAATGAATTGAATTGAATTGTAGACATTCACAAACATACCTGATGTTGTGAATGTTACATCAAGAAGGGATTGTATGGAGTCACCATTCGTCCTTGCATAGACACAACGGCACAAGGTAGGCACCTCTCAAATCGTCTTTATATAGCGAATAACTATCATTGTCAAGATATCTTCCTTGTTAGGGAATACAGTGTTTTTCAAGAAGCGATTAATGGAGCGTAGTTTTGATATGAACTGATAAAGACTTAAAGAAATGACAGTAAGAGGTCACAACACTCGTCTGGTCGGAGGGTCAACGCATCCAATCGCGAAAGTTTGCTGTCACTTATAGGAGATCACCCAGATTGGCCTATAATGAAATGTCTTGACTGATGTCTGTTTTAATTAACATTATGCGAAACCTAACTAAATGCGGCCTAGTGCCCGTTTTCACTAACCCGAAGCAACACCTAACTGAATGCCTAATGACCGTTTTCACCAAATCCAAGCGACCCTCAACTAAATGCCTAATGCCTGTTTTCACGAACTGTAAGCGACACCTAACTGAATTCCTAATGCCCGGTTCACCAACACTAAGCGATACGTAACTGAATGCCTGATGCCCATTTTCACCAACTCTAAAGTCCGTTTTTTAATCTCAGAGACTAAACTGACATTACGTGGGTAGCCAGTTTTTTGCAATTCTAAAATAGTGAAGTGCCACTACCGTAAATTGCCGTTAATAAAATCAGTAGTATCGTTTTTTAGGGAAATAAAACGGTGTCCAGTGTTGTTCCTGTTAAATTTAGGGTTGCCGTATTCAAAATCACACAGTAACTGCCATATTACCATAATTATTTTTAAAATTGTAATTGTTTTTATGGTGTCAAGTTCCAATAATGCCATATTTTTTTAAAGTTCTACCGTTTTCTATGAGAAAAGGGTTTATATATCCGTTTTACTGTGTACTAACAACACTGATGGCATCTGATTTTTTTTTCTAATCGTCTAATAAATATAAAAAGTTACGATTCAACAAACCGGTATTGTAGGTCCAACATTACACAAAAGAGCTGGCAGCATTATTTGTTAGTTTGACATTTGCATGTGTCAATTTAGTCTCTGAGATTAAAAAACAGAGTATATGCGACACCGAACTGAATGCCTAATGCCCCTAAACAGGGTTCGAAGTGAATGTTAAACATGTGTCTTAATAATAACAAAAATCGACTCTCGCCACCGTCTCCAGCTGCCTACAGCTGGATCAAGGGCTTGATTCAGTGCGCGGTACCTACTCCTGGACACGGCTCGTATTGTTAGGAGGTTCCTCTCTGGTGCCCTGACCGCCGGTAGCTTGGAGTCTGTTCCCGATACCGGTGGGCTACTATTATTTTTTTATTTTTAAAGGTTTTTTTTAAATATTATTAGATTGAAATATTTAAAAATGATTTTATTATGTAGATTTGAATAAAGGAGAATAACAAAAATCATATATACCTATTACCTTGATATGGACCCTTCAAACTGGTCAATAATTAAAAATTTTGACCGACAATAAAAGAAGGAGGTTCTTAATCCGAAGTATTTTTTATGTGCCACATAATATCACGCCTTGTAATCTCCGAAGAGTTAGGCAGATCGAGATGTACCTAACAAACAGACCCACATTTCGCCAGTTGTGTCTAACTAAGAGCGGCCAACCCGTCACACTTTTCATACAAACGCTCGTACGTGATTATGCAGTTCTTACACATAGATCTTTGATTTTTTTGACCTAATAGGTATTTTGTGCACTAAATCTAGGTTTCTATGGAAATAAAAAATTGTAGAAACAAAGTCAGTATAAGCCTCCAAAAATTGGTGTTTTGCACAAATTTTAACTGAAATTTGGCCGTTCATAATGTACTCATAAACTGTAAAAGTAAAGAAAACATCTCGATAGCAACCTTGCACATGTAATGGAGATTTTTATATGACAAAGATTTATTTCACACACTTGTAAGACTAATTCAAAAACACGTATTTCCTGGAACAAGTTTAAGAAATTTTCGAACACTATTTTTCGTTCAATGTCATCGCGTTAGGCGGTATGAGGTGCGCGGGAGACGAGATGTGCGGGGTCGGGGCGGGGTAAGACGGGGGAATTGAAAGAAAATCGCCGCTGTGGCTCTGGATGAAACAACAAGCTTTTCGACCATGCTCGCGTTGACGATAGACGGACCGGGAAGGGCCCTCTTAAGTCCAATGTAACAGGGGGCAAGCCTATTGCCATCAACCACACCGATTTTTTGTACCGTACCACGAATAATCTTTTTGTATTTCCCATAGCACTGTGTTCATTTTTAAAACCGTTTTTTTTTAATACTTCAAAATAATCATACCAGAAGCTATTGCAAACACTTCGACGCAAACTAAATTCACCAACTAAAGTGTGAAATAATTTATTTAGACTACAACTGCTGATAAAAACTTCAAGTGAATGACCTATTTAAAGATAAAGTTTTTTATTTCCATAGTCACGATCAAGACATTCAAATAATATTAGCTTGAAATCTTGTAGTTTAATATAAACGAGATCATCATCTTCCTAACATTTTTTAAACTATGTTGAGGCTAGCGAGCGAGCGAGCGAGCCTGGCGAGCGTTCGGTTCATACATCGTGTCGGCTCTTTCGGTAGTTCGCGGTTACCAAAGTATGAAAAGAGGTGAAAAGATGCCTCGCTTACTAGCTGGCGGTGTGGCCTGCGCTTTTTCTGATCAGATGCAGTTGAATACCAGTATTTTACATGGAACATCTACCAGCCCGGCTACAAATAACAGCCGGGCGCTTTCCGAGGCACGGGGGAGAAATCTGTTTGTAATAGATGGTCCCATCCACGGATGGAACTCGGTAATTGTTACTAAAAATAAAGTTTTTTAACCCTTCGTATGGCGCCGGAACGTAGATCTACGCGAGACACAATAGGTTTTTAATTGTGTCTATATACTCGACATACGGAAGGTTAATGTCGACCCAAAAGCCAAACGGCTTTTGATTTTACCTAGTAAGGCAAACAGCAAATAAAAGGTAAGTGATTGGCATTTTTTTTGGGACAATGTCGCTACACTATTTCAAAACAATTCTGAAAGCCAGAATCAATAGTGGCGACCACCGGAAAAGTGCCGAGACAATGAAGCTCGACGAATTCCCAGAGAAACAATTTAGGCAGAAGGCAGAAAAGGCAGAAAATTGTAATTTGTGGGAGATCTGGAGTCTAAACTAAGCCTAGGCCTGTATTATAGAACTCCAGGCCCCCCTTTTAACTATCTTGAATCCAGCAAAGAAATAAATCAGAAAAGAATACTCCACTTATATTACTTCCACCAATCCTCGTTCCTCTTTCTCTCCACTGAGTTGATTGGCATGTCAATTAACTTAATTACCGTTAATATAATCAAAAACTCTTTTCCGTAACTCGAAAACGTCACCCAACTTATTACCCGACAAATGTCTACATTAACAAAAGTGTTTTTGAAACAATGTTCTATCTCTTAAAAACATTACAAAAATAAACTCACCGCGCCCTGATATAATATTAAAAACAAAATTGATCCAATCGCAACCATCTTGACTCTTCAAATGATGCGCGCCCAGGGTACCTATCGTATATATTTACGCGTAAGTAATGTTAACATACTGAGCTTACGCTATATCATAACATTCGAATTTTACGCCCCGTCCGCGGGCGATGCTACCCGTCAAAGGGTCGCAGTGATTCGTAGGTTGCTCTAGTAAGGCCCAGTTTTCATAGATTTAATTCGCCATCGCATCAAGTTTGTCGTATTCCACAAGGAATTCCCAGCAGCCCGGAGACTGATATAAGGCCTCAAAAGAGAAGAGGTCTGTACTCAGCAGTACGTTGGGTACCTACAATAAGGCTGCCAATGAATGATGAGACATTTCAGCCTCGTCCCACTGCTGGGACAGGGGCGTCCCCGAGCGGGCCGTAGTCTATCACGCCGACCCAGTGCAGATTGGTAGATTTCACATGTCTTAGAATCTCTAGGTTCTAGGGCATGACAGTTTCCTAACGATGTGCCCGAACACTGAACGGAGTGCCTGCCGCATTGCTGGAAATCCTATTGAGATGCCTAAATTGTTCTCAAACACGATTTTTAAGGGATAAATTGCATAAACCCAGAATGTACCTGTCTAATCACACAAAAAAAGAAAAACAAATAATACGAATAAAACAAAAAACTTAAATCTACACAAAAAAAAAGAGATAATATTGTGTCTCACAGCTGCGCCAATTTTTTTTATCTCGACAGTTATTGATTAAATTACGTTTCTAGGAAGTATCTAGCGGGCCCCATACGATTATTTTTATTATACTTTCCGATCGCCCATAGTGGTAGGAGTTAGAAACTATTATGTACCTTACAAATCCAAAAGTTTCGACTTTCTGTGAGTTACACTTCAGACTATATTCGTTATTTGGACGAACGTCCAGCCCGCGGGAAACTTTTTTAAATACTACTCTTGTATATCATACAATAGCAATAGAAGCTTACAATTTGACAAAATACAAATTGACTCAACGTAACGCACTCAAAACATTGTGCTGATGGATGCATTGATCACTACAGGAGTCGTGGAGGTAATTTAAGTACAAAGTTGTCCATCTTTAAGACAAACATGTGATAAACTTGGAACTTTGACCTCCAACATCTCCGTAACTAGAAGGTTCACAGGTATGGCATAGTATGTATGTTATGATACGTGTGACTCGTATGGGTGGAAATTACTAATGGAGACAGACAAAACTGTAAAAAAAAATCATTCAACAAACCTTGTCGTACCAATTACGAAAACAAAAAAATAATTAGCCAAATCGGTCAAGCCGTTTTCAAGTGATGACCTGTCATACATGCAGCAATTTTTCTTTAATTTAAATACCTATGTTATCAATAGTAAATTATATCACATTTTATCCAATTGCTTTTTTTACATTACGTCTGACTCTAATATTAAAAGTATTATTTACTACCGGCTGAGTTCGTAGATGGCACGACACGACTAACCAAAAACTTACCAAGGGGTATCGTACTACCATAGAGTACCCAGTACTAACTGGGTTGTGGAGGTCAGGTAGGTAGTCGCTCCATGTAAAGTACTGGTATTCAGCTGTATCCGGTTAGACTGGAAGCCGACCCCAACATCTCCGCTACGCTGATGATGATGATTTGTATCCTAATCCTAACTATACCCTGCCAGGGTTGCGGGACTGTTCGAAAGAGATACCGTGGTCCCGGAACACAAAGGGCAATAGAAGGAACATGGATGGGTTTCAGTCAGTAAAAGTCTGACACTCCCTCCTGCTCAGCCCAGAGCGGGAGGGGTTATTTGATGATGGATGCATAGTATGTATATGCAGGACTCAGGACCTGCCCGGTCCTGCATATATGCAGGACTCAGGACCTGCCCGGTCCTGCATATACTTACTACGCTGTCACGGAAAACAAGAAACGGACATAGGGTGCCTCACATCCCGAAAAAAGTACTGTTCTGTCTCCGAGGAAAACAACAATAACGTTCTTATGATAATAGATGGCGCCACGTGTCTTTCGAATCATGATTGAATTGCCTATATTATTACAAGCAGCGTACACCCGAATTGATTGTCAAATTCTAAATTAACGCAAACGAAGCCGCGGGCACAAGCTAGTTTCAAATAAATATTTTGTAATGTTCAAATACTTGTTTCAATTAAAAGTAAGTACCTTATAAAATATTAGCCAGCGCCTGCCTATAATATAGAATTATCCCGATTTTGTGATACCGTGGCGTAGCCTAAACTTGTTCCAAAATAAAAATCCTTCTTTTGGCTTCCCCCAAACAGGATTTAGTCAGGAACGCGGGACTGCATCGTAAATCCCGTTTTGTTACAACTTTTATTGCACTTTTTTTACTGTGCTAGTACAGAAAAGTAGAATTGAGAGGTGGTTTAACTAGTTTGGAACCTGGAACTATGTTTTTATCTAATACTAGTTGTTGCCCGTGACCTTTCTTCGCGTGAAATTATTATTCTTAT
This sequence comes from Eugnorisma glareosa, assembly GCA_947578425.1. Lineage (NCBI taxonomy): Eukaryota > Metazoa > Arthropoda > Insecta > Lepidoptera > Noctuidae > Eugnorisma > Eugnorisma glareosa. The sequence continues at coordinate 12,229,574 of OX387985.1, forward strand.
AAAAATATTACCCTTTTTGAATCGAATTTTGTTAACAATTTCAAAAGTTATAATTTTTTGCACGAAACCATCGATCACTAATAAAGAACAGTGATCGATGTGCGGAACCCTAATTATTTTTCTAAAATAAAAGTAGCCTATGTCTATGTATGTACCTTATCATCAGCTATCCAGTCAGTCAAGTCAGTCAGTGCCATCAAAAGACCCGTCAAAATCGACCCGGGATGCGAACCCAGACCAACGAGACTATTAAAAATATGGTCAAAAAGTACTACCTTTCAGCTTTCTTCTTAAGTGTCACTGTCACTATACATGGTTCTTTGTTCTTGTTTCATGATTATCTAAACCTACTTCTCCCAGTAGCGAAGGGTCAATTTTTGTAAGAGGTAAGCCGGAGTACATATCTTTAATGTGATTTTATTATTTATCTATAAAATACTGACTGTGCCATTTTTCAAAGGGAAGCCGGTAGGAATCGAGTTGTTTGGAACCTGCTTTATGTATATTATTACTTATGTAAATAGTACACCACAGACTGCAGTATTATTTCTCCCTCTTCCTGCAATCCATCCTAAGGTGGTCTTGAAAATATCGCTTTAAGCGATAAGATCGCCCCATGTGAAATATGGAATGATGTTTTCTTTTATGTTAATTGAATGCTGTACTTAAATAATCACTACATCACTACATAGTATAAAACAAAGTCGCTTTCTCTGTCCCTATGTCCCTTTGTATGCTTAAATCTTTGAAACTACGCAACGGATTTTGATGCGGTTTTTTTTAATAGATAGAGTGATTCAATAGGAAGGTTTATATGTACACATTGCACCCGTGCGAAGCCGGGACGGGTCGCTAGTAATGTATAAAACACAGTCGCTTCCCGCTGTCTGTCCCTATGTATGCTTAGATCTTTAAAACTACGCAACGGATTTTGATGCGGTTTTTTTTAATAGATAGAGTGACTCAAGAGGAAGGTTTAAATGTATAACATTGCACCCGTGCGAAGCCGGGGCGGGTCGCTAATAAAGAATATTTTATCTAAGTACCTATCTATCATTTTCCTTGTCTTATATTGGTTTCATTCCATAAATTAATTTCTTTATTATTCAAGTAAATAAAACAAAGCAATTTTAAAAGACTATTTATTTACAAAAAATCGTAATTTTAAATACAGAATATTCTCAATAAATGGCTTGGCATTTTTGAGAGTTAGAATAATAAGCTAGTTTGCGATTGTGTTACAGAATCAGGATGCACTGTCAATGGGATTGCAATGAACAAACTTTAATTGCTATTTAAACATTTCGCTATCGCAAATTTTGCACCAGTGATATTGTCAGATTTAAAGAACAAAAACACTCATTTAATACCTACATATGTTTTGAAAATCTAATAGTATTGTGCAACACACTTATAATCAGAATCCGAAAGATTTTGAAGAAGATTCCCAAGCCATTGTTTTAAATGTTTGACAAATTCGTCGGCTTGTTAGCGAGAAATAAATACAGTATGACCACTTTATGTGTGCAATTCAAAAGTGGCGCTGCTTGTCAAGCAAAAATCATGAACAAGTTGAACTTACCTATTTCTGTGAAGATATCCCGTAAGTGACAGTATAGGTTTGGTTTTTTATTGATGACTTGTCAAATAACTGAAATAACATTGGGAATTCGAGTGTGTTGCGCAATTACACCGTTGTGCATTCAATGACGAACAATTAGATGAACTAAATCTACAAAACATTCACTCCAAAACGTTCAGCCATTTATCAAGGAACGGCTTTAGTTGTACATGGATCTTTTATCGACTAAATCATTGAAAATCGGAGCGCCGCCAATTTGTTTTTCTTCATAGACAATTTCACAAGTGGCAACAGCGCCCTACTGTCAATGTCATTTTAAACGTCAAAAGAACCATGAAACTAGCGCCATCTTTGTTTACTGCACCAGATCACTACTATCGTCCGCTGACACAGCATTCCTCTCTGCCTCTGCACTTAACTTATTGAAATGTTTCCTTCTATCATCTTTAGAATGAGACCGTTTCTTGTGCACGTGAGCGCCTTTACTTCTCGTTTTCTTATGTGCGTGCTTTTTGTGTTTCTTCTCGCTGTCATCTGGGGGCTCCGAGAACGCAATGTGAACGGCTTTATGATGTTTTTCTACGACTGGTGCCATGTATGTCGGTGGAGGTTCCTTGAGAGAAAAAATAGGAACTTGTACAAAACATTTTTAAATTGTACCTATAGAGTTTCTTATAAGTTTTTAAACTGACATGCTCACTAACATTATCATTAACACTAGAAACGGATACGGTACGGGATCGATATCTACACCCTGATTCTCACCACCATCCCAGACAGCTAAACTCTGTAGTGACTTCACTCACCAACCGCGCATATGATCTATGCGACGAGGAACATTTACGTGCTGAGCTAACACAAGTGCAGAGGGTCCTACAGAAAAACGGATATACAGGGAAGCCCGCACAACCTAAACAAAAAACTGGTTGTAAGCACCGGAAGTGCGAGGTGCGAGTGGAGGCAGCCAGCATTTTTGCCGTACGTGAGGAGAGTGACAGATAAGGTTGCCAACATTCTTCGGAAGTATGCCGTAAAGACTATTTTCACTCCTTTCAGAAAAATGTCTCAGATGCTGCGTTCGCCGAAGGACAATTTTCCGCTGGAAAAGCCCGGTGTTTTTAAAGTAGACTGCTGTTGCGGCAAGTCGTATATCGGTCTGACGAACAGTAGCTTGTCGAATATCAGAGCATATCAGGGCGGTGAAGAACAATGACACCCAAAAATCGGCCATAGCTCAACATATTCTAGAATCGGGATTGAACCACTGGATTGAGTTACATAACCCTCAGGTCATCTCGACAGAACGCCACTATATTCTAGACTGCTGAGAGAATAAGCCATTGAAATTACCAAACATAGGAAACTTCAACCGGGAGGATGGTAGGCAGGACGTAGTGAGTTTCGTATGTCGGGAACAGAATCGAGTTGCGAGTGACAGTGGTAGCGGTACTGAGTGCAAAAACAAGAAGGAGGTTAGACCGATTTGTCTGCTCATAAACACCCACCCGCAATAACTTCAGTTTATCCATGATCATGTGCTTGCAACGGCACCGAAATATCGGGAACTCAAAATGAACGGTAAACATGGTAACAATCCCGTATCTAGTGTTAGATTATGGAGTTTCTTGCCCATTCTTCTCCATACAAACTTACGTTTGCGAGGTTTGGCTGCATGTAGGTACACAATGCTGAGAAAGAGCCCTCCTCTCTACGAGGGGGAGTGGGCTGTTATGTCACATTTCTTTGAATTTTCGGTTCTAGGACTTGGCGGTTTCCTCCCGATATTTTTCTTCATCGTTATGAGAGCAAAGGCAATGAAATATGTATGTTAGCAGTAGGTGTACTTATACCTGTACACCTACGTTCTGCCAATTAAGTTTAACTCCCATGTTGAAGGGGGCGAGCTTATTGCCACTAACCGAAAACAAATCCGGGCAAATCTGCACTGCTGTGAAATTGCTGATAAAAAGCCCCATAAAACTTTGCAGACGTGGGAATTTAACCCAAGACTTTATGTTCAGCAGTAGAGCTTGCGACCAGTACCAAACCGAGGCAGTAAAAGTAGGTCATTCAGAAAGGTCAGCTGCGTAGTACTTGAAACAAAATCAAAACCAAAGCATTTATTTCAAGTAGGCCAGTTACAGGCAATTTTGAACAAAACAGTCGAAATAAAGATAACACTGAAATGTAGCTACAGTCACTGGGACTGTAGCTACATTTTAGTGTTATCAAGGCATAAAAACTGTGAAAGTACTGTAGTTGCCCATTCCCTAGCGTAGATCTCAATGGAGAAGAACGGGCAAGAAACTCCTGGACGCTCTTTTAGATCAGCATATTGTTACAAAACCTTGGTTACATTATTCATGTTGAGATACCTACACTATGTGAGAACGATGTAGCAAGATGTGCACGTTAAAAGTGTCCATAGTAAAAACAGAAAAGACAATTCAAAAAATAAAAATAATTAATTCAAACAAGCCTTGGCAACTAAGAGATGACCAGTCACAACTGGCGTGCGTGTCATGACCAAATGTATGAGCGTGGACAAAGCGTAAGGAGTATGTTTGGATCGTAGCAGGTGGCGTTCCATGGTTTCTGCCTACCCCCAAGGGAATAAGCCGTACAGTGATAGCCTAGTGGTGCGATCATCCGACTGCAAAGTCATAGGTCCCTCTGATTTTTCGGATTCATGTGCGTATTTGTATAATTATCACTTGCTTCGGTGAAGGAAAACATCGTGAGGAAACCAGCATGCTTGAGAGATATTTCTCGACGGCATGTGAAGCCAAGTCAGAGGCATAAAAACTCGACACCAAGTTAGGTACTAACCACACGAAAAAGAAAGATTATATAACCTTATTGTTATTATTACCTTAGGCGTCTTGGTTGGGCTATTTCTTCTCAGAATACTGTTGCTAGCATCACTGAAATATCCCTTCACATTAGAATCTCCCATAAATAATGGTTTTTCAGTAGTAGTTTCTGTGGAACTATGGAGGTATTTGGTACCCCGTTCTAACGTAAACCTTTAACAGAAATATATGTACAAGGTCACAGTCTAAATCAGCAAGCGAAACTGCATCAAGGCATATTTGTGTTCTATCATAGTCCATCCATCCATTTATTTAAATTAGGATATTAAAAAGCGTTTTTAATGTTACAACTATCAAGTATAAATAAATTTAAATCCAGTTGCCCATTATCTAATGTAGTTTTTATGGAATGGACTGGCTGTTTGGTATTTAGGTGTCTGTGAAGCTTCGTTAGCTAATTTAACCTAATTCTGTGACTTATACATGGATATTATTAGAGTACAAAGCTTTTGGACTCTGAGACGATTTTGGTCTCAACCCCAAACCGATCTTGGGGGTTTGGAATGCCGTACTGAATATGTTTGTACGTTGATGTCGCTTCCATCCTGTGTTTTTTTTTGGGAAACTTCATCATTGAATTTCTTAAATACTACCACAGCAGTTCATCGTTCACATTCAGCTGAAAGGCATCTACTGCTAGACAGAGACCTCCCCAAGCAAGCCTGGCAGCTGGAGTGTAAATATTATCGGTGTGTGCTGCTGACATGTGACAACAGTTTAATGTAAGGGATTCTTTGTTAATATTACTTACACACTATTGCATAGAATCTGTTTTTTTTTTAACCTAACCCACTAAACACTAGGAAGTGTCAAAGGGGGGGGGCGTTTTGGGGGACTGGGGGGTTACTATGACATCTTAAAGCAGGAGTAATTCCAGTGTAGGAAAGAGATGGCGCCAGACGACCTGTATAGCTGTCTCTTTCCCAAACTGGATTTACTCCTGCTCTAAGACGTTATGGTAGGTCTCTTGTAATCTATGACGTACAAAAAGTGCTGATTATCAGCCTAATTTATAACCTTTATTACCTCTTATAGCTTTCATCCTCTGCGCTTGGCCGTTTGTATTCCTTGTAGTGTTTATGAGATCCATCTCTCTCGGCTGATACGCTAAAAACAAAGGTTTTTATAGAACTAGCAGAACCGCACCAGCTGACGGATGTTCATACAATTTTTCAACCCCTATTTACCCCACTTAGGGTTGAGTTTTCGTCATAATAACTATCTGTATGCCAAATTTTAGTCAGATAAGTCCAGTGGTTTGAGCTATGCGTTGAGAGTAAGTCAGGATGAACGATTTTATATTCAAAAGTGCATGAAAAATTGCTGTTTCAACTGCACTACCTATACGATTAAAATGTAGGAACAGCTGTTTTTTTTATTTTTTAAACCGGTTATAAACCTATGTCCAGTTCAGAATGATGTACTGGATACATAGTAACCGTTTTAGCGTAGCCAGTATCCCTTTTACTTCCTGTATATGTATAGATTTTAGTAACTACAGGAGAACCAAAATAACACAAGAATAGTGGGCCTAAAAGTAACACAACGCCAATTACAGGTTCCAAGGAAGAAATTTATAACGAGTTAGCAATCTGGTTCTGAAGACCGAGAAATGTCGTTAGGATAGTGCACGAGATTTGAGTTACGTCCGTCATTATTTAGAACCTTTCCAATACGGCTTCGGCATGAAGAACATACTATTAATCAAATCAGATAATCACAGTCCACAGCTGAACAAAATTCTCCTAAACTGGGCCAGAACACCCTGGCTTCCACCTCCTGCATCCAGTCTGTCCCACATTTCGTCGGGTCATTTAGCTGGGCGGGGTTGAACGATGCGCTTGTTGATATTTTACATCGAAGAATCATCAACTGGGCAGTCTTTTCCTATCTATATTAGAATTGGATTCCAGTCTCACCATATGCTGCTGAATATCAGTAGCTTACATCGAGTGACTGTCCATCTGACCTATACAATCCTGATCATGATTCTAGCGTGCCATCCTGTGGTACACGATACTCCTTGGTAAGACTATATAGTTTCAATGGAGGGACTCACCGTTTTTCACTGCTACCTTCAGTCGTAGTAGCTTTAACTTGATGGACCTTGTCGCTCATCTTCTGCACAACACTTTCAATGTCCCTCATCCTTGTTCCAATAGCGTCGACCAGGGCCTGAAGATTGGTAGGTTTCGCGTCTGTTGTTTCTTTCTTTGCTGGTATTTGTAATGCTTCATGTTTCGGCTCTCGTTGCGGTGGGAGCTGGGGTTCTTCGTTGTCGTTGTGCTCCTGAAATGTATTAATACATGGCTAAATTAAATACGCTAACGACGTGTTGGGTACTTATCGAAATCTTAACAAATACCGAATAATAAAATATGCTTGTTTTTTCAACGACCGCTAGTGGTGTGGTATGTGATGAGAAAATCAGTTGTTGAGGATGTCTTTTAGCCGCGAATGTATATTTAAAACAACATACAACGTTCTTCTTTTTTTTTTCGGATTGGATATCATCAAATAACTCCTCCCGCTCTGGGCTGAGCAGGAGGGAGTGTCAGACTTTTACTGACTAAAACCCATCCATGTTCCTTCTTTTGCCCTTTGTGTTCCAGGGCCGCGGTATCTCTTTCGAACAGTCCCGCAAACAACATACAATCTGACACTGACTTAACTGTAAAAAACGTTAGAAAATTTGAATTTCACTGGCTACTCAGGCGCTTCCACCTTCCATCAAATAATAGCATCTCCGGACTAGACTGCGATGATGCGGACTGCATTCGCGGGTAGGTGAGGTGGGGCAGGTAGGTAAATATGGCGCGGGAATAATTGGCTTAAGGACATTTTCTAAACTGATCGCGCATTGGTCATATAGAGTTTTAAATAGATTGCGGTCCGGATGAAAAACCTATGCGTTCCGCTAGGTGGCCCGGGGGTCGTATGTTGGACGGGCATGTTGTAGACCATACCTGGGAACCTTCTAGTTCCGAGATATTGGAGGTCAAACTTCCAACTTTTTCACATTTTTTTTTTAAATAGTTACACTTTTCTAATGTTATAACTTTACTTTAAACATCTCCACGACCCCCGTACTATTCAATCCATCCATCAGCACAATGTATTGAGGGCGTTACATTGAGTACTACCATAAAACGTAATTTTCAATTCACTTTCTCGAAAACTGGTTCTAATCGCACTACGATTAGGTTCAACATGCAATGTATTTCACACGCGTGCGATTTTTAATATTTTTCCGCACACGTGCGGAAATAAAAATTTGCACAGATAAGTCTAAAGGGTTCAATGACTATATCTATAGTCGGCGGTGATTGTTTTTTTTTTTAATCCCGGCAAAGAGATATGCGTCTTTACGGATTAAGTATTTTTCGAGTATTTAAATTGTGTTTATAAATAGAATATCATAGATAAAAATGATTATTTAAAACAAATATTTATTTTTATGAACAAATTAACATCTTAATGTGCTCTAAATTAAAAAAAAAAAGAATTTTCTTTTTTTCATAGTAGGCTGTATACAGCATCATACCTTTGCATCTTCTTCAACCTGGCGAAAGCGAAGCGCGGAAAAAAAGCAAATTAAATCATAGTTTCCTAATAATTCCTGACAAAAATACTTTCCGTTCTAATATTTTATTTCTTCAAAAGTGTATTGAAAAACGTCGTTTGATACGCGTGGGGATTTGTTATTGCAGTTCTCGGCTCCATAACACCCTCGCTTGCAGCTCGGGTGTTAATTCCGCGCTCGAATGCAATAACAAAGTTTCCCCACTTATATCAAAATGTACTATTTTCACCCCAAAAAAGAGTCGTGTCCCTGCAATAATTTTTGCGTAAAGTTACTTAGTTTGATGTACAGAATGCTTGGTTGACGACTTCGTGAAGAGTCCATTTACGCCTTGTATCAATGGGACGTACGGTGCTGACACGTGGACGCTCTCAAGAGGCTGTATACAGGTTCAGAGTAGCACAGAGAGCCATGGAGCGTTCCATGCTCGGCATACAACTAATCGACCGAGTTCCAAACGTCGAAATCCGGAGACGTACCAAGGTCTTTGATATTGGAAATCGCGTGATGGACCTCAAATGGAATTGGGTAGGACACCTAGCAAGACGCGTGGTGATGGCAGGTGGAGTAAAGCTGTGACCGCGTGGCGTCCAAGGAATGGATAGAGAAGTGTTGGTCGTCCGGCGGCGAGATGCGCAGACAATACTGTAGCCATTGTGGGAATATTCTGGATGAGGGTGGCACAAGAGCGTGGAGCTTGGCACGAGCAGAGAGACCTATACACAGCAGTGGGTGAAGTCGGGCTGTGGATGGTGATATTGGGGTCTGCTTCTAATTCCAGTCTAACTGGATGCAGATGAATATGGAGCGCCTACCACCACAATATAGTTACTGGGCTCAAATAACTAGTATTTATTACTTACGATCCGTCGAGGTTCCATGACGTTTTCTCTCTCTTTAGGTTCATTCCACTGGCTAATAGGTATCTCCGTCCAAGACAATGGGCTGTGGGTGTTCTAGAAACAAAGAATACCATCATGAGTCGAGCTGGAGAACTTCTTTAAATAAATCTGTACTAATATTAAAAAGCTGAAGAGTTTGTTTGGTTGAACGCGCTTATCTCAGAAACTACTGGTTTGAATTGTTTCAATTTATCGAGAAAGGCAACAACATTTGATTTCAATGTAATCTTGAGAGCAGTTTTAAAATAACTCCGCAGCAAAATAATGATCAAGTACCGCTGTGCGCATTTTTATTAATGTCTTAATAGCACACATTATATCAACTTGGAAAGGGATCGTCATCGTATCGCTTCTCGTCCTCATTTCTGATTCGATCACGCAAGGAAACTCCGAGCACAGCCCTCTCCATTGCCCTTTGGGTGACTTTAAGCCTTCTGATGAGGTCCATTGTGAGCGACCACGTTTCGGTCCCGTACGTAATCACTGGTAACACAACTTTCGTCTTGAGACACTGTGGTAAGTTGGACGAGAAGATACTGCGCAACTTCCCGAACGCTGCCCAGCCGAGTTGGATTCGACGATTGACCTCTTTCCCGAAGTTCTACCTAACTGGACCGTTTGTCCCAGGTAGACATAATCGTCTACAACTTCGAGTGTCGAGTCTCCAATCTTGATAGGAGCGGGTGTTACATGGGCATTCAACAGTTCAAATTCAAATTATTTATTTGTGAAACATAGGTACATTAAAATAAGATCTAATTTGGATGTCAGGATCGCTATGTTTAACCTAATAGGCATCCAAATGTTGGATACTTATAATATTAATTAAAACATTTTCATGCATTGGATTGTTCACATTAAACACACACACACACACACATCACACACACACACACACACACACACACACACACACACACATCACACACACACACATTACACACACACACGCACACACATGTGTTGTTCACATTCACATTAAATTACACAGAGTTAAGCTTAAATAAATCGGATATTTGACTCTCCCAACGACATGCCCAATTCTTATTTATTTAAATTGTCTGTTAGGAATTCACCAATGGAATAGTACGCTTTTTTCATAAAGTCTGTTAGCATAGCATTCTTTTGAATTTGTTAACATAATTCTCGACTCTTATAGTCGTCGGTATCATATTATAAATTTTTGGAGCCATTCCCAGAAAGCTTTCTCAGTTGGTTGTTGAATGCCCATTAACTGTTGTAATACGTTTAGTATGTAAAAATAGCTCAGCGACATTCCGCAGCTCGCTTTTCACCCCGTATTTATGTTAGCATCATAGCAGGTGTAGATTCAGCCAAGCCCCGTGGAAAAAAACGCGACTTTATGTATGTATTATAATAATAGTACGTACATCACGTCTATGTGACTTATGAGGTGATTTCTGAGTTACTGGATAATAGTTGTTGCCGAAGAGTTTCTCATTTTCTTCCTCTGCTGGCTGCAAGCATGAAACAGACATTGAAAACACAAACTTTGTAGTAGGGCATCCTCATTTTGTTTGTGAGTGAAGTGCGGACAAGCTAGCTTTCGAAAAGGCCTCGGGTGATGCGACAAGCGTCGCGGAAGTACCGGCGCTCCACAAGTGACGTCGCGGAGAATCGTGAACCGCGGCATGCTGTTAGCAATTTCTTTAATCTATTTATCCATATTTAATTCAGCACCATCACCCATGGTTTACCCTACTTCTATAACAAATATCCTGGTCGGCGTTTCAGCATTTATGGCAGGCCTACTTATAAATGATTTTATAATTTATCTATAACGTGTAACAGAAAGGGTATAGTCATATGAAAGGCTGTGGTACGGACCATCAAACTGAACAACTTTCTCTATGGGACCACCATCGTAATCGTAAAAAAATAATCAACTGCCCCATACAAAATTTAAATACCTACTCGACCCAAATGTATGGGACAGCTGTTTTTTTTTACGATTACGATACGGTACTTATAACAAAAACACATTTTTTTCAATTTTTGTTGTCGGTCTGTCTGTTCCGGCTAATCTCCGAAACGGCTGGACCGATTTTGACAGGACTTTTATTGGCAGATAGTTGATGTTATAAGGTCTAATATGTTTGTAAACACAGCCAAATAAAATATAAAATAAAATATAAAAATATATACAGCATGTGCAACAGTATTCCATATGATTATACCCTTTTTGTAAAAGGGTATAATCATATGGAATACTGTGGTACGGACCATCAAACTGAACAACTCTCGCTATAGGACCACCATGGAAATCGTAAAAAAATAATCAGCTGTCCCATACATTTGGGTCGAGTAGGTATTGAAATTTTGTATAGGACAGCTGATTATTTTTTTACGATTTCGATGGTGGTCCCATAGAGAAAGTTGTTCAGTTTGATGGTCAGTACCACAGTATTCCATATGATTATACCCTTTCTGTTACACGCTGAATAAAGGCTACTTTTATTTTAGAAAAATAATCAGGGTTACGTGTAAAACAATTACAAACCCTTGAAATCAGAATTCGATTAAAAAAGAAAATATACATTTCTATAATAATTTCTCACGAACGAAGGTCGCGGGCAACAGCTAGTTTAGTCATAAAGAAAGGAACTCCCACTCACTTTTTCCGTAGAAGCAGGTAAATCCTCGATCTCCAGGTTGACTTGTTCAGCCTGTTTCTCGTTCTCCCCATTTTCTTCAAAGTACTTGACTGGAGGCTGCTGGAGCCGTCGCTTGTTGTGTTTAGCTTTTGGACGTGGAGTTTGTAAACGCCTGCAACCCTCAAATAAAGGGCGAAAAAATAAGACGCCGTTGATATGAGGTATTCTATACGCGCGCCAATTTTAAAAGCGCAACCATGATGAGAGAGTAAGAGTATTCCACATTGCGGTATACGGTTATAATGGTGCCGTTTTACACTAATACTCTAACTATAAGGTCGCATTAAAATACGTGGACAAATTTTAACACAGCGTTCAGTACGTCTAACCAAAGAAATCCAAGCAAAAAAAAACACTGATCAAAGTGATTTTATTTTGACCTAATGGATGTGTTTATTCTAGAGTGCCGCCGTCAATTTATTATTTTAGGTCAATATAAAATCACTTTAATCAGTGTTTGTTTTTGCTTGGATGTCATTGGTTAGACGTACTGAAAGCTGTGTTAAAATTTGTCCATCTATTTTAATGGGACCTTATATATTTACGACCATAACTTTTTTGTTCTTTTCAATCAAATCAAATTTTTACAATAGTTTTGAAATCACCCTTTGTACCTACAGAGTAGTTACAGCACTGATGACAACATTTGTGTCACATGGCTAATATGGTCTTTAGTTATCTTACTTTTTCTTTGAATAATAAAATATATTATTTTTTACCGTTTGTTTGCGAATGTGTTAACATTGTAGGCGTTATAGTTTCCTTCCTACATGCTTGTTAACTTGTCTATCTTGTTTTACGTTTTACTGAAGTATGGAACAACTTAATGTCGGGCCTACGCTGTCCCCCATAGTAACACTGACATACTAACATTGTAAAACCAAATAATTTTGAAAGAGTAACCATGGAGTTTCTTGCCGGTTCTTCTCCATAGGAAACGATCAATCCGAACCGTGCACCTTTCCTCGACGTTTCATAAGTGCCCATGTAGGCCTATGTGAAATAAATTATTTTGATTTGAATATTCAATGGATCTCTCTCTATAACTGCAAACGTACCTATCTATTCCTATTTTTTGTATTGCCCTGTGTGAGTCTAATAAATACTTTTTCTTTCTTTCCTTCTTATCTAGATTGAAATAGTCGCGCAATGTGCAATAGTCCTGGTGCGCTTAAAATTGGTGCGATTTTCCTGGTAATAAGCAGGGATAGCCTATTGGGGTGACCGTCGGACTACCAAGTCAAACCCAAGACACACATCTCTGATTTTTAAGATTCATGAGCGTGTTGTATAATTATCACTTGCTTCGGTGAAGGAAAACATCGTGAGGAAACCAGCATGCCTGAGAGATATTTCTCGACGGCATGTGAAGCCAAGTCAGAGGCGCCATAAAAGTTTGACACCAGGTTAGGCGTTAACCACACGATAAAAAAGAAGACTGGTAATACTGAATAAGGGCTGGTTCCACCGACGTTTATCGCCGATGGAAGTTCAAATGCGGTAAGGTTATTGCGTTTTGGACAGGCTGTTGAATTTGCAACTTTCGGCTTTGCGTTAAAAGTTGATAATCCAAATGATCATCGTCGACATAACTTTTAGACGTTGAATAAAATTGACGGACCCATAACATAACACGTAATTCCCGAAAGGTTAGACACCTATACTAACTACCTATACTACACCTACATTTCGACAGTTATGTTTAAGTTCATTACTCCTATGGAGGAGCTCGTGAGATCTTCAAGTAAGCCGTGCTTGCCTAGGTTGGTCCATGGTTGGGTTAGCGCCCATTACATACCAAGTTTCCTCCGCGCCTCAAAAAGCACGTTAATCCGTTGGTCCCGGCTGTCATTTCAAGATCTTTGACAGTCGTTACAGGTAGTCAATAGCCCGGAAGTTTGACAACCAGTCTCACCAAGGGAATTCGTATCACTCAGTGTTAACTGGATTGTGGAGGTTAGATAGGCAGCCGCTCCATGTAAAATACTGGTATTCAGCTGCATCCGGTTAGACTGGAAGCTAACCTCAACCTAGTTGGAATAAGTCTAGGCAGATGGCTCCCATGGAATGGGGCGAGCTAATTGCCATCTACCGGGCTATCCAGAAAGCTATTGAGAAACAATAACACTTTCCCCGACCTGGGAATCGAACCCCAGATATTGTACTAAGCAGTACCGCTTGCTATCACTAGACCCGTTGGTCAGACTGTCCATGGCTGTATGTGAAGATTTTTATTATAATAATAATTACCACTGACAGGACTATTGTTGCCAATAAGCCTGACTTTGTGGTGATAGATCGATTGGAGCATCGCGTAATGTTTGTCTATATAATAGCGGTCCTGCAAGTCAAGAACCTCGTAAAAGCAGAGAAAGGTTCAATTCATGGCATTAATCTGGCCCTGGAGGCCTGACCCATGGACAAAATTGGGACCGGAACGAAAACTCTAAACTGTCCATGGCCATTTTTTTTTGACAACCCTCTGCTTAATTTTTTTAGGTTTTTTCTAACGAAGCGACATACTTTGTTTTGGTACTGACAGGAAGCCATTTAAATTCCTGATATTTAAGTTAGATGGCGTTGTTTCATAAATGCTTCATAAATACTTTTTCCTCAGTTGAATTGTCAGTGAATTACGTGCAATTCAGTTTTTATGTGCTTGCGTTTATATTAAAACATTATCTAATAGACTCATTTAAAACCGGAATCATTTAATAGCGGACGATGGAAGCGCGGGTATAATCCAGATCTGATATTTTTCAGCTTAAATATTAGTACCCAGAGCAAAAAGACCATTTATGCCCTCCGATCCCAAGAACCCAACATAGACTGATCATGTGCAACACCCAGTCCGCTGTTCATCCAGTGGTCATGCCATTCAAGCGCCGTTTCAATTACCTGAAAGCTGATTGGGAACAATTTTCGAAGTCTGTGGATGCAGAATTATTTAATATGCAGCCTACTCCACAGAATTACGACAAATTCGTTGGCATAATATCAGTAGTATCCCGAAAATGTATCCCCCGGCATATCCCAGGAATCTGGTGAACTACTATAAAGGTACGAACACCTCTACGACCATGACCCTTTCTCAGAGGAGACCGTTGAAACTGATGAAAAACTGCTATAACATATTGGCGAGCAACGTCAAGAAAAATGGATGGAAACGGTTACTATTATTGACATGACAAGACATGACGAACAGCAAGAAGGCGTGAACCACTATCCGCAAACTCACCACCGAACCACCAGCACCGCATACGGCTAGCACAGTAACGGCCAATCAAGTTGTCCAACTCCTCCTAAACGGCAAACCTCCGAAACGTCTAGGGAGAATTCCTAAAATAAGCAATACTCCTTCTTCCAGTGAAACTGTCTGCGATCCATTCCAACTAACGGACATCGTTTTAGCCATTAAACGACCGAGTTCTGATAAGGCCTCAGGAGTGGATTGCATATCATTCGCACAAATCAAACATCCGTCCGGTATGTGTCGTGGCAACTGCAACTTTTAAAGCACTGTATTTATGGAGCCGGCAATCATTTCTCGCCTTTGGAGGAGATCAAAAGTGATCGCTATACCCAAATCAGGAAAACCACATGACGACCCTAAAAACTTTATTCTTATATCGCTGCTCTGCCACACCTACAAACTTTTCGAAAGACTACTGCTGGCTCTTCTAACAACACTCGTAGATCCAAAATTAATCCCAGAACAAGCTAGATTCAGACCTGGTAAATCTTGCTGCAGCCAGGTTCTTAACCTCACTCAACACATTGAAGACGGGTTTGAAACAAGTAAAGTGACGGGTACAGTATTTGTGGACTTATCGGCAGCATACGACACTGTGTATTTAAAACGACTGTTGTGGAAGGTGACTAACCTGACAGAGGATCTAAAGTTCACACGAAACCTCGGTGCTGCCCCGCAACCGCAGATTTTAGGTGAATCTTCTTGAAGATAGAAGCAAATGACGCGCCCAAAAAAATGGACTACCTCAGGGTAGCGTATTAGCCCCGCTCCTATTCAACGTATATACTAACGATCAACCAGTTAGCCCATGAACAACCCGCTTTTTGTACGCTCACGACCTAAGTCAAGTAACAAACTTTGAGGAGATTGAAGCAAAATTTTCTGCAGGTCTAAGTGATCTCAGCCATTATTATGCCGAAAATGCTCCGAAACCGAATCCCTCAAAAACGCAGTCATGCGCATTTCACCTCCGTAATAGACATGCTCGTTGTAAATAAAACATCTCTTGAAAAGGGGTGCCTATAGCGCACAGTCCTCATTCGAAATACCTCGGTTATAACCTTAGACCGATCACTCATATCCAAACACAACTGTCAAAATGTAAATTTAAAAGTGCATACTAGAAATCACCTGTTACGCCGTATTACATCCACCAAATGGGGGGCCTCTCCCTTAGTTCTGCGAACCACAGTGATGGCGCTCTGCTTCTCTGCTGGTGAATATGCCTGTCCAGTATGGGACCGTTCTGCGCACGCACACCTAGTGGATACAGCTCTAAATGAGACGTGCCGAATAATTATTGATTGTCTTAAACCGACACCGCACCGGTACGAATGCTGTATCCACTGTCCTGCATCGCGCCTCTTAAAGTTCGCAGGACTATAGCCAGCCGTATCGAGAAGACGAAGCTACAAACTGACTCACGCCATCCAATGCACAGCTCAGTGCCCCAGAGGCTGAAAAGTCCTAAAAGTTTTCTTGGGTGCTTGGGCCCAGCTAGCCCAGCCAATTTCAACACCTCCACAGCAAGATGCAATCTCTGGAGGGAGCGGTTTAAACTTCCTGACAACTTCAACGATCTATCAGAAAACCTTCCGCCTGGGCACGTATTGCCGTGGCCGACTTGGAAATCTCTAAACAGACTTCGAACCCAAGCCGGCCGGAGCAAAGACAATGTCTGCAGATGGGGGTTCATGGACGGCTCAGATCTCAAACGGGTATGCGGCATCTCCCCCCAAACAATGGCCCACTTTCCATGATGCCCCGCATGCCCTATCACCTGAGCACTGTAATAGAAATAAAATCAATAATTATAAAACATTTAAAATCACCTCGCAGTTTCAGGCTTCTTCGTAGACGCCGATTCCTTTCCTTCGTTATTTGTTGACAGCGCAATCTGAAATCGAAAACAGTGATTAATTTGGTAAACCCCAAAAAATAAAAGTAACAAGCCTCGGACTTGATTTTATAGGTAAGTCTTTCAGAACGTCCAAGCATTTATTAAGGGTACACTAGTCGGTCGTACTTTCGTACAAAACAAACAAACGTGGTATGGCGTGGTGTTTTTTTACTTTTTGTTTCCATACAGGGCTAGATAATGGTGAGACAAATTGCTATCATTTTTTATTTTGAACGTACACCATCAAACAGTGGAGTAATCGCCATACTACGTTTGTATGGAAGTATGGCCAACTAGTGTTTTCCTAAGAAACGCAATTGCAATCGTTTTCGTATCGAAACTGTAATCATGTAGTAGGTACCTATAAAAGGTTCAAAGGACCCTTCACGAAGCCGTCAACCAAGCATTCTATAAGTACATCCAAACTAAGTAACCCTACGCAGAAATAATTGCTGGGAAACGACTTTTCTTTCGGGCGAAAAATCACGATTAACGGTTAGGTCTCGATGAAACGGACTCAAAACATTGTGGTGACTGATAGATGCATTGAATAGTATGAGGTTCGTGGTAGGTATTTAAAGTAAAATTATAACATTAAAAACAGTATTGCTTTTTAATAATGCTACATTTCAAAGTTTAACCTCCAATATCTCCGTAACTACAAGTTTCCCAGGTATGTTCCGGAACAAAACAAAATCACAATGACGAGGAAAACAAGTGAATTTCGGCTTTTCATTATAATAGAGGTCAAACTACTGTCAAAATGGAAGGCTATGTAAATGGGTGACATAATAGGACTGGTTCGTTAACAGAGAGAAACATCATTGCTCTCAAAAATTTGTTCTGAAGTTATGCTTGCTAGTTACTCAAGGGAAGGGAAATGGAATTTTAAAAACCCTTCTAACATGACAACGAGCAGTGATAGCCTAGTGGTGTGACCGTTGGACTGCCAAGTCATAGGATCTCGACTTAGAAGACACGCACCTCTGATTTTTCGGATTCACGTGGAAAGAGAGTCCACCTGTGCATACACTTGTGCACCATAATCTCTGCCCTCCGCTAGGTATGACGCCATCACCTAAATTCGGTCTTGAGAACTATTATTAGATTACCACGATATCCGGGGACGGCAGCCCAGTCCTGAGCATCGGCGTCTCCGCGTTCACACTGGCAGTGTTCTTGCCAGATCGCTGCAGCACCTTGTCATGGTCGCCCTGGTCAGACTCGTTGTCTGTCAGCTCGTAGATTGGCCCTTGGTCGACGGTCCTGGAAAGATTGAGTTTAGTTAGTAGAGATCGCTGAAGGAGGAGCTCAGTGACTTAATTAACAACATCAGCGGCACAGTCTGTGTATTGCTAAACGTCATTTAAGTGACAAAAGATCCTTTTGGCACTTAAATTATATTTACACGCCAAAATCATTCTTTTGCCCTTATCCCAATTCATTCGTGGTCGGCGCAGCATGTCTTCTTCTTCCATACTTCTCTATTACTCGTCATCTCAATAGTCACCTCCTTTCTAGCCATATCATCTTTCACACAGTCCATCTATCATTTCTTTGATCTTCCTCTACTGTTATATCCATCCACAGTCATACTCAACACTTTCCTCACGCCATTTTCCTCATTCCTCTGCATCACATGCCCATACCACGACAACCGATTACCACCCACACAACTCTTCAGTCACCGGCGCCAATCTCAGAGTTCCTCTTTTGTACTCATTTCTTATTTACACCTTAAAAGGAACAACTTTATATGAGAACTGGTCCAAATGCTGCCCAGGAATGGAAGTACCTGCACTGGGTTCCTGGCACTAATCTTTGTCTTTATACGAACTATTTTTAGAATCTATCCTGGGGTTCCTAATTAAATAAAATTCACGATTGATTTTAAAAATATTTCGTATAAAGACAAAGATTAGTGCCAGGAACCCAGCGCAGGTACTCCCATTCCTGGGTAGCATTTGGACCAAAGTTGGGCAATCTCCTTTTATTTAAACAAATAATAGGCCAAGTGCGTGTCGGGCCACGCACAATGTAGGGTTCCGTAGTTGCCCATCAAAATATGCAGACACTTCCTACGGTCCGATTTGCCTCCGAACGATGATTTTCATTGTAATAATAAAAAACAAACTTAAATTTGCAGTTGAATAACCTGTGTTGTATGGGCATTATGGTTATCCAAGATCCCAAGTACATTTTATAAGTAGGTCGACTATTACTCGTAAACTTGTAAGGCCTACTTAGCTGTGATAGTTTTCCTTTTACCTTCGTTATATATACTACCACCGTGAATTTTTTCATACAACACACACCCAAACAACCTGGATAGCTGGTCGAGGGGGACACACACACACACACACTTTAAACTAACAAAAAAAATAGTACTTTAAAGCTTAATATTTCACTAACGAATCCCATAATCGAAAAACTATTTGATACTCGCAGTATCTTTTAAAGACCTATTCAACGACATCCCACACCACACCACACCATGGGGTGGTATGCGAGAAAAAAAATTCACTAGTTTACGTTTACAGGAGATACCATATAAAAGTTCCTGTTGCTTGTTCACTACAGGAACTGATGGACGCCACTGAAAGCGCCAAACTAGTAGCTCAGTTCTGGGCCGACACAATTTAGATTGCCATCGACACGCTTAGAAGAAGACAAGACCCTAAAAAAATACTTTTCGAGATTTTATTTTACTACTTTGTCGCGGCGTAACTAATATTTATATTCATGCCAAATTACAGCTTTATAGTACTACTACCGACCCGCCCCGGCTTCGCACGGGTGCATGTTATACATATAAACCTTCCCCTTGAAAAAAAAACCGCATCAAAATCCGTTGCGTAGTTTGAAACATATAAGCATACTTATGGACAGACAGCGGGAAGCGACTTTGTTTTATACTATGTAGTAGTAGTTGAGCTAAGCTGCGGACAGACAGACAGGCGGACATGGCGAAACTTGTAAGGGTTCCTTGTTGACCTCGGAACCCTAACAAGGTAATGGCGTTATTTCCACACTATTGGCCACGTTTCAAAGTAACCACGCAGCTCTCATTAATATACACTAGTTTGACAGCAATACAATGATATAAACAAGAGCCAGAACACCACTTACTTGGGAAGGAAAGTGGAGTCGGCTGGGGGCGGCTTCTTCATCTTGTACATGTGACTCCAAGGCGCGGCGGGCAGCACTTCCCAGGGTTGGCCCAGCACCCTGGTCCAAACTTCTCCACGAACTACCACAAGGCACCTGTGGAGGCACAAATTGTAAACAAAATAACATCACCTCTATGAATTCCCCAAATAGTTACGTAGACGTGTATCTATAAACTGCCCCGAAGCATCGAAAACACACTTAACTCCAGTTAACAGGTAACTTACGTTAAACCGTGTTTGCAGTTTATTACACCCAAGAAGTTTGAAGGCTATTGTCTTTAATCGGGCACGAATTCAAGTGGGCATTTCCTAATTGATCAATAACATAACAGTAATACCGTGAGGTGGTGGTAACCTGTCTGAAAATCAAATCGAAGTTCTTACGTTTAACGTCAACCAAATAGACGCTACGCTTGTTGATCTGTGAATGGATGACCACCCATTACAAACCGAGTTTCCGAGTTTTGCCGTTCGTCTCGGCTGTCATTCGTAGATCTTCGACTGTCGTTCAGTGACCCTAAAGTCTGTTAACCAGTCTTACCAAGGGGTATCGTATTATCCAGTACTAAATGGGTTGTGGAGATCTGATAGGTAGTCGCTCTATGTAAAATAATGGCAGTCAGCAGCATCCGGTTAGACTGGAAGCTGATTCCAACATAGTAGTGAAAAGACTGGCAGATGAAGGTTTGCCTGGTGGCAGGTGGCCCTTTGCATAAATGGTTACTAACATTATCATCACAGAAGAAGATCTCACCTAAGTCGCGTGCAACAGAAGGGGAACTGCATGTTGGTATCTTCCACCACTTCTTCGCATTCGATGGCAGACTCCGGAGCTTCAACCCGCTTACATCTACACAGAAAAAAAATATGATTACTATTAATGCCTATAATCCCTGAACCTATATGCAACCCGGATGTTTTTGCTGTTCCGATCAGACACCTCTAGACCTCTTTGATTCAGCTATTTAAACTGTCCGGGTTCATCATCTTTATTCAGTCGGAAGACGTAGGTGCTCTGCTTGACATACGTGAGCTTCGCCACAGCGACCAGTCCCGTTTTTTGCATTCCACAAACTCCCGCTGTCTTCACCACCACTGAATTACCCTATGAGAGGCGCAGGCAGCACCTTTAGGTTAGCGGTCACTTCAGCAAATTCAGTCCATGGACCATATTATAAGCCACTGTTGGCAACTCTTACTATAAGCTCCTTAAAAAAGTTTTCATAAGTTATTCAAAATCATAGCATTTACTTCAAATAGGCCATTTGCAGGTACTTTTGAATTGTCGAAACAAAGACAACAATAAAATGAAGCAATTGCCCTGTCACTAGGCATAATAACTGTAAAAGTACTGAAGTTGCCCATTCCAAAGCGTAGATCTCTTTGGAGAAAACGGGCAAAAAACTCCATGGACACTCTTTTAAATCAGAATATTGTTACAAGACCTTAGTTACATCATACCTGTTGAGATGGATGTAGCAAAATGTGAACGTATTTGAGGTATACATACCCAACAGTGTATATAGCAAGGTTCCTGCCTCCAGGCTGACATCTGTGCCTGGTGCAGGAGTATGCGTCTGCCCACTCCGTGTACGCTGGGTGCTTCTTCATGGTCCTGGGATCCGTACAGTCTGGGGGTAAAGAAATGACGCCGTGAATGAAAATGTTTTTCAATGCCCAGCTGATAGAAATAGCCAGTTTTGAAAATGTTTTGGTCGAATGCGGTAAGATATTTTTTTCTCCGAATGGTTAGGCAGAGGTCTCATGTACCATAGGTAGTGTACCAGGGAATCGA
The DNA here is from genome assembly GCA_947578425.1 of Eugnorisma glareosa. Taxonomy (NCBI): domain Eukaryota; kingdom Metazoa; phylum Arthropoda; class Insecta; order Lepidoptera; family Noctuidae; genus Eugnorisma; species Eugnorisma glareosa. The sequence continues at coordinate 12,251,307 of OX387985.1, forward strand.
CTGTCGTGGTATGGGCATGTGATGAGGAGAGACGAATCTGATATGAATAAAAGAGAGATGAATATAACTGTTGATGAATGGAGAAGGACAGGAAGACCAAAGAAAATGTGGATGTATTGTATGAGTATGAATGATATCAAGGAAGGAGGAGTAAATGCGATAGCGTGATGATTGGCAGGGGAGAATGCAAGAAAATAATATGGGACAAAGGAAGGAAGATGATGAAATTTCCCCAGTTATTTTTAACTCTTAATGGAATAAGGGGTGACCCTTAAATTGCCATCAACCGGGCAATGATCCAGATTCCGGGAGGCTACTGAGTAATTCCACCCCGAAGGTTTCGCTAAGCCATCACACTTTGCGACCTCTTGACCTTTCGAGGCAGTTTGGGTTATCAAATCAAATCAAATCAAAAATGTTTATTTGCAAGAAAATACATAGGTACAAATTACAAGGGAAGATCTTATGTCCTATAAGTCATTGTATTCTGCCTGCAAGCAAGCGTGCAAATTATTTAAGTACATCTATTTATGTCATTATTATCATGCAATTAATATTATTACAATTATTAAAAAAATACAATTATTCATTTTCATTCATCATTAATATTAATTTTTAAACTCCATAAATTCCTTAACGCTATAGAAACAACTGTTTTGTAACCACTCTGTCAATTTTTTTTTATATATATTACTCTGCAATAATTTCAAATCATTTGGAATTTTATTATAAATCAGTATACACATATTAAACACATTCTTTTTATAAATATCTTTATGACTAGGTGGGTGATACAATAGATTCTGAAACTTGGCCCTTTTTTGTCTTGGTAGAATCTCACTACGTTGCTTAAAATAATGCATGTTATTTTTGGTAAAAATGCAGATGTCTCTTATATACATACAGGGTAGTGGAAGAATGTTACATTTTTGGAAGAGAGGTTTACAACTATCCAAGAACCATGCTTTGTTTATAACCCGGATGCAACGTTTTTGAAGCTTGAAAACTCTGTCAGAATCGGTTGAGTTGCCCCACATTATAAGTCCATAGCTTAGGACAGATGACACATAGCCATGATACGCCGAAAGAGCAGCTTCTACAGATACATTTTGCCTTAACTTTTTCAACGCAAACACAAACCTATCAAGTTTCTGACAAATATGTTCCACATGGCATTTCCAATTTAGATGTTTATCTACATTAAGTCCTAAAAATTTTAATTCATCGACTTGATGTACTTTTTCGTCCTTGTAAATAATGTCTAAAGGTAATTGTTTGGTATTATAGGAATTGAATTGAATTAATTTTGTCTTACTTATGTTTATATTCAAATTATTACTTTCCATCCAACTAATTATATCTGATAGGGTCTTTTCGGTGACTGATTTGTAATCTTTTTTATCCTGACATTTTATAATAACTGTAGTATCATCTGCAAAAAGGATACATTTCTGCAAAGTGGCCTCCGGAAGATCATTTATATAAAGCAAAAAAAGTAAAGGGCCGAGAATGCTACCCTGAGGCACACCACACTTATTTATTGTTGCTATTGAAGTAAATTTCTCTTTGGTATAAGTTTTGTCATTTTTCTTTACAACTTTGGATATCTCGGTACACTGTTCCCTGTTATTTAAATAGCTGGATAACCATTCAAGTGCTTTTCCCCTTATGCCGTAGAAGTCCAGTTTGTTTAAGAACTTCGAATGATTCACAAAATCAAAGGCCTTGCTCATATCTAAAAAGAGACACACCGGTGGATTGCCATTGTTTATGCTTTCTGTAACAAGTTTCATTAAGTTAACGATTGCAAGAGCAGTTGAACTACCTTTACGGAACCCAAATTGCTCTTTGCATAATATTTTATGTGTACAGAGAAAATTATTTAACCTAATAAGCATTGCCTTTTCAAAAATTTTAGACATAATGGGTACTATGGTGATAGGACGGTAGTTATTAGGGTCTGACTTTTATCCCGTTTTAAAAAGTGGTTTCACGACAGACATTTTTAGCTGCGCAGGAAATACACCTTCCAAGAAAGATAAATTTATTAGATGTGCCATTGGATGACATATCCAAGTAGCACACGCCTTCAAAACTTTCGTGGTAATGCCGTCATATCCACTTGTCTTGCTATTATTTAGGGACATAATGATTTTATAAACTTCTATTGCATCTACAGGGTTCAGGAAGATGGTATTTAAATTTTTGTTATTTTCATATAGCTTAATATTATTAGAATTTATTGGCTGATTGGATGTCAAATTAATAAAATAGTTATTAAATAAATTGCAGATGTCTAATGGATTGTTAAATGTCACATTATTTAAATTTATTTCGTCAATGTCATTTTTAAATAAGTCATTATTACTTAAAGTTGAAGAAATAGCATTCCAAGTGGCTTTACATTTATTATTGTGCTTTTGTATACGCCTTGTCATCACAATTTTATGTGCTTTCTGTGCACATCTTTTAAATACATGGGTATAAAGTTTATAGTTTTTCGCGTTGTGTTTTTTATTAATTTTACTAGTTATGAATTTTAGATATAGCCGACGTTTCGTTTTACTAGACTTTTTAATGCCTTTCGTTATCCAGTTTTGTGTGACTGGTTTATTATTAACTTTAACCTTAATTACCGGAAAGCACAGATCGTAAAATAAATTAAATGTTTCATAAAATAAAATAAAAGCCTCTGCTAGAGTGCCAGAGTTAAGTGTTTCCGAAAATGAAAGAGAAGACATACATTCGCAAAATTTATCGAGATTGTCCGAGCAGTAGTCACGTTTCAATTCAGACCAACAAGTTATTGTTTTGTGTTTTTCCGCTTTTATAGTAATCGTTTGTGCTGTTTCATGATCTGACAGGCCAAAGTGATGAATTTCCGACTGAACATTCTTAACGTCACTGGCGATTTGATCAATGCAAGAGTTCGCCCGAGTTGGTGATTTTATGTGAGCTTCAAAATTGTAGTTATGAAGTATGCTTAAAAGTTCCTTCGTAGCAGAGTTATGTTTTAAAATGTCTATATTCCAATCACCACAAATTATTATTTTCTTTCTCTTGTATTGGTCTGTCAAGTAATTTAACAAAATGTCAAGTTTATGAAGAAAGATACCTATTTGTGCCTTTCTCTGTTCAGGTATTCTATAAACATTAACAACTATCAGGCCTAAACCAATAATCTTGGTTGGTTGAATGGTTTGATTTTTTCTTGCTGTGATTAACCAATTTTTGGCTTTATGACATCCCGGTTTCCTCATGATGTTTCCCCTCACCGTTTTAAGAGCACTGGTGATGAAATTATTTACGCAAAGTAAAGGACCCACGACACGTAATTTGGGACCAAACGCACGATTCGCGAAATACACTGGATTTGTCAAAAGAAACGAAGAAACGCTTCAACATCTGCCTAGGCTTTTCCCAACTATGTGGGGGTCGGCTTCCAGTCTGACAGGACGCAACTGAATACCAGTATTTTACATGGAGCGACTGCCTATCTGACCTCTACAACACAGTTAGTACTGGGTAATACGATACCCCTTGGTAAGACTGGTTGTTAGACTTTCGGGCCACTGGACTACCTGTAATGCCTGTCAAAGATCTACGAATGACTCCGACCAATGGCTTAAAGTGCTTTCCGAGGCACGGAGGAAACTCAGTATGTAGGTAATAGATGGTCACCCATCCACGGACCGACCTTGGCAAGTGCTGATAACCTTAAAGATCAGCCATTATTTAGTCAAAATAATACCAAGAGTACCTTTGCGTTAAAACACCCAGTAGGTATTCGGGAAATTCACATTCGAAGGTAGTTGTTTAAAAACAATGCAAGCCTTATCAGACGATTCGTCAAAACAGCCGCTTAATTTGTTGTTTTCTAACAATACTTAGGTTACTTCATAGAATTATTTCTACAAAAAACTTGATTTTGAATGTAAGGCCGAGATCTAAAACTGTTACTTAATTGGCACGTACCGCTTACGTTATTTCCGTTTGTTATTGCAAGTAGATAACGATTTATTGGTTGGTTGAGCATGATTCTCGCGTGCGCTTATTCGGAACGAACGACGCCATCTTGATTTTTCAATACAATTACCACAGACAATATTACTTAGATCACAACTGTTTGCCAACAAAGTCCTCTTAGATGTCGTTTAAACACCAAAATACAGATGATGTTGATCGCTTTGCTTTGTATCTATCGTGTAAAGTAAGATCTACTACACTCTGTCAAATTTATTTAATAGTTTTTCAACTTTATCTCTAAAGCAATAGGTTCAAGATTGATTGCTGGGAAAATATGACAGTTTCGGATAGTTAGATGTGCTGGCGTCTATACATAGCATAACATCACGCCTTGTAATCCCCGAAGGGCTAGGCAGGCTCTTTTCCCGGTACTTATATGATAAATACGGCATAATCAGCCTTTTAATGTCCCCACTACTGGGACACTCGGCTTCCTCTCTATGAGAGGGAGTGGGCTATAGCCGGGTCCAGTGCGGGTAGATGTCACATGTCTTCGAATGTTCGTAAGTCGGAGCTACCACCACTGACCCACCGCTGCTCTCGGTAAATACGGATAAGTCATCATCTACCTAGCCTTTTCCCAACTATGTTAGGGTCTGCTTCCAGTCTAACCAGATGCAACTGAATACCCGTATGTTACATGGAGCGACTGCCTATCTGACCTCCACAACCCAGCTAGTACTGGGTAATGTAATACTCGTACGATACCACTAGGTAAGACTGATTCTCAGACTTTTGGACCACTGACTACCAGTAACGCCTGTCGAAGATCTACGAATGACAGCCGGGACCAATGGCTTATCGTGTTTTCCGAGGCACGGAGGAAACTCGGTATGTAATGGGTGGTCACCCATCCACAGACCAACCTAGGCAAGCGCGGCTTAACCTAAAGATCGACCCGAGCGGCTGTATTTATTTTGCCACGAGCTCCTATAAAATAAATACGGATGAGTATCTAATAAAAATATTCATTATCATCGGCCCCCCTTTTCTCAACGATGTAAGGGTCGCCTCTAGTCTAACCGGATACCTATTTACCTAATTACTAATGAAAATAAAAACAAATATTACTTTCTGTATTGAAGTAAGTGTTGTCATGTTTCCCTTTGTGTCTGCGCACGTGGCCAGAGCGAACTGCGAACAATAGGGAATGTGCAAATCAATATTTGATGACTATTCTAGACAGTTTCTACGCTAAGATAAACTCAAAAAAAACGTCCACGCCTTAGTCACGCCACGTCTTAGTCGGGCTCGTGCATGAAGGGCTCCGTACCATTGTAGTAGCTCGAGCTCTTTATTTTTACTATTTGTTGCTATAGCGGCCACAGAAATACTCATTCTGTGAAAATGTCAACTGTCTACATACTACGGATCTGTCTGAGCTATACAGCCCGCAGACAGATAGGGTCCCTAAAAATGAGAAGTGTTTGTGACCAAAAAATTATTGTTACACTCTTAAGGTCCTTTTTCACAAAAATTAAGCGACGCCTCATTGAATACCTACATAATAGCCTCTAACATGGGACATAGTCCTCCTCTCCGTGGGAGGGTGTACTCCATCACACGGGACCAGAGTGCGGATTGGTAATGTCAAACAGTCAAATGTCTTCGCGCTTACCCGTGATCACCCAAAGTAACGGTCCAGCCTGATTTAGAACCACCTACAACCTCGTTTAACAACTGTATAGTTTGGAGTTAGATGCAAATCCCCTACGGAGATAACCGGATAATTTACCGATTGCTTTTATTGACATCATTCATTAAAGCGGTTTATGAAATGCTTCCATGTCCTGCCACCTTTGCATTATATGTGTAATAGGTACACGAGCGTGCATTTTATATGAGACATCTGACATCATCATCTGCTTAGCCTTTTCACACCTATGTCGGGGACAGCTTCCAGTCTAACCGGATGCAGCTGATTACCAGTATTTTACATGGAGCGATAGCCTATCTAACCTCCACAACCCAGTTAGTACTGGGTGGCTGGGCAGCAGGTACGATACCCCTTGGTAAGACTGGTTGTCAGACTTTCGGGCCACTGACTACCTGTAACGACTGTCAAAGATCTACAATTGACAGGCGAGACGAACGGCTTAACCTGCTTTCCGGGGCACGGAGGAAACTCGGTTTGTAAAGGGTGGTCATCCATCCATAGACCTAAGCAAGCGCGGTTTAACCTGAAGATCGATCCGATTAAATGACACTTTTAACAATACATCTCTAAGTGTAAGTGACTTTTTCTATCAAGAATTTCTGTTGCATCCCGAAGTCTGAATTTGTGAACGATCGATGGCTTTATTGAAACATATCTGGCGACATGTGAGTAAGGGTTTTACGCGTACCTACTTCTCAACTTAACCCTTCAGTAATTGCAGGCGTGATGATATATTTTCTCCAAGTCAACACATTCATCATTATCATCCACACCCTGAATTCACCCAGTTCTGGCCTCTATTTTCTTGTGCTAATCTCCCACGTTCCTGTGCCAGCCTCATGCAGTTTTTTCCCCCGATGGCAAATAAGTATGTCGTCAACCATAGGCGCCGGCAGGATTATTTCCAGTGGAGTGCATTTTCAGTTCAATGAAAACAGTTCGAAATATTTTGCACTCCACCAGATATGTTAGATTTTCTACAGAAAAGCCTATCAATAAAAAAAAATGGGTTTATAACGAGCGTAGCGAACTTGAAAATTTTAGCACCTAGGGTAGGTGCCGGCGCCCATGTCGTCAACAGATTACAATAAAATAAAAATACCTTACATTGATTTTTGTACGAGTCCTTGTTATCCGAACTGGACCCAGCAGAGACCACGGCCAGGAGTCCCAGCAATACAATAATCATGATCAAATTAAACTAGCACATTGGCTGCGCCCCAAACTGATGTTATCAAGTGACTGGTCGTTGGTAACTGCTATGCTTTGAAACCAGTACAGTGAAGCGGATAAGGGTAAAAGAAAAAAATAGTAGAAATTTTACTGTTCCGCCGTTTTTCAAATCCGATATAAACGTGATTTTAGATTTGTTTTATAGGTCAATATTTTGGCGGGGGAATGAACAGTGATAAACGCCCTTTTTGGTATTTATATGTGAGATTGTGAGGGTTTGGTTTTTTAGTGGATTCGCTCAGTTGTTGTAGAAGTAGGTACCCAACCCAGCCAAGTCAATTTGGGCTAACCTTGAAAAGAGTTTTCTACAAAGGCGTACAGATATTGCCGATATTGGCTAGGCTTGGTTCGGCCTGTAGGTAGCAACAGGTCACAAGAGATTGATTTGGGTTCGATTTCGGCCTAGCAAAATGTTTATGAGTCTTTACCAAATTTTTAGAGGCCGAGCTCCGAAATTTGGATTTGTCCGTTTAATGGCATCAGGCTTGTTAAGTACCTATACAATACTAGGATAGTTTCTCTTTTGATATCGACTGTACTCTGTTTTAAGAACAATGTAAAATGTTTTGTATTTACGAAGTCCACCTAGCGATATCCGGTACGTTTTCTGCTAAAAAGTTGAAAAAGAATGTATCGTTTAATAGGTTATGATGCGTGTGAAAATCTCGTGAAATGGTAAATAAAAACTGTGGGCATGTCTTGATACATATTATGTACAGTCGCCAGCACATCAAGCTATCCAAAACTGACAAATCTTCCCTATCAACCTTGAACCAATGCTTGAGCGATAGAATTGAAAATCTATTATAGAAATTTGACAGATTGCAGTAGCTTGATATGCTGGTGTCTGTACATAAACTAGCGCCTTTTCCGATGGGGGCAAGCAGAAAACACAGAACGAAACCTGCTAAGATTCGTAAAGTACGGGAGGTACCGTTAATCTTTTTTATACCGGTTGCAAATCATATCAAATAATAGTTTAACCATTAGCACAGCAGCAAATACTGCAAAGGAATAAATGATTTATTAACAGATCATTCAATCCAATATGTTAGTAATACATACTTACACATCTTAAACACTAGTGTTAGTATATAATATTTGGTACTTCCATAAAATTTTGGTAATAATTTAGGTACTAATAATGTCAAAATAATTAATAATAATAATGACAAAATCATTAAAAATATGTCAAAATCACCATTAATCATGTCAAAATCATTAATAACCAATTTTATTTAATATTTTTACCACATTTCCATAACAAAACGAATTATAAATAACGAAATAATGAAAAAAAAAAGCATTATCCAAATCAAACGAAACACGACAGGAATGTACGAATAACGAAAATATAAGAAAATCAATGCCATAAAACTAAAACGTCATAAAATGCTGACCAGAAGCCGAGCCAAACAACAGGCACACCCACCATCTCCGGGCTCGTCGCTCAGCTCCGCCTCGCAGCCGCCGGGACGCGCCACATCCGTGAGCATCGTGTCGCCGGTCGCTGCAGTTGCGTCGAGCTCGAGCGACGAGTTTTTCTCCCCGCCGTCGACACCACCACCACCATCGCCTCGACGACGAGCAAGAGGACGGCCACCAGCGGGCTTGGGACCTCGTGGCCAACCGGCCCCGAACAGGTCCCCGCTGCCGGTGGAAATGTGTCGCGCATGCGATGGACTCATTCCATAAACGAGAATGTCATGCGCGCATATTATGGGGCTACAGAGGGAGGAAACAACCTGACCGCGTACCGTGTTCGGATGCTCTCTCTGTTTCAGGTGCTTGAGCCAGCTGTCAACGTGTCAGCGCAACGACTGTCGGATCAGGTGCGAGTCATCCAGCGTAATCGTATGTTGGATGACACCGTACTTGATCGCTTGCGGACTGAAATGCAGAGTAGCCATGTCATTGCCACGCCGTCGCAGGCTGTGGTTCCACCACAGTCTAGCATAATACCAAATCGCAATAACGACGTAAGTGATGACATGGTTACTAATGTAAGTACCCAGTGCAATGAGGAAATGAGGAGTGCTTTGGAAGGTGTGATTCGGGAATATCGGTTCATGCCAGCCGACCTTAGGCCACGCATACCTCGTTTGCCCATGCATAACAAAAATAGGGCGCTGGTGGCTGTTCTGGATTCGCAGTTGTCAAACTATTTTGATAACTGCGAAGACCTCATCGATGCTCATTCAATCCTGTATTGTGCAGCTGTAGCGGCATGTCGTGTAGCTCTCGTCAAATTTTCTGATAACAGAGCTACACGACCTAAGCTAGCCGTACCAGCATGGCAGTACAGGATTGAGCGACGTATTGATGGGGCCAGAGCACTCATCGGCAAACTGATCTGCTTCAGGGAGGGCAATACACGCCCTAGAGTGATGCGTTTTGTGAGGCGGGCGTTCTCAGGGACTGATATTAGTCCTCGAGACTACATGTCCCGTGTCACAGAGCGCATCGACTTCCTGAAGCAGAAAGTGTATGCATGGGCAAACCGTATTCGTAGGTATAAACGGCGGGTGAACCGATACACTCAGAATCGCACATTCCAAAGAGATGAAAGGTGGGTTTATAGGGCTTGGGAACGACCGGACCAAGGTATGGCTGACACGCGCCTGCCGGATGATGATGCCATGTGTTCGTTCTGGCGCAGCATCTGGTCGGTGCCTGTTAGCCATACCGAGGATGAATGGACCCGGGAGGTCGAGCGAGCGTGCGATCCAGTACAAGAAATGGGGGCAATCACCATCTGCCCCCAAGACGTAGTTCGTGCAGTCCGTCCGTTGCCTAACTGGAAATCTCCAGGGCCGGATGGGCTGCACAACTTCTGGATTAAATGGTTCACAAGGTCGCACGCTCGCCTGGCAACCCTGTTCCAGTCAGCCTTAGAGTCAGGGTCGCTGCCCGAGTTCCTGACAACAGGTATAACCCACCTGCTCCATAAATCGGGTAGTACTGCGGAGCCTAAAAATTATAGACCGATTACCTGTCTTCCGACAGTCTATAAAGTTCTTACATCCATTTTGAGAGCTAAAATTAACAAACACATTGATGATAATTCTATCATGTCCGCTTCTCAAAATGGATGTAGGAACGGGTCCCGCGGTACTAAGGAGCTACTCCTCATTGATATGGCCATTAGCCAACAGGTTCGCCGTTCCCGAAGGGATCTATCGACATGTTGGATAGATTATAAGAAGGCCTATGACTCCGTGCCGCATACATGGCTCATGAGGGTGCTAGAGTTGTATAAAGTAGATGCAACTCTGCGCACCTTCCTGATGTCGTGTATGGGACAATGGAGGACAGTCCTTCGCTATCCAGGATGTCGGCAAATCCAGAGGAATAGCGAGCCGATAAGGATAGAGCGAGGTATATTTCAGGGCGACAGTTTGAGTCCACTTTGGTTCTGCTTAGCCTTGAATCCTCTTAGCACGCTGCTGGAGGATTCAGGTCTAGGCTATCGGTTGAGGAGAGGTGGTCAAGTTGTATCTCACCTCCTTTACATGGATGACTTGAAACTCTTTGCCCCCAACGATTTGCAACTGATGGAGCTACTGAAGGTAACTGAAACTTTCAGTAGTGCCATCAGGATGGAATTTGGTGTGGACAAATGTGCGGTCATGCATGTAAAACAAGGGGAGATTGTGGTCACTGTGAACTTAGCATCTCAAGTATTAGCATCTCAACAAATAACTTGAGTTCTGCTTGCATCCAGCATAGTTCCACAGTTCCTGATAGTTTATAACGATTGTTCAATTCATTTGCCCTGAAAAATCCAATTTTGAAAATGAGATGCCAACTTCACATATGACATCGCAGCATCTCATCATATTAAAGGTTTTTCACGGTCGAGGAGTTGTTTTAAACATAGTTCTATACCTCCTGATTGATTGTAACAATAGTTCTGTTGCTTTACCGTCAAAATAGCAATTTTGAAAATGAGATGCAAACTCCACATAATGACATCGCAGCATCTCATCATATTAAAGGTTTTTCAGAATCGAGATATTGTTTTAAACATAGTTCTATACCTCCTGATTGATTGTAACAATAGTTCTGTTGCTTTATCGTCAAAATAGCAATTTTGAAAATGAGATGCTAACTTCACATAAGACGTCATAGCATCTCACAGTATTTTCAATGTTTTAACACCGAGAAGTTTTATTAAGCATAGTTCTATACACCCTGATTGATTTTAAGCATAGTTTCATCAATTTGCCGCCAACGCCACGACCCCACCGCGATTTCGAAGGTGAGATATTAACTTCCTATGACGTCATAGCATCTCACAGTATTTTCAGTATTTTAAAACCGCGGAATTGTATTAAGCATAGTTCTATAAACCATGATTGATTTTAAGTATAGTTCCGTTAATTTTCCGCCAAAATCACGACCCCACCGCGGGTTCGAACGTATAAAAATATGGTTACCATTAACTGACAGTTCTACCCAGCATCTCAGCTGTTTTCGTTACCTACGCTATAAATACATCTACTACTGCAATAGGACAGACCACAATACAAGTTTTAGAGAGAAAAATCAAAAACAATGTCAGGTCAGCTTTGGTTCCCATTAACTGACAGTTCTACCCAGCATCTCAGCTGTTTTCATTACCCATGCTATAAATACGCCTACTACTGCTGTAGGACACACCACACTACAAGTTTTAGCGAAAAACAAAAAACCAAAAAAAAAATATGGTGACCGTTTACTGAGAGTTCTGTCCAGCATCTCAGGCGTTTTCGTTACCTACGCTATAAATACGTCCAATACTGCAGTATTCCGCTTTCAAATCACACCACACTACAAGTTTTAGCGAAAAACAAAAAACAAAAAAAATATGGTGACCGTTTACTGACAGTTCTGTCCAGCATCTCAGGCGTTTCGGTTACCTACGCTATAAATACGTCCAACACTGCAGTGTTCCGCTTTCAAAACACACCACACTACAACTTTTAGCGAAAAACAAAAAACCAAAAAAAAAATGGTGACCGTTTACTGACAGTTCTGTCCAGCATCTCAGGCGTTTTCGCTACCTACGCTATGAATACGTCCAATACTGCAGTATTCCGCTTTCAAAACACACCACACTACAAATTGTAACGAGAAAAACCAAAAACAATGTCAGGTTAGCTTTAGTTACCATTAACTGACAGTTCTGCCCAGCATCTCAGCTTTTTTCATTACCCATGCTATAAATACGCCTACTACTGCTATAGGACACACCACACTACAAGTTTAAGCGAAAAACTAAAAACCAAAAAAAAATGGTGACCGTTTACTGACAGTTCTGTCCAGCATCTCAGGCGTTTTCATTACCTACGCTATAAATACGTCCAATACTGCAGTATTCCGCTTTCAAATCACACCACACTACAAGTTTTAGCGAAAAACAAAAAACAAAAAAAATATGGTGACCGTTTACCGACAGTTCTGTCCAGCATCTCAGGCGTTTTCATTACCTACGCTATAAATACGTCCAATACTGCAGTATTCCGCTTTCAAATCACACCACACTACAAGTTTTAGCGAAAAACAAAAAACAAAAAAAATATGGTGACCGTTTACTGACAGTTCTGTCCAGCATCTCAAGCGTTTCGGTTACCTACGCTATAAATACGTCCAACACTGCAGTGTTCCGCTTTCAAAACCCACCACACTACAACTTTTAGCGAAAAACGAAAAACCAAAAAAAAAAAATGGTGACCGTTTACTGACAGTTCTGTCCAGCGTCTCAGGCGTTTTCGCTACCTACGCTATGAATACGTCCAATACTGCAGTATTCCGCTTTCAAAACACACCACACTACAAATTGTAACGAGAAAAACCAAAAACAATGTCAGATTAGCTTTAGTTACCATTAACTGACAGTTCTGCCCAGCATCTCAGCTGTTTTCATTACCCATGCTATAAATACGCCTACTACTGCTGTAGGACACACCACACTACAAGTTTAAGCGAAAAACAAAAAACCAAAAAAAATGGTGACCGTTTACTGACAGTTCTGTCCAGCATCTCAGGCGTTTTCATTACCTTCGCTATAAATACGTCCAATACTGCAGTATTCCGCTTTCAAAACACACCACACTACAAGTTTTAGCGAAAAACAAAAACCCAAAAAAAAATGGTGACCATTTACTGACAGTTCTGACCGGCATCTCAGCCGTTTTCGTTACCTACGCTATAGAGACGTCCAATACCACAGTATGCCGCTTTCAAAACACACCACACTACAAGTTATTACGAGATTAATCAAAAACCATGTCACGTTAGCTTTGATTACCACTAACTGACAGTTCTGCCCAGCATCTCAGCTGTTTTCATTACCCATGCTATAAATACGCCTACTACTGCTGTAGGACACACCACACTACAAGTTTAAGCGAAAAACAAAAAACCAAAAAAAATGGTGACCGTTTACTGACAGTTCTGTCCAGCATCTCAGGCGTTTTCATTACCTACGCTATAAATACGTCCAATACTGCAGTATTCCGCTTTCAAATCACACCACACTACAAGTTTTAGCGAAAAACAAAAAACAAAAAAAATATGGTGACCGTTTACCGACAGTTCTGTCCAGCATCTCAGGCGTTTTCATTACCTACGCTATAAATACGTCCAATACTGCAGTATTCCGCTTTCAAATCACACCACACTACAAGTTTTAGCGAAAAACAAAAAACAAAAAAAATATGTTGACCGTTTACTGACAGTTCTGTCCAGCATCTCAGGCGTTTCGGTTACCTACGCTATAAATACGTCCAACACTGCAGTGTTCCGCTTTCAAAACACACCACACTACAACTTTTAGCGAAAAACCAAAAAACAAAATGGTGACCGTTTACTGACAGTTCTGTTCAGCATCTCAGGCGTTTTCGCTACCTACGCTATGAATACGTCCAATACTGCAGTATTCCCCTTTCAAATCACACCACACTACAAGTTTTAGCGAAAAACAAAAAACAAAAAAAATATGGTGACCGTTTACTGACAGTTCTGTCCAGCATCTCAGGCGTTTTCATTACCTACGCTATAAATATGTTCAATACTGCAGTATTCCGCTTTCAAATCACACCACACTACAAGTTTTAGCGAAAAACAAAAAACATAAAAAAATATGGTGACCGTTTACTGACAGTTCTGTCCAGCATCTCAGGCGTTTCGGTTACCTACGCTATAAATACGTCCAACACTGCAGTGTTCCGCTTTCAAAACACACCACACTTTAAGTTTTAGCGAAAAACAAAAACCCAAAAAACAAATGGTGACCATTTACTGACAGTTCTGACCGCCATCTCAGCCGTTTTTGTTACCTACACTATAGATACGTCCAATACCGCAGTATTCCGCTCTCAAAACACACCACACTACAAGATTTTTATATGCGAACATGAAATCTGTTCATGATTTTTGCTAATCTCAATATTGAACCATGCTCTGCTGATATCTGGGTGTGAGTTCTAGGTTTTCTTTTCATGCTGTTTTATAGCGCGTTTATAGATGTATCTAAAACAGAGGAGTTCTAGGTCCTCAGTACTTTTTATTATTTATTATTTATTTTTATATGTAACATGAAATCTGTTCATGATTTTTGCTAATCTCAATCTTCAACCATGCTCTGCTGATATCTGGGTGTGAGTTCTAGGTTTCGTTTTCATGTTGTTTTATAGCACTAATATAGAGGTATCTAAAACAGAGGAGTTCTAGGTCCTCAGTACTTTTTATAATTTATTATTTATTTTTATATGTAACATGAAATCTGTTCATGATTTTTGCTAATCTCAATCTTCAACCATGCTCTGCTGATATCTGGGTGTGAGTTCTAGGTTTCGTTTTCATGTTGTTTTATAGCACTCATATAAAAGTATCGAAAACAGAGGAGTTCTACACTACTACTACTCATAATTTGTTTTGGACTTTATGATTCAAACAGAATTTTATCATTATTTTCGCTAATGTATGGCTTCAGCCATGCTCTGGTTAGAATACACTTTAGATCGAGTTTTTTTTTTATTTAAGGTTTTAATTGTTACTTCGACGTCTAGACTACAGATATTGCCTAGAAAAATCTATGACGATCCAAAAAGCTGAGATGCTGGGCAGAACTGTCAGTAAACGGTCACCATAGTTTTTTTGTTTTTTTGTTTTTCGCTAAAACTTGTAGTGTGGTGTGTCCTACAGCAGTAGTAGGCGTATTTATAGCATGGGTAATGAAAAAAGCTGAGATGCTGGGCAGAACTGTCAGTTAATGGTAACTAAAGCTAACCTGACATTGTTTTTGGTTTTTCTCGTTACAATTTGTAGTGTGGTGTGTTTTGAAAGCGGAATACTGCAGTATTGGACGTAAATACGTCCAATACTAATAGCGTAGGTAACGAAAACGCCTGAGATGCTGGACAGAACTGTCAGTAAACGGTCACCATTTTTTTTTTGGTTTTTTGTTTTTCGCTAAAAGTTGTAGTGTGGTGTGTTTTGAAAGCGGAACACTGCAGTGTTGGACGTATTTATAGCGTAGGTAACCGAAACGCCTGAGATGCTGGACAGAACTGTCGGTAAACGGTCACCATATTTTTTTTGTTTTTTGTTTTTCGCTAAAACTTGTAGTGCGGTGTGATTTGAAAGCGGAATACTGCAGTATTGGACGTATTCATAGCGTAGGTAGCGAAAACGCCTGAGATGCTGGACAGAACTGTCAGTAAACGGTCACCATTTTTTTTTTGGTTTTTTGTTTTTCGCTAAAAGTTGTAGTGTGGTGTGTTTTGAAAGCGGAACACTGCAGTGTTGGACGTATTTATAGCGTAGGTAACCGAAACGCCTGAGATGCTGGACAGAACTGTCAGTAAACGGTCACCATATTTTTTTTGTTTTTTGTTTTTCGCTAAAACTTGTAGTGTGGTGTGATTTGAAAGCGGAATACTGCAGTATTGGACGTATTTATAGCGTAGGTAATGAAAACGCCTGAGATGCTGGACAGAACTGTCGGTAAACGGTCACCATATTTTTTTTGTTTTTTGTTTTTCGCTAAAACTTGTAGTGCGGTGTGATTTGAAAGCGGAATACTGCAGTATTGGACGTATTTATAGCGTAGGTAATGAAAACGCCTGAGATGCTGGATAGAACTGTCAGTAAACGGTCACCATTTTTTTTTGGTTTTTTGTTTTTCGCTTAAACTTGTAGTGTGGTGTGTCCTACAGCAGTAGTAGGCGTATTTATAGCATGGGTAATGAAAAAAGCTGAGATGCTGGGCAGAACTGTCAGTTAATGGTAACTAAAGCTAACCTGACATTGTTTTTGGTTTTTCTCGTTACAATTTGTAGTGTGGTGTGTTTTGAAAGCGGAATACTGCAGTATTGGACGTATTCATAGCGTAGGTAGCGAAAACGCCTGAGATGCTGGACAGAACTGTCAGTAAACGGTCACCATTTTTTTTTTTTGGTTTTTCGTTTTTCGCTAAAAGTTGTAGTGTGGTGTGTTTTGAAAGCGGAACACTGCAGTATTGGACGTATTTATAGCGTAGGTAATGAAAACGCCTGAGATGCTGGACAGAACTGTCGGTAAACGGTCACCATATTTTTTTTGTTTTTTGTTTTTCGCTAAAACTTGTAGTGTGGTGTGATTTGAAAGCGGAATACTGCAGTATTGGACGTATTTATAGCGAAGGTAATGAAAACGCCTGAGATGCTGGTCAGAACTGTCAGTAAACGGTCACCATTTTTTTTTGGTTTTTTGTTTTTCGCTTAAACTTGTAGTGTGGTGTGTCCTACAGCAGTAGTAGGCGTATTTATAGCATGGGTAATGAAAAAAGCTGAGATGCTGGGCAGAACTGTCAGTTAATGGTAACTAAAGCTAACCTGACATTGTTTTTGGTTTTTCTCGTTACAATTTGTAGTGTGGTGTGTTTTGAAAGCGGAATACTGCAGTATTGGACGTAAATACGTCCAATACTAATAGCGTAGGTAACGAAAACGCCTGAGATGCTGGACAGAACTGTCAGTAAACGGTCACCATTTTTTTTTTTTGGTTTTTCGTTTTTCGCTAAAAGTTGTAGTGTGGTGTGTTTTGAAAGCGGAACACTGCAGTGTTGGACGTATTTATAGCGTAGGTAACCGAAACGCCTGAGATGCTGGACAGAACTGTCAGTAAACGGTCACCATATTTTTTTTGTTTTTTGTTTTTCGCTAAAACATGTAGTGTGGTGTGATTTGAAAGCGGAATACTGCAGTATTGGACGTATTTATAGCGTAGGTAATGAAAACGCCTGAGATGCTGGACAGAACTGTCGGTAAACGGTCACCATATTTTTTTTGTTTTTTGTTTTTCGCTAAAACTTGTAGTGTGGTGTGATTTGAAAGCGGAATACTGCAGTATTGGACGTATTTATAGCGAAGGTAATGAAAACGCCTGAGATGCTGGTCAGAACTGTCAGTAAACGGTCACCATTTTTTTTTGGTTTTTTGTTTTTCGCTTAAACTTGTAGTGTGGTGTGTCCTACAGCAGTAGTAGGCGTATTTATAGCATGGGTAATGAAAAAAGCTGAGATGCTGGGCAGAACTGTCAGTTAATGGTAACTAAAGCTAACCTGACATTGTTTTTGGTTTTTCTCGTTACAATTTGTAGTGTGGTGTGTTTTGAAAGCGGAATACTGCAGTATTGGACGTAAATACGTCCAATACTAATAGCGTAGGTAACGAAAACGCCTGAGATGCTGGAAAGAACTCTCAGTAAACGGTCACCATATTATTTTTTTTGGTTTTTTGTTTTTCGCTAAAACTTGTAGTGTGGTGTGTCCTACAGCAGTAGTAGGCGTATTTATAGCATGGGTAATGAAAACAGCTGAGATGCTGGGTAGAACTGTCAGTTAATGGGAACCAAAGCTAACCTGACATTGTTTTTGATTTTTCTCTCTAAAACTTGTATTGTGGTCTGTCCTATTGCAGTAGTAGATGTATTTATAGCGTAGGTAACGAAAACAGCTGAGATGCTGGGTAGAACTGTCAGTTAATGGTAACCATGGCGGCTCCGAGGCGGAGCGTAAGGCCAGGTTCGTGAAGGAGGTAGAGGCCGCGATAAGGGGAGTGGCCCTGAAGATGAAAACTTCATCTAAACTCAGGGCCATACCCGCGGCTTCTGCCTCCATCATGGCGGCAGCAGAGGCCAACTTTGCTGGGCCTCCTCCCCCTTCATCAGAGGGAGACGAAGTGGCCAAGCTGCGGGAGGAGGTAGCCCGCCTGACGGCCGCCACGGAGCGTCTCCAACAGGAGAACGCGAAGCTCCAGGCAGACCTGGCACGTCTGCTTGAGCCTAGCACCCGCGTGGCGGCTCAAAAGGCGGGCAAGCAGCAGCAGCAGCAGCGGCAAAGCCAACCGGTGCCGGTGGAGAACCAGGTCCTGAACCTGGTTCGGCAGGAGTTGGCTTCCTTCCAGGCGCGGTTCTCCGTCCTGGAGGGAATTGTTTTGCGCCCCTCCCTGGGTGCGGGCAGGGTGGCTGCGAGCCCGGGCCCGGGTGCGGTGTCGTACGCGGCTGCTGCGGCTGCCGCGCCCGGACCGAGGCCGTCCGGTCGGCCCTCCGGCAGGGCTGTGGTGCCCCCCCCCGAAAAGCCGGCTCCGGCGAAACCGGCGCCGACTAAAAAGGGGGGCAAAAAGAAGGGCAAGGCGGCTGCACAGGCGGGTACTGTGCCGGCGCCAGTGCCAGCGGCGAGTGGGCCAGCGCCTGCGGCACGTCAGCCGCCGCCGCCGCCGCCCCCCCAGCTCCCTATACCTCCCTCGGCCGAAGCCGGATGGCAGGTGGTCGGGGAGAAACAGAGGGGACGAAAGGCCCGCAAAAAGGCCCGCAATCAGGAGCGGCAGCGCCAGCACAGGGCGCGAAAGGTCGCGGCTAGGCTCCGCGCCCCGAGAACCGCAGCTGTAGTGATAACACTACAGCCGGATGCGGAGAAGCGGGGTGTGTCCTATCGCGACTTGCTGGCGCAGGCTAAAGAGGCGGTAAACCTCGGGGAGCTCGGAATCACCGGGGGCCTCCGACTTCGAGTCACCGCAACGGGGGCTAGAATGTTGGAGATCCCCGGCGAAGCCAGTGGCTCGTCCGCTGATGCTCTGGCTGAGAAGCTCAGGGCGTCCCTAAACGCGGACGAGGCCCGAGTGTCCAGGCCCGTTAGATGCGCAGACCTGCGCATCCTGGGCCTGGACGACTCGGTGACCGAGGAGGAGGTGGTGGCCGCCGTTGCCAGGTCTGGAGGGTGCTCTGCGGAGCAGGTCAGGGCAGGCGCCCTTCGTCCGGACCCGTCGGGTATGCGTACCGCTATGGTTAGCTGCCCTGTGACGGCGGCAAAGACCATCGTGGAGGGCCGAAGGCTACTGGTGGGCTGGGTTTCAGCGCAGGTTAAGCTGCTGGAGCCCAGACCTCTGAGGTGCTATCGCTGCCACGTGGGACACCACGTGTCAGTGCGGTGCGCCTCGGAGGTTGATCGCAGCGGCCTCTGTTTCCGCTGCAGTCAGCCCGGTCACGTGTCCGCGACTTGCTGCGGGACGCCGCACTGCGCTGCATGTGCGGCGGCTGGCAAGCCGGCCGATCACCGGGCTGGGAGCAAGGCCTGCGTCCCACCGACCAAGGCCTCCAGAGGCAAGGGAAGGCCCCCCGCCGCCACCGCCACCGTCGCCACCGCCTCAGCCGCCGCCTCTGTCGCCGCCGCTGCCGCCACCACCGCCGTCGCTGCTCCTTCCGCAGCGGGGCCCTCACAGGGGGCCCGAGAGGAGACCGTAATGGAGTGTCAATAACGGCCCCATTACGGCTCCTCCAGGCGAACATCAACCACTGCGCCTGCGCTCAGGATCTGTTGCTCCAGAGCATGGCGCAGTGGTCGATTAATGTCGCCGTGGTCGCTGAGCCCTACTTTGTCCCGCCCAGGGACGACTGGGTGGAGGACCTTAGTGGCTCAGTGGCCATAATTTCGTCGGCCGCCGCCGGTACCCCGACCCATGAAAGTGTCAGGAAGGGTCAGGGGTGCGTAGCAGCACGGTTCGGGGAGATCGTTGTAGCGGGTGTCTACTTCTCCCCGAGCCATACTCTCGCCGAGTTCCACAACTCCCTCAGGGAGTTGAGTGTCGTCATCGGAAGCCATTCCCTCCCCGTGCTTGTGCTCGGGGACTTCAATGCCAAGAACTTGGCTTGGGGTTCTCGTTGCACAGACGTGCGGGGCAGGATGGTGGAAGACTGGGCTCTGGAGGCAGGCCTGGTCGTCCTTAATAGGGGTTCTGTCCCAACGTGTGTGCGGATGCGGGGCGAGTCGGTGGTGGACATCTCGTTCGCTAGCCCCGCTCTGTCACCGCGTGTCGTTGACTGGCGCGTAATGGAGGGGGTGGAGACCTATTCCGACCACCGGTATATCCGGTTTGACGTCTCCGCCCAAACCCCAAGCGCGCCGGTCCTACAGACCCCGAGTGGTCCGCGATGGGCGCTGAAGCAGCTGGACCGGGAGCTCCTCCTGGAAGCCTCGATCGTGCAGGCCTGGGTGACATCACCGGTCAGGCCTGCCGACGTGAACAATGAGGCGGGTTGGTTCCAGGAGGCCATGTCCGATATATGTGACGTGGCAATGCCCCGGGTTCGGTCTGAAAGCGCCCGGCGTCAGGTGTACTGGTGGTCGCGAGAGCTGACGTCTCTGCGCGAGGCGTGCGTCGCCGCACGACACCTGTACGCCAGGCATCGCAGGCTCCGCATTCGCCCTCCGAATGCGGCAGCCATTGAGGCGGAGCTGTATGAGGGATACAGAGCGGCGAAGACCGCCCTCCAAGAGGCTGTCCTGCGGGCCAAGGATGTGGCCCGCGAGGAGATGCTGGAGACTCTCGACAGAGATCCGTGGGGGCGCCCTTATAAGATGGTGCGGGATAAACTCCGCACCAGGGCCCCTCCGCTGACGCAGAGTCTCCGGCCTGAGCTGGTGGAGGACGTGGTGAGCGCTCTGTTCCCTTCGCGAGGGGAACATACTCCCCCGCCCATGGCTCCGCCAATTGCGGTGCCGGAAGCGGACCACACTGAGGACGATGACGACATTCCAGAGGTGACTGGGGTAGACCTGAGAGTGGCGGTAGGCAGGCTTAAGGCCAAAACTGCCGCCCCAGGACCCGACGGCTTACCTGGCAAAGCCTGGGTCCTGGCCTTGCAGGCTCTCGGGCCCCGACTGGAGGGGCTCCTAAGCGCATGCTTGGAGAGAGGCCAGTTCCCGCTTCGTTGGAAGACGGGGAAGCTGGTCCTCATCCGGAAGCCGGGGCGCCCTGTGGACTCTCTGTCCGCATACCGGCCCATTGTGTTGCTCGACGAGGTGGGCAAACTCTTCGAAAGAGTTATTGCCAACCGCCTCGCCGGGCACCTGGCGGGGATTGGGCCGGATCTTGCGGAACACCAGTTCGGTTTCCGCAGGGGGCGCTCGACGGTGGACGCCATCATGCGCGTGAGAGCCCTCACGACGGGGGATGCGGTGTCCCGGGGTGGGGTGGTCTTGGCGGTGTCTCTCGACATCGCCAACGCTTTCAACTCCATGCCTTGGAGCTGCATTAGGGAGGCACTCCGGTATCACCGGGTGCCGACCTACCTTCGTCGTGTGGTCGGGGACTACCTGACGGACAGGTACGTCATCTACCCTGGTTGCAGCGGAGAGTGGAACCGGCGAGAGATGTCGTGCGGTGTTCCACAGGGATCGGTTCTGGGGCCGCCCTTGTGGAACATCTGTTACGACTGGGTGCTGCGCGCCGACCTCCCTGACGGCGTCAGCGTAGTTTGCTACGCTGACGACACGCTGGTGCTGGCGCAAGGGAGGTCGCACGAGGCGGCGGCCGAGCTGATGACTCGCGGGGTTGCGATAGTCGCGGAGAGGATCCGGCAATTGGGTCTCGAGGTGGCATTGCACAAGTCTGAGGCCATGTGCTTTCATGGGCCTCGGAATGCGCCACCGTCGGGATCCATGCTCACGGTGGGAGGGGTTCCCATCGGCGTCGAGCCGACGTTGAAGTACCTAGGTCTCGTCCTCGACAGCCGGTGGAACTTCGTGGAGCATTTCCGACGTTTGGCCCCCAAACTGGAACGGGCCGGGGCTGCCTTCAAGCGGCTCTTGCCCAACCTGGGGGGTCCAAACGCCTCCTGCCGGAGGCTCTACGCGGGGGTCGTGCGGTCCATGGCCCTTTACGGGGCCCCGGTGTGCGCGCGTTCTTTGAGGCGGCGAGCCGCCCACTATCTGAACGCGCCCCAAAGGGTGGTAGCCGTAAGGCTAATCCGGGGGTACCGCAAGATCTCCGGCGTGGCGGCGAGCCTCCTTGCCGGATTGCCGCCATGGGATCTGGAGGCGATAGTCCTCGCGCGCCTGCACGAGTGGCGCGTGGAGGCACTACGCCGGGGGGAAACTCCGCTGCTGCGGCAAATTGTCGCTCAGCGGACAGACTTCCGGCGTGATCTCATGGCGACATGGAGAGAGCGACTGTCGCAACCCCGTGCAGGGCACGCCACTATAATGGCGGTAAGTCCCCTCTTTGAGGAGTGGCTGGAGAGGCGCCACGGCGCCCTCACCTTCCGCCTGACGCAGGTCCTCACCGGACATGGTTGTTTCGGGAGGTTCCTGCACCTAATCGGGCGGGAGGAAACGCCCGGGTGTCACCACTGCGAGGATCGACCGGAGGACACGGTGGAGCACACTGTGCAGGTCTGCTCCGCTTGGGCGGAGCAACGCCGTGTCCTCGTAGCGGCGATCGGCGGCGGCGACCTCTCGCGTCCGGCCCTGGTTCAATCCATGGTCCGGAGCGAGACGGAATGGGACGCCGTCACCTCCTTCTGCGAAGCAGTCATGCTAGCGAAGGAGGTGGCGGGACGTGAGAGGGAGAGAACCTCACGTCCCAGCCGCCGCGGGAGACGCACCGGGCGTCGGGGGCCACGTGGTGGCCCCCGGCCACCGTAGACGCGGGCCTGTGGACGGTGAGCTATGGGCTAGCTCGCCGTCCGTCCGTCTTATGACGACAGGCCGTGTCGACGGCGCGTTCGTGTTCCACGCGCGCCTCAAAGAGAGTCAGCAAACAGGAAGGGGTCCGTAAGGGCCGACGCCTGCCAGGGTTGCGGGACTGTTCGAAAGAGATACCGCGGCCCTGGAACATAAAGGGCAAAGGAAGGAACATGGATGGGTTTTAGTCAGTAGAAGTCTGACACTCCCTCCTGCTCAGCCCAGAGCGGGAGGGGTTATTTGATGATTTCCCATCGGTAAAAAAAAAAAAAAAAAAAAAAAAAAAAAAAAAATGGTAACCATATTTTTATACGTTCGAACCCGCGGTGGGGTCGTGATTTTGGCGGAAAATTAACGGAACTATACTTAAAATCAATCAGGGTTTATAGAACTATGCTTAATACAATTCCGCGGTTTTAAAACACTGAAAATACTGTGAGATGCTATGACGTCATATAGGAAGTTAATTTCTCACGTTCGAAATCGCGGTGGGGTCGTGGCGTTGGCGGCAAATTGATGGAACTATGCTTAAAATCAATCAGGGTGTATAGAACTATGCTTAATAAAACTCCTCGGTGTTAAAACATTGAAAATACTGTGAGATGCTATGACGTCTTATGTGAAGTTAGCATCTCATTTTCAAAATTGCTATTTTGACGATAAAGCAACAGAACTATTGTTACAATCAATCAGGAGGTATAGAACTATGTTTAAAACAACATCTCGATTCTGAAAAACCTTTAATATGATGAGATGCTGCGATGTCATTATGTGGAGTTGGCATCTCATTTTCAAAATTGCTATTTTGACGGTAAAGCAACAGAACTATTGTTACAATCAATCAGGAGGTATAGAACTATGTTTAAAACAACTCCTCGACCGTGAAAAACCTTTAATATGATGAGATGCTGCGATGTCATATGTGAAGTTGGCATCTCATTTTCAAAATTGGATTTTTCAGGGCAAATGAATTGAACAATCGTTATAAACTATCAGGAACTTTGGAACTATGCTGGATGCAAGCAGAACTCAAGTTATTTGTTGAGATGCTAATACTTGAGATGCTAAGTTCACAGTGACGAGATTGTGGAATCTGTGGGAACCCAGCTCTCGGATTCCATAAATCTTAGATCCCTCTCAGCAACCGAAACCTATAAGTATTTGGGTATGTCGGAAGCGCTGGGCATCAATGTTGCTGACATGAAGCAATCGTTGAAGGAACGCTTCTTTGGCCGCCTGAAAAAAGTATTTAATAGTCTTTTAGCAGGCGGAAATAAGGTGCGTGCCTTCAACGGTTGGGTCATGCCGGTTTTGATGTACTCTTTTGGCATACTGAAATGGACTCAAACAGAACTAGACGCCCTGGATAGGAAGGTCCGTACATTGTTGACGGCATATCGAATGCATCACCCACGTTCTTCGGTTATGAGACTGTATATCCCGCGGAAGTGTGGGGGTCGAGGATTTTTAAACGCTAAGACTCTCCACAATCGCGAGATATGCAGTCTCAGGGAATATTTCCTAGAAGCCGACGTGGGGATGCATCGAGATGTGGTCGCGGTGGACAAGGGCCTCACCCCGCTCTCCTTGGCTAAAGAGAACTGGCGCAAACCTGTAGTGCTTGACACTAACGACCGCAGGGAGGTATGGCAGAGTAAGGAGCTTCACGGACGCTTTTTCCGGGCCCTGCACGGGCCCGATGTAGACCTGTCAGCGTCCGTAGCCTGGCTACGCTCCGGGGACTTCTTCGGAGAAACCGAAGGTTTTGTCTGTGCGATTATGGATGAAGTTATGATGACGAATAACTACCGGAGATTTATTGTGAAGGACGGCACGGTTGACATATGTCGGGCATGCCACCGTCCAGGTGAATCAATCCGTCACATTATCTTTGGGTGTTCTCGTTTGGCTAACGGAGAGTACTTGCATAGACACAACCTTGTAGCCAGGATTATCTATCAGCAACTTGCTCTAAAATACAGACTTGTGGAATCGGAAGTGCCGTACTATAGGTATGTGCCCGACCCATTTCTCGAAAATGGCAATATCACATTGTACTGGGATCGATCCATCATCACTGACAGGACTATTTTAGCCAATAAGCCTGATATAGTGGTGGTGGATCGATCAGAGCGGCGCGCAATGATTGTTGACATAACGGTCCCGCATGATGAGAACCTCGTGAAAGCCGAGAAAGATAAGCAAATAAAATATCTTGACTTGGCTCGCGAGGTTGTCGACATGTGGGATGTGGACTCAGCGATCATTGTGCCGATAGTCGTATCAGCCCATGGCTTAATTGCTAAGAGCCTCGATGAATACCTGAGGAGGCTCTCGCTAGGCAGCTGGATCAAGGGCTTGATTCAGAAAGTAGTACTCCTGGACACGGCTCGTATTGTTAGGAGGTTTCTCTCTCTGGAGCCCTGACCACCGGTAGCTTGGACCCTGTTCCCGATACCGGCGGGCAACAATTTTTTATATTTTTAAATGTTTTTTATATTGTTTTTTTTTTAAGGAATATTTAAAAATGTAATTAGTTTGTAAAAATATGAATAAAGGAAATAATACTTACAATATTCAGGAAATACAAAGAAATAATTAAAGGGCAATTATGATCAAATATGCAAGAATTCAAAGAAACATTATTTATTTCAAGGCACGATTTTAAGGTAGTACCAGTGTTGTGGTCCAGTGCCTGGAACAGTTTTAGTTTAATACTTTGAATTCGAATCGAAAAATTAGTATTTTGCAAATAATCTTTGTTCGCAGTATTTGATCTAGATCACCTTCACTATCGGTTAGTGAAGTAAAACAGGGTGATGTTGTTGGTTAAGAAGCGGGTTCGATTCCTGGTTATTTTTTTTTATTTCAAAAATATCGGTTTACTAGCTGTTGCCCGTGGCTTCGATCGCGTTTTGTTCGGAAATTATGCCACGGGCACGTTGTAAAAATAGCCTGTGGCACTCGGGGATAATGTAGCTTACTATTAGTGAAAATATTTTCCTATCGGTTCAGTAGATTCGGAGCTTTTGTTTTATTACCCTCATTTAAATTTCAAAATAACAGTTTTTTACTGAATGCGTATGAAAGTAGATATACGAATATGAATTTTCCGCGTGGGCGTTGATGGCCAAATCCGAAACTATGAGGAATAGCGAAAAATGCTCGAAGGAGTCTCGAGCCCGATTTTGATGACATCTAAACCTGCATATTAAATTTTTGAAAAATCAATATTCCTGGCCAGGAATCGAACCTGCTGGTTTTGAAAAAAAAAACACTATTTTACACCATTTGATAGTGTCGCTAATAAGGGTCAAATTCTGGCGGCAAACTTAAGAAAAATGTTAAATTTTATGTTTTTTCATAATTTAAATAAATTTTCTTGATTGAAGACACCCACAGCGCAGTTGATTTTCACAACATTATGTTCTAATTAAAATTTTGTTGACTCTTCGTGGCCAAAGGTCACGGTAAAAGAAAAAAAATCGTAGACAATTGAAATTAGAACTAACAAGTGAGTTAGCGCCAATTTAATAGTGATTTTGTTCGACGATATTTTATCAAAATTGAAGTAAGTATCTCCTTTACTTTGCCGTACTTAGGTCATTATTTCCCAGAATTTGATCCTTATTAACGACACTATCAAATGGTGTATTTTTTTTTTTCGAAGCCGGCAGTTTCGATTCCTAATAGGAATATTGATTTTTCAAAAATCGAATGATGCTGTTTTGGTTTTCATCAAAATCGAGCTCGACCCTCCTTTGAGCATTTTTAGATATTCCTTATAGTTTCGGATTTGGCCATCCACGCCCACTTGGAAAATTCACCTTGTATATGGTACAATTAACAAAAACAATTTTTTTTTTTACTGTCTGTTTGTTCCGGCTAATCTCCGAGACGGCTAGACCAATTTTGACGGGTTTTAAGGTGCGGTCAAATCGAGTGTACCGGAGTAGCCGCGGAAACCGGACTTAGCTCATCTAGTCAGCAGGTATCCATACTTCGCCGCTCGGTTTGCCTCTCTAAAGGTACAGTAAAATAAAAAACAATAAATTCTCAACATTAATTTATTTACACTAACAACTAAAACTATAATCTTATAACATAATTTATTAAACATAACAGAAATGCATTGTTTTAATACATAGAATTTTATGAGAATATACTAACGAACGCTTTACAAACGTTCGACACAAATCGTGATAGATAAAATACGACCATGAAGTTTCATGTGCTTTAAATATATAAATTAAAAAAAAAAAAAACTGAGCAATCCCACAAAAAACAAAACAAAAAAAAACAATTATTATTGACGCATCGGCTTGATCCTTGATGGACAGAGAGAAAGAGATGTCACTGGCTTAGTTTATGTGCGGACAAAGGAAATAAATGCGTCATCGGCTCAGGTGGTCTAAAATTACTCGTAGGTACTAGGTACTTTAATATTATGAATTAGGTACGTTAGAATTCTTAAAAGGGTCACAAAGTGACAACTATTACTAATAACTGCTTCCGTGACCATCTTAATTATTTTAACGTGATTCATACTAATATCATTGATGTGTGGTCATTCCCAAATCAGAAATTTATTTAAGTTACGGGGATTGAATTATTTGGCCTGCCGAATTTCCGCCATTTTATTTTATCTACAAAATGGCGGCCACGCATAAAACATTACAAACACGTTTTGTATGTAACAAACTCTTCAAATGTGTCACGTTTCCGAGATATAAGCTATCAAAAGTAACAATATTCGCTATCAGTACAACTTTTAGTTTTAGCTAGGCTTCATACAAAAATACTCCAACGCCTTTTGCAGGACCTTTTAACCAGACGAGTCACCGTTAAAGATCGGATCAGAAATAATTGAAATTATATAAACCAAGAGGAAGTTGTCCAAAAAAATAAAAGGTTGACAACAGAACAGTATAATAAAATATTATGTATTTAAAGCAGCCAAGAGGTAATATTCTAAATCTAAAATTATGTCTCACTTAATTTCGTCCTAAAAATCTTTAATACCATAATATTGTCTTTAGACCCGTTTGAACCACAACTCACTTAATGCGTTTAACGTTACACGCTTACAAAACATCATTTTGTCTTTTTTTAATACTACTAGAAATTTCTCCAGTATCGTGGGTGCGTCTACAAACATTTAAAGTTTAAACTTGCATACACAAACAGCCAGACCCGAAGCAACTACCTGTAGGCCATAAAATAATTATTCCGTGCGGGACTCGAACACGCAGCGCAGCAGCCAATGGGGGCTATCGCGTACCTATGAATTCGCCGCTAGAGTAGCGCGGGGGCACCGAAATGTCAGATGTCATAAATTGTTCGCGCGTTGGTTTTAACACGTTTTTTACAAATATTCACGATTTTGGTCTAGATTGAGCCATTCCTGATTAATTATGACTTGAAGATTTTAAGTAGCAACTTAGAATCTTAATTGTCAGTACTTGGGAGGTAAAATGATTTTGCGCGCTAATTTTAGGGAGAATATTGTAAATATATGAACCTGAAGTTTACACTATGTTGTAATACGTAATAAAAAGTTATTGGTACTATAAAGTATAAAATAGAATTATTGACAGGACCCTTATCGACAGTGGCGCCATCTGGCGAGCTCTAAACCGATAGCCCCTCATTGCTCAACGACTGCGCTAATTTCTAACCATGCCTTCGAACTACAGTACTTTCACAGTTATTATGCCTTGTGACTGGGACTGTATCTTCTTATTTATTTTTTGACTGAAACTTATGTACAGACGCCAGCACATCTAGCTACTCAAAACTTTCAAAGTTTCCCAATCAACCTTGAACCTTATGCTTTCGCGATAAAGTTGAAAATCTATTCAAGAAATTTGACAGATTGTAGTAGCTTGATGTGCAGTTACTTTGACAATTCGAAAGTGCCTTTTATTTATTTAATACTCACACTTCAAGCACAAAGTACAGACGCTTACTTAATGCCATAAACATTTTCTACCAGTCAACCTTTGGGTGATGCAGACACACACAGTGGTAGGTGTATGTAAACTACAAGAATTTAATGGATAAATTGAAACAAATGTTTTAAGTTTAAACTTTGTTAGCGCTATACGTAACTATTTAGTGATTTGTGGTGGAAATGGGCCTTGCAGTTTAATTTTAACCAAAAATACGAACGAAATAAATTAATATCAAAATTCCTTTGGAATAACAAATACATTAATATTTGAGTTAGGTACGTCCCCTATTACAATAGCTGGCGAAATGTGGGTGTACTATAACTATTACACCTCTGTCTACTACTCCGGGGACTACAGGCGTGAAGTTATGTAGAGAGAGGCAAAAAATATGGATTTTACCATTCTTAATGGCATTGTAAGTGGGTATGTGAATATGTATTATAAATGCAAAAGTGCGTATACTTGAAAAATAAAAATAATGTGTGTTAAAAGATCCTTCACGAAGCCGAAAGACACTTGTTTTCCCCGTCAGGGCTATCTTTTTTTTTGTTCTGGATCATACCTGGGAACCTTCTAGTTATGGAGATATTGGGGGTCAAAGTTCCAACTGTTTCACAAGTTTTTAATGTTATAATTTTACTTTAAACAGCTCCACGACCCCCGTACTATTCAATGCATCCATCAGCACAATGTTTTGAGTGCATTACATTGAGTCCTACCGTAAACAGTGATTAGACACCCAAAAAAAAAGTCATTTTCCAACAATAATTTTTGCGTAAAGTTACTTAGTTTGATGTACAGAATGCTTGGCTGACGGCATCGTGGAGGGCCCGTTAACACCGTGTATAGTAGGTACAATTCTGAAGGCCTACCGCAGACCACAGCTGCTTTCTATGTTGTTTTTAAAGGCAACTGACGACAAAGGAGCCACCAATTCAGCATTTTATTCGAGTTACATATAAACCTATCGTTTGACGAGTGGTAGTGGTAACGGTAGATCCCGAGTTCTAAGATGTGGCTTATAATCTAGTTCATCATCTGCCTGGCTTTTCCCAACTATGTTAGGGTCTGCTTCCAGTCTATCCAGATGCAGCTGAATACCAGTATTTTATATGGAGCAACTCCCTATCTAACCTCCACAACCCAGTTGTAACTGGGTAATACGATAGCTCTTGGTAAGACTGGTTGTCAAACTTTCGGGCCACTGACTATCTGAAACTGTCAAAGATCTACAGTTGACAGCTTTGTCCTTTCTGATGCACGGAGGAAACTCGGTGTGTATTGGGCGGTCACCCATCCATTCCAAACCGAGTCAGGCGCATTACTTTGTGTAATTTATTTCATAATTTCCGCTCTCAAAACGGTGAATTTATACATCGAGAGGAAGCCGGCATGTCTTAGAATTAAAAATTCGAAGACATGTAACATCTACCAACCGGCACTGGGCCCCCGTGGTGGATTATAGGCCATTCCCTCTCCCCTCAGAGAGGAGGCCGTGTGTCCCAGCAGCGGGACCGTGATACGCTGATTATGTTTATGCTTCAGTTTGGAGTTCTTGCCAGTCACCATCAGAATTGTACCTACCTTGTTTCTACTATTATGTCTGTTAGTTCTAGCATAAGGGACGGTTCACATTAAAGGTATGCTGCCACCCCCCCACTAGCCCTACTGCTAGGGTAAATGCCAATGGCAGACATAAGCATGTAAAACCAAATATTTTTAAAAGAGTAACCATGGAGTTAATTGCTGGTTCTTCTGAATAGGAATCGACCAACCCGAACCGTGCACCTATTATTTGTTAGGGGTCCGTACCAGAAGGGTAACCAACAGGATTCTTATTACTAAGCCTCCGCTGTCCGTCCGTCTGACTGTCAGCGGGCTATATCCGTAATAGGTAGACAGTTGAAATTTTCAGTGTATATTTCTATTGCCGCTATAACAAGAAATGGGCTTCCATGCTACAATGGTACGGAATCCTTCATAGGCTAGTCGAACTCACACTTGGCCAGTTTTTGTTACCTTTTATTAGTGCTCACGTAGGCCTATGTGAAATAAAATATTTACATTTTGAGTGGTTTCGTTCATTCCATTATCAGCGACCAAGCCAGATCAGTTTGCGGTAGAACTGTGCGCTCGCACCGGCAAAACATTCGCAAAAAAATATTTCTCTCCATCTTCTTTTAGTTGATATCTTTTATCGAATCAGACATGGTTTTGTGCGAATACTTTGCCAATGCCGCGTTGGCGTGAAACGGTAGGTTGGTATTCCACGGCGCCTCTTGAAAAATTCGTTTTGGAGTTTTATCCATTTCTTCGGGGCCTCTTTTGTTAATATACCTTTATTGTAACCAGTCCCTTAATCATATTTATATCTAAGTCGTAACAAGTCTCATGTAACATCTCTTCTTCAGCATTTCTCATGTGATGTAGTCTGTATCAAACATATTTGTTATGCTACTACTGTTTATTCTCAATAACCAGTTTTTCCGTCCGGTATAAGTCTCCTACGATGATCTGAAAACAAAAACATGAGTTTGATAATAAAATCATTGCAGAATATACTAATTTAAGGGGTTCGATTCTTATATGAAGCGTGGCCTGCTTAACTTCTGATATTTTATTTAATTTTCATTTAGCTGTTGCCTGCGACTATCGTTCCCGTGAAGATATTACCCTTTTTTGAATCGGATTTTTTTAACAATTACAAGGGTTTTCATTTTTTTCCATGGAACCCTAATTACTTTTCTAAAATAAAAGTACCCTATGTTAGACATTATAACATCAGCTACCTGCTAGTAAAAGTCCCGTCAAAATCGGTCCAGCCGTTTCAGAGATTAGCCGGAACAAACAGACAGACCGACAGACAAAAGTGGCAAAAAATTTGTTTTTGTTATATGTGCCGTATATATTTCCATATACGCATTCCTTAAAAATGCTGTTATTTTTTTTATTACAAACAGACACTTCATTTTTATGTATTTGTATAGATATTGTGGCCATGCATAAAACCTGTTTTAATCAATAGCTGGTAGCAAACAAATTTTATATGAGACAAAATCTTCGAAAGCGTCACATTTCCGAAATATATGCTATCAATGTTTTGCCAATGGCGAAGATTGTAACTTTGATGCCATAATCTTTGATGCTTTAAAAGATTTTACAATACCATGTTTGTCTTGATGTCGGCTACTGATTAATACAGGTTTAATAGGTACATGGCCGCAATTATGAATAAATAATAAATTAATTAAAATGGCGGAAGTGAGGCAGGCCAAATTATTGAAAGTCCTTTACGCGTTTTCCAGCAGGGAAATGCAGATAAAGAAGTCAATAAATTACAGTCACTAAAAGTACAGAAAGATTATTTCTATTTTCAACTTTATTCTAATCTAGACAAGGTTGATGTTAGCAGACAACGACGCTTAATTTACACAGGTGTTTCTTACTCACATTCTTTTACAATTTACCTACCATTAAAGAAACTGCTGTATCATTTTTATATTTTTTTTTATTGCAAAATGGTCCTTCTCTTGACCTTGATCAGGCCTGATCATTATTATCTCGTTCCTAAACCTTTTCCCAACAATATTGGGGTCTACTTCCAGTCTAACCGCATTCAGCTGAATACCAGTATTTTACATGGAGCGACTGCCTATCTGACCTCCACAACCCAGTTAGTACTGAGTAATGCGATACCTCTTGACACTTGGCAGGACAGGTTGTCAGACCTGCAAGCTTCTGAATGTCAAAGATCTATAAATGACAGGAGCAATGGCTAAATATGCTTTCAGAGGCACGGAGGATACTCTGTATGTAATAGATGGTATCGCATCTGCAGGCCGTCCTTGGAAACCGTAGCTCGACGACCAGTACGGGTTTTATTACAGTCACAAGCCTATAAGCATACATACATGAAAATATATTTCTTTTCTTTAATCCCATTTTAGCCTGGAAACCTTTTTGTTCTCATTGAAAATTTCCATTTTTAATTATTTTCAGTTGTAAAAAGCAGTGATAGCTTATTGGTGACCATCGGACTGCCAAGTCATCGGGTCTCGAGTTCGAGCCCAAGACACGCACCTCTGATTTTTCAGTTTTATGTGCGTATTGTATAATTATCACTTCCTTCAGTGAAAGGAAACATTGTGAGGAAACAAAAACAGCATGCCCGAGTGATAATTCTCGACGGCATGTAGGTAAAGTCAGAGGCCCATGGGCGGCATGAAAACTCTGACACCAAGTTAGACAAGACCACACGAAGAAGAAAATAATATGTCATACCTGTCTTCTTATGATAGCAAGGTTCTCCATAGCGAAGTCGTATTGTGTCTTAATTTGTTTTGGTTCAGTTAGTGTCTTGTTGTCTTTGAACCCATCTTTTACTCTTCTCAATGCGTAGGCCCTGAAAATTGTAGAAGAAATATGATAAGTAGGTATCAATATCACTGGTACCGAGTAATAGAGAAGTATGCAAGAATAAGACATGCTCCGCGAACCCCAAATAAATTGGTGTAAGGGCAGGAATTATTCTCCTGCCTGGTTGTGATGGTGATGAGACTGTTGAGGTATCACTTAATGGGAGAGCACCTGACTAAATATTACAGCTTAGAGTACATGGATGAATCTGTCTGTGAAGTCAAGCTGCTGAGATTTTCATCACTGTTAAACTGTGATCTTTATTATTATTGCAATTAGGCTACTATTGTATTGCTTTGTATATTGATAAAAAAAGTAGAAAAATTGCACTTCACAATTCAAATAATCCTTTTTCCTTCATATCATTCCTCACACAATCCATCCATGTTTACTTTGGTCTTCCTTTCCTTCTCGATCCATCAACATTTATTACTCTTTCAGTCATTTAGGATTCATCCCTCCTCATCACATGCCCATACCAAGACAGTAGATTCCCTTTCAACTTTTTTGTTACTGGTCAAACTTTTTCAAACTTAGTCTAAAATACTCATTCCTTACTTTATCTGTTCCTGTCACACCACACATCCACCTCTACATCCTCATCTCCGCTACATGCAATCTTTTTTCATTATTATACATTAAAAAATAATTATACAATATATTAACCCAAAAAAAACTACAAAATGAAGTCAAATTAGAATTTTAGAGGGCAAACCAATAAAAAAGATTATCACAACCTTGGCAGGGGTGCTAATTTGACCGAAAATAAGTTCATAACATTTGTTGATAACATTATCAGTATCAAAACAAATGTTATGACATCATGATATCATATCTATTCTTGACAATCCTCTTAGATTATATCATTGTTTTTAATCAGTAATTTAATAGGATAAAAGTGCAGTTTTACAAAAATAAAAATGTGGAGTTCTTATTGACATAACCATATAAAAAAGGAGTATAAAAAAAAGGTTTGGGTAAGATGCGATAAACCATAACATTATGTTTGTCTTACAACCAAGGCTCGAGAAAAGAGTTTGTGGAAGGAATTGGGTTAACCCTTTGCCCAGGAGTTGGACAATAAAGGAAAACAAAACTATGGCTCCTCTGTTGTAAACATAATAAAATAAAATAAATAGTGAAAAAAAAAGAAAAAGAGAAATCATTAGAAAATCATAAAGTATCATTGAATTCATTAAATAATCATTCAAAATAAATAAACATCACAATAAAACACATTCAAAAATATTAAACATAGAGGTATGTTAAGTACCCATAGTCTTGAAAAATCACATTAACTTTTTCGTCGTTTTTTGTTCTTGCTTAGATGAACAGAAATCCACTGCATAAATATAGGGCTTGCAAGGTTGCACGAGACAGCACTTAAAATGCTATTACTGGAGCGTCTCAAACTTTGCCAAAAGGAGGCGACCCGAGTTATGTTTAAGTCCATGTAATAGGGGGTGAGCCTATTGCCACTCTGTGGCTGCTACTGAGAGATCCTTGATCAAAAACTCAATAACACATTGCCTGACCTGGGAATGTGTTATTGCTCCTCATGCTCAGCAGTCGTGATGTATTGGAAATAACAATTTAATTATGTTTTTAGAAACAATACAAGGACTTGATGTCCTGGCTCTTAATTGTGCGTACAGTTTGGTTAGTAATAATAATAGCTTGATGTAAGTAGCTGAGATTATAAGTAGTACCTGATATTATTTATTTTCATAATGTTATCCTGCGCATTTTATTATCATAAAAAAAACGTTATGATTATGAATTAAAGATGTATGACTGTATGCCTATGTAAAGTATTTGAATATATATTTATAAAATCGCGTGATGTTATTCTCGTTTTTTTTGTTTTCATTAATTAGCAAGTACGGTACTGTAACCTTATATTTTTTTGTGCCAAAAGAGGTTATGTAATTTGAATTAATTTTGATTAGCAAGTACGGTACTGTAACCTTATATTTTTTTGTGCCAAAAGAGGTTATGTAATTTGAATTAATTTTATAAAGTTTACCTGAAGTTATAATTGGTAAACTTGTCAGCTTCCCTCAGGAGCAGTTTGTACATCGCCAGAATTTGCCGTTTTGTTACTCCTGAAGACATTTTTTAATGTTTTTCTTACTCAGATTCACATTCACAATTTCACAAGGATTTTTTTCCGAAACGACAACGAGTAATTTGTAAATATGAACGCGTTACGTTTCACGAATAGACGGTTCTAATTGTTTAGGAATTGTGACGAAAGTGTGTCAATATACTCCTTAAGTTTTAAACACTTTTATTTTACCTTGAGTGTTTCTGTTTCGTTTTGTTCATTTTAATTTTTTAACTCAGCATATAGAAGAGAATATAAAAAAATAAAATAAAGTTATTGTTATTTGCGTGGAGTGAATTGGATTTTTCCGACACAGTTGCCAAGTAATTATTTTTATCTTCTTAGTAATTAATACTGTTTATAACTGTTTTTTTTTTTACGGAGGAAAATAAAATAAAAGATGAAAAAAAGCTTTATTATCGCTTCAACGCGAAGCCTTAGTAATGCTTCAAAAGGAGAGTTATATGTAGGAAAGTGAAAGAAGCTATAATGAATAATAGAATTCAAATGAGTAATCAAAGAATCACATCACAGTTTATTTTTAATGATTTTTGTTTATCATCACACTGATTGATCGCGAAAGCTATAATTTATATTTACAGCATAGTTTCTGTTTCCCAAAAGAACTACCAAATATTTTGACAAGTGATGTGGTAAGAAAATCATCATGACTTGGCAACACTCCGAACTTTTTACAAATGGCTGCTGCAGCTGAATCAAACTTAATGTGATAGTCTGTTTTCATTGTAAAATAATAATTTAATTAATTGTTAATAGTGTTAAAGTGTTTGAAAATACTAGCATAACCTTTTATTGTGTGAATCTCGTTACTTCTAGTGCGTAGTGGCTATTTAAAGGTGAGTAATTTGAAGAAACACGACATTTTTGACGATATTGTTTATTTATATTTAAAATTTTCGTCTTTATTCGGACTGCACGACGTCCTAGATTTCAGGAAGGATTGCTAACTTAATTATGAACGTATACCTGTGGTGTTAACTTGCGCAATATAAGAAAGTTCGTCCTATCGAGGTTAAGCATGTCATTATTAAATCATAATATTATTACCTACTTCTGTTACGATTTACGATGTATTTTTTCCACTAAGTCATGTGATAATATTATGTCTAAAATAATTCTACAACATTCTATACTTACTCAAGAAACAATATAACTCATATTTTTTATCCATTTCAAACAAATTGGTCACTTTTCATAGAACGCAATTTTTTGCGTGTGTTGTCACGAAAACTTTATTATTTCAAACACAATGATAAATTGCACTTAATTAGGTGTAGTATTTAAAGAGTTACACACATAAAGAAGTGTGTGATCATAATTTACAAACTCATTTGGAATTCTAATAGGATTTCATTCATAATAGGAGCCAGATGCGACTTATCTTTTATTCATGAAATATGCAATAAATTATACCTAGGCTGTTCGACCATTGTAATCGCAACAATTATGTTTAGAAAACTATAAAAAAGTTGATATAATTGGTCTCAGGTGTCCAGAAAATTATGTTTCTCAGAATCTACTGAAGGCTTTTTTCCTGTAATATGCACATTAACCACTATTCCTAGAATTAAAATTTAATTTTTATAAACTTTAGTAGGATGGTAGTATGACTCTTGGACAGTATATTAGTCACTTGGTGAGGTAGGCAGTGTGTCTCTATTCTACTACAACTTGTGTGTCATTCATTTATTGTACTTAGACTTTAAAACCATTGTAAATAAACAATTATAAGTTTAGAAAACTATAAAAGTAAAACTGAAAATGGAATTTTTACCATGTTTAGTATTTGTTTTGAGTTCCCGAATATCCTGTTTTCAGTGACCATGTCAGTTTTTAATCTTATAAAAAGTAGACAAAATTGATCTAAGATGACACTGTAGAAGTTTCTGTATTGATCAAGTTATTATAATCATGTACATTTTTTAGTAGGTCACTATAGTGACAGACTTATATATCTGGATATCAACACTATTGTTGGTAAACTTAAGTCGACACGGGGTAAGGTGTATCTACCTGTTAGATGTAGACACAAAATAGCTAGGCTATTAGCTTTTAATATTCACTCAGACATATGTAGTATGTCGAAGTTTGGTTATATTATTAATACTGCGACTATTAGTGATAATACTAATGTACAGGTGACCTTAAATGAGTATAGCATTAGTGCTATAAATGTTTACAAACATTGTACTGAGGAGGATCCATGTGTCACCGTGGAAAATTCTCAATTAGGGTGTAGTAGTGATAGGGTCTTGTTATCTGGGGATGGCACCAGAGTCTCCTGCCTCACTCCAGATATTAGTAGTAATTTAAACTAGGAAGTGAGACAACAGATGGTACCATTAACAATATTGTTAATCCTACCAACAGCAAGGTACCTTCTTGCACTCAATTAGTTAGTAAAAAAGGGCCTCAGCAGAACACCTTAAAATTATTCCACCAAAATATCCAAGGCATTTCTTCGAAATTATTAGAAATTGAATTGTTTTTAGAAAAAAGTATGTTTGATATTATTTGTTTTACTGAACATTGGCTAAAGGATTACCAAATGCTTATTAATTATGATAACTATACGGTGGGTAGCTGCTTTAACCGTAAATCTATGCTGCGTGGAGGTTCCCTAATATTAATAAGAAAATGTGTTAAATATAAGCAACGTAATGACATAGTAGGTCTCTCGGTTGAACATTGCGTCGAACTGTCCTGTGTTGAGCTGGATAAGCATGTAATTATGTGTGTGTACAGACCCCCAAATTATCAAAACTTTTCCTTATTTGAATCAATAATGGAAGATGTCTTGGCAAAACTTTCAGCCAGTAATAAATCTGCAATTGTTTGTGGTGATTTCAATATCAATATTTTAGAAGAAAATTCCAATAGCAGTCTCAATGCTGCCATGCAACCAAGTTTCACCAGTGTAACAGTGGTGAAAAACTTAAACTTATTTAGGTACCTGTGATTCATAAAACAATACATTGTGATTATTATGTAGTGTAGTCATATCCTGTAAAATTATAGTAGTTTACTCTGTAGGTACAGAATTGTATGTAAATGTTCTTTGAGTCATATTGCACCATTATTTAGCTTATAAATTGGTTTGCTATTGTATTTGGCACTACCATGATCCTTTACCTTCAAAAATTATAAATGCATGTAGGTATTCACTTCTGGGCAATGGCTTCCTTCCTCTTCTCATTCCCCACGCCCAGGGGTATAAATATAAATAATAATTATTTTTTGGTTCCCATAAAATTATCAAGAAGCTATAACTCGAAAACTATGAGGAAACATGGGACATATTCGGATACCCCGTGGGGGAACCTAATTTTTTTTTACGATGTCGCTTCTTGGAGTGTGACAACAGGGTGGCCGGTATATTCTTGGGCCAATTTATAGAAGGTATGGCAGCATGATTCTAAATTGCTATAATACAGCTGCATTTGCTTAGACCTTACATTACCAGAAACTGTTAAAAACCAGTGTGTTATACATGCAGCAACTGCCGGGCAGACCTCCACTATTCATTTACGAGTACTTGCTAAAATACAAACCTTTGGTAAGACTTGTCACTGTCAGACTTTCATGGCTTCGGAATAACAGTACTGTTCAAACTTTATGGCGGCTCGGAAGTTAGCTACAAGTAGGACTGCATCGCCCTGGCAGGCATAGGTCCTATCGGACCCCTTCCCGTTTGCTGACATCTCTTTGAGGCGCGCGTGGAACACGAACGCGCCGTCGACACGGCCTGTCGTAAGACGGACGGTCGGAGGGACGGACGGTGAGTTAGCCCATTCCATGTCCACAGGCCCGCGGCGGCTTTACGTTAGGCTGCCATCAGACGGACTGCATCGCAGCAACCGCGCGCAGTCGATATACTCAACTGCATGCAGTTGTACCTTCGACTTCGTTCAGTCACGATATAAATTTCACGCGGTCGGATACAGTCGTGTAGTACCCACGCACGCTGTCGATCGCTAACCGCATACAGTTACTAACTGCACACTAAATGTTAGCAATGGACAGCGTGCGTCGACACTACACGACTGTAGCCGACCGCGTAATGTTGAAGCCACGACTGTATGCAGTCAATATTGACTTCACACGACTGCAGCCGACCGCGTGAAGTTGATAGCATGACTGAACGAGGTCGAGGGTACAACTGCATGCAGTTGAGTATATCGACTGCGCGCGGTTGCTGCGATGCAGTCCGTCTGATGGCAGCCTAACGTAAAGCCGCCGCGGGCCTGTGGACATGGAATGGGCTAACTCACCGTCCGTCCCTCCGACCGTCCGTCTTACGACAGGCCGTGTCGACGGCGCGTTCGTGTTCCACACGCGCCTCAAATAGATGTCAGCAAACGGGAAGGGGTCCGATAGGACCTATGCCTGCCAGGGCTGCGGGACTGTTCGAAACAGATACCGCGGCCCTGGAAGGAACATGATATCCCAATCGAAAAAAAAAACAGTAGAACACATTTTCAAAATCAGCCGAGCGCAGAGGCAGAGGTCCCATTCGTCTTGACTGAATAATGCGCGGACCGTTACTCGTAGCCAACTTCCGAGTCGCCATTAAGTTTGAACAGAGCTTATCATCATCATAACAGGGACCAACGTCTTTGCAAAGCCGTTGATCCTCTCGGTATGTACCTACGTAATGGATGGTCACTCATCTTCGGATCGACCTCGGCAAACGCAGCTTAACCTTCGATCGATCCGTCCGACTGTTATTATTAAGCGACAAGTCCTTTGTATGTGGTACTAACGCGCTCAATGACGGTCGACCACTTAACACCCTTACGCACTGAGTGATAAGGTTGAACAGTTTCCGTGCGTTCAAGCGTTTTGCCATTATTGGAATCAAATAACATCATCATCATTTCAGCCGAAAGACGTCCACAGCTAGACATAGGCCTCCCACAAGTGTCGCCACATTGAGCGGTCCCGAGCGACTCGCATCCAGCGTATAACATATAAAATATAACAGCTCCCAACTAAGGACCCATTAATATTAATGATAATATTTATCCGTGGTCCTAGGCAACTGGGTATAACCCTGTTGTAAACATCTCTTCTCTTTGATGACTATTGGCTTTGTTTCGTTCTGTCTCCTGCTGATATAGAGAACTAGAAATTATGTTTTTCCCAATCCTCCGCTATTCTTTTCTGATTAATTTCGTTACGGGATCCAAGACAGTTAAATTGTTTCTCTGGAACTTTGTCGAGCTTCATTTTCTCGGCGCTTTTCCGGTGGTCGCTACTTTTTATTCTGGCGCACAGGAGTTGCAGTGGTTTCGGAATAGTGTGGAGGGAGGTGGTGCGACTTTCGGTGAGGGCGATGGTACATACCCCACCGCACCGATCAGATATTGTTCTAACATTCAATAAAACATTAAAACTCTGTAACATTCATGCGGCCACGGGCTATTTTTACGTGCGCATTAGCAATGGGTGCATGACGCATCCTACAACCCACATCTATTAGCAACATCTTTTATTTCTTAGAAGATAATGTCTATTTTAATACTAACCGTACATGTTTTTGTTATCTCTTTACCATCTGTTTATTGGATTAGCTGACTCGAGCTGGCGCAAAGCGAGTTCGCAGTATTACTTATTAAATTTTTTATTACAGTCCTGCCCGTTTTCGGCCATTGCGGCCAAACTCAGTGCGAACTAGCCTCTGACGTATGAAATATGCTATATGTATGCATCTGAGGAGCCTGTGGCTAAATAAGAACAGCCGCTGGGGTCGATCTTTAGGTTAATTCGCGCTTGCTTGGGTTTGTTCATGGATGGGTCACCACCCATACATACCGAGTCCTCCGTGCCTCGAAAAGCATATTAAGCCATTGCTCCCGGCTAACATTTGTAGACCTTTGTCAATTGTCAGTGGCCTGAAAGTGCGACAACCAGCCTTACCCAGGGGTATCGTTTAACCTAGTACTATCTAGGTTGTGACGGTCAGATAGGCAGTCGCTCCATGTAACATACTGGTATTCAGCTGCATCCGGTTAGACTGGAAGCCGACCCAACATAGTTGGGAAAAGGCTAGGGAGATGATGAAGTATGTATCTGCGATGCCTCTGGTACTCCAAATGCCGATTGGCGGCCGAGGCTGCAACTTCAACTCTAGTTGTTTCGTGACTCTGTGAAAGTCAAACTTCACAGTGTACTTTTTATTAAGTATTTTTTCAATGGGCAGGCTAAGTCATCGGACCGTACTGTCTAGCTAGTCTTACGTGTATTGTTTTATTTAGTCAGGTTTAGTTTAGGAACCTACTATAATTTAGGTACTTATGTCATTTCTTAAAATTGTAGGCTTATCATATAAAATCGTATACCACTAAATGGCAACACTAAGTGTTCAATTTCATTAATTCATTCACTATACGTATGACGAGCAAAAGCAAATGGGGAAGGCAACTGTAAATCTAATGGCGCTAGCATAGCTTGTACCGAGCATCATCATTGGTTGAACATCTGTCAATGTCATTTTAAATTTCAAAATAGCTTGACCTCATTGGCTAGATTGGGACTAAGCTATGGACACGCCATCTACAATCAGCTTTGACCGGCCTTCCCCATTGGAACGAGAAAAAAAATAACAGGTGGCGCTTGATCCGTGGTACAATTACAGCCTAGTAAATTGACAAAAACTACTGTAGTGTGGAATCACCTTTACAAGTAGCGTAATAAAGATAAAATTATTTTATGACCGTCATAAAACACGAAAATTTTCAAACGCACATAAGCGTCGTGCCGCACTTGGGCAAAGTATTGAACGACGCACTAATGCGTCCAGCCGCACTGGGTAGTCTTTCTTCAAACGCACATACGCGTTCATAGCACTACACGAAATATTTATTGAACGCGCATGTGCGTTTGCCGCACCGGGCTAGTGAGCTATTTACTTAGCGTCTGCAATTATGTTGCAATTAATTCAGCAGGTAACGCGTTAAGCACAATCTATGACGTTCACATGCTGGGACAGTGTTGCCGGTTTCCTTACGATGTTTTCCTTCACCGTTTTGAGAGCAGTGGTGATGAAATAAATTACACAATAGGTGACTCGCCTGCCTGGGAATTCGAACTCAC
The DNA here is from genome assembly GCA_947578425.1 of Eugnorisma glareosa. Classification (NCBI taxonomy): domain Eukaryota; kingdom Metazoa; phylum Arthropoda; class Insecta; order Lepidoptera; family Noctuidae; genus Eugnorisma; species Eugnorisma glareosa. The sequence continues at coordinate 12,293,804 of OX387985.1, forward strand.
GACCGACAAATCGTTGGTAGCGGCAGTTTCCATTTTGGATGCCCTCCGCCCTAGGGGTAGACCCCTACTGACTAAAACCACACGGTGTTCTTCAACTACCAGGGGCCGGGGTGCTGGAGTACTTGCGCAGTTCGTCACGCTCGTCCGGCCAAGTTCTGGCCCTCATAAACATGCTCTACTACTGACTGCCTACTTTTATCAATAGAAATGTAATGGGTAACTTAGAAACCGATTAATTATTTTCCGGGAAATACAATAATGGTTTCATATTACCATTTTATCAAAAATACCCATTTTGCGGCATTTAATCAGCACCTGAATTGTCCACTATTGTTTTTCAGAAATCCATAACGCTTTTTGGGTTTTGGCCCATAGATAAATGAAATAAAAATTTAACTTATTTTGTTATCCTGTTATATACTGTCGATTGTTATATGCATTTGGACAGTGACAGCGACGAAAAAAATACCAAAAAAAATCTCGTACAAGATGTTATGGAGGAAAGTAAATAGGTTTTTTCGTAAGATTTATTTTGTGGTAAAAAGTAGTTTAATTACTAATGGAGGTACGTACCAAGTTCTCCTTATTTATTCATCATCATCTGTTTTCATTTCCACCTTATCACAACTATCTTGGTGTCAGTCTGTTTGGAAGCATCTGAATACGAGTCTGTTACATGGAGCGACTGCCTATCTAACCTCCACAACTAGACACAAGACTGGTTGCCACATTGCCACCTGGTTGCTTTTCCACATTTCCATTACGAATTTCTCAGTAGCCCGGAGTTTGAAAGTAGGCGGTATGGCCGGTGTGCTACCTCCTCGGAAAGCACATTAAGTTACGCTACGCCTGATGCCGCGTCGGATTGTAGTCCCATTGGACTATGAGAGTGGGGTAGAGAGAGAGACCACCTGTGTTTGTGTACTCACTTGTGCACTAAAATATATGTACTATGTAGATAGTATCCAGGGTGTAACAAGACCCTTCACGATGCCGTCAACCAAGCATTATGTACATCAAACAAAGTAACTTTACTTTTTGTTTGGGGTGAAAAATCACGTTTTACGGTAGGACTCAATGTAACGCATTCAAAACATTGTGCTGATGACTGGATTGAATAGTACGGGGGTCGTGGAGGGGTTTAAAGTAAAAATCTTACAAAGAACACAAGTATTTAAAAAAAAAAACTTGTGAAAAATTTGGAGCTTATACCCCCAGTATCTCCGTAACTAGAAGGTTCCCAGGTATGGTCTAGAACAAAAAAATGATCGCAATGACGGGGAGAACAAGTGCCTTTCGGCTTCGTTTAGGGTCTTGTTACACCCTTTGTGTACTAGTAGTACCCTACAGGCTGATTACGTACCAGTTATTAACATATTGAATTTGTCCGCAGTTAAATCTATGGATGGTGATAAACATTGGTATGACGACGACCGACTGTACCCTTCTGTCTCCAGCAGTGATGACAGCCCCATACTCTCCCACAGGTAACACATTTTTACCAAAATTATAGTATTACTAGCGGCCCGTCCCGGCTTCGCACGGGTGCCTATTGGTTGGTGAGTGTCTTTGTGATCTGGGACAAGCTGTTTCCTCACGATATTTTCTATCATCGTTTTGAGAAAAAAGGAGCCCTTGGCTAAATCATAACAGCTGCTTGGGTCGATCTCCAGGTTAAGCTGACCTTGCCAAGGTTGGTCCGTGGGCGGGTCACCACCTATTACATACTGAATTTCCCCCGTGCCGAAGAAAGCACTTTAAGGTGGAAGCGAATCTCAAAAAGTGACTTTTGCATGAAATAGCTATTGAATGTGATTATATGAACTTGGAGAGCTGTATTGATGATTTGAATGATTATAATTCTGTAACTCCATACGTGTTACTGGCGCGATTCATATTTTCATCAACATACAACCTGACACTGATCTGCAAATTGCAATAAACGTAAGAAAATTTAAATTTCGCGGGCTACCCTTGCGCATCCACCTTAAACCGTTGGTCCCGGCTGTCATTAGTAGATCTTTGAAAGTCGTTACCGGTATTCAGTGGCCCGCAAGTCTGACAATCATTCTTATCAAGGGGTGTCGAATTACTCAGTATTAACTGGGTTGTTGCGGTCAGATAGGCTATCGCGCCATGTTAAATACTGGTATGCAGCTGCATCCGGTTAGAATGGAAGCCGACGCCAACATAATTATGTGGTTGGCTAAAGGCTAGGAAGATGATGATATAGGTACCTACCTAGGTAAAATTCTGGCTGAACTTTTCAGGGATAATAGGCGCGGCTCTATCTATTTCTGGATCTTATAACGAGTTCGCCAGGTGTACACGTAAGATAAACAAATGGGAGGCCGGAGGCTGCTGTTTGAATAAACATTGAGCGTCGAATCGTATAAACGGCAAATTGTTGAGCGTCTTTTACGGACCAGACACTGACTGCCTAGACGTAACCTATCAAATCAACGTGGTAAAGAATCAAAATACCCTCAGTAATCTGTATGGTCGGAACATCGACACGCTTCTGCGGCCGCTGGTAGAAGCGGCATTGTCAACACTTACAATCCAAGAGTATAGCTGCTTACTCGCACTACGACTTACAAATGACACACTAGCTTGTTACGCGGCATTGGTCGGAAATGATCCCACCAAAAAGTTGCAACTGTAGCGTATGACACTTGGAGATAATGTAGCTTCCCATTAGTGAAAGAATTTTCGGAATCGGATCAGTAGTTTGGGAGATTACCCCCTACATCCAAACTAACAAACTGTACCTCTTTATAGTATTAAAAAAACTTTTTTGCAAAAAATAAAACCGACTTCAAAAACAAAAAAATACGTGGAGAAATAACTTTAGTTTCAGAAGACAGTGGCAAAAAAACTCAATCGATTAACAAAAGTCACCGACTTCTGAAGCTAAAGTTATTTCTCCACGTTTTTTTTTTTGTTTTTGAAGTCGGTTTTATTTTTTGCAAAAAGTTTTATCTATTTTTCCTTTTTTAGTTGCAATATTCTACACAAATATTTGCTATACATTTATTTTACATTGTTATAAACACATTTCATGGTAATAGGCTAATCCCCAATAAAATGTAACTTGTATCGTTATCATACCTAACTGTCGAAATCTAGTTGTACTGTACACATCTGCGAACTCCCTCAGAGCATACAGGCGTTATGTTATGTTCTAATATTGTGTAAAAAATAAACATCCAAGCGATTGCAGCAATCACGACAGATTTTCTGTCTATTAATGAAGCGTTCCATTGTATATCTATACATTTGGGTCGAGTAAGTATTGAAATTTTGTACGGGGCAGTTGATTATTTTTTTGTGATTACGATGACGGTCCCATAGAGAAAGTTGTTCAGTTCGATGGTCCGTACCACAGTCTTCCATATGACTATACGCTTTCTGTTACACGCTGTATTATGAAGTTTAAAGTATAGTAAGTAACTGATGTTTCGGTACCACAAAATGGTTTCCTAGTACGACAAAATCACCCAAGGCCACTCTGCGACTCTCTAAAAGTAAAATATATATTAAGTGCACTTAGCTAATTAGTCTAATTACTTTCATTCCCATTTCGTCATCGAAAGTGAATACCGCAGGTGCTCCGACACGTTACCACTGACTCACGCATTTGTTATGTGTTTTTGTTTACTGATCCCGGTAACCTATAAAGGGTGTAACAAGACCCTTAACGAAGCCGAAAAGCACTTGTTCTCCCTGTCATTGCCATCACTTTTTGCTCTAGACCATACCTGGGAACCTTTTTGTTACGGAGATATTGAGGGTCAAAGTTCCAACATTTTCACAAGTTTTTTTTTAAACACATGTTTTTAACGTTAATACTTTAAACACCTCCACGACGCCCGTACTATTCAATCCATCCATCAGCACAATGTTTTGAGTGTGTTACATTGAGTCCTACCAAAAAACGTGAGTTTCACCCCGAAAAAAAAAGTCGTTTCCCAGCAATATTTTTTGCGTTTTACTTAGTTTGATGGTTTTAATTCTTGGTTGACGGCTTCGTGAAGGGTCTTGTTAAACCCGGTATGTCAAAGAATCTCTGACACTTGGAAAAAAAATCACTCGATCTTTCATGTACCTACCACATGAAAGATCGAGTCCTGGCGAGTCGGAACGATTGGCTTGACACCCGCGAGACTGTCTTAGTGTTGTAGGGATTTCAGCAGCCAATAAAATAATAAATAAATCATTTAATTAGGACCAAACATTTTGTACATTTTATGCACCCACCAACCTGCGTAACAGTTTGTCGGCGGGATTAGCGCTCGTCTTAATACATTTGGTTCAAATAGTAATAGCACAGTAGGTAATAAGAAATAAAAGTACAAGTAGTAAATATTCGGCGCTGCGGCGGCGGCCGGCGGGCCGGGTCCTCACAATTATTCAGAAATACAAAAATTAGTGAATTACACACTCCTCACTTATAGTCACTAACTCAGCGACTACCTATGAGTACATCTTTACAATGTTTAACTCGTTAACATAAGGTTTTTCAATCACAAGAGTGACATTAAAACAAAAACAAATTAGTGAGTATTTTCACACCTTGCAACAACTTCATTGAGGAAACAGTTTTTAATTTATATTTTAGTGTTTGTTTACTAATTCCAATATTATCCTTTCTTAGCCAATCGAGATTATTGAAAAGTGTAGGAGTCAAGTACTTGTTGGTTCTTTTGCCATAGTAATTTTTTGCTGGTGGTCGCATAAGTTTACGCTCTCTAACGCTTCTAGTATTGTACCTATTTTGCACATGTACTTTGAATTTTTCGTTGTAGAACTGCTCTAGAACTAGCAGGTACTTGACCTTCTCATGTACAGGAAGCACCTTACATACAACAAAAAGCCTTTCATAGTTTTCTTTACAGGCAAGTTTTGTTTGTGGGTTAACTAGGTATTTCATGAAACGATGGCAACTACATTCATTCTAGGATGTTGGTGATTTACAAGCCAATAAACGGGGGCGATATAGAAAGCAGTACGCAGAGTGCTCGAAGCGCACCTAATAGAAAAAAAAGGAGCTTGCAGAGTTGAAAGATGAGATGAATCAATGGCTTCTGCATTGAGTGACCGATCTTTTGTTGGAGATACTGCTGATTGAAGTGGTACTGCAGCTGTGCGTCAGTATGTGATGTGCTTTCTTTAATTGTGGAAGCTAAGCTTACGATGGATCAGTACACTGATAAAGGAATTTGCAAATATTAGGCTAAGTTTCATTTTTCTGCCTTCTTATAAATCTGTGAATGAAAAAAAAGGAAATTACCTCGTAAATAGGGTTTCATTAAGTTTTGACTCACTTATAACAGGACTTAGGGGGTGCGGGACTGTTGGAAAGAGATACCGTGGCCCCGGAACACAAAGGGCGATGAAGGGACATGGATGGGTTTTAGCCAGTAAAAGTACTTGATGGTTGGTTCCCACCAGAAAAAAAAAATAGGGGGTGTTGCCTAGACAAAAAAATCAGTTTTCTCAAAAGCTGTTTTGGAACTATTGTGTTTTTAAGATTTTTGTATGTTTATTATTGTTTAGCTGCATTATTTTGTTTATTTTAAGGGTTTTCTATAATTTTGTATTAAGTTTAACAAAAACTCATGTTTAAATATGTTAAATTTTATAAGAATAAAGTTTGTACTTTGACTATAAATTTCACTATTTTTTGTAATTTTAATTTTGTAATTAACTTTTTTTAAATGTTATTTGCATTATTAAATCGTTAATGCTCTATAACTAAAATGTTACGTTAATCTAATCCCAGAAATAATTTAGTTTGTATTTCTGTGGGACTGTGTGAAGGCTGATATGGCTAGAAAGGAGGTGACTGCTGAGATGACGTGTAATAGAGAAGTATGGAAGAAGAAGACATGAAGCGATTCTACAACAAAGGCCCTGTCAAAGTCAAATTGCTATCATATCCGTGTGATTGACTGTATGAGGCGTCCTCCTAATAGAACGCGAATGCGCGATCATAGCAAGTTCGCGCGAACTTAGTTCGTACGAACGCACGATCAAAAATGTTGATGTCGAATAGGTGTCCTAATTGACGTTCGCGCGATGATCTCTTCGCGTCCGCCGATACCATGCAAACTGCGAAGCGGGCTCCGCTGTCCGCGCTCGCATCGTTAATTCGCGCGATGATCGCGTACGAGTATTTGCTTTCTATTAGGACAACGATTTTTTGTCATCGCACGACGTCTCATTGACATGTTAGACGTCCGGGCGCTGCACCTATATTCGTAAACAATTGTGTCCTACTTGGCAAAATTTCAATCCTTCCACATACTTATCATGATGGAACATTGTCAACTACCACAGCTAATGAATTTCGTTAATTTGAATTTGATGCTCTGCCTTGCTAGTGTAGTGGTCGCAAGGGGTACTGCAGCGTGAGGTCCTGGGTTCGATTTCAAGCTCGGGCAAAGCGTTATTGGATTATTCCCTCCGGAAGTTCACAGTAGTCCGTATATAGATTTGCGCCATTGATGGCAATAGGCTCGCCCCCTATTACATGGGTCTTTAACATAACTAGCTGAATGTAGGTGTAGGAAGTACAGGTACACCTCTGCCTAAGCCTTCGAGAAAAACAGGTGTGATGGTTTGTTTCAACCATGATTAGTATTCTTTGACAGTGTATAAAATAGCTACCACTTGTCAAATTGGCGGAGTGTGTCGATAATTTTCCTGAATGTAGTAACTGCTAATGAATTACAATTAATTAGTAATTTTAACACGTTACCTACCGACTAATTGAGACATACGGGTTTTGCTAGTCCACTTTCCATTTTTACCGGGCTGAAAACGACGTGAATGCAGTGTGCGGAAAATTATTACCTACATTTATAAACTCAAATGGGGCATTAATTATAATTGGGCTTTTCGTTTAGGAAATACTAGCTGTTGTCCGCGTTCTTCGTTCGCGTGGAATTATTATGAAAAATATTGCTTCCCTTTTTGAATCGAATGTTGTTACCAATTAAAACGGTTTTCATTTTTTTTATACGGAACCCTAATTATTTTTCTAAAATAAAAGCAGCCTATGTTAGACGTTATAACATCAGCTCTCTCCCGTCTAAATCGGTCCAGCCGTTTTAGAGATTAGCCGGAACAAACAGACAGAAAGTTGTTGGGGTGAAAAATCACGGTGGGACTCGATGTAAAGAATTCTAAACATTGTGCTAATGGATGGATTGTATAGTACCGGGTCGTGGAGGTGTTTAAAGTAAAAAAGCATGTATTAAAAACAAAACTTGTGAAAAAGTTGGAACTGTGACCCCCAAAATCTCGCGTAACTAGAAGGTTCCCAGGTATGCTCTAGAACAAAAAAATGATCGCAATGACGGGGAGAACAAGTGCCTTTCGGCTTCGTTAAGGGTCTTGTTACACCCTTTATTTACAATATTCTCCCTAAAATTAGCAAACATGAAACATTTATAAATCATTTTACCTCCAAGTAATAACAAATAAGATCCTAAGTTGCTGTTTAAAATCTTCAAGTCATAATTAATCAGGAATGGCTCAAACTAGACCACAATCATGAATAATAGGAAAAATACTTGATAAAAAGCACGCAACGCGCGAACATTCTATGACATCTGACATTTCGGTGACCTCGCGCTACACTAGCGCCTCTAACGGCGAATTCATAATCGATAGGCCCTCATTAATACAGATTGTGGCATGTTATCGACAGGTTATAGGTCAAATGCCCATTTAAATGAGATATCTTGTATTTAGGTGTTGTCCTTCAAAAGTTGACATGTGTAATATAATAACCGGATCACGACTTCGCGCATACATGTTATGTTCGATTTGTGACTAAGAACTTTTTGAACGCTAGAGCGTAAACGCATCGGCCATCCCACGCCAAACCATAAATTCAGCGCAAATACCTACATAAATGTTCCAACTTTAAGAAAAAAAACACTCTTAACATCTTTATTTTATTTTTCGTATTGTATTATCATCAAATTAACTCTATTCAAATTAGCTTACGCAGAGCACGTGATACAAATCTTCAAACAAAGGACCGTAATGTACTATCAGAACGTACAAAAAACCTCATAAAAAGAAGACAAGAATTACAGAAAACTAGCAATAAAACTCGTGCCAGGAAAAATGAACTAAAAGCTCTATATAAGGTAATAAGCAAATATATAAAAATCGACTATACGAAACACAGAAGAAAGATCTTTGAAAAACATCTGGAACAAAGCGGAAGCGTCAAGAAGGGATATAAGGAATTACGATTAAAAAAAACATGGATTGAAGGATTAAAAGTCGCAGGCGGAACTGCGTGTAGTCGCAATGCCATTCTAAACACTGCAACGGATTTTTATAAGAAACTATATAGCGAAGTAAATCAATACGACATTGCATACGATGATCCTTTGACACACACAACACCACAACGCTGCATAGATCCGATAGAGTGTAGCGAAATAATAGAGGCCATAAAAAAGCTAAAACCTGAAAAAAGTCCAGGCTCAGATAATATTACTAATGATGCCTTAAAGACAGCCCAACTCATATTAGCTGCCCCATTAGCAAAATTGTTTAATAAAGTAATAGAAACGTTTGAAACGCCTTCTGAATGGTCTGAATCCCACATTACTTTGATTTATAAAAAAGGAGATCCTAAGGATATAGAGAACTACAGGCCCATAAGCCTAATGTCCACAGTATATAAACTCTTTGCTACAATTCTAAATCAGAGGATAAGCACAACACTAGAACAAAGACAACCCACCGAACAAGCTGGTTTTAGAAAAGGGTTCTCAACGGTGGACCACATACATACCCTAGAGTTGATAATTGAGAAATACCGGGAATACCACAGACCACTCTATATCGCTTTCATAGACTATCGGAAAGCATTCGACACTATTTCACATGAAAGTATTTGGGAAACTCTTAAAGATCAGAATGTGGAAGAAGAATACATTAAGATAATAAGAAACATATACAGCAGGTGCACTAGTAGAGTGAAGCTAGAGACAACTGGGCCAAGCTTTCCTGTCAAGAGAGGAGTACGACAAGGGGACCCCCTTTCCCCAAAAATATTTATTGCGGTACTAGAGTCCATAATACATAAACTAGACTGGAAAAAGCAAGGATTATATATAAAAGGAAAACACTTAAGTCACCTCAGATTCGCAGATGACCTGGTTTTGCTCTCCGAAACGAGCAGCCAACTACAACACATGATTGATACTCTTGACAAAGCTTGCAGGCAAGTAGGTCTAGAAATGAACACCACCAAAACAAACACTATGACCAACCACATAAAATCAAATATAAAGCTAGATGGTGAAGTGTTACAATATGTGGAACAATATACTTATCTAGGTAAACAAATAGGATTCAACACAGACAGCAATGAATTGGAAATAGAAAGGAGAGTTAAAAACACATGGAATAAATACTGGAGTTTTAAAGAAGTGTTTAAGAGTGATATGTCCACAAAACTAAAGAAGAAAGTCATGGACTCATGCCTAATCCCATGCTTAACATATGCATGCCAAACTTGGAAGTTCACGACCAAAACCAAGAGCAAAGTAATCACATGTCAAAGGGGAATGGAACGGAGCATGATGAAAATAAAAAAAATACAAAAAATAAGGCATACCGATATAAGGGCAAAAACAAAAGCAATGGATGCTCTAAACCACGCCCAAAGATTAAAGTGGAAATGGGCTGGACATGTAGCGCGACTCAAGGATCACAGATGGACCAAAACTGTAACATCATGGCAGGGACCACCTGGAAAACGTCATAAAGGTAGACCCCACGCGCGGTGGGAGGACGATATTAAGAAAATAGCCGGGCCGCAATGGATAGAGATAGCCCAAGACCGCGAAAAATGGAAAACTTTGGAAGAGGCCTTCACCTGAGAGGGGTTCCTAATTAAATGTGTAAATATAAAGTTGCTAACAAAACTGTATTATATTACAAACAAATGAGCAACATTGTGCATAAGCTATATTTTAATTAGTTTTTAAGAAAAATTATTAAGTTTAAATTGTAGCATGTTTTTAGGAAATAAAAGGCTTTTTTATTTTTTTTTATTTATTTATTATCATCAATATCAATACTGTATAAGAAAACAACAACAACAAGAAAACGTTTTTTTTTTTAAACTTATAGTAAGTATACTAAGTTTAAAAAAAACGTTTTCTTGTTGGCTTTAGCCGAAGCGCGACGGAGTATTGGGCACGTTTTTATATGGGCTATACCGTATATTCCACGGTCGGAATATACGGTATAGCCCACTAGCGCTTAAAAAGTTAAGGAAGGAATATTAAAGTTACTTTGTTTGCCAAAAAAATTGTGTACATTAGGGACCACACATACCTACGCGGATAGGCTTGAACTGTTGAGAGAGAGCGATATGCGTCCAAGCAATAAAAGCGAATAGTCCGACGCTGTGTTGGCGCATTATCCGAAACAAAACAGAAGGAGACATTTATTCAAATTAGACTGATAAATCACCAGTGTTCTCCCTGCCTTCCTTCGAGTTTCCTCCGTGCCTCGGAAAGCACGTTAAGCCAATAGTCAGTGGTCTGGAAGTCAACAAAGACAACTAGTCTTACCAAAGGGTATCGTATTACTAACTGGGTTGTGTGTGGATATCAGATAGGCAGTCGTTTCATGTAAAGCAGTCATGTAAGTCCGGTTAAACTGGTAGCTGACCCTAACAGAGTTGGGACAAGGCTAGGCAGATGGCATAAAAGGCATTTTTTTCTTTTTTCAGATACGACAAAACCCGTCGGCTCTCTCCATATGCGACCCCCAAGTTTGAGGAGCGCGAGCGACGGTCCACGCTCACCGTCCTAGCGAAGTTCTTCCTCTTCTGCACCGCCATGATCCTGTTCTGTGTGCTGCTGTACATACCCGTTTACAATAAGGCTAACATCCAGCTGTCCAAAGGTAAATCCTTCTACAATATTGGGGATATACAAGGTGTAACATAATATACGCTAGACCTCGCGTGTGGTCTCTCGGACCATGAACCTGAACAACAACATGTATACGCTTAACAGATTTGATGATGTCTTGTAATCACTTCAACCGTTTATTCCCAGGTATAGTCGCCGGCTGGTCAATTCACACAAATCGAGACACAAAAATATACATACAACCGAAAAACGTAACGACAATACACGCCCCTAGGGATATATGCTCTAAAGACAATAGCAATAAGCTTTTACTGTTAATAGTCGTCTGCTCATCCACACTAAACTTCGAAAACCGGGCAGTTATAAGAGAAACATGGGGCGACCAAAAATATTATCCAGAAATGTCCAAACTGTATCATGCAGTAAGGCAAAGGTATATAAATTACAATTACACATATGATCTATATACAGAAAAGAATGTACATAACCTATCTATCGAAAGGCTGAAGCGAGACATGTCCAGTTTTAGCCGGCTTTTGCCCGAATTGGCTAAAGCATTGCAGGACAATCTGGTTACTGAAAAGACTGATGAACAAGTACCTGAACAGAGATTTGAAGACGAAGCTATGTTGCCAGAATTCGATATGAATCAAGAGTTAGGAGAAAATACTGAGCTAAATTATGATTATTATGACACTAATGTCATGAAAATACCCCCTAAGGGATATGAGGATACCCCAGACTTAGAAAAGGTACTGTCAATGTTGAAAGGTAATAAAAACTTTCGGAAAATGAAGGAGGAATTATTGTTACCCACTGACAACACTGAAGATTCAAAAATTGAGCCGGAGTATAAGGTCGTGTTCCTTCTGGGGTTGCCAACAAATGACAACGATTCTACCATTCAGAATAAAATCGAGGAGGAATCTGATAAATATGGCGATGTTATCCAAGAAGGTTTTATTGATTCATACAATAATTTGACGCTGAAAACTATTATGATGTTGAAATGGATTACTAGTAATTGTAATAATAGTGGTAAGTTTATTGAATAATTATTCAGATGCTTTGGGGCGTAGTATACGCTTACGTAGGCTTTTAGCATCATCATCTGCCGAGCCGTTTTCCAAATGTGCTGGGGTCGGCCTATAATCTAATCAGATGTAGCTGAATACTAGAATTTTAAATGTAGCGACTGTCTATCTGACTTCTGACCCCAAGGGAGGCAGGTAGGTGATGATGGTGAGATCTTATTTTTCTGGATCTAAAAACCATGCCATAATCCAGAGGGGTCGGCAAGTAGTTTTGAGTAGGGTCCGAATACTCTTGAAAAAAGGGTTTAAATTTAATGGCCGACCTAACATCCGCCATTTTTTTTCCAAAGTTGCGTCTGCGCTTAAAACCTATATCAATCGATAGCTGGCATCAATTTAAACAAGTTTTGTATGAGACAAAATGTTCTAAAGTATCACGTTTCCAAAATATAAGCTACTAACTGTTGCCCGCGGCTTCGCTCGCGTTTTGGTCGGAAATTATCCATCGGGCACGTTGTAAATAAAGCCCATGGCACTCGGGGATAATGTAACTTCCTTTTAGTAAAAGAATTTTCAAAATCGGTTCAGTAGATCCTTACAAATTTTACCTCTTTATAATATTAGTATAGATCAGAGTTGTGATATGTGTGGCCGCAAATTAAAAAAGAAAAAAAAAATGGCGGAAGTTAGGCCGGCCAGGCTTCATTAAAAAAATATTCAAAGCCTTTTATCGAGGTCTTAAAAAAAGCTCATAATGCTTTGTTACTGTATACTAGTCTCTAACATTGCCTCATCTAATTATACAGGGTATTTTTTCCATCACATCACTTGTAAAATAAGTACTAGCTAGATTCCTACGTGACTTTCAAACGTTTAAAATTGTATTTAAATTGACTAGCTACAGGGTGTAATGTATGGATGGAACGGGTAGTCCTACAGGGTGTAACAGGACCCTTCACGAAGCCGTCAAACAAGCATTCTGTACATCAACCTAAGTAACTTTACTTAAAAATTATTGCTGGGAAACGACTTTTTTTTTTGAGGTGAAAAATTACCTTTTACGGTAGGAGTCAATGTAACGCATTTAAAACATTGTGCTGAGGGATGGATTGTACGGCGGGTCGTGGAGGTGTTCAAAGTAAAATCTTACATATAAAAACGTATTTAAAAAAAAAAAAAACTTGAAAAAAAATTGTAACTTGACCCCCAATATCTCCGTAACTAGAAGATTCCCAGGTATGGTCTAAAACAAAAAAAGATCGCCATGACGGAGAGAACAAGTGCCTTTCGGCTTCGTTAAGGGTCTTGTTTTTTTTTTGTTAGCCACTACTGTCCCACTCCTGCGCAAAGGGCTCCCCCCGTTCCGTCCAGTTTTCTCGATGTAGCGCTTCTTCTCGCCAATTAACGAGAAAGTCATCCAAGGCGTCCCGCCATCTTCTCCTTGGTCTCAGGGCTCCAGTTTTGTGATATGCGGGCCCACAGCTTTGCCGGCATCCGGCAGACATGGCCTTGTTACACCCTTTATAATACTAAGATGACCGTTACAACAAATTATTTCAGGAACGTTATGGGAATCCAATAAATTCGCGTTGCTCTGTTGCCGACCGCTGCCATAATCTGTCTCTTGTTTTCCAGTCCGCTACATACTGAAAACAGACGATGACATGTATATCAACGTGCCAAATCTAATAGCCAATCTGAAGAACAGATCTCATGAATTCGACACAAAGACTAAGGGAGTTAGCAGAATGGAGTACATGCTGATTGGTGACCTCATTTGTGGTGCAAGACCTGTGCAGGATTCCAGTGATAAATGGTAAGTTTTATCTATACTAATATTATAAAGATCTGAACCGATTTTGAAAATTCTTTCACTAATACAAAGCTACAATATCCCCGAGTGCCATAGGCTATATTTACAACGTGCCCGTGGGATGATTTCCGACCAAAACGCGAGCGAAGCCCCGGGCAACAGCTAGTTAGTAAATAAATTCACACCTTAACTTCATGAGGGTAAGCAGGAACTCCTCCTCCTCATGACAGTAGAGTTAGACTAAAGAAACGATGGATGGACTGTGTGAAGGATGATATGGCTAGAAAGGAGGTGTCTGATGAGATGACGAGTAATAGAGAAGTATGGAAGAAGAAGACATGCTGCGCCGACCACAAATAAGTTGGGATAAGGGCAAGAGAACAGTACAGCTGACTAGTACAGTACGGCTGATTATATCTTTTGCTTCCTCCACGTTCACACATCTGGTGGCCTACCATGGCGTCTTGAAGCAGGAGTAATTCCAGTGTAGGAAAGAGATGGCGCTAGACGACCTGTATAGCTGTCTCTTTCCCACACAGGAATTACTCCTACTTTAAGACGTCATGGTCCCTGGTCTTACTCGCACGCCGGTTGCGAGTACCACGCACCAGACCTTTGTGATTAAACGGTTTTAATGATCTATGAAATACGTTTAATCAGTAATTTGCAGTGTAACAGTAAGCATTGCATGCATTTTTTTAAAGAGATTTCTTGATCATTTTGGGGTCTTTTGGTTCATAAATACTAACAGAGAGGCCACGGGCTTATTCCCCAAGAAAACTACTTTAGGGGGAAGCGCCAGGTTTTTTGCAATTTGCAGGTCAGTGTCAGGTTGTATGTTGAACAAAGTATGATTCGCTACCGTAACACGTATGTATTTACACAATTTTGGTCATTAAATACAATCTTCTAAGTTTATTTAATCCCATTGAATGATCATAATTCTGACCAATGATTTTAATGAATATAATTCTGTAAATAAGAAAATTTTAATTTGGCGAGCTACCTTCTTAGCGTATGTATAAAGGGTGTAACGAGACCCTTAATGAAGCTGAAAGGCATGTACTCCCCGTCATTGCGATCATTTTTTTGTTCTAGACCATACCTGGGAACCTTCTAGTTACGGAGATATTGGGGGTCAAGGTTCCAATTTTTTTTATTTTTTTTTTGAAATACGTGTTTTTATTGTATAGATACAATAAAACCACCGTGGAGATGTTTATACTTTAAACACCTCCACGACCCCGGTACTATTCAATCCATCCATCAGCACAATGTTTTGAGTGTGTTACATTGAGTCCTGCCGTAAAAGGTGATTTTTCACCCCAAAAAAAAAAGGGGTTTCCCAGCAATATTCTTTGCGTAAAGTTACTTAGTTTGATGTACATAATGCTTGGTTGACGGCTTCGTGAAGGGTCCTGTTACACCCAGTAGATGGATCGGTTCTATGCTAATATTATAAATAGGTATAATTAATTGATTGTGTGTATGTAGGGGTAATCTTCGGAACCACGTATCCGATTCCGAAAATAGTTTCACTAATGTGAAGCTACACCACCCCGAGTGTCATAGACTATATTTACGATGTTCCTGTGGGACAACTTTCAAACACAACGCGAGCGAAGCCGCGGGCATAAGCTAGTAATATACAAGGTGGAGACGATAATAACAATAAACGAAAACACTGGCAAGACTAGTTCATAGGAATATTTTTAAACTGCTATCAAATGTATCTTGACATCCCAACAAACAAACTAAATAGCATAAAACTGTTAACGAAATCTTCTTCTCGAATCGATGACTCATATTCTGTTCGACCAGTAGGTAGCAACCTGGACAGGTCTGTTGTTTGCCTCATTCAAGTCCTGGAGGGTGAAATTAGTCGTGCACGACGGGCTGCGGGCTGGAGACAAGGTGTGGCATATCCTGTGTTTAGGTCCACACTCGCATTGTGTTCGAGATGGGCCGATTATACCCCATCTAGCCAAATTGGATCGGCAGCGGCCAACTTGAGCACACAGCCTGTACAAAGATTTCCATATCGACCACTGTAGCTCGTGAACAGGAGGTAGTTTTCTGCCGGTGAGTTAATTAACGAAATAGAACACCATTTATAAATATTGGTTCACCACCCTTGCACTAATTCGCATCTGGAAATAAAATTTCGAAATCAGAGGTTTTTAAAGTAGAGTTGGCAACATGTGTTTAGTGTTTATACCGATGCGCCCCCGCATACAGTTAACCTGTCGATGCTAGCCTATTAATCTATACTCCTATCATGTAGAAAAGCAGAGCTTCCAAAAGAGTAGGTCTTAAAATGAACATAGATAAAACCAAGGTCATGTTGAATGCCCATGTAACACCCACTTCTATCAAGATCGGAGACTCTACACCCGAAGTTGTAGACGATTATGGTCTACCTGGAACAAACGGTCCAGTTAAGAAAAAAAAAGTCGGTCGGTCAGTCGGTCTTCGAGAAAGAGATCAATCGTCGAATCCGACTCGGCTGGGCATCGTTCGGGAAGCTGCGCGGTATCTTCTCGTCCAACTTACCGCAGTGTCTCAAGATGAAAGTCTATGACCAGTGTGTGTTGCCAGTGATTACATAAGGGACCGAAACGTGGTCGCTAACAATGGGCCTCATCAGAAAGAAGGCTTAAAGTCAAACAAAGGGCTATGCTCGGAGTTTCCTTGCGTGATAGAATTCGAAACGAAAACATCCGCAAGAGAACCAAGGTTACCGACGTAGCCCGAAGAATTGCCAATCTTAAGCGGCAGCGGGCAGGGCACATTGCTCGCAGAACGGATGGCCGGTATGGATAGCCGATGGGGCCGAAATGTTCTGGAGTGGCGACCGCGAACAGGAAGACGTTGCGTTGGAAGGCTTCCCACTAGGTGGATCGATGACCTGGTGAAGGTTGCGGGGATCCGCTGGAAACGAGACGCACGGGACCGGTCAATGTCACGACACTTGGGGAAGGCCTATGTCCAGCAGTGGACGTCTTTTGGCTGAAATGATGACGATGCTGAAAAATAATGTGACTAAATAACCTGATTATTCGATTGAATTTTTGTATGCAGACTGGGAACGCCATGAGGTTGACGCAGTTTAATTTTATTATCGTATTGTATCCACCCTGTATAAACTCCAAGTCAGCATCGGAATGGTTTCATAAATATTTTTTGTTTGTTACAGGTACAGCCCACGGTATATGTACGGGGCACGGGTGTACCCCAAGTATCTGTCGGGTACGGGGTACGCGTTCTCCATCGATACAGCCAGAGTCCTCTACACGGCGGCTTTGAGAACTAACTTCTTCCATTTAGAAGATGTATTTCTAACTGGTATGATAAAGGTTTATGCACTAGTTTTAAATCAGCCCCTAAATCCCCCATCTCGCTCAGATCCAGCTTGTTCCTTTTGCTGCCCTCCCCAGCGACGCCCTAAGCCGAGGCTCGTACCCCACAGGGGGTGCCCTTAGCGCGCTGACGCTTAGTTTATAACTTTTTTGCCCCTCGCTGGAGGCCTCACACTCGCGGCACCCACAGGATAGTCCGGTTAAGCAGAACCCAGCCTCTTAGGTTGACCGGCGAGATGTCATGTCGAAAAAAAACGTTTTTGCACTAAAAGTATTATGAACTCAGCTTTTGTCTGCGATTTTACTCACATTCTAGGGAATCGTCTCCTTGTACTCGTAAGAAATGTATTACATATCAGCGTGCAATGTTCCCATTGCTGGGACACGGCCTCCTCCCTGTGAGAGGGAGCGGGCTGTAATCCACCACGTGGGCCCAGTGCAGGTTGGTGAGTGTATCATGTCTTCATGCTCTGGGACAAGCCGTTTCCTCAGGATATTTTCTGTCAAGGTTTTGACAAAAGTGGAGCTTGTGGTGCTATTCAATTTTGATTTGTTTTTTTTATACCTCCCCTCCCTCCCTTACGGAACGACTCAATGTCGTTCCGTAAAACGTGATTTATTAGACCAAAATAAAAAAAAGTCGTTTCCCAGCAATAATTTTTGCGTAGAGTTTAGTTAGTTTGATGTACAGAATGGTTTTTTTTTTTGGATTGGAAATCATCAAATGACCCCTCCCACTCTGGGCTGAGCGGAAGGGAGTGTCAGACTTGTACTGACTAAAACCCATCCATGTTCCTTCTTTTGCCCTTTGCGTTCCAGGGCCGCGGTATCTCTTTCGAACAGTACCGCAGCACTAGCAGGCATCTATTCTTTCCGACCCCCTCCCGTTTGCTGACATCTCTCGGCGCGCGTTGGAACACGAACGCGCCGTCGACACGGTCTGTCGTCATAAGACGGACGGACGGCGAGCTAGCCCATAGCTCACCGTCCACAGGCCCGCGCCTACGGTGCTCGGGTGCCACCAGGTGGCCACCGACGTCCAGGGCGTCTCCCGGGGCGGCTGGGACGGGAGGCTCTCTCCATCTCACGTTCCGCCACCTCCTTCGCTAGCATGACTGCTTCGCAGATGGAGGTGACGGCGCCCATTCCGTCTCGCTCCGGACCATGTATTACAATGCTTGGCTGACGGTTTCGTGAGAGGTCGTTTACACCTTGTATACCCTCTTAACATTCTCATGCTACCCTTCCAGGTATGGTCGCCGGCCGCGCGCACCCCCGCATCGTGCCCCGCGACGACCCCACGTTCGTGTACCGGACGCCCAACACTGTGGGCATCAAGCGAGCGTGCGACGCCCACGCCCGGGTTACGACGCACAGAGTGGACTCTGATCTCATGAGGAGATTGCATATGATGCTGAGGAAGCCGGGCTTGTTGGATACGTATGTAGTTTACATGTCTTTAATAATTTCACTTCCGTAAACTGTGTAGCCGTGTACAAAAAGTACGACAGCGCCATCTGTGACACAAATGAAGAACTAACATCAATATCTTGAATCGTGATTTTAAAGTCATCCTTTGAGTTAAGACCATATAGAGAAACCAGACAACATCTGTCGGGCAGTAGCTCACCAGACAGCGCTCGTCTGGTCGGAGGATCCTTACACCCTTCCTTACACGATCCTTATACCTCAAATGGTTAACAGACAGACAAGTTGCTGCACCCGCCCTTTACCCTTTCCTAGTTATTTAGCTGGGGGCCCAGCAAAATAACTAGGAAAGGGTAAAGAGCGGGTGCTTTTGGGGTACTTTCCCAAGTAGGTAATTTTAGGTGTTCACTGTGACGGTTTTAGGGGCAGAGGGGCGTGAGACAACATACATTGGCCACTGTTGCTTGTTTTCAACGATTTGTTATTACACCTGCCCGCGTATCATGGCAATACTATCTCTATTCTACCAAGAATCGACAAAGCTCTTTCTATACAGCTTGACATGTCTGTCATACATTTTTAACATCGCCATGCTTGCGACGATAGAAATCTTTCCACAATGTGTCATTTTTTTCGATTCTTCGTCGACAAAACCCGCTTCTACGGTGGTCATGCTAGGCGGGCAGATAATGTTATCAATCATATACTTCGTACGAGAAAACTTTGTATTTTATTTGGAGAGGTCAAGTACGTTAATTAATAACAAAGCGATAGTTCTTATCTATATTTCTGTGAAGTATTTTATTATTACCGTTGTTTACTTAAAGTGTAACAACAAGTTTTTGCTATTTTTTTTTTAAACCGGCCAAATGCGAGTGAGACTCGCGCACCGACGCCGACGGTTCCGTACAAACTTGTAACGTAGGTATTTTGTTATTAAACTCCATACAAGTGTGTATGGAGCGTTCCTGAGAAAAAGGGTCTTGACAGACAAGCAAACGGACAACGGAAAGCAGCTGTTCCATTCATTTGATCGTAGAGGTATTGCACTTTTGTACTTCCCAGAATTTGATCCTTAAATTAGTGACACGATTGAATGGCGTAATAATACAAAACCAACCGGTTCGATTCGTGGCTAGGAATATTGATTATTCAAAAATCCAATGATGCAGTTTTAGTTTTCATCAAAATCGTGCTCGAACTTCTTTGAGTATTTTTCGCTATTCCTCATAGTTTCGGATTTGGCCATCCACGCCCACGCGGAAAATTCACCCTGTAAGAAGGTCCCACTAAAATAGATGGACAAATTTTAACACAGCGTTCAGTACGTCTAAGCAGTGATATCCAAGTAAAAAAAAAACACTGATTAAAGTGATTTTATTTTGACCTAAAATAATAAATTTCCGGCGGCACTCTAGAATAAACACATCCATTAGGTCAAAATAAAATTCAGCGTTTTTTTTGCTTGGATATCTTTGGTTAGACGTACTGAACGCTGTGTTTAAACTTGTCCATGTATTTTAATGGGGCCATATATAATATAAATAAATAAATAAATATCGCTGGACATTACACACAGCGCCATCTAGGTGCCACACTAAGCAACGAGGCTTGTGTCGTGGACACCAGATAGTTGATAATACTACATAGATACTTTTTGTTTGTAAATACATACTTATTATACATATATATATCAACCGGGCGCAAATCCAGATTCCGTGGTTGGTACTGAGAAATTCCTGATGGAAAAACCCAAAAACACTTTGTCTGACCTGGGAATCGAACCCAGGACCTCATGCTGCCCCATGCAGCAGTCGCGCTTGCGACCACCAGACCAACGAGGCTGACTGAAGTACGGAACCCAAAGAAAAGAAAAATGCTAACTTGTTTTTCTTTCTTCAACAGATGCGAAAGAATGCGCCTGACAAAGGTAAGAAGGGACCGGTCTAAGCCCAAAGCGCCGCCTAAGCGTTTACCTAAGCATTAGTCTAAGAAGTAAGAACATTTAGTCACAATAGTCGACGCGTCCATAATAGTACATAAAGTATAGTCACCCCGTCGATATACAGGGTAGTATTTGTCGATCTCAAACTTTAACTTTTATGTTTATTTAAATTAAACCTTTTAAGCTCGTTTTTGCTAAGTCAAAGCGTCATTTAAATAAATGCCTAATTAATTATGTAATTGGAAATAATCTAACAGTGCGCTTTTATTTAGGCATCAGTTTAAGGGGCGCCGTTTTGTAAAAACGGTCATTAGGTACTTAGTGTAAATGTGTATATGCATTGACTGCGCACACAAATATCGGCTCAAAAAATTGTTTTTTAATCTACTTACATTTTTTTTTCTCCTATTACAAATTTATTTTAAAAAAATATATATTTTTAGACTAGTGTATAAATAATAGAAATAGTATATAAATAAGTCAAAAACTAAGAAAAAAATATCGTTTTTTTCCTAGTTTTTGACTTATTTTTGAACGAAATTGAATGTCTATTGAATCACATTCCAATTGACATTCGCATTGAAAAGTTAATACGTATCTTCTACATTCCATTTTTCTTTTTACTCGGATTAAATCTATTCTTAGTTAGAACTGTCTTTTTAGATATTTATTTACAAATTTCCTTTTTTTTAGAACTAGACTAGATAAAATAATTTACGTTTTTTTTTTTTGTTATAAAATTGCAATCCCTTCGTCCCCTTTTAATGGGTTTTCAACAAAACTGGCGAAATTTAGGGGTACTTTTGGTAAACCTCTGCTGAAGAGCAGAGGTTGCGGAGCGGAGGAGCGGTATGCGATATGTTATTTACTTTTTTTTTTTCGGAACGAAATTGGACCAAATTCAAAATAAATTCCACAATAATTTTAGATAAATAATTATATTATAATTTACACCAAAATTGTAACAGTTTTTAATTGTAAACCAAACACCCTGTATATCGACTCTAGGTACATTAACACTAGTTTTTGAGTACAATATTAACTATAGTTTGGTCTCAAAGACACGCCATAGATTAATAGGAAAACAATTGTCGCCATAATATTATTGTCTTGAAAGTATTACTTGTGGTCATAATATAAAAAAGTGGCTTAGGACAAACATGGACTAAATTAAACTGAATATATTGCTTTCTCTTTCTTGGTTATGTAAAAAGACAGAAACATACTTATCTGTCTGTTTCTGATGTGTCATCAAAAATCATGGAAATGAATGTCATTACTCCAATCGGGTCTCTATTATAAATCATATTCGTGCATGTTCAGACAAGGTATTTAATACGTATAATACTAAACGCCACAAAAGCACGAAAAACGGTGAAATATTGAATTACTTGTAACGTCTTGTTGAAGCCCGTCGTCATCGTACGTTTAAATGCCATATTTGGAGATGCTCTGAGTAAAATTCAGCGATATATTATTTAAGCACACTAACACCACAAATCACAAAATATAAAGGATCATCATCGTGTTCCTGCCTGTGTCGGTGTCTCCGAGTTCATATGACCCCAATCTATTTAAGTCGCGAGTTAATAGGCTTCTTTTGGGTGAGCTCGTACCATCGTCGACCAGTTGAGTTGTCAAGAGTAGGCCCATTTAATGTATAAAAAATCTTCTTTAAATGGTTGACAGAAACAAAATGATGTTTTAGTACTAAAAGTATTTAGTAATTTGTGGTGCAAGGGCGTTTAAGTTTAGTTTAGTCGATTAGTTACATAATCAGCCAATTTTTAAACTAATTCACTAATTCATACGGAAAATAAATAGATCCAAAAATTACCCCTGTTAGGAAAACAGAATCTCTTTAAGTTTTAAAATGCAGCTTATAAACCAAGTTGCTTTACTTCGCAGCCATCCTTTAGTTTTATGTTAACAAAAACTTTATTTAGTATTTCTTTTTTTTTGTTTATATTATTATTAAAAAGAGTCTCTTTAGTAATGCACTAATATTTTTCCATGTGTAAGTATATAATCTAGAGTAAAAAAAGAGTGATAGAATTTAAATATTGTTTGTAAACTGACCAAAAAACGTGTCATCATTTGCCGAGGCTTTTCGCAACTATGCTGGGGTCGGCCTTCCAGTCTAACCGGATGCAGCTGAATACCAGTACTTTAGATTAATCTTATCTGGGGGCCTGAAATGGCTGTTACGTTACGTTAAAAATTTAAAACTCTTAAAATGGACTTTGTGGTGATAACCATAAAGACCATTTTAAGAATTTTAAATTCTGATAAAGCAGCCATTTTAGGCCCCCTGACCTCCACAGACCTCCTAAGCTTGATTCGCGTTAAGACTGCTAGTCAAACTAAGGCTTCTGACTGCCCGTAACAACTGTCCAATATTTAAAAATAATAGTCAACCTAAGATATGTAATCCACGGACCGACATTGGCAAGCATAACCAGCCTTACTCAGCGGTACGTACTAACTGAGCTGTGGAGATCAGATAGGCAGTCGCTCCATGTAACATGCTGGTATTCAGCTGCATCCTGTTAAGACTGGAAGCCGACAAGCACATATTTGGGAAAAGGCAGCCAGATGATGTTGTCATAATGGGAAATATTACTATTCGAATGTATTAAGTGGTTATCACTCCATTCTAACTTCTCCGTGATAGTATGGTAGCTTGTAGCCTTCGTAATGTAATACCTTATTGACACACACTCTCTAAGAGACTGTATACCTCGTCCACACACAAAAAGTTTAAAATCTAGCCGTAAATTTATGTTACGCGCAATATATATTACGCTCCATGTAAAATGCTGGTATTCAGCTGCATCCGGTTAGACTGGAAGCCGACCACAACATAGTTGGGAAAAGGCAGGTGATGATGCTGTCTTTGTAGATATACTAGGAACCAAATCGTGTCGCTGCGATCTGTCATAGCTGTTGGACGTCGTCGCAGCTGCCGTTTCGGTCGTGGTCGTATTCGAAATTGTACCTTAAAATGAATGTTGGAAAGATGTTTTTTTTTTAATTTTACCACCTTTATTTGTGACCAGTGTACAACAACAATATATCAATAAATAATCTAATAAAATCAAAGTATCGTGGACGAGGTTTTTGACAGAAACTAGAATCTCATTTTTAATAGAAATATTTGACAGTTGCTTTAAAACGTCTGAAGGTGCTTGCAAGTAGTTTTCATTGGCAGATTTTGTAATGGTAAATTGCAGGCAAACAATGATTTTGCAAAAAAAATTGTAGCCAAGGTAGATTCTGTTTCTATGGTATAGGTACTCGCAAATAACGTCACATGAATCAGAAAATTGGAGTGACATATTACAATACAGGGTGGAATCGACACCGACGCACAAACCCAAGGTATTTTTCATCGGTAATTGAAATAAAAATTAGCCGTTCCTTGACCGTTTAGGTATTGCACTTTTGTAGGCAACAATAATTTTTATTTTTTTATTTTATTATTAGGGACATAAAACAGTTACATGCTACAGAAAATACAAAAAAATACTTAAAACCTAAAGATCACATACATGTAACCCACACCAATATCCACGTCTTAACAAAAGAATAACAGACTATGGTAGATTTCACAGAATATCTGAGCCTTCTGTGACAGCTGTATATAATATATTACAAATTAATTTATTCCCATTTAATTCAATTACGCTTTTTTTTTACTTTTATGGATTAAAAACAAATTATTATAATTCCATTAAATTATTGACTCAATGTTCCAGTTCATAAATTGATTTCAATATCGTTCAAATCAAAATAATGCAATTCAGTTCAGTATAATTCAATTCAGTTCAATATAATTCAATTCAAAATATTTCAATCCAAACAATTCAAAATAAAATACAAAATAATTAAATTATTACCCTCTCTTTACTGCTTTTTGACAAAAAATCTATCATTTTTAATTTCAGCAATTCTATATGAGTTGAAAAATTTCTATATTCGGAATGATATACTGAATACGTGGCAACCGTGTGTCTGTCCACCCTGTATATGTTAAAAGTTTAATCGAAAAAAAAATAAGTACATGCGTTATTTGGGATTACCATAGTGAATCAAAAGCCGTGTAGCTCTTGGAAACGCAGCTCAATATTAGTAAAAAAATACATTTTACTATCGCCAAATAAAGTTGGGCCAGTTGGTCGATATTTACTAACTTAGATAGAAATGAATAGGCTTTTACCCTTAAATTCCCTACAGATAGTATTTCACCCCTTTTACTCTTTGAGTGAAACTCATGGGTAGTGAGCTGTTCAACCCTAGTGAGAGTAGTTAACCCTCTTGGGGTGAAACTTGGGGAAATTGGTTGCCTTTCATGTTAGTACAGAAACTTGGTTAGGGGTAGGAAGGTAAAAATTAGACATAGGTACCAGTGGCGAAGGTTTCTTAGAACTCGATTTCTACCGAATTTTCTTTGAAAAATGACTCGGTCAGTATTCTATAGACAAATAATATACCGGCTTACCTATTACAAAACTTGATCCTTCGCCACTGATAGGTACATGTAGTGGCGCGTTTAAGGGCTAACAATACGGCAAGCCCCTAGGGTTAGCAGACTGTTCAGGAACTCTTACATCATGAGGAGCAAGCCAAAGTACCGTCACTAAGTACAATCTCGTTGATAATTTCTCGTGATATAGCTTTATTTCAGGGATGTTTTCTTGGTATCCTAATCTGGCAACTTCTACATAGTGAAACTGCTTTTAAGAAGGAGGTTCGTAATCATTTAAAATACATTATTCAGAAACATAATAGTTGACTAAACAGTTAAAGATAGAAAGGAAAAGAGATCTGGTAACTTTAAAATAGGTTTAGTGCTTTTAAAAAGGAAGAGGTTCTTTATCATTTATTTAAGAGAATATTCAAGGTTTTTTGGGGGTCGCCAAATTAAAAAAAAAAGTACATTTTGTAGTCACGATAGTTGGCAACCCTAAACAGCATGGTAGGATTGTTGTTACAGTTGGCAACATTTTCTATATTTGTACAGACGTCAGCACATCAAGCTTGAAACTGACAAATTTTCCCAATCAACCTTGAACCTAATGCTTAAGCCATACAGTGAAAATCTATTCGACAGATGGTAGTACCTTGATGTGCTGACGTCTGTACAATTCATTTAAGAGGTTTGCTTTTATTAATGTTATTTATTTTTTTAAATAACTATTTTCTGTATTAAACATAGTGCATAAGAATGTAACTGTGGTTGATATTAATCATATATTTAATAATACACGTCTCTCTATTCGCATAATATTCTATTATCTTATAAGTATATTATAACGCTTTTTATATAATAATATTGCATCTTGCGAGCATTGTGTCCTCACTGGTTACTAACTAAAGTATATTATGTATTATTTGGTAAACAAAAATGGCAAAATTATTGAGATTTCATTTTGAGTGAATGATGTAGGTGGTAACAATGCTAGTTCTGAGCATCGTCATTGGTTGAAAATCTGTAACACTCTGTATAACGGCTGTTAAAACAACAGCCTTAACGGAGCCGCGAAACACGTGGTCTTTACGTCATTGCGATATCTTTTCATGCTGGAACATACCCGACAACCTTCATGTTACTCCTCATAAAGAACCAATACCTAATAGACTCCTCCGCTATACTTTTCTGATTAATTTCGTTGCGGGATCCAAGACAGTTAAATTGTTTCTCCGGGACTTCGTCGAGCTTCATTCTCTCGGCGCTTTTCTGGTGGTCGCCACTGTTGATTCTGGCGCCCTATGCGCCAGTCAGTTGCAGTGGTTTGAGAATAGTGTGGTCGGCTTGTCCAGCCTTCTAGTTACGGAGATATTGTTCCAAATATTCCAGGTTTTTAATTCACGTTTTATATGTTAAAACTTTACTTTAAACACCTCCACGACCCCCGTACTATTCAATGCATCCATCAGCTCAATGTTTTGAGTGCGTTACATTGAGTGCTGTGAACTGAGTTTTTCCACACCAAAAGAAAGTCTTTTTCCAGCAGCATTTTGAGATGTACAGAATACTTAGTTGACGGCTTTATGATGTGTCCCTTTTTTTTCGGATGGGTAATCATCAAATGACCCCTCCCCCTCTGGGCGGAGCGGAAGGGAGTGTCAGCCTTGTACTGACTAAAACCCATCCATGTTCCTTCTTTTGCCTTTTGTGTTCTGGGGCCGCGGTATCTCTTTCGAACAGTCCCGCAACCCTGGCAGGCATCGGTCCTTTCGGACACCTTCCTGTTTGCTGACATCTCTTTCGAGACGCGCGTGGAACACGAATGCGCCGTCAACACGGCTTGTCGTCATAAGACGGAGGACGGCGAGCTAGCCATGATGGGTCCCTTTACACCCATAGTTAAGAAAGCTTGACCTAATTGGGCAGTTTGGGTCTTCGCTCTCTCTCTCTTCTTCAACCTTTGGCCACCCAATGCTGAGTGCAGGTTTCTTCCAAATCTCTCCAGTTTTTTCGGCTTTGTGTCATGGCTATCCAGTTTCTTCCGGCCACTTTAATGAGATCGTTTGGCCTCTATGATCTCGCAACAGTGGCGTGCGGTGCTTCCCGAAGGCAGGCAGGCCAAGCAAAAAAAAAAAAACTCGCAACATCACATCGCTCTACTTAGGATGACCCTCAAAGTAGTCACATCTATTGATATATTCACTAACCCTCCCAGGCCCCCGCATCTGTCTTCTAGTCTTCTTCATCGTCTTTTTTAGTAAGCAACAACAACGCCAATGAGAAACAACGCCATCTAGCTTAAATATAAGGAATTTCAATGGTATTCTGTCAATACAAGAACGAAGGATATCGCTTCGTTACAAAAAAACCTAAAAAATAAAACAGAGGGCGCTGTAAACAAAAAAAAATAGTTTAGTTTTCGTTCCGTACCCAATTTTGAGCGTCTGACCGGAATATTTGAAAAACAAACATTGAAAATAAGCCTGTAAAAACCAAAGTTATAAATACAAGAACTCACCACATTAATCAAGGTTCAAATCACGATTTTCTGACAATGCAAACAGAAGAAAGATTCATTTGAAATACCGAGTACGAGATGAATTTTGGGTTAATTCTCGTAATTCGGGTATCTACACATTTTCCTTTAGACACAACTTGAATCTTAACATCAAACAATCGTGAATACTTATTGTTTTTAACTTCTGACAAACACATTATCAGCGCAAACTTCACAACAGAACACCATTTTTAAGTAAATAAACAAATACAACAAATAATATTTACACTACTGTACGTTTCAAAACGAATTACAACCGTCAGATATTATAATAATCAAAACATTCAAGATCACGAAATAAATTTTGCTTGTCACATGAAACAAATATGGCTTCTAAGAAAAATACAATTGTTATTTTGTCAATGAAAAAAACACTACCAAATATAATTGCATCACCGCATACCGTTTTAGCCGGTTAATACTTTGTGGGGCAGCCAATCAGTGGCCAGCTAGCCAGCTACACTCGCAGGAGTTTACGCCCCTATTTACTATGTGTGCCGTTCGTATTTCCGTGTATATACACGAAAATACTTATCAGTGTGCTTAAATTTATCAATGGAAATTAGGCCGGCTGGGGCCTTGCCTAGACTCGTAATATTATTACCAGTTACGTCACACGGCCGCGACAAGTTGCTTTAAGTATTATAACAGGCGTTTTATTTTTTTATTTTTGATTAATATAGTTATAATAAATGCATTTGTTGCGTTGTTGGTAGGAATGGTAGGGTAGGCTAGGCCTAATTGCCTCTATGGACGGCACGCCCCTGTCTCGCAATCTACAATAAACGTTGGCAAACCTGCCCATTAATACGAAAACTTGTAATTTCCATTCCATATTTGTTTACCAAGTAAGCACAGCTTTCTCAGCTTGAAGTGTTACAATGTAGCCAGCACATCAAGCTACTGCAATCTGTAAAATTCATTAATAGATTTTAAAATTTATCGTTGAAGCATTAGGGTTCAAAGTTCATTGGGAAACACAAATTGACAGTTGGAATTTGACAGTTTTGGGTAGCATGTTGTGCTGATATCTGTACATAGAAAACTAGAACATTTTTTTTTCTTTTTTATTTGTTTATTTTTTTTTCTTTCATCCTTTTCAGATAAAAGAAGGACAGCATAGTCTTTATGTGGTTTATAATTTCTTAAGAATGCTTGTTACTACCGAATGCAAGTGATAGTGGGGCCCTGAATTATTGAGGACAATGCAATCTCTTTTTGAGACAAGTCGGGTAAAAAAACGCCGGGATAAACAGCATACATATGAGAGTTAAGAAAACCCATGATTATACAGGGTGACGCCGACAATACGATAATAATGAAAACACTGGTAATATTATTTTAAAGTAATATTTTTAAACTATCAAATAAATCATAACGTTGAAATTAATTATAATAGCATAAAACTGTTAATGAATTTGGCAAATGTTTTTGAAGTAGCTAGTTGGCAACATGTGTTTAGTGTTTAACTTAGTTGGGGATGCGGCGGTTGCCAACGTGTCGGTGCTAGGCTGCTAGCCTAGTAATCTACATCATGTAGAAAATACTGAAAGTGAAAAATAATGTGCTGTGATTAAAACTACTGGATATATTTGATTGATTTTTTGTATCCAGACTGGGAACGTCATGAGGTATACGCAGTTTTATTCATTGTCGTATTGTCGGCGCCACCCTGTATACAATTTTAAGCTGAAAAAAATGCTTTAATTTTTAGCAGCTTTCTATTGCTCAATTGAAATGTAACGATTTTACATTATTATTTATTTTATTGCGTAGTTCTTAGTTAATTGGGGCTCTACTGTAACAATTTTATATAAAGTGGCGATGAAATTGTTAAACCGAAGGCCGGCAGCTAAAATGCTGAATCTGATGCTTTAGTCTTTTTTTAAACTATCATATTTTTTCGACTATCGGCTTCAGCATTAATTTTTAAACCAACCTGAATTTGTTATTTTTCTTAGTATCGGCCTTTCTAAAAACTCACGGTACATTTATCTGAAAGCTAATAGTATGAGTAGTATCTATTGTGAAAAATAATACAAATAATGCGTGTAAAAATACCCCTATCGAAGCTGAATGGCACTTGTTCTCCTCGTCATTGCGATCATTTTTTTGTTCTAGACCATACCTGGGAACCTTCTAGTTACGGAGATATTGGGGGTCAAAGTTCCAAATTTTTTTTTACAAGTTTTTAATGTTATAACTTTACTTTATATACCTCCATGACCCCCATATATTCAATGCACCTATCAGCACAATGTTTTGAGTGCGTTACATGGAGTCCTAGTGTTTTATCACCCCAAAAAAAAAAGTCGTTTCCCAGAAATCACTTTTGCGTAGTTACTTATTTTGATGTACATAATTCTTGGTTGACAGCTTCGTGAAGGGTTTACACCGTGTATTTTAAGCAATTATCTACCAAAAAAAAATACCAGCAACATTGCTCGAAATAACGCCGCTTTTTCATTTATCTTTTGACTTGTGTTACTCGCAGTCCCCAAACGTGCGAGCAGGACAGCGAATACACGATTTATTTACACTAAGTGTCGTGGCATCTTGCTCCCACGTGTTGTGACCGCAGAAAATGGCGAATTTGCTCCGTGAGTTTTTAGTGCCGGCTCCTCGTTGCAATATTATTATAACTATTTATAACACAGTGCACATTTTATGCTTAGTCTTAGGAAGAAATATCAATATTAATATCTATATTTTATTATATAAAAACAATATTATAAATATGTTTATATTTATTTGCACAAAAAAGCACTAATAAAATAAAATCGACGGTGGAAATTGAAGGATTTCATTTATTTAAACTTCATGTGCTTAAGAGTGGTACCTAGGCGGACTTAATGCCACAAGGCATTCTCTACCAGTCAACCTTTGGGTCAAATAGGACATCATTATGACAGAGTACAAAAAAATAAATAAGAAAAATACCATTTTGCTAATGGTATTTTGTGAATGTTATTTTCAACTTTAAGTACTAAGCTGAAGGTTGCCAATCCCTTAAATGTCGCTTACGACATTTCTTATTTTCACCGTCGGTTTTTTTTTTAGGTAACACTGTTTAAAAATTATAAAAGGTGAAACTATATCTTGACAATTTTAATCTTGACACTGCTATAATTCTTATTTCAGGCATCGAATAGGGACTGTAGCACTTAAACTGTATGTAACTCATGTGGTAGTATGATTTTTCTTATTTTTTGTAAAGATCAATTTTGGAGTTGTTAAGGTATTATCTTACAGCAAGCCTCACTTTTGTTAATACAGAATTAAATTTAATTTGCTAGCGAAACTATAGTAACGTGACGGGTATTGATGTCAAAAGAGGAAAAAAACGGTTGTCTAACGGTTGGTAGGTAGGTACTGTCTTTATTGGAAACATGTTATTTTTTTTTAGCAAGGTACAAAAATATTCTACTAGGATTCTTTTTTATAATTTGTATTTGTAAAAAGAGCCTCTCTGTCTTCCCCTTAAGCGCAATAATATTTTCGTTAGAAATATATTTATTTTAGTTCAAACTTTTTTTATATATTTTGCAACATAGTAGCGCTTTTCAATTATTAATATTATCTTCAAATACTAAAGTTCATACTTAGGAATCTCGTAAAGAACTCTCGTTACATTTTTTTAATCGAACAATATTGACGTAATTTTTAATTATTCGTACGCATTTTTAATGTGTTTTTTATTTTATTTATAAGTATGTCAAAATGTTTAATAATTTACAGATTTTTCGTTTTATTTTGCATTTTCAAATTGTGTGCATAATATTCGTTAAGTTTTTTTATTTATATTTAAACAATTTCTTTATTTTAAAAATAGAGACAAAAAATAGGGGTAACCAGAAATCTCGAAACTGTTTCTGTCACAATGCGTATGTGCCATATACGTACATATATAATATACTTACATAATTAAGATCTTTATTTTAAAAATATATTTATAAAAGAACAATTGTTAATTGCTTTTTTTTTGTAAAAATGTTTTATAAACACCAGTAAAAAGAAAAAACACCAGTTAGGTTAGTAATCGAAAATATTTAAGAAGAAATAAAATAAATACATAATAACAGTAAGTTCTACATCGTAATCAATAAATCTCTTAAAACAGCATGTATCAGAAAGATTTGGCCATATTTGGGGATGTGGTGGTACCGACCATAAAACTGAAAACTTCCACCATGGAACCAACTTTATATTTGCGGAAACAAAACTCATTTGGGTCGAGTAGGAATTAAAATTTTGTACGGCAGATCTGAATTACTTTTCGCGATTACGTGAAAACATGCTGACGTGGAGACGTGGTTGCAAGGAGAAAGTTGTTCAGTTATACGATCTATACCAGATCCTTAAAAATCACTCCAACTTTTTGATCCTAGCTGTATAAATATGTAAGAAGAAAACACAAAAATACTAGTAACAATAAAAAACTTAGTTCCAATACATAACCGGTCCAGTAGTATTCAAGTTAACTCGCGTAAAATATATAACTTTTGTACCATTCGTCCTGTAAATAACTAAATAAGTATAGAAGAAAATGTACATAGCATGTTACATAGAATAGTTAGTTTATAAGTAACTAAAGTGGTTTTGTATGTGCCTATACCCGATTCGGAAACGGCGTGATGTTAAAATGTACCGCCAAAATATGTTAACCAGTATTAGAAATTTGCTAAAATATGATAAAGCTGATGAAACGGTTAAGTAATGTAATTTATGTAATGTTAAGGAAATTAACTGTTAAGCAATTTGACAGCAATTTGAATTTGAGTTTTATTGGCGCTTGAATAACATTGTCAGGAGCGCGCTGTTGGTAAACATTATCTGTGGAAATTGTATTGAAAAAAAAAACAAGATGAAGGCGTTAGTCCCGGCGACAGTCCTTCTGCTCTTCCAACATTACCAATATCACAATGATTTTTATTGTAGTTTTAATAAGGTCCCTATTTGGTTGCTGTTCTCTGAAGTGAAATACTGAAAGGACTGTATGGCCACCCGTTATTTATGTTGTTAGTCAAGTTGCTTAACAATTAATATCCCTGATGGTACTTTGCCCGTAGAGTAAGATTCATATCAACTTATGTTCATATCAATTGTAAATATTTTATTTCGAATTTCTATCCTGTTTTGGCCATGTTTTTATTTAAAATGTTTTTTGTTTACTTGATACAAGATTGTTTTAAAGAAAGTTTTGTTTAATGTAGAAAGAAAACTGTCGAATTAGATTCGCGTAGAAAACGCCAAGTGTTACCTTCATTCAGCTGCCATGGAGTTCCATGCTGAAAACTTGGCCGCGAGATGGCGCTTAGTGTTTTTTCTTGTCGCCCATAATTGGCTTTTCGTTTAAGATTACTTTGACAAGTGATATTTACTCAGCGCTCTCGTGGTAAAATTTAGCAATCGAACAAGTATAAAAACCATAATTATTGGTCACAGAATGTGTGATATTAAAATGATTTTATTTATTTAGGCCTTAGGTCCCTTGACAATTATTTAACAATGACAAAGTTTACATCTATTGTTAAAATGACGTAAGGGACAATGTCCGTGCTGCTGGATTTTCAACTATACAGCATTGAGCCGAGTTTGCAAATCCAACAGCACACTCATGTCACTTAGAACAATTATTAAAATTGTCTGCTGTTCTTTTGAACAATATTGGGTATTTCAAATGACAACGAAGGAATTGCTTCATTTATTTTATTTATATATTATTCTGTATTGTAATGTGATTTTCGAAATTGACTACATTCCATAAAATTCCTGCCACTACTGCTACCTTTGTCCAAATCTTTTGCTCAGTGTTGTTTATATTTAATAATTAATTATTTTATAAAATTCTATTTTTCCAAATTATTTATAATTTTAAGAATAATAAAAAAAAAATATATTTTTCATTTTTTTTTTTTTCAATTATTCATAATTTTAAGATTTTTTTAACTTACCATTTGAAAATGAGTTTCGGTTTTCGGTTGTAGACAGCATTAGTGCCTACACAGTTAAGGGACCTGTCAAAAATATAATGTTATAAAATGGTGATAGATATATTTGGGTTATTAAACATAAGAATTAAAAAGTTTTGTCAAAGTAGTATTTTATTTTCATTTTTCAAGATTTTTATTTTAATATAAGAGTTTTCATGAAAGGTTGTTAGAGTATATGTTTGGTCATTATCACTAAAACGGGATATGTACCATGTCTACTATTTGTTATAAGTTCCGGAAATTTTGGCAACTGTTGCAAGCGCCATAATCACGGATAAACAAGTTATTGTGGGTAAAAAAATCCCGTTTTTAGTAATTATGACAGTGGTTGTTAAAGTGTTTGAAAAGCTATGGAGTGAACTATTTAAATGCTTTTCTTGGAAAATAAAATCAATAGTTTAGGTAAGTTAAAGGTTTATGGGATAAAATGTTATGTAATTAAAAAAAAAAACTATATTAGAAATAATCGGCGGTCGATAGAATAGCAAATTTTTTTACCGTAATTAAATTATTACATTTCCTAGAATATTCGCTGGATCAAATAGTAATTGTTAATTGATGAAACAAATCTTAAAACAACAATATTAATCATTACACCAGTAAAGTTGCCTTTAACATTAGTCAATGTAGAGAAGTATAAGAGGGTGTATTCAAAAAGTTGGGAATGTTGCAAATAGCCTTCATATATATCACTGTTTTGATAAACACATGGAGCCTCTTAGCCCGTCGCTTTAATCCGGCCAAGTTTCAGCACATTTTCACACTTTCAACGTTCATTGCATGGATGCATAAAGCTCTTGGCTCCAACCGATTCCACGTCGTTTTCTGTGGTCGCTCCCTAAATATACGAAAATCTTTTCAAATAAAATGTATATTATTAATAACGATTACTACCACTCAGAGTCCATTGTTAAAATAATAATAAAACAAAACAGAAAAATTCACAACAACACTAATAGACCTGAACAATTTATAAATAGTTCTATAAAAAAATAGTATAAAAATAAGACTTGGTGCCGTATTGTTGATAGTTGTTTAAAATAGGCTTTTATAACTAAAAGAATGATAATAAATAATTTGAAAATATGTAAAAAAGGTGTTTCCTAAAAACTTTCAAACAAAACATTGCTCTAATTAATGATGAAACAAAATATCTTTTAATTTTAGTTTTACTAAAAAGTAATAACTTTCTCAAGTTTTCATACTCAACCATGTTATGGCCGCTAAATTGGAAATTATATAATATGTATATCTTAAAACAGTTATAGAGACGGATTTGCACTTCAAACTAGTATTTAAACATTTGGCGCTTAGCATGTTAATTAATCTTAATAACATTCTGTATAATTTCTGTCTTGTATCAATCGTTTAAAGATGAATGATACTTTAAATGTCTGATGACCACAACTAACTAAATCTGTTATGCGCTAAAGTTATTTGAAACATCGTTCTGTCTCAGTTGTAGCGGCATTGAAAAAGTACTACAGCAACATACTGGGTACAACGGGGTGAATAGGAATGCAGGGGTATATCGAGACAAAACTTTGAAAGGAATTTTAACGTTGAACAAATGTTATGTTGCCAACAAGGTCTCTATGTTAAGGGTTTGGTTTCCGCACTTAGTCCCTAAATTGGACCATTGTACGTGCATTCAACAAGGTCTCTAAATAATTAAGTATAACTAAGTAAATAAAACAGAGTACTTTTTGGTAACTTAACATATCAATTAAATGTTAAAATCCCTTTCAAAGTTTTGTCTCGATTCACCGCTGCTTTCTTGTTCACCCCGTTTGATGGTAGTGCAAAAAGTACGACAGCGCCATCTATAACACAAATGAAGAACTAACATAAAACTCTGAATCGCGTTATTAAAGTTATCCGCGACTCAAGACGACATAGATAAAACCGACAACTGTCGGGCAGTAGCTCACCAGACAGCACCGTCTGGTCGGAGGATCCTCCCTTTTCTAAGAGGGTGGAGAACTTTACACACTGTTCTAGATATCCATAAACAGTCACCCGCTCGATGCTGTCAGAGACAAAACATGATTTAAATACGTTTGGCATTAAACATATTTAGTGATTGATGGTCCGACCGCCTAAGTGACAGAATGTTTGGGTATCGCGGATTTTGATGCACCTCTGTGCATCGCATAGTCTTAAAAGTTTGCTCATTCTTAGTGATTCATAAAATGTAGTTTTCCTAACAAGAATCTCTAAATAGATCAAATTTAAGAACAGTTAATTATTTATATTGTAGAAAAATTATGTATTTACAGTTTTTATATCATTTTCGCCATGTCGTTAACATATTTAGTATTGATACAAATGAAGCAGATAATACCATTCAGCAAACTGATAACCGGTTCCTGAAAGGCCAATGAAGACGAAAATCTGCTCTGATGCTATGATGATTCTCTCAATTTATGACCCATTAATAATAATTTTAACCCGAGGAGCTAGGCAACTGGGCTTATCCCAGTTGCAAACGTCCCTTTGTGCTTATTGGCCTTGCTCTGTCCTGTCTCCTGCTGATATGGAGGGAAGTGGAAATAGTCCTACTACTCCTCCGCTATTCCTTTCTGATGAATTTCGTTTCAGTTAAGAAGACAGTTGGAAGTTGAACGTTTGCAGACTTGGTCGAGCTTCATTGTCTTGGCGCTTTTCTGGCTGTCGCCACTCTTGGTTGTGGCTTCCATGTTCGTTTTTTATTTTTTTTAATACGTTGCCTCACTAGTAATGTATCGTGCGTGCGTTAACAAATATTTAAACTCACATACATAAACAACTATCTATAGGCCATACAAATATTTGTTCTGTGCGGGAATCGAAGCCGCGACACGCAGCGCAGCAGTCAATCGTTTAGTCACTGCGCCAACCGTATTTATATTTTGAATACACATATATTTATGTCCAAGCTTCGTATGCTGTAATATGCATTTGGCAACCAAAATAGCTACACAATAATCAGTAACCTTTGTACCTTTCCATCTATAATAATTTGTTGTAATAGGTCTGTGATATAGCCTATTTTAAAACACGTAATTAAAATAGAAATATTGTAATATTAATAGTGATGTGAGGTGGCCTATTTTTGTTTGATATGAATAAATATAGGTTGATGGCAACAAGGCCCACTATTACATGGGGACTTAGACATAAGTAGCGATATGTAGGTGTACTATTAGAAACACTCTGCCTATCCCGTCGGGAGTTACAGGCATGGTGTTATGTTTATGTCAGGAAGAAAATATATTGTTAGTTGTGTATAAAAATTGTTGACAAGAACAAATCATAAATGCTTTTTTTTTCCCGTTTTTTTTTGTTATACTTAATTTTATTATTGTTTTTATAATTCTATAAAGAATTTTGTTATGTGCCTGATCAAAATAAATTTATAAAAATCTCTGAGGAATTATCCTTTAGAAATTTGATAAAGTTATCGGTAGCATTTATGAGAATTAATGAGCCAGTAGCTAACAAATATTACAAGGTGTTTACTATACAAGGTGAAATAACATTATTTAACAATCTTCTACTAACGATACCAAAACATGTTTAAAAAAAATCTTGACTTATGTAATACTAACTTTTGTAGTTCAGAAATTCTTTTTTTAATTTTCTATCTTCCTCAGTTCTCTAATTATTATTTTTATTCTACCTTGGATACCGCAAAATAGGGTGACTTGAAATGAAACTTTGAAACGGATTTAAACGTTGAATTAACAAGGGATGTTGCCAACAAGGTCTCTTAATAATTAAGTTACTAACGGTCCTGCATGATGAGAACCTCGCGAAAGCTGAGAGAGAAAATCAAGTATCTTGACTTGAGTCGCGAGGTTGTCGACATGTGGGATGTATCAGCCCATGGCTTAATTGCTAAGAGCCCCAATCAATACCTGAGGAGGCTCTCGTTAGGCAGCTGGATCAAGGGCTTGATTCAGTGCCTCCTCCGGGAGGAGGTTCCTCTCTCTGGAGCCCAGACCGTCGGCCGGTAGCTTGGACCCTGTTCCCGATACTGGTGGGCAAAATTTTTTATATTGTTTTTTTTTTTTAAGGAATATTTAAAAATGTAAATAATTTGCACAGAAATAAATAAAGAAAATATAGTACTTGTTGGTAACATCTATCATGAAGTCAAAGTCAAAATGTCTGTCAATGTGTTGTGTTTGTTCACTATCGGGTACTTAATTGTGTAAAATGGAAATAGATGAACAGTTCAAGCTGCATCCGGTTAGACTGGAAGCCGATCTCAATGTTGTTGGGAAAAGGCTAGGCAGATGACGATGTGAAAATATTTAAGTTAGACAAAAGTAGGCCGCCTCTCTTTAAGTAGTGAAATATTAAAAAGTGAGACTATATAATGAAGTGAGTCCCAAGCGAATGATATTATTAATATTGTAAATGAATAGTTTTTCACAAATAATACATAAGAGATGTTTAAGATATTGTTACAAGCTTCGCCTGTCCGTATGCGTAGTTCTATATATGTCAAACGATTTTATAAATAAAAGTTTTTGAAACTGGCTTTTGTTTTTTTTTTAAAAACCTTTACTGCAAAAACGAAACAAGACTGAGATATTCTATACAGGGTGTAAGGGGCAGCCCTCCGCCGACTGATGGGGTGACTTCAGTATATCATACTAAGATGACCGGTACAAGAAATTATTTCAGGAACGTTAAAGGAATCCTACAAATTTGATTTGTTTTTTTTCCTCATACGCAAACGCAATAATTTACGCGTTTTGTATCGTTACTGTGGCAAAACTCACCACAGTGTTTCCTCTGCATTTCCTCTTTGCTTAAATCCTCAAAGCCTTATTTTTACCCGACTGCGCCAGAAGGAGGTATGTTTTTCGAGAGTAGGTATGTATGTATAATTGTTTGGCACGCTCTGTGGCCTGAACGGCTCGATGGATTTTAGCTTGAGAGGTGTCGTTGGATTCGTATTTACTGTGACACTGGGTATATCAAAATAAAAAATATTCAATAATAAAATAAAAACGGTAATTTAAAAACCCGACTGCGTAAAAAATAAAATAGCATAGAACATAGCGACTTAAAAGTCGGGACCCATTAACATATATAGACCGGCTTAAATCGTCCCAATAATGGGTCCCGACTGTTAAGTCGCTATGTTCCATGTTTTTTTTTTTTACGCAGTCTGGTTTTTTAATTTTCTTTTTAACTACAAAGTTGAAATTGGAAAGAAGATGAATAAAATATTCAGACAGATGGCATTTTTGATTGTCATTCGCGTATTTGATGTAGAGGTACGATGTTATAATCTTTAGAGGTGGAAGCGTCAGAGTAGCCCGCGAAATTAAAACTTTCTTACGTTATTTGCACGTCAGTGTCAGGTTGTGTCATTGAATGGCTTTTTCATGAAATAGTTATAGAATAGGGTTAAATTTACTTCGAGGGTTTTATTAATGATTTTATTTCTGTAACTGCATACGTGTTACTGGCGAGACTCATTTTCCATCAACATACAACCTGATACTGACCTGCAAACTGCAAAAAACGTAATAAAATTTGAATTTCATGGGCAACCCGCACGCTTCCACTTTATGGCGTTAATACCAATATTTCCAGGTGCGAAATATTACCAATTTCTTGAAAGATATGTAATCGCATCCTAATGCCATGGTTTATTTAATTAATCGCAGCAAGAGCGTTTCACTCAATATATTTTCGTTAGGTATTTTTTTCCTGGTACCTACGTATTGATAATTTATGAATCTCCTATTTCAAAGTTCGCTTCATCAACTTTTCTTCACCAGATAATTCTGTCATTAAAAAAATTCGGTTTTCTAACAGTATTTTTTGTTTCAAATCCGTGTTTAGGGTCGTAATTATTTTCCCCCGTCCCATATATCCCTACTGAGATATCCCCACTCGTAGAGTATGGGTTAAGTATACCCTGGGGTCACCCCTTTTTTTTTTTTTACCGATGGGAAATCATCAAATAACCCCTCCCGCTCTGGGCTGAGCAGGAGGGAGTGTCAGACTTTTACTGACTAAAACCCAGGGGCGTGCCGTCCATAGAGGCAATTAGGCCTAGCCTACCCTACCATTCCTACCAACAACGCAACAAATGCATTTATTATAACTATATTAATCAAAAATAAAAAAATAAAACGCCTGTTATAATACTTAAAGCAACTTGTCGCGGCCGTGTGACGTAACTGGTAATAATATTACGAGTCTAGGCAAGGCCCCAGCCGGCCTAATTTCCATTGATAAATTTAAGCACACTGATAAGTATTTTCGTGTATATACACGGAAATACGAACGGCACACATAGTAAATAGGGGCGTAAACTCCTGCGAGTGTAGCTGGCTAGCTGGCCACTGATTGGCTGCCCCACAAAGTATTAACCGGCTAAAACGGTATGCGGTGATGCAATTATATTTGGTAGTGTTTTTTTCATTGACAAAATAACAATTGTATTTTTCTTAGAAGCCATATTTGTTTCATGTGACAAGCAAAATTTATTTCGTGATCTTGAATGTTTTGATTATTATAATATCTGACGGTTGTAATTCGTTTTGAAACGTACAGTAGTGTAAATATTATTTGTTGTATTTGTTTATTTACTTAAAAATGGTGTTCTGTTGTGAAGTTTGCGCTGATAATGTGTTTGTCAGAAGTTAAAAACAATAAGTATTCACGATTGTTTGATGTTAAGATTCAAGTTGTGTCTAAAGGAAAATGTGTAGATACCCGAATTACGAGAATTAACCCAAAATTCATCTCGTACTCGGTATTTCAAATGAATCTTTCTTCTGTTTGCATTGTCAGAAAATCGTGATTTGAACCTTGATTAATGTGGTGAGTTCTTGTATTTATAACTTTGGTTTTTACAGGCTTATTTTCAATGTTTGTTTTTCAAATATTCCGGTCAGACGCTCAAAATTGGGTACGGAACGAAAACTAAACTATTTTTTTTTGTTTACAGCGCCCTCTGTTTTATTTTTTAGGTTTTTTTGTAACGAAGCGATATCCTTCGTTCTTGTATTGACAGAATACCATTGAAATTCCTTATATTTAAGCTAGATGGCGTTGTTTCTCATTGGCGTTGTTGTTGCTTACTAAAAAAGACGATGAAGAAGACTAGAAGACAGATGCGGGGGCCTGGGAGGGTTAGTGAATATATCAATAGATGTGACTACTTTGAGGGTCATCCTAAGTAGAGCGATGTGATGTTGCGAGTTTTTTTTTTTTTGCTTGGCCTGCCTGCCTTCGGGAAGCACCGCACGCCACTGCTAAAACCCATCCATGTTCCTTCCTTTGCCCTTTGTGTTCCAGGGCCGCGGTATCTCTTTCGAACAGTCCCGCAACCCTGGCAGGCGTCGGCCCTTACGGACCCCTTCCTGTTTGCTGACTCTCTTTGAGGCGCGCGTGGAACACGAACGCGCCGTCGACACGGCCTGTCGTCATAAGACGGACGGACGGCGAGCTAGCCCATAGCTCACCGTCCACAGGCCCGCTAGGGTCACCCCTTGGGTATACTTAACCCATACTGTTCGACATCAAGAAATTCTGATCTGTGATCTTTCTACTACATTATTTGGCGAATCAACTCATGGAGTCTCCGACAGCTGAGCTGGCCATGCGTTCTGCTCCATCCATAGACGCAGTCATAAAAAGAAAAACTATAACTAGTATTGGTACCTTCAAACATCTCACTCTCTTCACGACTGAGGTACCATGTCTGTGGGTGCCATGTGGTACCATTATGTTGATCTCCTACAGTTGCATACAGAAGTATACTAACTTCGCTAAGATAGCAGTATCGGAAAAGAGATACGAATATTTTGTAATTGTGTTTTTCTGAAATAACTAACCTGGGGGGTTACTATAACACCCTAAAGCAGGAGTAATTCCAGTAAGAGAAAGAGATGACGCTATACGACCTAAATAGCTTTGTCTCTTTCCCACACTGGAATTACTCCTGCTTAATGACGTCGTCTAGTTTCGTCTAGTTTTCTTTAAATTCTAATTTATATAAGTAATTTTAATCTCCAAGAAGCTTCTAGGGATAAAGGGGTTTGAATTTAATGGCCGGCCTAACTTCAGCCATTTTTTTTTTCAAAGTTGC
Organism: Eugnorisma glareosa; assembly: GCA_947578425.1. NCBI lineage: Eukaryota > Metazoa > Arthropoda > Insecta > Lepidoptera > Noctuidae > Eugnorisma > Eugnorisma glareosa. The sequence continues at coordinate 12,335,430 of OX387985.1, forward strand.
GGCCATTACTACTTGGACATTACTTCCCTTCTTGGACGTGACAGACGGATCAGATGTTTGACCCAATGGACTGGGTCTAAACTTTTATTTTCTTTATTTTGTAGAAGTTTCCAGCCTGATTGTCTCCGGTTAGCTGTGTCTGTCTTTGATCCAAAAGCCGGCCAGAAGATTATATTATCTTCGGGTTGAATGTATCGTTCTGGTGAAATCCGAAGGAGTGTAAGATCGTGAACACGTCGCCCAGAGCAGAGAAGTAGGATTGTGGCAGTTTGACAGGAAGCTTCGTAGAAGTTAACAGTTTCAGAGTTTTTCTGACTTAAATATGAAATGAGTATATTAATATCTCAAATCGGTGGTTTGGGTAGTTTAGGATGAGCCAAAGAGATCGATTTTAGAACTTGTCTTACGAGGGTGTGCGAACTTATTTTTGTTTGATTATCCGAGTCACAAAACGTCGAGACCGCCGATTTACGAACGAGAATCGTGCTCAGAGAAGGCCCCTCTACTTGATGCAGATAAGCTAGAAATTGTTCAAATTGAGAAACAGTCGGTTGCACTGAGTTCACCTCATTATCTTTAGCCCAGTTCATCCATCTTTTCCACGCTGGTCTATAAGTGTTAAGAGTAGACTTACGCCAACTGGATGATAAAAGAGACCTTTGGTCTTCTGACCAATCCTTCAATGTTGGCTCCCACCCCCACATCTCCGAACTTCGAGCGTCATTGTTGCCACGTTTGGTGGCGGGAGACCGGTTGAGACATCTACTAGTACGTTGGGTAGGTTTCTGATGGTGAACGGGGGACCTAATGCTCTGCTCTTCAGTTCTGGTCTCCAGTATACTTTGTCCCATCGTGGAGCGACTATCAGGTAAACGCCTCTTGCTTTGTTTAGGTGTGCTAGTACCCTGGGGATCAAGTGGGGTGGTGGGAACACCCAAGCTAGCGTGTAGGTCCAGTTCGCTGCTAGAGCATCGTACCTCCTGGATCGCGGGTCGGTTCTGTCGAGTGTGCAATAGTCCTGTAGGATATGTGCCCGTCGAGAGGCAAAGAGGTCGATTTGTGGTTGGCCCCATTTTGAGAAAATGACTTCTGTTGCCGTTGGCAGAAGGTGCCATTCTGAAGGCGTCTTCTGACGAGACAGGTGATCCGCTTCCGAGTTGTAACTGCCCGGCAGGTAATAAATCGTCATGTGGATGTTGTGCTGATCTAGCATTCCGACAGCTTCTGCTGCAAGGTTTACTAGGGTTTGTGATTTCGTGCCGCCTTCCTTGTGTAGGTACTTTTAGGTCACTAGAAGGTGGAAGAGAAACTCCGTGTTCGATGACTGTGAATAATTTATTTCCAAAAAAGGTCGTCTTATATACTATTTTACAAACTAATACTAACCAATAAAAACATGTACATTAAATTAGAATCAATATTTACAAAATAAAAGTCCAATAAGAATAGGGGAATTTCCACCAATCACGTCACAGCACTGTTGTCGTGTTATTTCCGCGAGGGGCGCTTGTGTGCTCACGGAGGCTCGCGGCGGGCGAGAACGCGCCGAAGGCATAAATATAGGCGGCGTGCAGTTCGCGCCTCAGTGTCAAGAGTGGCCACCGTCGAGTGAAGACGCAGTGATGTTGTGTTGCGGATCGAGTTGACGGAAGATGAAGACACGCTGACCGAAGACTAGAAGAGTGGCCTCACAGCTCCTGACACTCCAATTTCCTTGCGGAATTCGTCAAAAACGTTAAACTAGTTCTTTTCAGAACTGTTTCTTATCAGAGCGTCAAAACGTGGCTTAGTTCTTATCAGAACTGTGTGCTTCCATATTTCTTATCAGAACGTCGAAAACGTAATAACGTGCTGTGATCAGTGGTGGCTACAGTACGATACCGTGGTTTTGTTGTCGCACTGGACTAAGCCGAAGAGCCGAAGAGCTCAGGTAACGACAGTGATCTCGTAAGCCGTTTATCATAATACACGGCTTACGAGATCACTGTCGTTGCCAAACACGTTGTCGTTGTCACTGTTGTTGTCATTGCCACAGTAATGAGTTCTTTTTGGTTGCAATGCAACTCCTGTTCCGTCGCTGACCATGCGCCTTGTATGCTCGTGTTGTATAGCAAGGTGCCCCAGCCGATGTCGCTCGCATCGGTTGTCAGATAGTGTGATGGTAGAGGACAGCGAATGGTTGAAGGGACTCTGTAATTCGTTAGCCACCACAAGAGTTCGCTTTTTGCTTTTTGGCTTAGCTGAGTTTTTGTGCGGGCAGGTGTCTTCAGAAGAGCATTTGCTTGCGTTTGAAGGCTTCGATAGTTTAATCTTCCTCTTGTCACGACAAAGCTGGCGAAGTTTAGTACCCCTATAAGTCTCTGAAGTTGTTTCAGTTCCACCGAACGATATTGCAGGGAATTCGAAACGTAGTCTTTCAGTTTGGATGCTGTTCTTTCTGGGAGATATTTCTGGGTGTAGGCCTCCTCTAACTCTTTCCAGTGCTGTCTGTCATGTGCTTGGCGAATCCATGTAGATCCGGCTACTTTGTAGATATCGTCACACCAGAGTCGCCTAGTACGGCCGCGTGGGCGTTTGACTTCGTAAGGATACCAATGCAATATCCTTTCACTGCATCCGTAACTCCAGCTGTGTGTCCAGCCTATCGCCATTTCAGTCTGCTTGCCAGCTCGACGGCGTCCGTTACCTTTGTTATGGATCTGATGTATGTGTTTTTCTTCCTATCCTTCAGCTTTATACCCAACATACTTCGTTCTGCGGCTCTTTGGAACACGTTGATCTTTTGTACGATGTCTTTTGTGAACGACCAAGTTTGACACCCGTACAATATTGTCGGCGGAGTCCATCGCTTTCCTTTTTAGATGCATTGGTAATTTAGTTTTGAATATGTCCTTCAGTGACCAGTATTTTTTCCAAGCTTTCTTTATACGGCGTTCTACTTCACGAGATATTTGGTTTACGAATCATGTGTTTTACCTCAGGAATATACTCATCCACTTAACTTATACATAGACTGAGATTCAGTTTTAATTGGTGTTTTTTCGCTCTTCGTCATGGCAAATGTCTTCTGTGTGTTCATTTGTAGTGGACTACACTTTCTAAGTTTCTATGTCTGGGTATTTAACATATATTCTAAGTCCTTGCGATTTTCAGATATTAATACTATATCATCGGCAAAGCGTAAGTTACTTAGATAGTCGCCGTTTACGTTCATGCCTTTATTTTCTCAGTATAATTGTCTGAAGATTTAATCTAAAAGAGAAGTAAATAAATTAGGTACGAACGGATCACCCTGTTGCACGCCTCTTCGTATGTTAAATGGCTCTCCTATGTCAATTTTTTTTTTTTTTTAATTTTTATTTTGATATTGGTTTTAAAGTTGACTTAATTCTGATTTTTATTCTTATTTTAGATTTTAATGATGAATTGATTTATGTCTTGATTTGATTATGATTTTATGTAATGTGAATTAAATTTTATGTTATCAATGTAATAATTATGTAAACTGAGATAATATGGGTTAATGCCTGAAATAAACGATAGTAATAATAATTTGCCTTCCAGCTTAACCACCGTCTTGCTTTTTTATAGATTTCTTTCAGTATCTCGTAGTTTCAGTGCTAACCACAAAGGTTCGTGTTGTATGGAATCAAACGCTTTGCAGTAGTCTATGAAAGCTACATAGAGTTTCTTGCCATATTCAGAGTATTTTTCGATAAGTTGTGTCAAGGTGAAGATGTGTTCTATAGTTGAGTATGACCTTCTGAAGCCGGCTTGTTCTCGGGGTTGGGTGCTATCCAATATCCTTGAGATTCGATTTGACAGTACTGTGGCAAACACTTTGTATACTGTTTGTTGTAAACTTATTGGCCTATAATTTCCTAAGTCTGTCGGATCGGCTTTTTTGTGTAACAGAGTTATAGGTACTTAATCGATATTCCCCATTCTTTTGGTACTTTGTTGAGCGTCAGTATGTCATTAAAAAGGGAAGTCAGTATTGGTACTAGCGGGTCAATAATCGCTTTCAAAATATCATTTGTTATTCCATCATCGCGTGGGCTTTTAGCTGATTTCAGGTGTTGGATTGCACAACGGACTTGACTCTCCATGATAGATGGCACGACACTCAGTGGTGCGAATGGCTCTGGTCTAGTACGCTGATGACTTTCTTCGTTTCCATAAAGCTCCTTGTAGAACTGTGTAGCAGTCCCGATGAGGCAATTCCCATTCGATATTTTTTTCGTTTTCTTTGTTTTTCAGAAGCATAATTAACGGTTTAGATGTGTTCAATCTTACTTGTGCCCTTTTGACTGATGCTCTTGTTTGCAGCTCTTCTTCCATTGTACTATTTCGATGTGCCTTGTACTCTCGTTGAATTTGTTTATTTATAAGTATAGAGAGAGCGCTGAGTTGTTCTTCTCAGGACGTGTTTTGTTTTCTTTATTCTTCAGTCTAGTTGTTTCATTAATAAGTTTCTCTTCAAACAAAGACAGCTCCAGTATCAGCATACTGGAGCTGTCTTTGTTTTTTATTGAAAGTAGTTCTTTTACCGATTCTTTTATTATTTGTATAAATTTTCCTTATGCACGTATAACCATATTGGATAATAATCTTTAATTTCCTCCTCAAATATATTACATCCTGAATGTAACTTATCTCCCGTAGCTAGCTGTATTGATTACCTGTAAGTAGTATTTGTATGGTCTGATGTATGTATGGTTAGACGACGTGTTCAAGGTAAGTTTTTGAATGGTTGGTTTTTTACTTGGTTCCTAGTTTTTCCTTTTTATGATTCTCGCTCAGTCTTCTCGTCTGTTTACCTTTGTGTCGCTTTTATCTTGCTCGTAAGTTAGCTCCAGAACCATAAAAAAGTATCCAGCATCCGCAACATCCCTGATTTGGAGCATAGTTTCTGTTTCCCAAAAGAACTACTAAATATTTTCTCAAGTGATGTGGTAAAAAATCATCATGGCAGGCAACACTCCGATTTTTTTACAAATAGCTGCTGCACACAGAGCATCATATATATACGCTGCTGCAGCTGAATCAAACTTGTTGTGATAGTCTGTTTTCATTGTAAAATATTTTAATTAAATAATTGTTAATAGTGTGAGAGTGTTTGAAAATACTAGCATAACCTTTTACTGTGTGAATCTCATTACTTCTAGTGCGTAGTGGCTATTTAAAGGTGAGTAATTTGAAGAAACATGCCATTTTTGACGATATTGTTTATTTATTATCCGACTTCCAAAAGGAGGTTATCAATTCGTCTGTTTTTTTTTTGTGTATTTTGCGATATCTTCGCCAATCGCCAATTGTGAACCGATTTTGGTGAGTCTTTTTTTTATTTTAAAGAATATTATGCTGCGGTGGTCCCGTTTAAATTTGGTGAAGATCTGCTGCTGATTTTTGGAGATATACAATAGAACTCTTCAAAAATAGATAGCATATCTGTCGTGATTGTTGCAATCGCTTGGATGTTTATTGTTTACGCAACATCATAACGTAACATCACGCCTGTGTGCTCTGAGGGGGTACATAGATGTCAGATTTCACAGTTAGGTATGTTAGGTTAGGTCCCATTTTATTGGAGATAAGCCTATTAGGTACCTATGTACCATGACATGTATTGTTTACGGTTCACTAATATTTCACCATAACTCCTTTTACAATTTTTAACCGACTTTTTAAAAAAGAGGGAGGTTCTATGTTTTTTTTAACGTTACCTACGTTAAAAATGGTCCATATAATGTTCCCCGATTTCTCCGCCAAATGTGGACCGATTTTCAAAATATTTTTTTTATTCGAAAGCCTATACTCCTGAGGTGGTCCCATTGCCACCAAATCAGAATCTGATGATAGGATCCCAAGGAAATCGAGGGCACCCTCAAATTTTATAGGCACATTCATATTACAGTGTTTTTCGCATAAAGTATAAGTATGAAAACATGGATGTTTAATGTTTATTGTTTAGACAACATCATAACGTAACATAACGCCTGTATGCTCTGAGGATAGACGGCTAACTTCTTCAAAAATATTGTTGCGGTGTACTGTCCACAGATGAAGATTGGAAAATGCTATTTTTTCAATGGTCAAATAAAACTTTTATAGGGGGAGATTTCAACGGGCATCATACAAATTGGTCACGCAAAAGCGATCGCAGGGGTTTATAAATTCACGATGCAGCTGATGATTGGCAGTATGTTTCTCTTAATAACCTTAACCTTTTTTCATTGATAATAAATTACTTACTTTTCCCTGTCTTTACATATTAAGTAGAGCTTTCCATTTTTGTCAAAAGTAATAGTAACTTATTCCCTACTTTAAAGGACACAACAAGTTAGCGGCAAAAGTGTTACTGGGTTTGTCCATCAGGAATTTCTCGGTAGCTGTCACGGAGTCTGGATTTTAGCCAGGTTAATGGCAATAGGCTAGCCCCCTATTACATGGGACTTAAACGTAACTGGCGAAATGTGGGTGTCTTCCTAACTCTTCTCCCTCCCCCTCTCTGTATCCTGTTGGATCTCACAGAGAGGAGTTACAGCAGAGGGAACCCCACAGGCTGATTACGTACTTACGTGATATTAACATGTTGATGTTGTCCGCAGTTAAATCTATGGATAAACATTGGTATGACGACGACCGACTGTACCCTTCTGTTTCCAGCAGTGATGACAGCCCCATACTCTCCCACAGGTAACACATTTTTACCAATATTATAGTACTAAAACATTTATAACTAGTGTTCGTTCAGTTGTCGAAAATACGGTCTTATTTCTTTTTTTTGGTATCTCTCTACAATCCTTCTCCATATTCTATTGGCTATGCCAAATCTCACACTCCATGGGCGCGATGTGCTTAAAAAGGGGTACAGCCAGCGTTTCGTTTGTAATTGTGTTACGGGACCCCGTTATGTGATATCGTATTTTAAATGTGTAAATACTCAGGAAAATTCTTTTCCTGATGATTAATAAAGGATTCGGTTAAACGATGTAACGACGTTACTGGTGGTAACCTAAAAAAAAACAACTGACGTTCTAACTACGGAATTAGACGGATAATACAGGGTGGGAATTTAGCCGGTTCGATTTCCGAGTGTGGCAAGTGAATTTTCGAATATCTTTAAATGCAGATTTATTTGCTTTTAAAAATAAAGGAATGTTTCCTTTGAGTAAAATTTTCAATCTCCAGTATTTAGAGTACTTTCCCATAAAGGGCATTAAAATATTGGTGTGGTAATATCATAATCACTACTTTTAACATTCGATAAAGCAAATATTATGAATTTAGTTTTTTTTTTCGTTTATTACTAAATTGTTTGCTGTGAACTAATTATGGATCTGAAGTAAGGCATTATTCACGTCAACTAGATTTTGGGCCCGTCTATATTTATTTTAAAAATTAGGGAAGTGTCATCAGCAAATAGGTAACACCATATTCTGAGGTTGGTTTTTTCAATAAATAGGGTTGATCATTTATAATTATTTGTATACTAGAAAGAGGAAAGGACCCAATATTGAGTCTTGCGGAACCCCCATTTTTACTTTTAAACCCTGTGAATTGACACCATTTATTTGAACATGTTTTTGTCTATCACTCAAATAGAGGTCCGCACCGCGCCGGAAACATGATATTTTTATTGCGGGGTTATAAAAATATAGTAAATGCCTGAAGATACTCTTTAGGCACCCAAGAGTACCTATAATAATTAGAACTCCAACATTCTAAAAATATTTTTTTGTACAAATTCTGCCCTGATTCTTTGTTCGGTTTTAAATAAAATTAAGAATGGCCAGTGACAGTGAAGAGTTTGACGTCGAGCAAAGAGCAAAAGACATAATAGATAATCTTTTGCCGCCAAAATCGTGGAAGATTTACCTAAAAATTTACGAAAGTTTTATGAACTGGAGGATTAAGAATATTTATTAAATGTTTTTGTACTAAATTGACTATTTTTCTCGCACTCAAAGTGAAAAGCACAGTTTGCACCTCGAGACTAAACGCCAACTTAACATACCCTCGGTTTCATTGACTCCCCACACGCTCGGGAGTCAAACCACCTCTGGTATATTATGGCTTCGTTTAGTTCCTCGATATAAAATATACTATTAATGTTTGATTTTCTTCATCATCATCATCATTTCAGCCCGTTGTTGTCCACTGCTCAACATAGGCCTCCCCAATCGATTTACAACGTGTCCGGTCCAATGCCACCTGCATCCAGCGACTCCCTGAACCTTTAACCAGGTTCAAATTCCTTGGTCTACTCACAAATTAAAAATTAACGTTAATAGTATGGTGCTATAGTCTCAAATAAGGATGTACAAACTTTGTTAGATATTCCCCATAGATCTTTGGTCAGTTCGATTTTTATTTGCCGGAAAGTTTTAATAACTATCATAGGGTTGTGTTTCAATTTAAATTTAGTCGGGTATCCAGACACGTTTGCGTTTAAAGCCAGTTGAGACTTCAGGTGAGGAATTTAAAGCCTCCGTAGTTTTTAAAGGTATATCGTTAAACAAATTTACAAATTCTTGAGCTACTTCCTGATTAGAGCTTTAATTAGGACCACATGACATGCTGCATCTAATGTGTAGCTAGTGTTACGTATTTTCTTCCTGTTTGTCTCGTTATTTATAACTTTCCAAACTGTCTTCATTTTATTTTCTGCTTTGTTGATATTGTTGCTAGCTAATGTGCAGGGCTTCAGCAACCTTGCATGTTTTACTAAAATCATTGAAAACTTAGCAACATACTTGTTGAAGGTTTCAATGCTTATATAAGGCTTAAGGCCATAAAGCTCAAATAGTCTTTGCCTAATTTTCCCGATACCTCTAGTTGCCTAATCACAAAATGCTTGGCTCAATGCCGGTCCTGCTTCACAAGGACAGGGGCGCATAAATTGATAACATTAAATAGTATTGTTGGAGCTGCTGAAAATTGTACAACTATCTTTGCATTGTATAGATTCAATATTTTTAGTATTAAATAATCGCATAGCCATGCGTCATGTTCGTGAACGGACGCTGTCAGTTGTGACTGGTCATCTCTTAGTTGCCACGGCTTATTTGAATTAATTATTTTATTTTTGAATTGTCTTTTTTTGTTTAACTATGGACACGTTTAACGTGCACATCTTGCTACTTACATAGTTCTCACATAGTGTACTATTTCAACATGAATGATTTAACCAAGGTTTTGTAACAATAGGTAATGCTGATGTAAAAGAGTGTGCATGGAGTTTCTTGCCCGTTCTTCTCCATAGAGATCTACACTAGGGAATGGGCAACTACAGTACTTTCACAGTTTTTATGCCTTGTGACTGGGACTGTAGCTACATTTCATTGTTGTCTTTGTTTCGACAGTTCAAAAGTGCCTGCAACTGGCCTACTTGAAATAAATGCTTCGATTTGATTCCTCCGTGCCTCGGAAAGCACATATCATTGACAGTCGTAACAGGTATAATCATTGGTCCGAAAGTCTGACAACTAGTCTTACCAATGGTTATCATATTACCCATTACTAACCGGGTTGTGGATGTCAGATAGGCAGTCGTTACATGTAAAGCACAGCTGCGTCCGGTTAGACTGGTAGCTGACCCTAACAGAGTTGGGACAAGGCTAGGCTGATGATAGTAAAAGGCATTTTTTCTGTTCTCAGATACGACAAAACCCGTCGCCTCTCATGTCTCTTCCTCTTCTGCACCGCCATGATCTTTTTCTGTATGCTGCTGTACATACCCGTCTACAATAAGGCCAACGTCCAGCTGTCCAAAGGTAAATCATTCGAAAATATTGGGGATGTACAAGGTGTATTAACATAATAAACGCTAGACCTCGCGTGTGGTCTCTCGGACCATGAACCTGAACAACAACATGTATACGCTTACCAGATTTGATGATGTCTTGTAATCACTTCAACCGTTTATTCCCAGGTATAGTCGCCGGCTGGTCAATTCACACAAATCGAGACACAAAAATATACATACAACCGAAAAACGTAACGACAATACACGCCCCTAGGGATATATGCTCTAAAGACAATAGCAATAAGCTTTTACTATTAATAGTCGTCTGCTCATCCACACTAAACTTCGAAAACCGAGCAGTTATAAGAGAAACATGGGGCGACCAAAAATATTATCCAGAAATGTCCAAATTGTATCATGTACTAAAGCAAAGATATTTATATTACAATTACACGTATGGTCTTACAGAAAAGAATGTACATAACCTATCTACCGATAGGGTAAAGCGAGACATATCCAGTTTTAGCCGGCTTTTGCCCGAATTGGCTAAAGCATTGCAGAACAATCTGGTTACTGAAAAGACTGATGAACAAGTACCTGAACAGAGATTTGAAGACGAAGCTATGTTGCCAGTATTCAATATGAATAAAAAGTTAGGAGAAAATACTGAGGCAAATTATGTTTATTATGACACTAATGTCATGAAAATACCCCCTAAGGGGTATGAAGATACCCCAGACTTAGAAAAGGTACTGTCAATGTTGAAAGGTAATAAAAACTTTCGGAAAATGAAGGAGAAATTATTGTTACCCACTGACAACACTGAAGATTCAAAAATTGAGCCGGAGTATAAGGTCGTATTCCTTCTGGGGCTGCCAACAAATGACAACGATTCTACCATTCAGAATAAAATCGAGGAAGAATCGGATAAATATGGCGATGTTATTCAAGAAGGATTTATTGATTCATACAATAATTTGACGCTGAAAACTATTATGATGTTGAAATGGATTACTAGTAATTGTAATAATAGTGGTAAGTTTATTGAATTCAGGTGCTTTGGGGCGTAGTATACGCCTACGTAGGCTTTTAGCATCATCATCTGCCGAGCCGGCACAAAATGGATGAATGAAAGGCATGTGGCTGAGATGAGAATTCTAAAGGGTTCGGTGGTGTTACGCGAATGAATAAAATAAGAAATAAGTACATAAGAGAAACTCTGAAAATGGCGCCGCCGCCGGTGACTAAAAAGTTGTATGTTAATCGGGTGTCGTGGTATGGGCATGTGATGCGGAGGTATGAGGAAAGTGTTGAGTATGAATGGCTATAAGAGTAGAGGAAGAGCAAAGAAACGATGGATGGACTGTGTGACGGATGATATGGCTAGAAAGGAGGTGACTGCTGAGATGATGAGTAATAGAGAAGTATTGAAGAAGAAGACATGCTGCGCCGACCACAAATGAATGGGGATAAGGGCAAGAGAATGATGATCAGTCGTAGGTGCTTACTTGAATGATAAGTACTAACTAGATTCTACGTGGCTTTCGAACGTATGTAGTTGTATAAATATATTATTTATATTGAGTAGGTAGGTATATATAACAATATTTGGCGGTGTTAAGTTCACCTGATGCCGTCCGCTGCCATAATCAATATCTTATTTTCCAGTCCGCTACATACTAAAAACCGACGATGACATGTATATAAACGTACCTAAACTTATAGCCAATCTGAAGAACAGATCTCATGAATTCGACACAAAGACTAAGGAAGTTAATAGAAAGGAGTATATGCTGATAGGCGACCTCATTTGTGGTGCAAGACCTGTGCAGGATTCTAATGATAAATGGTACTGGTTTACTATTACATAAACTGACACCTTTTCCTCATGAGGGTAGGCAGGAACTACATGGCTGATTACATCTTTCGCCTCGTCCACGTTCATACATCTGGTCATACACGAACGCTGGTTGCGAGTACCTGACCTTTCAGAAAAACAATATTATGCTCTTTATCCTCGAAGAAGTAAGTAGAGTTGTAGCTTTAGTACACCTACGTTTCTCCAAGTCCCATTGGGGGTGAGCCTAAGGTCGTCAACCGGGCATAAATCCAGATTCAGGGTCACTACTAAGAAAAATCTGATGGAAAAAGTCTAATGTCACCTTGCCCGACCTGGTAATCGAACTGGGAGACTTGAAGTTTCTACATCACACCTCCTGCACACTTGTACTCCCCAAATCGGTATGCTGAGTTGTATAACACGCTAATATTATGCTAGTTATGTTAAAGTCTAGCTCAAATCTAGACTGAGATCTGTTACTGGGAATTTTCGCATATAAACCCCAAAGCAGTCATTAAAGCTTTTAAGGCTATCAAAATCAAATTAACTGAAGATCTATGGGGAATGTAGATTAAAGTTTGTCTAGCCATTATTGAGACTATAGTACCGTACTTAGCCTTAATATTTAATTTGTGTGTGGACCAAGGAGTCTTCCCGGACCTTATGAAATACAGCAAGGTAATACCACTTTTCAAATCCGGAGGCAGTAAAGACACCAATAACTATAGACCCGTATCCGTGTTGCCGGTTTTCAGCAAGGTTTTTTTTTTCCCACAAATATTAATATGTACACAGTTTAAGATACAAACAGTAAGGTGTTCGAAAAGGTAATGCTTAATCAAATGCTCAACCATTTTAATACCAATAAAATCATACATGAGAAACAGTATAGTTTCACCAAAGGACGTTGCATGAGTGACGCCGGTGTCACCTTATTAAAACACATATTTACTACGCTTGGGAAGAGGCACAAGATGCCATAGGAATCTTCTGTGACCTCTCGAAAGCATTTGATTGCGAAAACCACGAAACCCTACTCTTTTAAACTTGAAGGATACGGTTCAGAGAAATCGTATTAAAACGATAGACATCAGCAAGTACAAATAAATGGTGTCAATTAAATGGGTTCAAAAGTAAGTATGGGTGTACCACAAGGATCGATATTAGATCCTTTCCTCTTTTTGGTCTATATAAATGATCTACCCCATTTATTCAAAAACCAACCACAAATAGTGTTGTTTGCTGACAATACCTCTTTAATACTTAAGATAAACAGATGTGCCACAAATCTTGACGACGTAAATAAGGCCCTGATGAGCAGGTCCATAATTGGTTCACCGCGAATAATTTAGTATTAAATGGGAAAAAACTTAAGTGCTGATTTGCTCTACCGAATGTCAAGAAAAACTAGAATTCGTCGAAGAAACTGTTTTCCTGGGGATCACGCTTGACTCGAGGTTACAATGGGGTCCTCATATATAACATTTTTATATGTATACAGTATTTTCGAGGAATTCTAGTTTCTCTTGATTCAATACTATGCACTATCACTACTTTTGACATTCGGTAGAGCAAATCTTATGCACTTAGTTTTTTCCCATTTAATATTAAATTATTAGCGGTAAACCAATTTTTATTATGGACGTTATTTATGTCGTTGAGATTTGTGACTTAAATATTAAAGAAGTATCGTCAGCAAACAACACCATTTGTGGTTCACTTTTAGGGTTCCGTATCCAAGGGGTAAAAACGTGACCCTATTACTAAGACTCCACTGTTCTGTTTTTTTTATTGAAATTACCGTTTTAAAAGTATAATAACGATTGAGACGTAGTCGTGCTATATCGTGTTAAAATCTGCTGTACTTATTCAGTTTAAGATCTCGCCTTGTATTTTTCATTAACTGAATAGGGGTCCCGTCATTTTGATATCAAAATAGTGGACCACTTTCTTTGTGGAATATTTTGAAAATGGGTGTAGAATTTTACTATGAAAGAATTGTAGAAAAACAACATGATAATCGAAAAACCTCGCGGGGTCCCGTCATCTTGACGTTCATCTTTCTAAAGGACCGCCCTTTTTTTTCGGATGGTATATCATCAAATGACTCCACTCGCTTTGGGCGGAGCATGATTTCTCCTGGCGAGTGTCAGACTTTTACTGACCCATCCATGTTCCTTCATCGCCCTTTGTGTTCCGGGGCCACGGTATCTCTTTCGAACAGTCCTGCAGCCCCGGCAGGCATCGGCCCTTGCGGAACCATGGAGTCCCGCAGGCCCTCACTCGGCGGGAGCTCCTGCGCTCGCCTCGCTGGATGTGACCCCCTCCTCTTCTTTGCCTTTCGGCGGTTTGGTGGTATTTTTTTCCATACTGTTCCCACGAGTATGGGGGAAATAAAATGTCCATCTGGGCGTGCCCTCTGTACCCAGATAAGCCATTTGAAATTTAAACCCGCCAGAGGGTCGGCTGGTACCCTGGCGGTGGAAAGCACTAGCGACTGATTGTTCTAAGAACGTACCCGTCAGCCATACATCCCCTCGCGGTGCTCCGCCACTTGGGATTCGGGGTAACTTTTTATAGAGGTTTTCTACCTCGCGGTCCAGGCAGTTAAGCCAAGACCCTCGGTCCCTATCCAAGCCACGAGACATGTCCACGACAGTTCGATGGTGGGATTACGATATACGACGGGGACAGGGGCTGCGTCCCTCACTGTCTGCTCGGAGGCAGGGTGAGTGCACACCGATCCCGCCCTTGTTCTTCCACTGTGCCGTCTGCTTTCCAGAGGGTCACACAGAAGAACGCCCCGTTGGTCCAGGTTGGACCCCACCATGTCAGAATATTAGCCACGGATAGTAACATTCCCCGAAGAATAAGAATCTCTTCCCATTCCTCGGGGAAGGATACTGCCCGCGCCCAGGGTGCACCGGCCTATCCTGCAGATGGATTTAAAGGGACTGGCAGCCATCAGGCACACGTGGAGGAATTCTGAGACCGCACCCCTACAGGCCCGCCCTAAAGTGTTTCATACACGTTTTTGGTTTGTTACAGGTACAGCCCACGGTATATGTACGGGGCACGGGTGTACCCCAAGTATCTGTCGGGTACGGGGTACGCGTTCTCCATCGATACAGCCAGAGTCCTCTACACGGCGGCTTTGAGAACTAACTTCTTCCATTTAGAAGATGTATTTCTAACTGGTAAGATGAAAGTTTATGCACTAGTTTTAAATCAGTCCCTAAATAATCGCACTCTGAAAAATGGTGGACCTCGACACCAGGATGCAGGCAATCCAAGGAAGCTATGCCATCCCTGGACACAAAGCTGACCAAGAGCCTTCTGCGCCTGGACAGAGATAGCCTGCGACTGGTGGCGGGGACTATCCCTGGACATTGCTCACTGAACAAACACTTCCACACCCTAGGTATCACTGACAGCCCTCTGTGCAGAGCGAGCAAGGAGGCGGAGGAAACGGTAGCGCCTGTACTCCTCGAGTGCACCGACGTCACCCAGATCCGCGAGGAGACTCTCGGAACACCGAGATCCCTTGCGGATGTCCTGAGAAGACCGGGAATTTTGATCTGCTTCTGGAGGGAGGTGGGCTGGCTGGAGTTACGGGCACCATGGCTCACGTACGATGGTCCACTATAAGGACTAAGTGCGGAAACCAAACCCTTAACATAACATCTCACTCAGATCCAGCCTGTCCCTTTGGTGGCCAGCGATGCCCCAAGCCGTACGTAAGTCGTACCCCACAGGGGGTGCCCTTAGCGCCTTAGGATACTCCGGTTAAGCAGAAGCCAGCCTCATAAGTTGACTTGCGAGATGTGATGGCGAAAAAAAAAAAAATGTTTTTGCACTAAAAGTATTTGTCTGCGATTTTAATCGCATTCTAGGGAATCGTCTACTTATACTCGGATAGAAGGTATCGCATATCAGCGTATAATATTGGGACATAGCACTCCTCTCGTTGAGAGGGTGTGGGCTGCCACCGTGGATCCACCCCGCGGGCCCAGTGCGGGTTAGTGAGTGTCTCATGTCTTCATGCTCTGGGACAAGCTAGCTTTCTTTACGATATTTTCTGTCAACGTTTTGAGAAAGGAGGAATTTGTGGCTTACAGAATGCTTGGCTGTCAGCTTCGTGAAGGATCCATTTACACCTTGTATATCAAAACAGCAAAGTGTCCTAGCCACTTTCAGAATGGACCCTCTTAACATTCTCATTCTACCCTTCCAGGTATGGTCGCCGGCCGCGCACACCCCCGCATCGTGCCCCGCGACGACCCCACGTTCGTGTACCAGACGCCCAACACTGTGGGCGTCAAGCGAGCGTGTGACGCCCACGCCCGGGTTACGATGCACAGAGTGAACTTTGATCTTATGAGGAAACTGCATGCGATGCTGAGGAGGCCGGACTTGTTGGATACGTATGTATGTTACATGTTTATAAGAGTTTAGCGGCTTGGTATAAAAGTACTACAGCGCCATCTGTGACACAAATAAAGAACTAACATCAAAATGAGTGAGCTAAGGTGGAAGCGCAATGGTAGCCCGCGAAATTCATATTCTCTTAATTGAATGACTTTTTCATGAAATAATTACAAAATAGGGTTAAATGAACTTATAGGGATGTATTGATGATTTTAATTATTATAATTCTGTAATTACATACGTATTACGCGACGCTTCCACCTGAAGACCATACATAGAGAAACCCGACAACACAGTCGGGCAGTAGCTCACCAGAAAACACCCGTCTGGTCGGACGATCCGCACATTTCAATGTAGTGTTGAGAAACCTTACAGCCTCATACAGGTTAACAGACATAGAGTTGCTGAGGAGTTTGTCCCCCCAGCAGCTAAAAAACTAGAAAGGGGTGAAGGGCGGGTGTTTTAGGCGTACCTACAGTCTCATGTAATGGGGGCTATCGCGTATGAATTCGCCGCTAGAGGCACTAGTGTAGCGCGAGGGCATCGAAATGTCAGATGTCATAGTGTTCGCGCGTTGCGTACTTTTTTATCACGTATTTTTACTAATAATCACGATTGTGGTCTAGATTGAGCCATTTAATTATGATTAATTATGACTTGAAGATTTAAAGTAACAGCTTGAGATTTTATTTTTTTGTACTTATGGGTCAAAATGATTTTTAAATGTTTCATGCTTGCTAATTTTAGGGAGAATATTTTAAATATGTATCTGAAGTTTAACGTAATAAAATAAACTTTTTATGAAGTTATTGATACTTTTAGTATAAAAAAGAATTATTGACATGACCTTACTCGACAGTAGCGCCACCTAGTGAGCTCAAAAACGATAGCTCTCATTTTAGATGTTCACTTGCACAGTTGTAGGAGCAGAGGAGGCATGAGACAACGTTAGCCTGCCTCCTCCCTGTGAGAGGATTAAGTTTCCCCCGTTAGTTCATAGTATAAAAAGTAAACAGCGCCATTTAGGACACAAATGAAGAGCTAACATCAAAATTCTGAATCGCGCTATTCATGTTCTTCATACTCCTAAATTTCCACCATCCTAAGCTATTCACCAACTTTTGTACGGACTTTAATTGTGTTTTGCGATTTCCCTAGCAGTTGGATAATATTTACCAATACAACTTTTGTTTTTTTTTAACAATTTACCAGATAATGTTTCCAAAAATATACTTCGAACGAAAAAATTTTGTATTTTATTTGGAGAAGTATACGTTACTTAACACAGCTGTTGAGACTGCTGCTCTCAACATGGCCGTTCGCCAGCGGCAGTGGACGAGGGGTGCGAATACGGCGGAGAGTCAGTCAGCCGACGGCCAGCCAGTCAGCTGTTGCACGCCTCCACGCACGCACGCGTGCCCGCCTTTTCTTAGCGTCTAATAGTTTCTTGTTACTAGTTCCAACCCACCGTTGTAAATTAATTCCATTTCCTTAATATACATGTTTATAGTCCACTACACGTTTCATTTTGCTCTACCACGGTCTATCCGGCGCGAACTTTGGTCCTTCTACCGTTAACGTTTGAAACGAACCAGACAACAGACATTTTCAAAAAGTCAACGATTCGTCGTTTGGAGAACAAAGGACTTCATCTTCGGGTTCAAGTTTCACAAGAAGTCTTCGTGTTTAACGTGTCATCATCTGCATTTGGTCACTGTGAACATCGATACGGCAACAGCCGTCCTCATTGAGTTCAAATCAAAAGACGGCACAAGAAAAGATCGTCGAGACTTCGGTGCAAGAAGATTTTGAAAGCTATCTAAGTCAACATTCGTCAACTAGTACCGGAAAGATCCCAGGAGCTACTCATAGCCTGAGGCTCCAGGCGTCAGCTCATCGTCAGAGGCAGCATACAACCGTGAGAACGTTCCAATTCCTTTGTTCCAACATGTTGCCTAGTCTATTCTACAAAATAAAACCTATTAATTACAATCCCATCAATCCATACTCTTCAGCCTTTCAACTTGTTTTGGACAGTTTCTTTTCTTATAAACAATACCAAGTGATTTTAACATTTTTTTATTCATTTGTTCCAATCAATCACATTCCCATTATTAAATCATATTTGTTGTGTTACAGTTTCCAATTTACACATTTTGCATTATTTCGTATAATAGAAATGAAGTTCTTTTTTTTTCTTTTGTAGCAGCAAACATTGCATCATTCGCTTAGCATTACTCAGCAGATTCGATCGAAAACCGCAAACGCTTTTGTAACAGCAATCTCGTTTCTTACTGCTTATAGCTCCTACCCACGTCACAACTTATTGCTAATCGTTTAGTATCAGTAATGTTCTCTTAAGACTAAATAGTGTTTTTCTTTTTTTTTTCTCCACTTTTTTACTGCAACTGATAAATTTTTATTGTCATGGCTAACATGAAAAGCTTTATTTAGAAGCGAGCGTCAAATATAGAGGAATACGCGACGAGAAGACCCGACAAAGTTTCCCAGATTGGGAAACCCAGCTCAGCTGATTTTTTCTGTCAGTCTCTCTCCCAAAGTTGTTCTTAAGAAACTTCAGTTTGCCCGAGGTAAACATTTTCTCGAACAGCCTCGAGAGGACCGCCATTGACAACAATAGGTCCTGGGGTGACGTGTTCGTTGAACATAACCTGGGTTTTTTCCAAGTTCACCCAGAGACCAATGCCTATTGGAGAATCAATTAGGCCATCTAGCATCTGGTGTAAGTCGTGCAGCGATTTAGTCAGTATGATGATGTAATCTGCAAATCTCAAGTGTGAGAAGTACTCGCCGTTGATGTTAATGCCACGTCCTTCCCATTTCAGCGTCTTAAACACATCCTCCAGTGAGTTGGTGAACAATTTCGTCGAAATTACGTCCCCTTGCCTCAATCCCCGACGCAATGGGATATGCTCTGTTTACTGGTTCCGAGCTTGGACGGTCATTGTGGCTTTTTCATAAAGACACTTCTCAGCACTTGTATGTATCGCTAGTCGACTTGGCATCGCTGCAGAGACTCCAGAACTGACCAGGTCTCGACAGAGTCAAAAGCCTTCTCATAGTTCACAAATGCAAGACACAGCGGCCGATTATACTCTTCTGACTTCTGTATGATCTGCCACACTGTGTGGATGTGGTCTATGGTGCTGTATCCTCCTCGAAACCCGGCTTGCTCCGGTGGCTAGAAGTCGTCGAATCTTTGCGCTTGACGATTCGTGATGACTCTTGGAGACAGCTTATACACGTGGCTAAGAAGCTAAATGGGTCTGTAATTTTTTAATAGGGTCTTGTTACCCTTTTTAAAGAAAAAAAAAGGACCACGCTGCTAGAGTTCTCCCAGAGAACAGAACCGAGTGGAAAAGCTCCTGAAGCTCTCATAATACAGGACTTCCTCCCTCTTTCAGGAGCTCTGTCGGTATCCCATCCTCGCCAGGGGCTTTTCCATTAGGCTTATCCGCCTCGATTTCGTCTTGGCTGAATTCTGGCAGGATTTCTGTGAAATGGCGGGTTAAGGTGGCTCTGGAATCCTCAATTTCGGGATCAGATCGAGATTCATGCGATGCGTACAACTGGCCGTAGGCTTCCGAAACAATCTCCGGCTGCGAAACGACCATAGCCCCACTAATTATGTTTACAATTAAAATATTAAGTCATGCTTTTTTGTTTTCGTTTTTTTGTGTCTTAAACTCATAATGATAGATCAGATAATTTTTATTTTTTTTAACAATTAAGAGTTTTAGTAACCGATGAAAGTTATTGATACTTCCCGAGAATTTGTGAGATTAGTTACCTTGAGCTTTTTTTCGTGAGATTAAAGTTTGTGACAGGGAAATCCAATTTTAGTGACACTGAAGGACGCTTAAGGCACCCTCCGTGGTGTAATGGGATACCCCATGCAAAGGACATGTTGGAGCGCAATCTTGTTTTTCTTCTAATATTAAATGGGCCTTCTCTTGACATCAATCTTGTCCTAAGCTCAGACGATGGAACGAGGTAACCCAAAAGAAGCCTATGCAAGCCTAAGCAATCTATGTTAGTCGCAGTCGCGACTAACATAGATTGGGGTCATATGAACTTAGGAACACCGACACCGACGCAGGCAGGGAACTGCAACCCATGGCTGTAAGTATATTACAAGATTTAGCAAATCGCTTCGTTCGTGTGTGGAACGTCGACAAAGTATGGGTGATACCCGCAGTACGTCTGGACTCCCGATGGAAGAAAGGAGATGGAGTCGGATCAATCTGTGCTACCATTACACTGCTGTATGTTTAGCAAAGTAGGTATTGGAGGAAAGGTATCTGGATAGGTAGGTATACATTGTGGAGTAAATAAAAAACTTTATATATTTCTGTAAAATCGTTTTGAGTCAGTGTAAGTAAAATATGCAGTTTAATACTAAGTACTAATTTTGTAGCGGTGTTTATTATAGAAAAAGTACTTATTATAGTTGTAGTAGTTATATAGAGTTGTAGTAGATTTTGCTTTCTTATATAACCTTAACTTTTTCTAACCCTGTACCTCTCATAAGGGGCCATTATGCTCATCATTATAAACAAATTTTACTGGGAGACCAACCCTGAAATCGGGAATACAATCAGTGGTCCGCTAGTGGCGGTACTGTCATACGGCTTGCTCTTGTAACCTATTCTTCATGATGTTGGGGTTTCTGAGCAGTCTGTATGCCTCATGGGCTTGCCGTATTGTTGGCCCCTAGGCTCGCCATGTCCCTTACATTATGTGTTCAATGTTCACATAGGCAAAATGTATATGTCAAAATGTAAGAAATGTTTCGCGATTTCAGGATTTGTTTCAATAAGATGTTCATAATGATCAGTACTATTACTTAATGACCGATTAGGGGTAACCAAAAGCTAAAGTTACAGTACACAGTTTTTTAATTAAATAATCTGTAATGAGTCGAATAAACCATCACAAATTAAAAATGGTTTTTTTAATGTTGTTATATGTTTTTAACCTCATTATCCTCTAAGGCCTCACTATAATGTGGTAGTATGAGTCTATTACAACCGTAGTCGCAAATCAAGGAATCAATGAAAGCCTTCGCCAGCCTGTCTCCGCCGTAGAAGAACGACTCTCGTTCGAATATGTTCAGTGCTGTGAGGTCCCTCGAGAGGAAGCTCTTTGTGGGTTTGTCTGTTTGGAAAGAAATGTGTTGTTTACTGAAATATTGTAAGTATGATAAAGTAAGTCGGTTAGGTATAAATGATGCTGTGATTTTGACAGTGATACAAATTTAAAAACGCAAATACCTCTGTGGAAGTTGTTTATAAACTAGAAAAGACTCCTTCAAACCCTTCAAAACCTTCAAACGGATGAGCAGATTTTTTTGAAACATAGCTAAGCACACTATCGATTAAGACAAATTCCAACAGAAAAAAAAAAACAAAATCGGTTCATCCGTTCAGGTGCTATGATGCCACAGATACCTGTGATATACACTTTAAACTTATAACACCCCTCTTTTTTGGTTGGAGGTTAAAAATGTTCTCTAGCGCCGCCTACCCCGTATTACCCTAATAGCAAGCGATCATCGACTACGCTATGGTCGCGAACATATTCAGGATTGGTATTCGTGCGACGAATCTCAGGTTCGCTTGCCGATGCAGCCATAATATCGTCAAGTGCGCAGGTGTGACGGTGGACATGCAACGCAAGGCGGAAAGTGAAATCACGTTTATACATCTGGTCATACACGCACGCCGGTTGCGAGTACTAGACACCTGACCTTTCTGAAGCACGTCTCCAATAAGGCCAGGTATGTGGTTCTGGAGCGCCCTCTCCTAGAGCTATATCTACTTATAAATAATAATAAGAACCTTTAGGATCGATGTGGAAGTGAGGCAGCTCGACGACTTCTGTGAAAATGTGCGCCTTGCACAGATTCATGTGATCCAGGACGCCCAGGTTCAAGTTAAGGCGGATCAGCGCTGAAAACATTTCGTTTGGTTAGGTGATGTCTTTTCAAATGCACGTTTTTAATTCATTATTTCTCAAAAACTGATTAACTGCTAGGGAACCACGGCGAAAAACGTGTATCTGTTACTCAAAACAGATACCAGACTTAACTTTTTGCTTATTTTTGCCTTTCCTTCGCAGTTCTATTTCGAATAGAAACGCCTGTAGCTAGTCATGAGATATGCATCCAATAAGCAACTTTTAAAAGGGATTTTCTTGGTACTGGTTGTATTTTCTTGTTGATAAACATAATATCTTGGAACCCTTATTACTATGAAGTTAGGCTTATTTCCAGGAGGGAGTGGAGGCCTAAGTCCAGCAGTGGACGTCTTTCGGCTGAAATGATGATGAGTCTTATTTCAAAGTTTCAATCGTTATCACACGAGAGAATCGCATTTGAATTTAGGTAAACGTACATGTTAATGCCCGTGACTATACACACAATTAATCAAAAAAAAAATGTGAAAAATTATAAATACCATTATATAAGTACCTACCCGATCCAACGATGTTGGATTTCAAAAGTCGGCCTGAAAGCAATCGGCAATGAAATGAAATGCCTTTCATCGGCATCTGTCATTCGTTTATGGAATTATTAAAATAAAAGAAGCAGATGAACGTTTATTCCTATGTAAGTAATTTTATCGGTTCTATGTGAAAGTAGAATATTATACAAGAACCGGCCAACTGCGAGTCGCGCTGGCACACGAAGGATTCTGTCTGAAGCACCGCTTTTTTTGTGAATTTATTTTTTAACTTTATTTGTGTTGATATAGCGGCCATAGTAACTAACAAAACACAAACACACCCACTCTGAGAATAATATCAAGTGTCTATAGTCTCTATACATATGACTGGTAATTAGTGACCGATACTTAAACACGTGATTTTACTCATGATAACAAACAACATTACCAAATATATATATTTTTTTTTAATTGTCATTCACTTTTATCATCATAAATAAAACAGTCGTATGAAATTCGCGCGCGCCTGTGACCTATCAGCCGCGTGACGCCGTTCTGTCTCATTATTATCGTACCCTACAACTGTGGGTAGGCAGAGCACCCGCGCGATTCGCAAGCCCGCTCCGTAAGCGGCGCCCGTGACAAAGGCCGGCCGCCAAAAAATGATTCTTTGGGAAAGTTGTTCGTTAAAAGACAAGCCATTGTCACAGGCAAGTGGACAGACGGCGGAACTTTTGAAGCCTAAAAATAAATGAATCGTTTGCTATTAACAGACTTAGCTAGTTGGTTGGGAGAACTGAAGACAGGCGACGATGACCCAAAAATATTAAACAAAGTAGTCGGACCTAGGTCTACTTACGGTAGGTCGCATGAATATGGTAGTGATACAGTTCGTCTTCACTCTTGCTCTTGTGCTGGATGAGCACGCGGTCGGACTCCAGGTCCAGCAGTGGGCAGTCTACGCAGAGCACCGCCTTGTTCGTGTCTGTGTTGTAACTGGAATTGGGTTTGACATGACGTAACATCACGCTTGTAATCTAAGAAGAGTTAGGCAGAGGTATATCTAATAATAAACCCACATTTGATCCAGGTCCCATGTAATAGGGGGCGAGCCTCAATAAACTAAAAATAAGTGAACGGTTGATGAACCGAAGTACGGTTTGCATTCTGAGGTCTAAGGGCGCCTTCAAATTAAACGCGTGAAGGAGCGCGCCGCTGCAGTGGAGTCACTGCGGCGCACCTTATTCAAATTGCTTTAACTAGCCAAAACAAGAGAATGTCAACTTTTACAAAAAAAAAACTCGCAATTGTAAACGATAGCTATCGCTATCCATACTAACTGTCACTAAATATCATATCACATGCTCATAATGTCCAGTAGCGCCACTGCAGCGCGTCTTCTCGCCTCTAATTTGAAGGCACCATAGTGTAGACTGTCATTTCGGCCATAGAGCTCCCGTGATGTTACGGAAGAATCAGTTCTCCTGCATAGATGTGTTAAATTTTCACTCCTTAATACTTACAAAAACTCGGAAACTCGACACTTGTCATGGTTCTTCACGATCAGATTCTTGTCAATATACGAAGAATTGAAGAAGGGAGTTTCAAACCGAAATTCTTTCACCGAGTACTTCTTGGGCAGGTATCCTCTCACGTTCTTTTTGCAGTTAGAGTTGGCTGCTAAGTTCTCCTGGATACATCCGTAGTCGTGGAAGGCACAGGGCCGGACTATCTCGGCGCGAACTGGAATATAACTTGGTTATTATAAGGCAGCTTTATCTAGTCACTTCTAGAAATTTATACACATAATAATAATACCAGCCTATTACAGTACATAGTCCCACTGTTGGGCAAAGGCCGTATCTCACAGAGAAGTCAAGATCACTGACTGGACAGGTCCACTAAAATTTGTGTGGTTCTGTCTTCAAAAGACCATTTCAGACACTGATCTGCATAGTCTTCATGTGAGTTGAACAAGATCATGTCTGGACCTTAAAAGAGACTATGACCTCTGAGTTTGTTTCGGCTGTTTCTTCTCAGAGTATAGTCGGATACGAAACACCGGCCTCACCTAGTGTTTTTTTTTTTAAATGACGTTTTATAGTGTTTGTAAAAACGTATTTGTTAAATAAACATCATTTATGAGACGGAATGATGATTTCGCGTGTACACGAACATAGTGACACGTGATTCATAAATATGAAAATAAGTCTAGTTTTCCTCACGATGTTTACCTTCACCGATGTCAGCGATGTCCAAGATAAACTTAAAAGCATCGTTGAATCGTTGAGATACGAGTAGGTAGTTATAACGTAAGGAAAATTATTGGAAAGTTGGGTTTTTCTGCAGTTTGTGTTATTTGTTGAGCATTTTATAGGCGATTGTATTTTTTGTATTAATTGATGCACTTATCAATAAGTATTTAATAAAATTAAGGTATTTATTTTGGGTATACCCTTTATAGCAGAACTTTTTATATCATAATATTATTTTGCATAATAGCGAATAGCACAAACTTCATTTCGCAGAAAATTGTTTGGCAGACACTCATTTATCATACATTCAAAACTGATAATTTTGTAAGGCAGAATCATCTTTAGGCATTTTCATATCCATAAGAATTAAAAAGTAGAACCATCACATCGCAGAAAGTTCACAATCAGAATCTTCTTTTGGTATAAATTTCATATTGATAGTCATTAAAAGTCAGAACGATCATATCTCAGAAAGATTACAGTTAGAATCATCTTTTGGCAAAAATTTCATATCCATTATAATTGAAAGACTCATCTAACACATTACAGAAAATTCATAGTTGGAATAATTATGTATTTCTTACAAAGAAGCATGCAAACAAGCATACACCATGCAAACAAGCATGCATCATGCATGCAAACAAGCATACACCATGCATGCAAGCAAGCATTCAGCATGCAAGCAAGCATGCAGCATGCAAGCGAGCATGCAACATGCAGCAGGCATGGTTTCTGTCACGGCTCCGGTGCTGTGGGGCTCCGGCGGTCTTATCTTATCGTTGCAGATAGTTTGACGCTCACCACCGCAGCCAGCTCAGCCACGGCGGCGTGCGTTAAAACCTCAGCTCGCGGGCCGCCTCGCCCCTCCGCGCCTACGCGGGCTTAAATTACACTCGAGGGGTAGGGCAAACGAGACTACGTGGAGTCGGTTTTGTAGCTATTTGTTTCTGTCACTAACTGTTATGATGTTGGTCATCATTTAAATAAAACATATTATTAGGATGGTCTTCAAGTGTATAATTAATGAACAGTGAACAATGGTAATTAATCAGTACATCATGAGTTTGTGATGCTATCCATCAACACGCCACACTATCTCTAGGGATGTAGTCCTCACTACCATAGACTATCATATTAATCTACTCGACTAACTATGCTTATAACATCCTTCCCTTTTACATTATTTACTTGACTTTGTTAAACTGAACTACTGACTTATAACATACAATATAACATGAACTTACAATTACAATTTTCTTGGAAGCTAGTTAATTATTATTCAACAAATATTCAAAGTAGTTATAATATAAACATAGTTTGAAATCCACTATTATATACTTGAACAAGTAATGAAGATTCATTTTTATTTTAAGTTACAATCACACTATGTGAAGATAGATCTTCTTAATTATTAATTAAACAAAATCTTTAAAATAACTTGGTCTTTTAATCAATCTACCTGATCTTGATGCCCTACTATCAGTTGCATCACTATTAGAAATCAATTGTCCTGAAGAACCATTATAGTTCTCTTTAGGTATAATATTAGTTTGTATGTCCTGTCCTTGAATTCTCTGCTTCTGTACTTCTTGTCCCTCACTAACTTCATAATTTTCCTGATCCCTGCTCCTATCATAATACCTTCCTCCCTTAATTAACATTTTCCTATTCCTTGTTATAACATTTCCGGACTCATTTTTTACTTGGTATGATCTTGGACCACTACTTTTTCCTATCACTACTCCGCTTTCATGGGGTTTCTTAAAATTCTCATTCTGTATTTTAACAATTTCTCCTTCTCTCAACTCCGGTAAATTTCTACTTTCTTTATTATAATACTTTTTCTGAATTTCCTGTCTATTCAAAAGTTCTTGTTTATAACTATCTTTCTTATCCTGTTTTAAATTTAATTTTGGCAAAATTGTTTTAATGTTTCTATATAATAGCAATTCTGAAGGTGATTTTCCACCCATGGTTACAGGAGTGTTTCTATACATTAACAAACCTAAGTATACATCTTTTTATCATAAATTAACTTTTTTAACAGTTTCTTAACAGTTTGTATGTATCTTTCTGCCAAACCATTACCTTGGTGATGTTTTGGACTTATTATCTTATGTTCAAAATTCCATTCTTTAGAAAAACTTTTAAATTCAAAACTAGTGAATTGAGCTCCCGAATCTGTATAAATTATATTTGGAATACCATGCCTTGCTAGAATTTCTTTAATACTGTCAATTGTACTTTTTGCATATAAATTATCTAATGGTTGTATTTCCACATACTTACTGTATGCGTCAATAATCAATATGTATGGTTTTGAATACAAAAAAAATATATCTATTGACAAAATTTCCCATGGTATTTGTGGAATTTCCTTTTCAATCATTGACTCATGCCTATTTATATTCTGAAAACTTTTACAGTGTCAGTGTCAGTGTCACAATTTTGTATCAAATCTTCTATCTCTTTAGTCATATTAGGCCAAAACACTGAATTTCTTGCTAACACTTTACTTTTTTCTATGCCTAAGTGTGCATAATGTATATTTTCTAATACCTCCTTTCTTTTTGATAGTGGTATTACTATGTTTCTACCTTTTACAATCAATCCTCTGATATTACTTAATTCATCTCTGTAACTATGAAAAATTTTAGCTTTACTATCTATCTGTGACTTATTTTCTGGCCATCCTTCTAGTATATATTTATTTACTGTCATTAATTCCTCATCTTTTGCTGTTTCTAGCACTAAGTCTTTAAGTTTTTCATCTGATATTCTAAAACTTTCCATAATCATGGCTACATGTGTTTCTACTTTTAGATCTGTATTTTCTTCTGTTTCTAATAAGTGAGATCTACTCAAATGATCTGCTACTAATAGTTCTTTACCTGGTTTATAATTTAACTCAAATGAATAGGGTTGTAAAGCCATTCTAATCTTTTGTTATCTTGCTGGACATCTATTCAATGGTTTGGAAAAAATTGATACCAGTGGTTTATGATCTGTCTCTACTTTAAATTGACTTCCATACAAATATTGATGTAACTTAGTTATTCCATATAAAATTGCTAAACATTCTTTTTCAATCTGGCTGTATTGTATTTCTGTTTCTGTCATTGCCCTAGAACCATAAGCTATTGGTTTTCCTTCTTGTAAAATAACTGCGCCTAATCCTGCCTTTGAAGCATTTCAGCAGCTTTTTCCTATTAAATTTAATATTATATTCCTGAGCTTTCTTAAGTACCTGTTCTAATATTCTATCATGTTCAGCTTCTGTTTTCGCATGTAGTAAAATGTCATCAATATACAGTTCTACTCCCTCAATATCTTTAAATATTTAACTAAAAACTCTATGAAAAACTTCTGGACTTGAAGCTAAACCAAAAGGTAATCTATTAAAATGAAATCTTCCAAATGGAGTATTAAATGTAGTTAAGTTATTACTATTATTTGTTAATTTTATCATCCAAAAGCCTTTATTTGCATCTAAGGTACTAAAATAATTGCTTCCTTTTAACTTAGCTATTATTTCGTCAACATTAGGAATCATCATTTGTTCTCTTTTTATCTGAGTATTTAAATATTGTGGATCTAAGCAAATCCTCATAGCCCCATCTGGTTTAGTTGTCATAACCAATGAGCTTACAAAATCAGTTGGACCTTCTGTTTTACTTATTATTCCTAATTTTTCTAATTTATTTAATTCTTCCTTTAATTTATCTTTCAATTTAAATGGTATGTGTCTACTTCTTTCAATTTTTCCTTGCCAACCTTCTTTTAACTTAATATCATACTCATAATTTTTTATCTCACCAATCCCTTTAAAGACATCTTTATATTTCTCTAAAAAATCGTTTTTTTTTTGTCTGAACACAGTCAATTTTCTCATTTTTTCCCCTCTGAATTAAATTAAATGTAATCAAAGTAGGCAAACCTAAAATAGGTATGTAATTACCTTTACAAACTTGAAATTCTATATTCTCAACCTGGTTTACCTATTTTTACTGACAATTTTATTTTAGCTAATGTCTCTATTTTCTCATTACTGTAACTGGTCAATTTACACTTAGATAGATTTGAAAGTTACTTATTCCAAATCTATAACAATCGTTTACGGATATGACATTACACGGTGCACCCGAGTCTAATTTAAATTTTAAGTTTCTATCCAATTCTGTAAAATATACATATTCATACCAGTTCTTTTCTGAATTTATGCTACTAATATTAATGACATACATACGACATGACTCTTCACTATCGCTTGATTCACTCTCTTGAACAGCTTTAACATCTCTAGCTCTACATTTTCTCGCAAAGTGGTTCATCTTACCGCATTTCTTGCATTTCTTTCCATATGCTGGGCATCTTCTCTCGCTGTGATGAAATCCACATCTCGTACAGTCAAACATCTTCTCAGCACTCGGGCCTTCTTTTCTCTTATACTTCCCTGAACTTCCATGTTCTGTATTCCTCTTGTCTGATCTGTTTCCTGATTCTCTGTCTTTCTCTGTATGTCTCCTCGTATCTGTTGCATTTCTTGTTTCTTTCTTCTTTTTCACATGATGCACTGCGCTTGTTCCTGGTTCATTGTCTATTTTCTTCATCTGCTCCTCCGCTAGCTCTGCTGCCTTACATATCTTAATAGCTTTCATGAGTGTCAAATCACTTTCTCTTAGAAGTCTGTCTTTCAGCCTCTTGTCTATGATTCCAGTTACTATTTTATCTCTTAACATTCTGTCTGCTAAGTTCCCAAATTCACATTCTGTACTAAGCTTTTTAATGTCAGTATAGAAACTATCAAAATTTTCACCTTCTCTTTGATTTCTCGTAAAAAATAGGTGTGAATTGACACTTTCATTCTTTCTTGGAATAAAGTATTCATTAAATTTTTCTATGACCTTGTTATAATTATATGTATCTTCTTCTTCAAAATCAAAAGTTGCATGGATATCCTGGGCTTCCTCTCCCATACAGTGCAGTAACAGTGCTGTTTGTATCTCAGTTGGTTCGTTTTTAGCACCCGACGCCAATCTATATATCTCAAATCTCTGCATGATTTTTTTGTATTCTTCCATTGTCAGGTTTTTTAGACCAGTTGGGGGTTTCAATCCCATTATTCCATTTCTTGTAGATTCCGCCATCTTTGAGTTTGAGTATCTTTGTCGAAGGAGTCAAGTCGCCCAATACTATTTTGATGTTTTTTAACTGACCTTATCGCAGCGCCATGTTATGATGTTGGTCATCATTTAAATAAAACATATTATTAGGATGGTCTTCAAGTGTATAATTAATGAACAGTGAACAATAGTAATTGATCAGTACATCATGAGTTCGTGATGCTATCCATCAACACGCCACACTCTATCTCTAGGGATGTAGTCCTCACTACCATAGACTATCATATTAATCTACTCAACTAACTATGCTTATAACACTAACTTTTATAGCACAACATATATTGACTTTTCAAGACGATATTTTTATTTTTATTTAAGGTTACAAATGCTTATTTATAGAAATGACAATATGCCTAATAACATTATTCCATATGAAATTCTGCCATTATCATAGTATGCCAAATGAAATTCTACCAAATAATCGTCGCTCTAAATAAACGTTATGCCAAACGAATTTATGCGAAATTTTAACTTTACGAAAGGTTATGCCAAATAAAATTCTGCCATCTTAAAAGTATGCCATTGTAAATTCGGACATATAAACATTCTGCCAAAAAATAATTATATTAAATATTTTTATGCCTTAATAATATTCGTTTAAAGAAGATTATGCCAAATTTCGGAGCATCAAGATTCTGCCCGATAGAAGGAACCCATTTATTGTATGCTAGCTGTTACCCGCGACCTTCGTACCCTTTTTTAATCGAATTTTGTTAACAATTTCAAGGGTATTGAATTTTTGCACGAAACCATAATTACTTTTCTAAAATAAAAGTAGCCTAGACAGATGAGATGTTATACATCAGCTATCTGTCAGTAAAGTTTCCCTTTTCCCTACTCTGTACTTTAGCTAAACTTTTTGAAAAACTTATCCATCTCAAAATTAACCCTTTCATTCACCAACTATTGGTTCCCCAACAACACGGTTTCGTCAAAAATAAATCTACTTCTACTAACTTAATGATATTTACGAATCATCTTTTTAAAAACATGGATGTAAGAGCTCAAACAGACGCCGTGTATACAGACTTTAAAAAAGCTTTCGATAGAGTTGACCACGAAATATTAATGAACAAAATTGCATTCAATGGCATTAGAGGCAATCTACTGCGCTGGTTTCAGTCTTATATCAGTAACCGCAATCAAACTGTTGTGAGTAATGGCTATCATTCTGACACCTTTCTTGCTACCTCCGGGGTTCCTCAGGGATCAATTCTTGGCCCCCTATTGTTTTTACTCTATATAAACGATATCGGATGTTGCTTTCGAAATAGTAATTTTTTGCTGTATGCTGACGACCTCAAAATCTTCAGGAAAATATTATCAATTAATGATTGTCATCTCTTACAAGATGATCTGAATAGGTTATCTGACTATTGTAAATTAAATAAACTGCAACTAAGTGTAGCTAAGTGTAGGTACATGAATTTCACTAAGAACAAAAACATCATTAGTTTTAATTATTCTCTATGCAACGAGCTACTTCTTAGAGAGACTCAGATCAGTGACCTGGGTATCTTACTTGACTGTAAACTACACCTAAATCTACACATTGACAAGATTATTGCTAAAGCATTTCAAATGTATCATCTTGTAATGAGATCATCGATTGATTTCAAGCGACCAGCCACTTTCCTTTATTTATTTAATTCTTTAATCCGACCACAAATTGAGTATCTCGCCCTGGAAAAAGTGCAGCGCAAGTTTTTAAAATCTATGCAGTACAGATGCCATATGGATCGTAGCTCATACATAGAGTCCTTGGATAGGTTTAATCTTATTACATTGGAATCAAGACGACTCTTGCTACAAACCATGATGCTTCATGACCTGTTGCACAATAAAATTGATTGCTCCGAGATTGTTAATAATTTATTTTATGTAGTGCCAAGAACAGTTATTCGGCGAGAGGCACGCGTCTACCTGCTCTTTGCTACGTCACCTTGTCGTACAAATGCGGGTGAACGGGCGCCGCTCCATAGAATAGTGAAAACCTATAACGAACATTTTGTTAATTTAGATATATTTGCTCTAAACCGCCAAAAATTTAAGAAACTGTTAGTCAATAGTCTGCAATTGTGTAATTAGTAATTTTAGTCTTTATTTTTATTATTATTTTTACTTTTTTAGTCATAAGATAATGTACATTTGCTTTATGCCTGTCTTATTTAATTATTACTTTTTTGTCTTATTATTTACGTTATTGTTATTTAAAATACTGTCTACACTGTATCTCCAACAAAAGTAATATGTGGAAACGTCGTGGATTGTACATTAGCCTACATAATTGTAATATTCACTGTAACATATATTGTACAATTGTTTGTTTTCCCTAAATAAATAAATAAATAAATAAGTAAAAGTCTAGTCAAAACCAGTCCAGCTGTTTCGGAAATTAGCCGGAAAATACAGACATAAATGGAAAAAATGTGTTTTTGTTATATGTGCCGTATATATTTCCATATGCATTAATTAAAAAGCTGTTATTATGATTTTACAAACAGACACCAGTTTTATTTATTTGTATGTATAGAGTACATATCAAGGGTACATATCAAGACTCCGTGGCTGCTACTGAAACTGCCTGATGGAAACACCCAATAACAATTTGTCCGACCCGGGAATCGAACCCAAGACAGGTGGAGGAAATAAAATAAATATTAGCAAATAATGTTCCCATAGCTGGGGCGTAGTGAGAACGTTTTACCAATAAAAACATCTCTAGTATCGTAATTATAGAAGACATCTTTAGTAAAAAAAAAAAACATTACCTGTCGAGCAAATTGCGACCACCACAGAAAGAATGATTAATTTCGTCATTTTGACTTCAGAGACGACCGTCACCAAATATATCTGAACAGCAACTAAATGTCTGTCCAACAACTCTTACAATAAAACTAATTTACTTACTAATACTATTGATTGTAGAGCAACTCTGCTGAAAGGATAATAATTTATTTTATTTGTGCAGTTGGTTGGATTAAACACTGTATTGTAATGTCGATTTATTGTTAGGTCTAATTGTTTATTCTTTAAATATGCTGTGTGTGGCTGCCTACTACAACCTCAATAACACTTTTCCTGCCCTGGGAATCAAATCCAGGACCGCATGCGCAGCAGTCGAGCTCGCGACCATAGTGGACCAACGAGGCCCGGTAGACGGCAATAGACCTTCGTCCCTAAAACGATCCACTGACCACGTGATGTGATATTAGTGACAAAAAGAGCAAACTTCTGATAGTAAGTACCTTACTTGGTACCTACGGGTGTTCGGTATTTGTTTCGATTAAACTGCGTCATTCCGTAATGGAACCGAATTGTTAACAAATATTTATTCAGAAGGTACATATAGGTACATTGTATACATTTGGTTACTCATTTATGTGTTTGCTAAGTTATTAAATACTTTAAAATTTTCCAATTATTCACTAAAATCAGAATGTATGAAACAGATGTTGTAGGTTAGGTATGTTGTCTTCGCTTTGATTTGCGTTAATATAAGTATTGGTTTGTTTAAGATTGGTTTCAAACCCAAGTGTCGATGTAGGTGTTACTTTTCTACTAAAACCACGAACAAAAAGTTCGCTTTATCAGAATAAGATAATATTCTCCTGCACATATATCCCAATTTATTTGTAGTATGGATCAAATTACTAGCAGTGCCACGCGTACGAACCTACTTGCAGTTCATGAAATGCCTTTCCATGCGGTTGTTCGACTCTACCATAAGGCACCGTAATCCCCTGATCGCAAGGTACACTCGTCACACCCGATGACGCTCTCGCCTCCTCCAGGAGAGCAGTAGGGAAACTAGCACTCTCAAAAAGCATGAACCAATTTGCACCACGCTATCGCAGGATTTTTTGACGGCACGGTTGGCGCAGTGGTTGAGCGATTGACTGCTGCGTCGCGTGTCGCGGGTTCGGTCCCCGCACGGACCAAATATTTGTATGGCCTACAGATAGTTGTTTCGGGTCTGGCTGTTTGTGTATGTGAGTTTAAATGTTTGTAAACGCACTCACGATACAGGAGAAATTCTTAATGTCAGGCAAAATTTAAAAAAAAAAACCTGTTAGTCAAAGTACCTATTTATTCATGTGATTTTTGGTGATACAGCAGGTCTTATAGTTCGGGTAACTCAAAAAACGAAAAACCTACACACTATTACAAACCGTAAAAGTCATAATACGAGTATTATCTGCGTATAATTCATCTGTCTGACAGTTTTGTACGGAGACTCGTAAATAATGGTCCACAAAATATGAATTGCTGTAGTACCTACCTAGTGTTTAGTCAATTACTTACCTACTAGCTTGTCACAGCTTGTGATTTCAAAACACCTTTTTATTGCTATAGCAACATTACATCTCGCCAGAATTCACCGAAGCGATAGGCAGAGATGTATACCAGTGTAAGGGACAGTCTTCCGCAACCAACTCAAACAGTGCATTCAGCTCCTTATTTTGAATCTTAGTCCACCGGATTTTTTTAAAGGAAAATTTTATTTTTTAATCTTTTCACCTACTATTATACCTACTTTATTTCAATGTTTTTACATTTTCTGTACGCAGCACTCTATTTATGTAAATAATACGGTTAAATAAAATAAAACCAACAACATTCATTGTTGAAATACTTTAGCGAACAACGCGTGAAATCAGCTATTCACTTCCTGCCTAGCTACAGAGTTCATCGAAATCGTCGTCCTGCTTGCCGTTCGCTACGTGCGTTTTGCCACGGTAACCAATGTTACGAATTTACGACACAATGCGTATGAGGAAGTAAAACAAATCAAATTTATTGGATTCCCATAACGTTTCTAACTAATTTTTGTACCGGTCATTTTAGTATGACATACTGAATTCACCCCACCGCCCGGTCTGCGGAGGGCTATCCGCTACACCCTGTAGAACTTAGGTAAAATTATATCTACTCACATTTCATTTACCTACCGTAAAACAATAGTGTAGTTTTGCAACTTGGACAATGTATTTTCAATCAATGTAATTCGATAATCACGCTACGTTACGATTCAAAATTAAAGCTTCATTGTGCATTCTATTCTTGTCAAGAATAATAATAATCATTAATTGAGGCGGTTCCTCTCTCTGGAGCCCTGACCACCGGCAGCCTGGACCTTGTTCCTGATGCCGATGGATGGGGGATATTTTTTTTATTTTTAAATGTTTTTTTTAAAGAAATGTTTAAAAATATATAGAATAATAAAAAAAATGACAAATAAAGGAAATCATTAATTGTATTTATAATAAACTGTGAATAGCATTTTTTATATAAGAAATTATTATTGAGACAATAAAAGTGAGTAGTGTTATCGTACTATAGGTGCCTGGGAAACATTTTATAGATAACTAGCGACTCGCCCAGGCTTCGCACGGGTGCAATGTTTTAAAGATCCAAGCATACATAGGGACACACAGCGGGAAGCGACTTTGTTTTATATTGTATTGTGAATTGAAGCTACTCAGCTGTCAGTTTGTTTGTTTCTTGTTATCGCCATACCCGTATTGCTGAACGGTTATTGATGAAATTTGGTCACATGCAGACCATGAGCTGGGTTAGGTCATAGGATGGCATTTAACCCTTCGTATGCCCGGAACGTAGATCCACGCGAGACACAATAGGTTTTTAATTGTGTCTATATACTCGGCATACGAAAGGTTAATCCGTGTAGAACGTTCCCACGGTATGATTTCCAAATTCCACGCGAGCGAAGCTGGTACATAACATGACATCACGCCTGTTACCCCCGAAGGGTTAGGCAGGGGTGTACCTAATAGTACAACATTTCGCCAGTTAAAGTCCCATGTTATAGGGGGAGAGCCTATTGCCATCAACCGGGCGCAATTCCAGACTCCATGGCTGCTACTGAGAAATTCCTGATGGAAAACCCAATATCTCTTTGCCCGATCCGGGAATCGAACCCAGCACATCTTGCTCAGCAACTAGGCAGTCAACTGGCTGGCTGGTAGGTTCTTATAATAAACTAGTGAATGACATTATTTTTTTATGGATTGAGAAAATAGTGGGTTTGGCCTCTAGACATTGCTTTCTCATACTATAGGATTTCGACTTCAAAATAACGGGAAGGTTATTTTTCCCTTCAATAGGAGTTTAACCTTTCGTATGCCGAGTATAGTAGACACAATTAAAAAGCTATTGTGTCTCGCGTAGATCCA
This sequence comes from Eugnorisma glareosa, assembly GCA_947578425.1. Taxonomy (NCBI): domain Eukaryota; kingdom Metazoa; phylum Arthropoda; class Insecta; order Lepidoptera; family Noctuidae; genus Eugnorisma; species Eugnorisma glareosa. Next base: position 12,371,551 of record OX387985.1, read on the forward strand.
CGTTCCCGGCACACGAAGGGTTAAGAGTTCCACTAAGCACAAGATCGGAGTAAATTGTGAAGAATTGCGATATGTCCATGAATACATCTACTTGGGCCAGTTAGTCTCTTTCCAGACTAGGCAAGACAAAGAAGTCACAGGACGAACCGAAAATGGTCCATGAAGCCTAAGAAGGGAAACCTTCCTTTGTCACTAAACCGAAAAATAATGGACATGAGCGTACTTCCCATTTTGACCAATGGATCCTAGACTTGGTCTTTGACAAACATTCAAAAGTCCAAACTCAAGGTCTCCCAACGTGCAGCGCAGTATCCTAGGCGTCAAACTTACCGACCATGACCGCAACACCACACTGCGCTCCTAAACACAGATTACTGGCGTTGCTCAAAAAGTCGCTAAGCTGAAGTGGGACTGGACTGGCCACGTGTGCCACATGGCCCAACCAGCTGTGGGCCAAAATAACCACTTTCTGGAGCCGACACAGCCAGAACGCGTCGTTGCTCGCGGCAGACCTCGTAAAAGATGGCGAGACGAGCTGGATAGTACCAACGACCAGTGGCCCACATTAGCCCTGGATCGAAACAACTGGAAGTCCTGTGGAGAGGCCTTTGCCCAGCTGTGGGATGACGTAGGCTAACAGTTTAGTATCAATAGGAGTTTAGTATGACTAGGGGTTCGTTGCAAAACAATAACAGCCGCATGAGTTGTTCAAGGCGAAGTAACGCTTTCGCGGCCTGTGGTTATTGGACCTATCATTATATACCGAGACTTCTCCGTATATCGGAAAGCATTATCCGGCTATCAATTGTAGATCTTTGACAGTCGTTACAGGTAGTTAGTGGTCCGAAAGTCTGACAACCAGTCTTACAAAAGGGTATCGTATTACCCAGTACTAACTGTTGTGGAGGTCAGATAGGCAGTCGCTCCATGTGAAATACTGGTATTCAGCTGCATCCGGTTAGACTGGAACTACTGGCAGCCGGCCCCGACATAGTTGGGGAAAAGGCTAGGCAGGTGTTATGTGGAGGGTAGGTTTGATTCAAATAAAACAACAATATTATTAGTTACAAGTGTATTACATTGAAACGACCACCATACACGCTTACACCTAGCTACCGCACATAAACATTTTACATAATATTATCAAAAATACCAAGCGATTGATTTAAAGTATTTAAACAATAAAAAATTAGTAAAAATTACATTTTCATTTGGTTTTAAAAGAGATTTTATTTATGTACTCGAAGACTTAAGTTATATGTATCAAAAACTACAGTTTATAATGTGTATAATATAGTTTATTTTATATTTAATTAGTATATTCATATATTATATGAGTGTACAAGCAAAATTCGTTGCTTAGAGCGCTCAAAATTACAGGAAAACCGACACAAAGGCCCTGTTTTCACTAAGACTAGGTGACACTCGAAACCTTAATATCAGCGCGCTGTTGGATATTCAACTCACAGCTCGGTACCATAAGTTGCAAATTATAGATGTCGCCTAGTATTGGTTTAAACGCCCTAAAATGACGGATATTTCACTACGTACAGCCACCATCTTTGTAAGATTTGAACAATAAATAATTTTGGATAATAAAGTCAGATTTCTTAAAACTGAAACCAGTCATCATAATTATTTAGAGTTGCCAGAACAATGTTAATTTTTGTATTTTTCCTAGAATGTCGGATTTCATCACTAAATTCGACATGTAGAAAAATAAAGGCTATGTTTTTTCTTGTTTTAAACTTTGATCGCTCTAAACCACGGCTTATAGTAAGAGTATAGATTACAATAGTACACTATTATTACTATTAATAAGACACGATTTAGCCCGACACGAACTATCGCTCGTGGTTATAACGCCTTTAAAGACATCACATTAAATTAACTAGAAAAACTCCGCAGATAAATTTAAAGTGTCTACATATTATCGTGACACAAAAAAACCGTTTTTGTTTTGTTTCATAACATGACAATACGACTGTATTTTGCCGAAAGGTTAGGCAGAGATGTACCTACTATTATGTGTACACCTATATGTCACCAGTAAGTATATAATAGGAAGAGAATGTATGCCATCAACCGGGCACAAATCCTGACTCCGTGGCTGCTGTTGAGAAATTCCTGTTTTTTATTTTATTGTATATAACAATTATATCTTATTTTAATATTGATACTTATCACGTCTCTGGGGTTTTGCTAGCTATTTCAATTTGACCTCATATATCTTTACTTTGCCTTTTTTGTTAAGGCTAGATAAACTTCTTTACGGCGTTTTTATATAAATAATTAAATCTTAAATATATAATTCTAGTAAGAATATTCAAACATGTTAGCATACGCAGAGTTTGTGAACACACTTAATTGTATATTTTTACTGCTGTTTTCATATACTTTTCAAACATCTTTTTGTTTATTTTCAAAGTTTTTGTAAAACTTTACGTCAAATCTATATATATATTTTCTTTTGTACTTGACGATAGTTTTTTTCTGTTTTAAAATGTCATTTTTTTTATCGACTGTAATGAAATTTTGGTATAAAATACGTATGTAGACATAATATATTGTAAACTATATATATTTATATTCCTATAAACTAAACTACAAGAATTGGTGTTTCTATACCTTCCAGTGGACGAATCGCTTTCGCGGGCATCTATCCTAAGAGTACAAATGTATATACTATAGAGCTATATTCAATTTAAACATCTGTATTTCATGTTTACGTTCAATATTTTATACAAAATGTATCCAAAAGGTGTAGTCCTTATGGATGTAATATAGACTACTGAAACTGAACAACTTTATGTCGTTCTCAATGAGACCATCGTCGTGACCGCGATTTTTAGTTTGATGGTCTGAATCACCCTTATAATATGACCACCTTTCTGTCACACGCTGAATAGAACAATCTATCAATCTTCAAGCTGCGAATTCACATAAGGCACGTCGTATGACAAATAATATTACATTTAATTCCATTGAATATAAGTGCGAGCTACTCTGAAAATTTAATTTTAGTTTTTAATTTAGTTATTTAAATTACATCTTATTTTATTTATATACTTTTTCGTAAATAACTTCACGAGACTTCGCCCGTCGACACCATCATAATGCTATAAAATAAAAACAATAAAAATAAAATATTTGTTTTTTTTTTTACTTAAATATTCCTTTTTTTTAAATGCGTTAATTTGCAAGTTAGTAACTATTTGCCCGGCTTTTCGCGTAGTGTCGGTCAAATAGTTAATTCTTAGTATATTAGTATACAAATACATTTTTTATTAAATATAGTTTTAGTATATTTTGTAAAATAATTGCACCATACGATCACTGAAGTTCACGACCTTTTGTTAAGGTAGATAGAATTACTTTATCTTAGCTGCTTTTATTTCAAATATTAATATTTTATGTCGGAATAAATATTTGTAATATCTATTAACTACCCGCACTGGGTCCGCGTGGTGGATCACGGCCCACTCCTCGTAGAGAGGAGGCCAGTATCCCAGCAGTGGGAACATTATAGACTGCTCATATTTCCATACTGTATTTGTTTTTTTACAACACTTAATTTCATTTTAATAAATATTTAGCTCTTTTTATTAGCAGGATGCCGTGAACATTATTCAGTTAGTATATTTTTTAATTATTTAATAAAATGTATATTATAATAATTAATAAAATTAAATATATTCTGAAAATGGCACATCGCTTCATAAATTGGGCTGTATTTGGAGTTAGCTAGTTGCCATGGTGGGCATTTTTATTTGACGATATTAAATTCAAATTCGTTTTTATTTAAATCTGCTCTACACCGCGATTTTTTCAAAATATTCTGAATATTTTAATACCCTTTCTAGTTTTTAGCTGCTTTGTATATTTAATATGTTTTTATCAATATTTTGCCAAAATACAGCCCTTTCAAATCGTTTACATAATATTTAGAAGAAAAGGCACGAAATATCCAAAAAACAATGAATATAATAACAATACTATCCGTAATGGCACAGTCGGTAAAATCGAAGGCATCCAATATAAGGTCCCCGCGGGGCTAGCACTTTGTGAAACGTGGGCTACTGGCCCAGCAGTGGGACTTGGATTTAGTCGTGTCAAAGAGTATGGTGGACTTTTTGTAAATGGTGCCTTAGTTGTGAAAGAGATCTTTTGCAAACTACTTCTTTATCTATTTCGAAATATCAGTAGGTATATTCGTAGGTAACAATTTTTTTAAGGAATGTGTGAGTTGAGAATGGTAGCAGAACCTTTTCCTTTATAATGACAAGATTATTATATATTATTTACCAATAATCTTGATAGACTGTCTTACTATTTTTATGAAAATGTTGTGACCATAATATACTGAACATGATGGTTTGATCGTTTAGGAGCGATCTTTGAGAATGCTTTTAAAAGGACACTACCCCTATCGTAGAGCTACCAATATTGATGTAGAAAAGTGGCTTTTCCTACTCAGTTATTCAGATTACGATATTTAAAAATAGATGCCTATGCCCAGTTAACTGTAGCTGTCTGAATCTTTGACATAACTAAACCCAAGTATTAATAACAATAATAATTGAACTCCAAATCTCTAAGGCTGACTAAGACACCGTTGTATTTAAAATTAAATATTTTAGCACCTAGTATTTTAATTCACAGTTTTAATTTTTAGTCACTTTTGCTATAATTCATGTTTTCAATCTTACATTTCATTTTAGTAGTTAATATTTAAAAATTCTCTGGATTTTATAAATATTTTGGCTATAAAAACTTTTAATATTTTTCATAAATATTTTAATAACTTTAATAAATGGCGTTTTAAATGTTAGATCAAAAACACAAAGACAAACATTTAAATAAACACACTTTCTTTTTAAGTAAACTTTCAATAGATTTTATATTTAATATTAATATACAACAACTATACAATTGGCTTCGGCATATATTTTGACTTTCGACCCATTTTTTCTATATTTTCAAGATTTATGAAATAGTTGAGATTCGAACAGGCGATGTAACGATCGCAAATGAACACTTTTAGCCATTGGGCTGTTCTGTATATTTCTGTTGAACTTGTCATAATATCTTATTTCGAGACTTGAACCAATACAGACTACCTTGGACAAATCAGTCGAAATAACAAAATATCTACCAAATAATTTATTTTCGAGACTTTTTAGAAAAAAAAAACATCAATTTACAAAACACTAATATTAAAATATAAATAATTCCAAAGTTCTTTTAAAACGTGCATAGTCCTTTTAAATTTCAACACTTACATTACAAACTATCGCCAAAAATTACCGGTAAAAAACCTATTTAATTTTACCCAGTCATTTACCGCGGTGAAAGCCGTAATTTTACCACGGTAAAGAACAATTTAACCAAAAATATACTATGTACTAAATTCCGGTAATGTGAAGCGGTAAGTTAAAGCTGGTTTTCCACAGCAAGTCGCACCTTTAAAAATTGCCGAATTTCTTGGTGACGGTCGACGAAGATTCCGATTTGTGGGAACTGGTCATCACTGACTTCCGTTCGATAGTTTCTGAGGTTATGGTCTGCTTGGCGAACTTCTTGTCTAAAGCGTCTATTTCTTTCACCATCTCCGACGGCTTTTTGACTTTTGTAACGTTTGTAGTGGTCTGGTAGTCCGAAGACTGGAATTCCGAAGGCCTCATGAAAGATCGACTGGTATCCGAACTTAGTTTAGACTCTAAAGTGTTGAAGCGTGAGTCTAAAGTGCTGTACTTTGAATCATTATCAAAAGACTTCGACAATTCATCTATTCCATCTAGCCTGATTGGTTCATACTTAGTGTTGGTTGTCGTCAAATTCACTGGCGAAGAACTGTAAATTTTTGTTGTAGTAATTTTCTGTGTACCATTAGGAATTTCTTTGACTTCCGTAGTAGTTTCCTCCATGTAATTCGGACCACCGTAACTAGAACTTTCTTTGTACGGAGAGGCGATTCTATCGTAATCTGGAGTCACTGCTTTTACTAGCTCTGTAGATCTATCAAATTTGGGGGTGGCCGCAAAAGGAGACTTCAGGTCTTCACGGAATTCAGTCTTACTAAACTCAGTTTTAGGATACGACTGGTAAGATTCGCTATGGATCTTAAATTCTGACTGTTTCGTCCCTCCAGGGATAGCTTCAGTCGATTTCTGGTGTTCTGAGAATGTTTGGCCAACACCATCGAAGGGTTTCTTCAGGGATGAGTAGATAGGTTCCTTGTCATCAAATTTGAGTTCTCTGGCGTTAAATTTAGGGCTGAGCGGTGTCTTAGGGGGTTCGTATCCGTACTTCTGTTCCTTGTAATCGTAGTGCGATGATTCCTGGCGTTCGCTTTTGGTCTCGATGTGTCGTGGGGGGTCGTGAAGGTGTCGTGGGGGGTCTTGGAGAGGGCGCGGGGTGTCGTACAGGCGCGTCTCGTAGCTGCAATGTTATTTTTAGTTGGTTATAGGTTGATTAAGTAGTTGTAGTCGGTTATTTGGTATGAGCTGCTTATGGGCTTTTCTTCGCAAGTCTGCATTAAGGATTTTTTATTGGGTGGTGGAAAACCGGAAAAAATAACTAAATAAAAATGTTATATCATCACGCTTGTAATCTCCGAAGGCAGAGGTGTACCTAATAGTACACCCACATTTCGCCAGTTATATTTAAGTCCCATGTAAAAGGGGGCGAGCCTATTGCCATCAAATTGGCACAGATCTAGACTCCGTGGCTGCTACTGAGAAATTCCTGATAGAAAAACCCGATATCACTTTGCCGACCAGGGAATCGAACCCAGGACCTCATTCTCCGCAGTCGCGGTTGCGGCCAAAAGACCAAAGTACAGTAAAAAAAAATTGAAATTAATTAGAAGTCCTGTGTAATTTTTACCCGACTGCGGCGAAGCCCAAGTTATTTATGTAATTTTATTAGGTACCTACAGTTTCATATTTTCAACGTTGTTTAAAAAATATTCATAAAATTATTCACCCATAAACAACTCAAAACCAACAATTAATATAATAAGTAATCCAAATTATAAACCCCACCCCAATTTTATAGACACCCCAACATTTTTAGAGTAGACAACCTAACATGATATTAAAACCACATTTTGCTGAACAAATAGTGATGAATTTAGCCCCAGATAGACTCCCAGAAGAGTTAGACACCAACACCGCCATGCCATGCCAGAAGAGAATTAAAAACAAGAAGAATTAGTCTCAGGCAGCAAAAATGTCATTAGAAAACATTATTATTAGTATTTTCTTTAAATATTCTAGAAGAGTTTTGACATATTGCTAAAAGAACAGTCTCTTAACTTTTTTTTGTCGTAGAAGTATTAGTAACATGTTTTGTTATAGAATTAATGACAAAAATGGTTATATTCACAAAATTATTAAAGGACCTAGTTTTCATTCGTTCAATCTTTCTTACAATTCTTAATATGCCTATTTTCATTCGCCACAGTAAACTATATACGTTTTAAAGTTCTACTTATACAATTACCAATACTCATTCGTGTATCTGAAATACTTGAAACTACTTGCTTGCTTGACACTTGCTTGAATGAAAAGCTTCCATTACATTCATCATTCATTCAGCGTGACTCATTTTACAGTTACATTCATTCCCTAGCCACACATTCGATCGTTTAATCATTCATTCTTTTTACTTCTTCTCTTCTCCATTATTTACCCACCTACATTATAATTTTGCAATACACTGCCGTAAATAAGACACATCGTGCAGCTGCCGCAGGTAGTGTGTGTCCATCAAAAAACAATTGGTCAATATTGCACTTCGACACAGAATGTATGAGTTTTTTCTTTTGATTTAGTGATAAAATCAACACAGGAAACAGAGTCGAAAGGCACATAAGAAAGGGTCAATTTTACTTTTTTATGGACAACATGAACTTGCTGAAAATATTACATCACGCCTGTTACCCGCGAAGGGTTAGGCACAGGTGTACCTAATAGTACACCCACATTTCGCCAGTTATGTATTAATTGACGTGTACTTGTTATAGATACAGATTGCCTCATAATGTCCCAATTAAAGGAATCAGCCTGTATAACTACTACGAAAACTCAATGTGTCATATCAACGACAGGGTACTTGACAGAATCCTGCACTATCTGGCCCCTCTGCCCCCCCCTTATTTCTTGTAGGAGGGGTCATGTGCTGCAGGGCACTGATTCTGCCTTCATGGTATTCCCTTCCACGGTCAGTGATGGTGTCATCTGCCATAAATTAGCACGATGTGTGCCCCATACCTATCCCGTTGTGGTTGCCAGGTTCTGATGATGAGACTGATGATTTTAACAGTGGGACAGTGATGATGATGATGTGTTTTGCCCAGTAGTGGGACAGTATAGTGATGATTGATGCTTTGTTATCTATAGGATAGTTGTTTTTTAATGAGACTTTTTAAGTATGATTTTTTATGGTAGAAAAGATGAATATTTTTTCAAATGTTTTATTGGCTTCTGATTAAAACTTATTTTTTGGTAGATAATTGTTACCTTTCTGCGACCACAAGATGAGATCTAAAAGTGTTTTTTTCTAACCGAAAAATGTTTCAACCCAAAAATGAAAATTTAATTATTTTAAAATGATTTTCACGACCCAAAAAATGATATTTAGTACCTAACTACAATGAAATGACATGGACAACCGACACTTTAATTACCACACTGAAACTATAAACCAATACCCCGTTTTTCACCGCCTACCCCCGTTAAAAGTTCAGTCAAACCGATGCAAACAGATAGTGAACTGACATACACCAGATGACCAGACCTTGACAAATACTTCAATAGATTTGCCGAAGTCTGGTATTCAGAGTCGTGTCTGCAAACTGTCCGTACCGGTTCAACCAAACCCTCACCTGGCAACCTTGTGCAAACCAAAACATAAGTAGAAGAAGTAACATCACAAACCGAATTCACTTAGTTTCCTCGCACCTAAGTAGCGAAGCCCTCCTGGGCGGGGGAGGGGGCGCGCGCTCCCTCTTGTACGGTATCCGGTCCTCCCCGACTAGGTGCGCCGTGCGGACCTCCGGCAGGGTTAGCGACCTCACTGTCACCTCCTCTAGGCTTGTCCTTGTGAAGCACCCCATGCAGGTTAGGTTAGGTTAGATTAGTTTGTCAAAACGGGGTTTGAAGTGGTGGTCCAGTTTTATTAGAAGATTTTTTCTTTCTTTCTACATTTGATATCGTTGTGATATTGTTGACGTTCATGCTGATTACATATATTTTAGAGATTTTCAAGCTTTGACCATGTTCATTATTTTTCATTTAATATATTTTTTTATTAATTTAAACATAAACAACATTATGTTTAACTTTTAGAACAATAAACAGATTTATATTTTATTTATTTTTTGCGCTAAGGCGTCTTTTGCCAATGAAACTGGACCCGATCGAAATATTTAAACCGCGTTCAAAAGCTGTCTGTATTAGTCTGCCATAGCAATAAAGACACTGGCAGCTCTCGTTCGCGGTTTCAACATGCTGATCGCGTTCAATTTCATTACTGAAATTCGCCCTTAGAAGGCAGATGTTTCATTTTTGAAAGACCGCCACTTTGTGTATAAAGAATAATTGACATATAATTGACTTTCAGAACAATTCTTTTGCAGTGTTAGTTTTAAAGATTTATTATTAAGTTAAATATTTATTTTGTAAACGAATTATAATTCTCGGGGAAAAGGGACGATTAGAGAAAACACGTTACGATATCACCATTTAAACTTGAAAGATATTGCAAGAAATATTTTCTCCATCTATAAAAACTGCATCACCACATATAAAACCTTGCATCAATCAGTAACAGAGCATGCCTAGTTAGTTGCTCTTAGTACAAGTACATAGGAGATAGTATAAAAGCTATACACAGTATATTATGTACAGAACGATGGCTCGGTCCGCTTGGGCAGTATGTTAGGAGCGTTGGGGAACAAGCAGATCATTTTGTTGACACGGTTTCTGAAAGTCAGATCAGGGCTAAAATGGTCGGAACATCGATGGCAATTTTCGAACATTTTGATAAATCCATAAAAGAGCATCGTTGGATTTTCAAACGGTCAATGTGTATAATTTTGATAGTTCTATGCTGGGCACGCGATTCTAGTATGCTGGTAATACAATTGCTGTCTTTGAGAATATATTTGTGTTATTAGATTACTGCAAAAAGAACTAAAATTGTATAGAAATATGGTGTGTAAATTATCATTATTTCCCAGCCATAATACTAATTTATTTGGGGTTGGCGCAGCATGTGTTCCTCCATACTTCTACTATGGGTCTTCAATAAATAAATATAGTGTACCTAGTAATTTACTAGCAAAATAAAGCGAATATTCGCCATAAATGCGTCAATTGTAGTTCCAGCATAGCTAATAGTTGTTCCGGGTTTGTGTTTTACCTGAGTAATCCCTAAGTATGGGGCGAGAATTTCGTGGCTATTTGTATAATAAATAAAAAAAAGCAGATATAGATAGGTTCGCAAAACGTTCCTAGCATATTGCAAAGCGGATTTCAAGCATATAGACGCTCACAAAAAGGTATTTACATTCTGTATTTATATGTATTTATTTACATATGTATAGTTGATCATAATATTACTTCGTCGGCAATGTAAACAAAGACTATTTCGTTCGTCTAGTGGTCGTAAGCGCTAGTGCTGATTCTGGGGTTTGATTCCCGAATTGGGCCAAATGTTGTTAGGTTTATGAATTAGAGATTTCTCATTTGGTTCAGCCCAAAGTGTGGATTTATGTCCGTTTTAAGCTTGCTCATGAGATTTTTTTTCAAAGCAGTATTAGTTTAGAAGCCGGGGGCGTAACGTAGTTTAGAAAAAAATGTACAAAATAAAGATTATTTACAATTTTGTAGCTTTAAATATGTATGGAGTCTTAGTTTAGTCTTCTTTTTGTAAATATTTAATTTTTATTATTAATTTTAGGTTGCGTATAGTTTGTTAATTATGTATATTCCAATATTAAAATAGTATTGTAATATTATTTCAAACTTTAAACAGTCAACACTCTCATATTTTCGTTGTGCTGTTAAAATCAATATTTTTGTCAACATTGCCATATAAAATAACATTTAAATCAACTATAATATATGTATGAATGTATGTAAAAGCGTTGTTTTAAAAACTTACTCTTGATTCATCGTTCTGTCATTGGAAGAGATTCTGTGAAACGAAAGGTATATGAGACTCAACTAGGCATAGATCTAGGATTCAATCTAGGTACAGATTTTAGATGATATTTCAAGCATAGATCTAGGATAAAATGTAGGCATAGAACTAGATATTAGGGCATTGACCTAGGATAAAATATAGGCATAGAATAAAGATTAATTCAGTCATAGATCTAGGATTAAATTTAGGTTTTTTTTTTGGAAAATATAAAAATATCTAGACAACCAGGCATAAAGCACTAGGCAAAAGGCATATATCTCAGATTTAATTCAAGATCTATAGTTAAATCTAGTCATGGATCTAGGAAACAAGGCGTAGCTTTAAAAATAAATTCAGTACTAGATCTAGGATTCAATCTAGGCAAAATCTAAGTTAGTTAAATTTTGAGCATAAATCTAAGATTCAGGCTTAGATCTAAGACTTTCTAGGGTTAAATCTAAGTTTCAATTTAGCATAGATCTAGGATTAAATCTAGGTTCAAAGCTAGGATAGGCAGTTTAAAAGCTAGACCAGTCTGTGGTTCAAGTAGAGTGGAATAGTATATAATAGTTGTTTTCTAACAGATAAATATACAAGAGTATTTTTATAATTCTGCCGAGTATACATTGTGTAAAGCGTGAAGACATGCATGAAGTACTAATAGAAATGTGGATGACAGTAAAATAAAAGTATTTGATATAAAAAGAAGGTACATTTTGTCAAACCTCATGTTAATTTAAATATAATTTAATGTTATGGTTTTTCGCTATAATGGTGTTTTTTTTTTTTCTAATTATCTTGCGTTCTTCAGTTGTTTCAACTACACCTTTTTAAAAACTTAAAAAAAAAATACGAATTACTATTTATTTTACTGTTCACAATGATTTTGAAGTGACAACAGTGTTGCTAGGCTTAAGTACTAGTGTCATTTTAAGCTTTTTGAATACGATCAACGAAAAAGCTATTAAAGTATCTAGTCTAAATACGGTAATATTGTAAATACTACACATTGAATATTACTTTAACTGATTATTCAACGGTAAACTGATTTTTCTCATTTTATTCAAAATCAAATTGCAGAATAACCAGTTAAAGTAATCTCTTTTATAAATTAATTATTCTAACCTTGAATTTGGCATCCATAGTGTTTGTATATTTGTGTTCGTAATCTTATTAACTATAATATATAGGTATAATATATAATTTATATAGTAGGCACATATCATAAGGTGTGAAGGCACATTGAAACAGTTATATTTTGTATATAAGAGTATTAAATAGTTATGTAATCATCTGTTCGAGTCCGATGGCAGCGTGGAAAGCAAAAAGTTTTGTGTTAATAATTTGGAAAAATATTGTTAGAAAAAAACACAAGTATGTTGTTAAAGTTGAATATTTGTTTTTGGTGCTGAAACTCCTATATTAAAATGATTTTACCTTTGGCCCTGTGATTACTCGACCTCTCGGTAACACTAATAATTAATTAATATTGAATTATAAGGCGATTCAAAATTGTATTGAAATTTTGCCACCAAGTTTGCATAGAATAGAATATTATTTATTGCGTAAAAGAAAACATTTCACATCATTATGTGAAATGTTTTCTTTTACGCACTTGACACAATGGGCGGTCTTATCGCTAAAAGCGATCTGAGCGATTGCAAAGCAAGAGCCGAGTATTTTCTTGCAAGCTAATTAATTCGTCTTCTAAGAAAAAGTTTTAAAACCAACAATGCTCATGAGATAAACTAAATATCTTCTACTCGTTTCAACACCAAAAACCAACTATAAAAATTGACCTAAAAATATTATTTTAAATAACTTACCGAGTAGTAAATCCTTCATAATTCTGCTTGGGTTCCTCCTGAGGTCTGAAACTCGAAAACGTCGGGCTCTGAACCGTATACTGCTTCTCATCTCTTATCTGGTTGTAACCAGAATTCTGACTATACGAAGACTGGTTCAGAGATGACTGGTTCAAGGGAGTCATATTGTTGAAGTTATCCGGCCTAGCAGGTACAGTAGGACTTTTCGGCGTAGTGTACCCATATCCGGGTGAGACTGGGCTCTTCGCTGGCCCGGGTGTTCCGTGTACGGACTGGTTGAGGTGGGAGATGTGTGTGCTAATGTTGGTCGTATTGTGTGTTGTTTGTGTCGTGTGGGGCGAGTATGTGCTGTTCGGGCTGTAGGTCGTGTTCGCGAAGCTGCTGTTTGGGGTCTTGAATCTGTGGGAGATATGATGTTCAGTTAAAAATGGGTTCCTGGTCTAGTAATAGGGTATCGCCTCGGTCTGTTTTGCGGATGGATGACCATCGGCTTGCATAGGCGGATTGAAGTGGTATCTCAAGCCCGGAGGGTCTCTTCGTGCTTCGAAAATCATATTAAGCCTTGGGTCCCAGCTGTTACTTGTAGATCTTTGACATTCGTTACGGGTAGTCAGAATTCTGAAAGTCTGATCGCTGTGTTACATGAGGATCCCGCAAATTATACATATATCTGATATAGTCTTATAAGGAAAGAACCACACAGGTTGTTGTGGACTTGTCCAGCCAATGCACCATTTGTCAGTTATCGTGTAGCATAACTCAGAAGTCAAGGAGCTCAATGTTTATTCTTTTTCTGAAACATGCTTGGAAATTTGTGCATTATTTTGACAACCTTCTTCGAGATAAATCGAAATTGCTGTACTTGCTAGATACATGCGACCAGCGGCCGGCAAAAGTTGAAAAAAAATCCATATCCATATTTAAAAATGGAACGATCTTTAACTCTGAAACATGGCAACCAAGGAGGTAACTTAGCAAAGGTTTTATTTAAATTACGAATTGGCTTGCTAATAGACAGCAGTTTATTGAAAAAAAAAACAACAAATTAACTCTTTAACGCCAGAAAAATTATTGCTGATTGTGTCATCATTGATTTTGAAAAGTAATTGTATTTCCTCGCATTATTAGAGAAAAGTACGAAACAAGCCTTGGCCACAACTATTGATGGACAACAATTGATGGACTTACGTGTGTGTGCCTCGGCTTATGCCTCTGTTGCTGGCCGCTGCAGTAATGTACTATTTTATGCCTTTATTTTGTTATGCGCCACGTTTGAGCGTATTTAAATATATTTTCTTTCATTTCTTTCAATATGTTTTCCTTGTCTTACCTGTGCTGGCTCGCGTCACTGTTATACCCCAGCTGCACATCCGTGTCCGTGTCGTCTCCCGAGGTCTCCCCGGCGCGTATCTTGTACTTCGCCTGCCTGATGGCCGTGAGCCGGCCGCGGGCTTCCTCTAGCTCTTTCTCTATGCGAAGGACTTCAGATCTGGTGGAAGAAAAATATAATTTAATCATAAGACCTAGTGGTTGCTAGCACTTCTGATGAAGTGAAGTCCTGAGTTAATCTACGAGGTTAGGCTTTACTTTCTTGGGTTTCTCCATCAAGAATTTCTCAGTAGTAACCCGAATTCAGGTTGATAGCAATTGGCTTGCCGTATACTGCATGGGACTTAAACGTAACTGGTGATATGTGGTTGTACAATACATCTCTGATTATTCCTTCACGGATAACAGGCTTCATGTTATGTTGAGTGAACCGGGACCAGGAACCAATATTTTAGCGACATTGTGACAGTCCTTGCCTAGTGGATTTTGTCCGGCTATCTCTCACAGAGAGAACGACTTAGGCACAGCCGTTGTGATGTCATACTCTGGTGTTTATGGGCGTGCCTCGCTGTTCCAGATGCACACGAATCGACGTCGCGTCGTCTATGGACGTGTTTCCTAATGACAATGCTTACCTGGCGTCAATCTCCTGCGCGATCCCTCCAACCATGCGCCTGTTGAGGACCAGACTCCGTTCCTCCTCAGTCTGGATGGCGTCCCGGGCAGCTCGCACCAGGTTGTCAGTAGACCTGATGACTTCGGCTCCCGCTGATTGCAGGCGGCGGGTGGATTCGGATGAGGGGTCGGCTTTCACCTGTGGAGATAGACATAGACGGTTAGAAATGATCTTTTCTTTTCTGTAATCAGGTCTAGGCTGAACAAAACCAAAAAATGTTTTCTCAAGGAGTCGTCCCTAATCAAGTTATGGGGGGGTGGTAGGAGGGGTAGCCTAAAACTTCTAAACGGACCAAAGCAATCAAAGGAAGGGCTATAAAGGGTGTAACAAGACCCTTAACGAAGCCGAAAGGCAGTTGTTCTTCTCGTCAGCTGGGAGCCTTTTAGTTACGGAGATATTGGGGGTCAAAGTTCCAATATTTTCACAAGTTTTTTTTTTATATTTACATGTTTTTAATGTTAGATTTTTACTTAAAACACCTCCACGACCCCCGTACTATTCAATCCATCCATCAGCACAACGGTTTGAGTGCGTTACATTGAGTCCTACCGTAAAACGTGATTTTTCACCCCAAAAAAAAAGTCGTTTCCCAGCAATAATTTTTGCATAAAGTTACTTAGTTTGATGTACATAATGCTTGGTTGGTTGGTTCTTTTACACCCTCTATAAGTGGCAAAAAAACCTGATGCAATGGCCCCCAATGACTGTGAATAAGTACCTTTGTGATCACCAAACGATAATAGGGACAACCTACCACCTACCTACCTACCTACCTTCAACTACTGTCTGTCGTCGGGTGAGGACGTCAACCGACGGACTACTAGTTTACTCTTCGTCTCAGCAGTCACCTCTTTCTAGCTATATCATCCTTCACACAGTCCATCCATCGTTTATTTCGTCTTCCCTTAGTTAAAGCGATCCACATTGATACTCAAAACTTACCTCACTAGATATCTCCCAACGAACAATTTACAACAAAAAAACCGATCCTGGTAGCACGTTAAGCCGTTGGTCCCGGCTGTCATTTGTATATTTTTGATAGTCGTTATAGTTAGTTAGTCCCGAAAGTCTGACAACCAGTCTTACCAAGGGGTATCGTATTACCCAGTACTAACTGGGATGTGGAGGTCAGATAGCCAGTCGCTCCATGTGACATTATGGTATTCAGATGCATTCGTCTCCTGTCTAACTGACCAATATAGGTCAAGAAAAGGCAGGTCGAAGTAGTAGATACCTTGCAAGCCACCAGCAGCTGCGCGGTGGAGGAGGCGACCTGGCGCGCGCTGGAGATGAGGCGCTCCTCGGAGCCGGCGCCCTGCACCAGCGGCAGATGAAGTAGTAGATACCTTGCAAGCCACCAGCAGCTGCGCGGTGGAGGAGGCGACCTGGCGCGCGCTGGAGATGAGGCGCTCCTCGGAGCCGGCGCCCTGCACCAGCGGCAGATGAAGTAGTAGATACCTTGCAAGCCACCAGCAGCTGCGCGGTGGAGGAGGCGACCTGGCGCGCGCTGGAGATGAGGCGCTCCTCGGAGCCGGCGCCCTGCACCAGCGGCAGATGAAGTAGTAGATACCTTGCAAGCCACCAGCAGCTGCGCGGTGGAGGAGGCGACCTGGCGCGCGCTGGAGATGAGGCGCTCCTCGGAGCCGGCGCCCTGCACCAGCGGCAGATGAAGTAGTAGATACCTTGCAAGCCACCAGCAGCTGCGCGGTGGAGGAGGCGACCTGGCGCGCGCTGGAGATGAGGCGCTCCTCGGAGCCGGCGCCCTGCACCAGCGGCAGATGAAGTAGTAGATACCTTGCAAGCCACCAGCAGCTGCGCGGTGGAGGAGGCGACCTGGCGCGCGCTGGAGATGAGGCGCTCCTCGGAGCCGGCGCCCTGCACCAGCGGCAGATGAAGTAGTAGATACCTTGCAAGCCACCAGCAGCTGCGCGGTGGAGGAGGCGACCTGGCGCGCGCTGGAGATGAGGCGCTCCTCGGAGCCGGCGCCCTGCACCAGCGGCAGATGAAGTAGTAGATACCTTGCAAGCCACCAGCAGCTGCGCGGTGGAGGAGGCGACCTGGCGCGCGCTGGAGATGAGGCGCTCCTCGGAGCCGGCGCCCTGCACCAGCGGCAGATGAAGTAGTAGATACCTTGCAAGCCACCAGCAGCTGCGCGGTGGAGGAGGCGACCTGGCGCGCGCTGGAGATGAGGCGCTCCTCGGAGCCGGCGCCCTGCACCAGCGGCAGATGAAGTAGTAGATACCTTGCAAGCCACCAGCAGCTGCGCGGTGGAGGAGGCGACCTGGCGCGCGCTGGAGATGAGGCGCTCCTCGGAGCCGGCGCCCTGCACCAGCGGCAGATGAAGTAGTAGATACCTTGCAAGCCACCAGCAGCTGCGCGGTGGAGGAGGCGACCTGGCGCGCGCTGGAGATGAGGCGCTCCTCGGAGCCGGCGCCCTGCACCAGCGCGTTGGCGGCCTCCACCAGCGAGTGCGCGGCCGCCGCCACCAGCCGCGCGGCCGAGATCAGCCCCTCCGACCACTGCCCGTCGTCCGACGACGACGTCGGCCGGCGAGCTACTTTGCCCTGCGAACGAAACGATTCAAATAACTTTTTCACTTCTCATGCTCTAAAAGTTCGTCTTTATGTCGTGCATAGGCGACATAAAGTCGCTTTTTATGCTCTAGAGCATAAAGTAAAATCTTCGTCGAAGACCAAGGCAATCGGTTCGACAGCCAGAGCCACACGAACAACTTCAACTTCATAGAATAACCTCTTTATTTTAATTCGTTTCGTTAGTATTCTAAGAACAAGGCAAGGATATTTCTCATTGGCTAATGTAATTTTCAATTTTAATAAAATTTACAATATTTACATGTTGCTGTTTCATTTCCTCGCAATCGAAGTGAAAAGTAGAGTGTAAAACTCGTCCATAAAACCCATTTTACTCTCTACTTTATATTCATAAACGGATAAACGTCTCGCGTAAAGTGATGCGTTTTATGCACTTGATGTACAATCTACTATAGAAGCTTAGTCATGTGAAAGCGAGCACAAGAGTAGCATGCTCAGTGAGACAGTAAATGCTTCCAACGACGCGACCCTTCAGTGCCACTGAAAGCATGGCAGTCTTCTTTCCCGGTTGATAAAACCGAAAGTCTGACAACTGATCTAACTTTAACATTATATTTTATGGTAGCTGTTGCTCGCGACCTTCGTTCGCATGAAATTATTATAAAAGTATAACTTCCTTTTCTGAACAGGATTTCGTTAACAATCCAAAGGGTTTAATTTTTTTGCATGGAACTCTTAATTATTTTTCTGAAATAAAAGTAGCCTTTTTTTTTTCTGTTTTCGGATGGGAAATCATCAAATAACCCCGACTTTTACTGTCTAAAACCCATCCATTTTCCTTTATCGCCCTTTGTGTTCCGGGGCCACGGTATCTCTTTCGAACAGTCAATAAAAGTATTAAAAGTAGCCTCAGTTAGACTTTATATCAGATATCTAACAGTAAAAGTCCCGTCAAAATCGGTCTAGCCGATTCGGAGATTAGCCGTAACATACAGCGAGAAACACAGTCATAAAATTTAAAAGAATGTGTTTTTGTTGTAAGTTTCGAATACATATTTTCATATATGTATGCATTCAGTAAAAAACTGTTATTTTAATATTACAAATAGACATTTCAATTTTATTCATAACAGCACATTTACTTGCAACTGGACAACACTCCGCGATCAAGCCATGTTATAAAACATGGACTGCACGAGTGTATTATGTCTGTACAGCTATCGAATTTGTTTCCATGAACAAACATGTTTTGACTTGTCCAAAACAAGTATAAAACTTGTAATTAAGGGTATTCGCAAAATTACAGTTCCTTTTATATTGACAAAGTATTTGCCAGCAGCTTATGGTAATCATCATGATTCTCCAGCAGCTATTACAATTCATTTGGGGTCGGGGCAGCATGGCTTTTTCATCCATAAATACTCGTATCTATTACTCATCAGAAGCTAATCTGATCTATTTAGAAAAACATTATACAGATCTAAACCCAAATTACCTGATCGATAAGCTCCCTCTGCGCCGCCGAGGCCGCCCTGACGAGCGCGGACGTGGCCGTGATGATGGACTTGGCAGCTTCCAGGATCATCTCGTCGAAGTTCAGGCTCTCGTCGGCCTCCTGGAGACAAGAGAGCAGTGTTGTATGTAGTTGGATATAGTGACGATATGGTGATAGTACAGTACATACTTTGTAAATACTACATAATATAACACGACGACTGTAACCCCCGAAGGTTTAGGCAGAGGTGTATCTAATAATACACCCACATTTCGCCAGTTATATTTCAGTCCCATGTAAAAGGGGGCGAGCCTATTGCCATCAACCGGGCACAACTGTACACTCCGTGGCTGCTGTTGAGACGACCTGGGATTTGAAACCAAGACGTCATTCTCAGCAGTCGCGCTTCCAACAACTAGACCTGAGTTACTAGACGAATGATAAAACAACAAGACAGACAGTAAAACAGTGAGATAGAAAAATAGTTAGACAGTAACATACTACCGAGCTCACTGAAGATCGAGCACTTTTCAACCTAATAGGGAATATGCATGTAATTTTTTTTTTCACTTAAATCATTAATATGCAGTACTATCAACCCAAGAAAATAATTAAAAGTTAATTTCAACTACTGCTTGTCGCACAAAAAAATATTAAACTCCTGCAATTTTCTACGACAGTTCAAACGTCCATGACTATCGCGGCCATTCATGTCAGGACTTTGATGTCACTAACCTCCATCTGCCTTGTTTAAATATATTTTTTTGCCCTTAGTAGATTAGTTTTACTATATTGTGAGTGCTTAATTTAAGCAAAAATTGCAATAACAATATTATAGTAAAATCTTAGTGAAACTTTAAGTACTTTTCAATTAAAAGTGTTTCTTTGACACATGGATTGTGACGTCACTACCGGAATCGATGCGTTTTGTGTTTGCGTTCCGTTTCACCAAAAACACGCTAAATAAAATATTAAATTTTAAAATAAGTGTTATATTAGAGAATTAAACAAGTGTACCACAATGTTTTTATGGTCCAATACAAGGCATTTTAATGAAATAAAACAAGTTTTGTATTTCTTGCATATACCCTATTGCTTAGGGCATAAGGGTGAAGAGTCTACTACTACATTCAGCGTTGGGCGGCCAAATGTTGAAGAAGAGAGAGAGAGAGAGAGCGAGAGAGAGACAAAGAGAGCGAGAGAGAGACAAAGAGAGCGAGAGAGAGACAAAGAGAGCGAGAGAGAGACAGAAAGAGAGAACGGTGAAAAATGGCAGACCCTCGGTGAGCTCGGTAGTACATAAAGACATACTTGACTGGATAAACCCGATTACGGTGAAATGAAAATATCAAGAACACATTTTTGAGATTATTTCTATAGAGATTTTAAATTAAATACAATAAAACATACAACTGTACAAGTATCTTTAATCGCTTTAATCGACATTGACAGGGGTTTTGGTAATCATTCGTGACATATTTTTGAGTAAATGTTTGCTATATTTGTTTATTTATTTGGATCTCCAACAAAAGATACACAGATACAATGTTATACAAAGATTCTTTTAAGTGTGTTCCTTAGATTACAGGAGACTTAGAACTAGAACAAGGTGTTAACACAGAAATTAGAAAAAAATGAAATATTTCAAAAAATAATAATAATATATTATTTTTTGATTAAAAATAAACATTCTAAACATTAATTTGTTTAGAAATATTTAAAAATGTAATTTATATGTATATATATGAATAAAGGATATAAAGCATTTAAAACAAAATGGCGGCATTATTTTCGACTGGGGCCGCGCGCTAAAAGATTCATGTACACGCGGCGACATATTAAGCTATACATATCTAGTATTACCTGATCTCTCTTTGTGTAGGATTCGGCCCAACGAAAGGTCAGAGTATAGTTGTAATGCATAGCTTTTTTTTTTTTTTTTTTTTTTTTTTTTTATCGATGGGAAATCATCAAATGACCCCTCCCGCTCTGGGCTGAGCAGGAGGGAGTGTCAGACTTGTACTGACTAAAACCCATCCATGTTCCTTCCTTTGCCCTTTGTGTTCCAGGGCCGCGGTATCTCTTTCGAACAGTCCCGCAACCCTGGCAGGCGTCGGCCCTTACGGACCCCTTCCTGTTTGCTGACTCTCTTTGAGGCGCGCGTGGAACACGAACGCGCCGTCGACACGGCCTGTCGTCATAAGACGGACGGACGGCGAGCTAGCCCATAGCTCACCGTCCACAGGCCCGCGCCTACGGTCGACGCCCGGTGCGTCTCCCGCGGCGGCTGGGACGTGAGGTTCTCTCCCTCTCACGTCCCGGTAATGCATAGCTTGATTATGTCATTGCGTCGTGCATACAACTGTATTTATTTTCATTAAGAAAAAAAAAACTATTTTACATTAAAGTTTATCCAGTTATATACAAAACGTGTGCTCATACATAATATAGTGAAAACCCTAAAAGAAAAAATACATACATTTTTGACACATTTACAAAAAAGTGTGGTGTTACACACACATACATATCACAGACATACTTTCCTCGTTCTTCCTCAGTCACCGTAGTTCAGTAGTTAGTACCGGCATCGCTGTGGAATATGTTTGATTCCTGGGTGACGCTCACGATACAACCAAGAATATCAAACATATCTCAACGACACTCGGTAGTCTTCTCGAGGATAATGTTGCTTCGTTTGTTGATGAGTAATTCTTCTTTTTGGTAAATTTCGCTAGGTCGCCAATTCATTAATCGTTGATGTATTGAAGATGGGTATAATGAAGAATATTTTTAAATAAGAAAAAATAACATTTTTGAATAAGAAAAATACAAACAGATTTAGACATTATATATAAGTCATATAAGTTTGCGGTACAAAACTGAAATATTTTTTAAATCCATACTAATATTTTAAATGCGAAAGTACTCGTAACTATGTCTATCTGTCACCTTTTTACCACTGAACAGCTGAACGGAATTCGATGAAACTTGGCACTCAGGTAGACTATTTACATTAGAGCCTATCTTAGATTAGAGCCTAAAGCCGGTGTCAGTTTTTAAGCCGCCCATGGGCTTCTCACATGAGTTATATGATATTCTATGAGTTAGGTTAAATAGGATATTTTTTTAACCCCGGCGAAAAAACAGGTTATTTCAGCAATTATATCCCACGGGAACGCGAGTAACAAACATACTTTCATATTTAAATTATTATAGCATTTATATCGCATAGGACATACTCCACATAACACAAGAAATACACGGAAAATCTATAAAAAGAAATTGGTCAGCATTCAAATATTTCTTGATTTTAAAGACCAGTATTCTTCCCCCCTACTAACCTGCACTTTAACGCTCTTCCTAGGTCGGAGCGACTCCAGTTTCTTGGCGGCCGCGTCGATGGAGGCCGCAGCACCCAGCAGCTCGTTCTCAGCTATCACTGTTGGATCGTCCGGGTCTACCCAGTCCGAACCTTAGGAGAAAATAACACCAATTAATCTTTTCAAATTGGCTAAGTCTTATATGGACGAAAATAATTATGTGCCGTAAATATAAATTCATGCTTGTATTCTCCGAGAAGGCAGGCAGAGATACAAGATGGCCGAGATGCGTGATGCACATTATTGCCCAATCTGGGAATCGAACACAGTGAGCACTAGTAGCCGCGTAAGCTAAATTAGCAGTGGGCTGGCTATGTCTGTCGAAGGACCGCTGGTGGAGCAAACAAGTTCTGGAGTGGAGACAACATGGACTGATGAAAAGCTGGCCGGGTCAAACTGGATGCGGATGGTGAAGTACAGTCTTGTGGCACCGCTTTGGAGAGGCCCGTTTTCAGCAGGGGACTGCAATAGGCTGAGATTGGTGGGTAAGGCAGTACGATGTGTACCTTTGAGCAGCTCAGCAGTGGCGATGATATCGGCGGTGGTGTGTGCCACGTGGCGCGACAGGTCGGGCAGCTGGTGGCGCGCGGTGACGTCACCGCCGCAGGCCGCCAGCACGCCCTGCAGCAGCGCGCGGTAGGCCTGCGCCGCCGCCCGCCCCGCCTCCCGCGCGCGCGCCTGCAGCTCCGGGGACTCCGCCGAATGAGCGCAGCCCTGCGGACAGAGTTTGGGATTTCGGATTTATAACGGAGAAATACACGGTCACTGTTAAACTACCTCTTGTGGGAAACCAGCTGTTCCTTACATTTCGACCGCGTTGGTCTAGCAATTGACGAGCAATTTTATTATATAACATACGAAAAATAGTTAATGCAAGCATGCTGGAAGACGCAACGTTGATAGGCTTCCCACAAGGTTGACTGATGACCTGGTGAAGGTTGCAGGAATCCGCTGGTTGCGAGAAGTACAGGACCGATCAATGCGGTGACGCTCACAAGAGGCGTATTGAGCAGTGGCGAAACCACCATTGTTGATATCATGACGTCTAGCCACAAAATAGGTCCTCTAGTCTGGCGGAGCACTTGGAGGCCGTAGGGATATGGTACATACCTTGCAAACCACAAGAAGGTCCACCACAGTCTTCCTCCCCAGGTTAGCGGCGGCGGTCAGTTGGTCTTGTTTGTTAGCGTTGCCGGCTGATACGGCGCGCGCGGTAGCGACGGTCATCTGTCGTGTCACTCTGATCAGTTCCTCTGGGGTCGCGGCCGATTTGGGGGCTGAGGGCGACATGAGGACCTGGTGGGGAAGAAAATTGTATAATTCAGAACACAGCTATGTTTTCTAAAGAGTAAGGCAACGAGACATTTCACCTGTTATTCACAAGTACGTGGCGATCATACGTATTTACGGAGCACAAATCCAATGTACAGTCACGAGCACTAATATGTATATACTTTTCTAAATTTGAAAATAATTTAAATGAAAATAACGATTGTAACTTGGATATAGGATCTTTATCATAAAAATATGACTTTCAGAATACTATGTTCACAACAACATGAAATTTGAATCAGAACAGTAGGAGTACAACCCTTTTAAAAGTCGTTAAGTGTTTACATATTGGTGCTCGTGACTGTACAGTGTGCCACTGAGAAATTTCTTACAGAAATTAGTTTAACTCCGAGCTGGAGATCGAAGCCAGCTTGTAGGGACCTATACTCGTGCTTTCGACCACTCATTTAGTAGTTAAACACTGCAATTATTATTTAAAAAAAAAACAACAGTCTAGTTCCTTGCCCGTCGGTTTTTCACGCAGCAACGGAGCAATGGGGTGCAACGTATATTACAGAAGTAAAGCCGAGGTAAAACAAGTCGTTTAATAAATACACAGAACATATGTATACTAACCTCTATCTCCTGCGAGATAGCTTCGATAGTAGACTCCAGCGCCCTGGTGCCGCGCGTATGTTCATCCTCTACTGCCTTCACGGTCTTCAGCAGAGATGTCACGTTGGTCACCATCACCTAAGGAAGGAATACTATTAGTATAAATTGTACTCTGTACGGGAACTGCGTGGTTCTCTGATCAATGAGTTAGGAACAGTGATAACTAATGAGCCATTTAACAGCGGGCATGCATGTTGCCATAAGTCCCCAACTTTAGCGTTCCTACATCCGGGAGACAGGCCTCCTTATAGTGAAGGGGAGGGGGCCATGAGCCACACCGGCACACTGCGAGCTGAAGTGCCAAGTAAGTTCGAAACTATGACCCATATAGTTAGTCGGGGGCTGGGCCACGCACTATAAACTGCCCTCCTTGTTTGTCATACTTTATAAGTAGTCTACCAAGAGACATGTACACTACTTATCCTCAAATTCGTAAACAGATATAAAAAAATCTTTATTGGCAAGTGATTGCTTAAACATCAGTGTAGCCCAGGCTCTTGTACTAGGAGTTCCTGTATCAAAGAGCCAGCTTATGATGCTTAGATATATGAAGCTTGATTGCTTACAAGCTCGTGGAATTAGGACAATACCAATTAAATGCTGTTCCTAAATATGTCTGCTCCTAAAACATTGATCAGAAACTCACAAAACGTCCCAAATGTATAGTCATTTTGAAATAATCAACAAACGACAACAATGTTATAGTAAAAATTAAACTAAAAACATGAATTTAAAGCTTTGGGTTGCCAACTAGAGATTAAGTAATTTTAATACGAATTAAATAAAAAAAATGAGAAAACCCGTTAGCTAAACGACAAAAGCGCCATGCTTTAGCTGTAACCCATAAGCTTTCAAAATAACACCATAAATATATAAGAAATAGATCTTTAAATAATACATAAACATAATTTATAAAGAGTAGGACCAGAAAAGTGTAATTTACTCCGCTCAAAATAAGTTACCGAAATTGTGTTGCAAAAAATCTGTAAAAAAAATTGAGCGACGTATATTACGCCCTGTGGGCCTAGCACGGACGTAGGACGTAAACGTAACGTAAAGAATGGTTTTAAAATTGAAAATACTCGTTTGACACACATTATTTTCTGAATTTTAGACTTTATTTGTATCTATAAGTGATACTTATTTTGCTTGTTGCAAAATACTATAGGGTAGTTGTACTTTCGATGAAAAAAATCACTTGTATTTACGTAACGTTTAAGTCTAGCATCCATGTTCGTGCCTCTGATCCCACCCCAATCTTAGATTTATTCGTTTGTCAATATTGGACCGTATGGCAGCTGATATGAAAGCTTGTGGTTTTGTTATATACAGATGACAAGCGTCTTCTGGAAGGCACCGTGATGTGATGGCTACCATGACATGAATCCGGGAAATGTGTTTAGGAGACGACAATTTTGAAAACGACCTTCGAAAAAAAACTAGACAATACATTATCTAGCGAATATAAACATACGGAATGCTATGATTAACTAATCGAATCGTAGAATTTTATCTAAGAACTTAATTTTTCATTAACAGTTTAGTATAATTATATCGGTCTACAAGATCAGATGTAGGCTACAATTTTGTTTTAAACTAACATAATAATTTGATTACTTAGGGAAGCCCTTGGTCCCACTGCTAGGCCAAGGCTTCGCTATCTTCGTAATGTGGGCTATACCCATTTAACCAACACTATAAAGATGATAGCAAAATGACAGCCTAAGAATATGTTAGCTTCTCAGAAATGCAGCTAAATGGAACTCTGAAACAAATATATGTACAAGCTGGGACACTGGTCAGGGTCATGCCACACTGCGACATAAAACTAAACACATTTCAACACTAGTGTGACAATGAGTATGACGGAAGCGAGTTAGTATGTGGCGGCCGGTTTTTGCAACTATGTAATTTAGGATGATATCACCGATCAACCCCTAGCACGGATATATGACGATGGGCAAAATAATTATCTCGTTTACATATTTTTGCCCTATTTTTTGACTCTATAATAAATTGAAACCAATGTGACCCCAGTTTTCATGATAAAATAATGACAGTGGAATTCATTAAAAAGAAACATAAGGCAAATAATTTTTAAGGTGTTACGAATATTAAGCCCGATTATCTTTAGAATCTTTGATATGTTTACCTGGTAAAAATGGTGTACTTGCTTAATTATCATAAAATTCCTTTGAATATGGTGTTTTTTTTTTTTAATTATAATAATGATATTTTTTTTTTAATGATAATAATGATATTTGCACCCAGGAGACCCGAAAAACACAATATAATAAGCTTTAAAACAGCGTGCAAAATAAAAGAAAGAAACAGGTGCAAAACCGTCCGCCACAAGACAATGACGTTGATAACCAATGAGAAGCCTCCACACCATGCCAGGCGTGCGCAGTAGCGATCAAATTGAGCAATATCTGACCGATTCATCGTCGTTCCTTGTCACCGCTTCCGTTTCCTTAAACTGATCATTCCTGATCTCATCTAGCATCCGTAACTGCTCTTCCATCCTAGAATTCGGCCTAGATTTTGACTGGCTGCGCATTAGAGACCGTATTCTTTCTATATCTTCGCTTGTTTCCGTTTTATTTAGTATCTTTTCGTAGACATTCCACCAGTTATCGATTGAGCCGAATTGTTGTTCTCTGCTTTTGAGGACGTCTTCGTAGATAGTCCACCAGTTGTTGGCGTAGTATTGTATAGGGTACGTCCTGGTTAGGTCCAAGATTTCGAGGGTATTTTGTGATTTTTCTGGGTTAGATCGCGTAGATGTTATCGTGTCTGTATTGTAGGTTATGTGATGGTTTATATTACGGTGTAGACTGTTAGTTGAGTGCACATTTGTGGTAGTAACTTTTTTGCTGAAGTCTTGACGGTTTTCTGGTATAATATTCTCTTTATCTCTCCAATCTTTTTTGTATTTCCTGATAATTTCTTTGTAATATCTTTCCAAAAGGCACAGTTCTTCGTATGTATATTTGCTTGTGTCAATTTGAGAGTAAATATTCAAAATCTCTTGAACGTCAACCTTTTTTCTGCGATCTATTTTGATGTTCGACAATGCTTTCAACTGTTCTATGAGAGGATCAAATCCTTTATAAATGAAGTCTTTTTTTGCGAATTCAATGAGTTTTAACACCATATCTTCATATTTTTTGTTGTACTCCAAGTCTTGGTTAACGGCTTTTGACTTATCGACTTCTTCAATGAAATTTTGAAGAGTATGCTTCTCGTTTTCAAATCTGTTGAGTTGGGTTTGAAATTCACCCAATACAAGCTCGTGACCGCTGAATCTTTCCAATTCTCTCCTCGTTTCTTCCATCATGTCCAGATTTCTCTTAGCTATCGCTTTCCACCACTCAGTGTCATCTTTAAACATTTTCCAAAATTCCATTCTGACTTTTTTCGTCATTGTGTTGACGTCTGCCACGTCTTTCGTCGGAGTTTTCGTCTTAAACTCAGGTTTAACGACAATTTCCATAGATTCATCTTTTTGTCTCTCTTCTGGGCTAAGCATTTGTTTGATTGCGTCAGTTGCTTCAGGGGATGTAGCCTGGATGTCTAAGCTAACCGGTCTGACTTTCTTTAGTGTAAATACAGGACTTTTCAATTTAACATCCTCTAATTTAGGCTTTTTGTGTACAGTTTCTACTTTGACTTCCGTTTTCACGTTAATTTCTATTTCAGTATCAATGTTTTCTATGACTGCGGATAATCTTTTCATTTCCGTATCTAAATCATTGTTGGCTTTGATTCTTTGTATTTTGTCTATCTTGCGTTTATTTTCGGCTCTGTCACCAATGTCTTGAACAAGATCTGCTAGTTTCTTAGTCTCTCCTAAGAGGATGTTCTCACCGTACTTAAGAACCCTCCAATCCATATCTAGGAGGCTGTTTTTAGCAGCCACGTTATACCTCTCATTTAAATCATCATTTTTGTGACTCCTCACTGGTGGTATGGTCATTAAACTCTCGATATATGAAATGACTTCTTCACAATTATCGTGGAAAATAGTCGGGGAGACATCATCATCCTGGCTTGAGTAGTCAAGGAGTTTGACAAGTTCATCTTCTTGGTCCGATTGGAAGATGTCAGTTTCGGAGTCAGCAGAGTTATAGTCGTTGCGTAAGAGGGCGGAGCGCCGGTTGGGGCGGGGGATGGTGCTGGCTTTGAGGGGGAGGCTCCAGCGACGGGTGGCATCCGACAGCCGCTAGAGAAAATACCAGCTCAGTCCAATATTGACAAGACGAACAAAATGGCGGGTAAACCAGATTGATACCATAGACAACACAAATGTTATGGAATGTAAATGTTTCTTGTATTTCATGTTACTCTGGGCTAAGAAGTATGGCATAGCTGTGGACATCATAGTATAGCGGGAAAAAAAAAATACTATTGTTGTGTTTATGGTTTAAAATGGTAGATTTTTAAGCGGGCTTTTATATCAACCAAGCTGTATTTATAAGAGGTGCTATACTTTTTGCTCAGTGTAATATTTTGACCACTACTACTAAATATTGCATATTTATTTGAGCATTGTGAAATTTAAAAAAAACTGTGTTAAAACACAAAGAAAAATTTTGAAAAACATGATCAAGCCTTCAAGGAGATCTGTCGGCTTTCCTTGATATTAATGAAAGTTAACTTTTTTTAAATTCAGTTGTAATAAACACAACATAAAGAATAAATACTTACTGTGCATAGTCTAAACTACTAAAGCGTTAATTAAATTTAAAATTTGCTATTTACAAATATGTGTAAAAGTGCTTCTTTTTAGAACTTTCATGACAATCAATGAAATATTGTTAATGGAATCCACAGCAGATCAGTTATAACCTATGTACGTGTACTTAGCGTCGTTTTGAATAGAAAATTGAGGTGGGATTTTTTGGGACAAGCCCGCCACACTATTCCCAAACCACTGCAACTCCTGTGCGCCAGAATAAACAGTGGCGACCACCAGAAAAGCGCCGAGACAATGAAGCTTGACGAAGTCCCAGAGAAAAAAAAAAATTGTCTTGGATCCCGCAATTTTCAAAATTAATCAGAAAAGAATAGCGGAGGAGTAAGAAAAACATAATTTCCAGTTCCCTCCATATCAGCAGGAGACAGAACGAAAAGGTCAATAGTTACAAAGGGACGTTTACAACTGGCCCAGCTAAGCCAGCCCAGTTGCCAAGCAATACGGATATATATTGTTAATCTGAATGGGTCCTAAGTTGTGAGCTGTAGGTGGGGCTGCCTACTGCGG
This sequence comes from Eugnorisma glareosa, assembly GCA_947578425.1. Lineage (NCBI taxonomy): Eukaryota > Metazoa > Arthropoda > Insecta > Lepidoptera > Noctuidae > Eugnorisma > Eugnorisma glareosa. The sequence goes on from OX387985.1 coordinate 12,401,215, forward strand.
CCCACGGCCACAGCTCAGCTGCTATGTTTCCACGGCTGAGAACATCGGCCGTCACTTAGTAGTTGTGGTACAGAATGTCCGGATGTACCTTGGCGGCGTGCTTGAGGCGGTGCATGTCGGGGTGCGCCACGTGCTTGCCGCTGGCGGCCGTGGTGGCGGCGGCCAGGTCGCGCAGCGCGGCCGCCACGTCGCGCGCCGCGTGCAGCAGCAGCACCTGCGGCTCCGGGTTGCTGGAGCCCAGCGACATGGCGCCCAGCTTCACCACCTCGCACAGTCCCACTGGGGATACACACGATTGTTCAATAACTTATCTAGTGCTGCCTATAAAAAGCATACTCCAAAAGAACTACTACTTATGAACGTTAACGTCTGACGGCATTTCGTACAAACTTTGAACTCATTTATTTTCGAAATGACTGAATGGATTTTAATGAAACTTCATCCACATAAGCTGGATACTTAGGTCTAAAAAGTTAACAAAAAACATTTTCGAAAACCTCTTTAAAAAAAAAGATAATTGAAAATTTCTGTTTCTATGGTAACTCTAAAATCGGTCTAATTTCGCTGTAACACTATTTTTCTTTTTTAACTTTATGAAATGAAACTTCATACGCATAACGTTTGAAGTTTCATTAAAATCGGTTCAGTCATTTCGAAAACAAATGAGTTCAATATTGGTACGAAATGCCGTAAGACGATAACGCTCTTAGTAGTCACATCGAGGGTTATCAAGTCCCATGTAATAAGTTTCTTGCCATCTACCGGGCACAAGTCCAGACTTCATGGTTGCTACTGAGAACATCCTGAAGTAAAAACCCAATAACACTTTGCCTGACCTGGGAATCGAAACCAAGACCTCATGTTCAGCAGTCCTCACAGCAGTGCTTGTAGACTAGACAAACGAGCAAGACAATTTAAGTAACTATTAAAAAAAAATATTTGGAGATGGCATCTCGCAGTTCAGCCTCTGAGGCTGGCTACTGCATAACCGGTCTAACCCTGTGGATGCCTAGAATTGAAGGCCTCCAGCTAGGGGCAAAATGAACTTATAAGCTAAGCGACCACTCGCTAAGGGCACCCCCTGTGGGGTACGAGCCTCGGCTTAGGGCGTCGCTGGGGAGGGCAGCAAGGGGACAGGCTGGATCTGATTTAGGAGTGCTGGTTTACCTACTGCTTTCCTGGAGGAGGGTGGTGGGGTCATCGGGGGTGGATATGAAACTATTGGCGGGAATTGTGTTGAAAAGCAAGATTATAGCGTTAGGTCCAACTAACCAAAGATAATTGTGTTGCTAACTTACCAATAGTGCTCACAGCACTCTGCGCGGCATTAGCCAGTTGTTCCTGGGTACCAGCTGCTCCTCCCACCAAGGTCTTGGTGTCCTCCACCAGGGTCTTGGCTGTCTTCAGTATATTCTCGCGGTGGTCAGAGAACGTGTCGGTATCTTTCTCGGAGTGGAGGGTTCCTGGGGACAAGGGGAAAGATTCGTGATACTTTTTGTTCTTTTTGAGGTTTACTCTAAAAATATTTTGTATAGATATTTGTGTTCCTTATAACTTAGTCTTCAGGCCGCGCCCGAACCAAAAGAACTGTGGCGCTAACCGATGGTCTGATTATCTGCATAAGATTGAGTGAAAGTCAAACGATTTTTTTTTTGTCTACTGTTTAAAAATTAGACATACATAAACACCAGTCAGATCAGACCTTACAAAATGGATAGAAGTTTTTTGGATTATCTTTTCAAATTTGGCACCCACCCTGCCCACGTGGTGCATTACGACTCACTCAGAGGAAAAGGGACTGTGCACTAACACGAGGACAACATAGGACACTCCGGTGTACATCTCCCACCTACCCTACACTACACCACTACGGCGGAGGACATCGTGGAGAACGTGCGTCAGAAGACCACGTACGTGGCGAGAATGCAGCTGTTTGAGTCGCGCCGCGAGTCGTGGTGCGAATACCAACATCTTCATCTTGGAGGAGGACTTTTGGCCGCAGGGATTGGTGCTCCGACGCTTCCACGGGCAAGTGCCACATGAACGCACAGTGACATAGTGTACAAGTGAAATGTTACTAACATAGTTTTAAGTTTCTATTTACCAGTATAATTTGTATTTTATCGTATGTATGTTAGTATGTAAGGTATATATCTATGGGCCAAAGTAGCCTGGAAATGTTGTTGTTGTTATAGGCCAATGATGCAGACGACAACTAAATTAGGATAATGGCAGGAAGATGATATGAACAAAGGTGTTACTCACCAGCACTAGCGAACAGTATGGTGGTGTCCAGGTCTCCTATGATGGCGGCGATGGTGGCCGCGGCGTCGATGCACGCCTGCGTACCGCGCGAGCCGGCTTGAAGGGCGGACAGGACTGCTATGACCTGCACACAAAATGACGTGGTTACATATACACTTGGACATACGGCGTTCAGCTCTAGGACATTCCCAGTAATTCAAACATCGCAATATTGCAAAGAATGCAACACGCAATATTAAGATCAATATCGAATCTACACACACCTAAATACGACCATTGTAAAAGAGAAAATGCAGGCCTCGACGTACCGTAACGTACTTGCGGCGAGTATTATAAAGCGCAGCTATCAAAAACGTCTCATACTGTAGTGAAAAACCATTGTATAAATACTCGTACTATGAGTAGCTGTCCTAGCTGGGGGAGGCACTTGACTTGACAAATAATCTGCTTATAAATAGTAGACTAGGTTCTGATTGCAGATCAACACAGAAGACAAAAAAAAGAAGATATAAACTATGTAGTGTTACACTTCCTATAATAGGTTCTTCTTCACCTGGACATGAGTTGCCATGGCTGACCTGGAAGTCTTTAAATACACTCCGGACCCGGATTGGTCGCAGCAAGGAAAACCTGCTCAGGTGGAGATTCATTAATGACCCTGCCCTGTAGTGTAAATATGGTGCTGTTCCACAAATGATGGGGCACTTAATATCGTATCGTGCGTGTCCTGTTGTTTTTTTCACTACAGGAACTGATGGATGCTACCAGCGCCAAACTAGTGGCTCAGTTCTGGGCTGACACAATTTAGATTGCCACCGATACGCTAAGAAGATAGGTACGTAATGTGTAGAGGTATCGTGGTAATAACGGCCCGCTTGCTATGCACAATGTCTCCAACCGTGTCAGTCCCTTCGACAGTTTATCGATACACTTCAAACTTACATGGTGAAATTTTGATTTATTTAAGAATAATAGAGAAGTATGGAAGAAGACATGCTGCACCGACCCCAAATATGTTGGGATAAGGGCTGGAGACGATGATGAATATTATCAGAGAAGCACTGGCATCTAGCAAACATTTTATGGGTGTTGATTACATCAATATTGAAAGTTTTTCATAGCAATCCGCCTGTATTGCTGGTGAAAGAAGATACCTACTCACTTTGGTGCTCTTTCTAAACAAATTTGCTTTTGCGGCACCACCGAGTTTTTACCTATTGAACGGCAACTCCACGACAAGCACAATTTCACCTACTATTGTGTCGTTTGGCGCACAGGGCACGCGCTTGCTTGTCACGTATATGTAACAATGGCGTTCAAAAGGTTAAAAGTGCAATAAGGAACCTGTGAGTGGTCATATTTACCTTCTCGTTGACGGTCTTGGCGGAGTCGGCGACGGCGCGCTGGTTGGCTGGGATGGCGGACAGGCGACAGTGGCCGCCCGCCTTGATGAGCTCCGACACGCCCTCCCCGAGCTCTACCACTGCCACGCGGATCCTGACGACGAACATCTACTGTTAGTTTACTTTTATCAAGATTGATGTAGTATGTAGTACGATCACCCACGCTGCGCAGTAAACAAATACTGGCAAACAAATTGAACGTGGTACACTTCCACTTTTCAACCTTATAACTTAGGGCATAAGAGTGAAAAGGGGCACGTGAGCTCGGCAGTACATCCTGAGCAGTGGTCGGTCGACTTTATACTTGACTAGCTGTTGCCCGCGGCTTTGCTCGCGTTTTTGACGGAAATAATCCCACGGGCACGTCCATACTAATATTATAATGAGGTAAAATTTGTTTGTAAGTTTTTATGTTGGTAAGTTTGTATATATGGGGTAATCTCTGGACCTACTGAACCGATTTTGAAAATTCTTTCAATAATATGAAGCTATATTATCCCAGAGTGCTATAGGCTATATTTACACCGTGCCTGTGGGATGATTTTCGACCAAAACGCTAGCGAAGCCGCGGGCAACAGCTAGTTGTAAATATATCCACACTCGGTGATAATGTAGCTTTAGATTAGTAAAAGAATTTTTAAAATCGGTTCAGTAGATCCAGAGATTACCCCCTACATACAAACTGACAAACTAATTTTACCTCTTCATAATATTAGTATAGACTATCCCGCGGTTTCGCCCGCGTGAAGTTCGGTGATGTCCCACGAGATCATGCTACTAGGACTAAAAGTATCCTATATGTGCCAAATTTCTTCCGAATTCGTTCAGTAGTTTTTGCGTCAAAGAGTAACAAACATCTAGACTCTAGACATTTCAAAGAGTTTCGCATTTATAATATAAGTAAAATAAGATAATAATATTTCAAAATGCTGGAAAATTTCCTTGTTTGTATTTCTTATTAGCGTAATGCCGTCGAGTTTATTTTGAAGTGAACGAATGGTTGTAATGCTGTGTGACGTGTTGCGTGTGAATGATGAAGTACCTGTTGGCGACATCTCCGTTGGGTGTGGTGGCGGAAGCCCCCACGCTGTCCTGCGCGAGCTGTTCGTACTTCTGGCACATCTCGTTACCCAGCTGGACCAGGCGGCTTGCGTCTGTGGCTGACTTCGCCGTCTGTGAGATACGATTACGGTTAGATCTGACGACATATCTATTCAGTTGGATTTTAGAGGTACATAATGCACTAGATTCTAGTGCATTATGTACCTCTATATTATCTAGTCTAGTCTAGTCACTAGAAGAGTAAATACCGGCCAAGGGTTCCGTACTATCGCAGTAGTGAAGCCCCCTTTAATTTTTAATCTATTATTTGTTGTTATAGCGTCCACAGGAAAACAGATTCTGTGAAAATTTCAAATGTCTACCTATCACGGATCATGAGACCCCCGCTGACGGACAGCGGGGACGCGGGTACGGAACCCTGAAAATGGTTACATGGAACTCCAAAAACTGTATTTCTGAACTGAAAATCTCATTTGAATGAAATCACGTGTTACCAATTGTGTTGAACACTCAATTGAATATGCTTCTAGGTTCGGGAGTCTATTTAATTTAATTTTTGACTTAATTGTCTGGAGTCACACTTACACAACTTCTGTACTGTAAGAGATATAGACAAGCCAAGTCCATATATATATCATTTTGATATTGTCCCATACGCCATTGCACTACGGGTGGTTTTCATAGCTTACACAAAACACAGCGTATCACTAAAAAGCTAAGTCAAAATGGGTGTAAAAGTACCCTTACTGAAGCCGAAAGGCCTTATTCTCGTGCGTTGCATGAAGTCCTGAAGTAAAATGTGAATTTTCGCCCCAAAAAAAAGTCGTTTCCCAGCAATAATTTTTGAATAAAGTTACGTAGTTTGATGTACAGAATGCGTGGCTAACGGCTTCGTGAAGGGGCTGTTTACACCTTGTCATATCGAGTTGTTATTTACATAAAATAATATAAAAATCTCACCATGTCCGTAGCGAGTCTGGAGATCTCCTTGGCGGCGCCGACCATCCTGGTCTGATAGTCTACGAACGAGTCCGTCTCGTCGTACGAGCCGATCAGAGACATTCTGTAACAAGCAAAGTGAACATGTTTAGTTTATAGGTTTCCAAGACGGCGGGATGACCATCATTCTTCGCTTGTAAAAAAAGTTAGATTTAATCAGCAACAAATTTTACATTGTGTTTGCTAACATTGCCAAGTTATAGGTCTCGAGTTCGAAACCCAAGACACGCACCTCTAATTTGTCGAATTCATGTGCGTATTGTATAATTATCACTTGCTCCGGTGAAGGAATACATCGTGAGGAAACCAAACCAGCAACCCTGAGAGATATTTCTGGACGGCATGTGAAGCCACGTCAGAGGCCCATGGGCGACACAAGTCTGACACCAGCATAGGCACTAACCACACGCACGATAAAGACAAAAGATCAGCCTACAATATTCCCGACTTATCGGAGAATAACCCGACACGGCTGGCTCAGTGTGTGCGTTGGTGAATGTTAATTGTCTCCGAGTTTTTGGTTCCAGTATAAGAAGAGAGTATAGTGGCCTTCCTCTCGTTGCGTTGGTTTCGAAAGTAAAATGAGGCGCTTTGGTTCGTCTTTGGATCACCGTTGATCTCCAATATTTTGACAACAACTAGAGCTTTCTCATATAAAATTTCGTGCTGATACGAGAGAACGAGAAAACCGAACCTTCTCTTGATAGACTGAAGGCATTTAGGACGATTTAAGAATCGAATCATCTTCATCTACCTAGCCTTTTCCCAACTATGTTAGGGTCTGCTTCCAGTCTAACCAGATGCAGCTGAGTACCAGTATGTTACATGAAGCGACTACCTATCTGACCTCCACATCCCAGTTAGTACTGAGTAACAGTAGCGAAGGGTCAATTTTGTAAGACGTAAGCCGGAGTACATATATTTAATGTGATTTTATTATTTGTCTATAAAATACTGACTGTGCCATTTTTCAAAGGGAAGCCGGTAGGAATCGAGTTGTATGGAACCTTCGCCACTGCTGAGTAATACGGGTTGTCAAACTTCCCTGCCACTGACTACTAACGACTGTCAAAGATCTACAATTGACAGCCGGGACCAACAGTTTAACGGGCTTTCCGAGGCACAGAGGAAACTCGGTATATAATGGGTGGTTACCCATCCACAGACCAACCTAGGCAAGCGCCGCTTAACCTGAAGATTGATTCGCGGCCGTTATTATTTAACCACGATCTTCTCTCGATTTAAGAATCGAATTTCTAGGATAAATTATTTCGAATTTTCAAGAATCGGTCAGTTAATAACAAATAAACACGCGAATCGTTGGTCATGCAATGACCTATATACCGCGCGCTAACTTCTCGCTAATATGCTATATGTAGCGGTCAGGGGTGCCAAACGGCTATATCAGACAAAGTTGGCTGTAACAGAGATTGTCTTGTTAACAAATAGTTTTGGTCAAATTAAAGTAGCTAGTGAAACTCTGCAAACATGTGATGATGGTCAATATTTTATCGTTGATTTTATTTGTCATTGTTTTTTGAGTCAACAAACACAAGCGGTGTACTAGTGTGAACTCCCAAACGCATCCATAAAGGAGAATTTATGAAACAAAAAAAACACCATTACGTCTATGTTATAAATATTTTGAACAAAGAAGAAAATTGATGAACAACATTCAATAATTATATTGTTGTCGTAATAAATTCAGGTTATTAAAACTTTATTGTTTACTAGCTGTTGCCCGCGACCTTCGTTCGCGTGAAATTATTATTAAAAATATTACTTCCCTTTTTGAATCGAATTTTGTTAGCAATCAAGGGTTTTTTTTTTGAGCAGAGCGCTAATATTTTATTTTTAAAAGTCAATCCTATGTTAGACCTTACAACATCAGCTATCTTCCATTAAAAGTCCCGTCACAATCGGTCCAACCGTTGCCGAGATTAGCCGGAACAAACATACAGAAAGACGAAAATAGAAAAAAAAAGTTAGTTTTTGTTATAAGTACCGTATATACTTTCATATGCATTCAGTAAAAAGCTGTTATCTTGGTATTACAAACAGACACTTCAATTGTAGTATAGAAGAAAATCTAACACGCAGTAAAATAGAGCGCTCACTATACTACATACTACTATACTCATCATACATACTACTATACTACTATACTCATCCCTTCTCGGTTAGTGAACTAGTATTTGCCCCGCAGTGAGACATTAGGCTACAAAAACGCTAGCGCTAGATCTACCATCCATAGTTCTAGATAAATATAAGACTCCAGCAGAGCTAACCTTGACGCTACGACTTCAAAAGCGGGGTGCACGTTAAAACTGTTAAAATAAACTTTACGATCAATGTCTGTACGATTACATGGTCGCGCGACACTGACAGAAACACTGGACTTTATATACTGGAATATATTATAGAACTAGCTATTGCCCGCGACTTCGCTCGCGTTTATTTAGAATTTGACAATCAATTCGGCTTGTACTCTGCTTGTAATAATATAATTCAATCATGATTCGAAAGACACGTGGCGCCATCTATTATCATAAGAACGTTATTGTTGTTTTCCTCGGGAAGAGTACTTTTTTTCGGGATGAAAAGTACCCTATGTCCGTGTCTGTACACCTGACAACGTATATGTAAAATTTCAGGATGATCGGTTCAGTGGTTTAGGCGTGAAAATGTAACGAACAAAATTACTTTCGCGTTTATAATATTAGTTAGGATTGCTGCGTTTTATGACCTACTAAATCAATATAATATTGGTGATGACTACACTATTTTAAAATGAGGAAGTTTGTTTGATTTTACGATGAACTTGTCCGATCTCTCTAGACCACTTCTGTCTGGATCCAAGTTTGCGTGGAAGTTCATAATTTTTTTAACCAACCAATGAGATGTTTCATTGGGCAAAAGGCGTGTTTCTATGTAATTTACTTGAAGATGGTTTTAGATTTTTATTTTGTTGATTTTCAATTTAAATGTATTATTATTATTTCTTTTATTTTCACATCAAATTTTGCTTTGCTTTGTTATTATGTATATTTTAATATGTTTTATAATTGTCTCTTCTATTTTATAATTTTAGTTACTGTAATTGGTTTTAAACACGACCGTTGTAATTAAATAAATAAATTAGTTTCATTATAGTTATTTTTTATAATACTCTTCAATTCTTACATGTCTCGTAAACCTCCATTAATCTATCGTAATATGACGAACCTCTGAATCACAGGGAAAATACCAAGACAATATCAAAGTAAATAAATAACACTAACTTCAGTTTTTCCATGCTCAAACTTGACTATGAATCACGAGTAGATTTTCCACAATATTCCAAAATGTAAGTTATCACAACACTTCCTCAAACACTTCCTTATAATATAAATACAATTTCAAACACTATACAATAAAATCACTTAAAAAAAGGTTTCGTTCGCCACTACAAAAAATACCGATTCACACTTGACTCTGAATTATTAAACAGTATCACGTAAAAACACAACAGTTTAGCCGCGTTGAACTTGGTACGGTCGCAGCCCGCACCGAGCGACCTAACTCAACTGACGGGCATAGTAAACAAGACTTGCGTATGATGAGCTTATTATAATGGGAGTAAAAAGACCCTTAACGAAGGCGAAAGGCACTCCTCTCCGCCATTGGGAACATTTTTTTGTTCTGGTCCATAACCTTCTAATTACTAGTAGGAGAAATCGGGGCTCTTTTTTTTAATACTAGTTTTCGGTTATAATTTTACTTGAAATTCCTCAATGACCCGTTTACTATTTTATGCGCCTATCAGCACCATTTTTTGAGTGTGTCACATTGAGTTTTACCGTAACACGTAATTTTTTACCCAAAATAAGTCATTTGCCTTTATGAAGGGTCAGTTTTCACCAAAATAAATAAGGCACATAACAAAAACACTTTTTTTTTTTAAGTTTTTGTCTGTCTGTCCGTATGTCTGTTTGTTCCGGCTAATCTCCGAAACGGCAGGACCGATTTTGACGGGACTTTCACTCGCAGATAGCTGATAGTGGTCTAACATAGGATACTTTTAATCCAGAAAAATAATTAGGGGTCCGTGCAAAACAATAAAACCTTTGAAATTGGTAACCAAATTCTATTCAAAAAGGGAAGTAATATTTTTTTATAATATTTCACCAGAACCAAACCAGTTTTTGTGATTTGTTAAAATCAATCATTCATAAAGGATTGGTCAATTTTGCTATAGGTTCTCAAAACGTGCATCATTTTATCAGTACTGTGGTATATGTTTACAAATACCTTAAGTGAATACATAACACAACGCTTATATACCAAGAACTACAGGTACGCCTATGCCTAACCCGTTGAGTATTCCAGGCGTGATATTATGTTATTTAGATAGGATTATATGGCTAGAAAGGAGGTGACTGCTACGATGACGAGTAATAGAGAAGTATGGAAGAAGAAGACATGCTGCGCCACCACAAATGAACTGGGATGTACGTTGATGTACGTTACTCCATTGCAGTAGCGAAGGGTCAATTTTTTTAAGAGATAAGCCGCAGTACATGTCTTTGTGCCATTTTTCAAAGGGAAGCCGGTAGGAATCGAGTGCTATGGAACCTTCGCCACTGCTACATTGACGAACGTGCATACATCCTTTTACATCTTCTGCTTCCTAATACTTATTTGTTTTTGTTTATCCAACACTGTATTGTCACTAACCATACCTATGACGTCACCAAACTAACTATAGACAAAAATAATACCATCTTCAGTTAGATCATCGACGACCAGAGAGTTGGATCGTTGCCAAATGCAACTCTTATTGACCAGAGACTACTTAAGAAGTTAGCGAGCCATAATTAATTTATAAATTAATCTCTGACAGTTTGAGATCAAAAGTGTGCTGAAGTGGGCATTATAAAGGTATGATAATGGATAGTATAATTAGCCCAACGTATGAATTTTTAGAGCGAAAGAAAGTTATCGCAATGTCAAGAAGAAGAATTGCAGGACTCCATGCAATCTTGTAAACGCATTAACATTTGGCATTTAAAGGATGTAACAAGCCGAAAACTTAACGAAGCCGAAAGGCACTGGTTCTCCCCATCATTGTGATAATTTTTTTGTTCTAGACCATGCCTGGAAACCTGCTAGTTTCGGAGATATTGGGGTCAAAGGTCCAACATTTTCACAAGTTTTTTTTTTTAATACATGTTTTTAATGTAAGAGTTTTACTTTAAACACCTCCACGACCCCCGTACTATTCAATCCATCCATCAGCACAATGTTTTGAGTGACGTGACTTTTCACCCCAAAAAAAAAAGTCGTTTCCCAGCAATAATTTTTGCGTATAGTTACTTAGTTTGATGTACATAATGCTTGGTTGACGGCCTTGTGAAGGGTCTTGTTACACCCTGTAGTCGTACAAACTCTCAAAAGATTACTACTATCACTACATAGTATAAAACAAAGTCCTTCAAAGCTTCCCGCTGTCTGTCCCTATGTATGCTTAGATCTTTAAAACTACGCAACGGATTTTGATGCGGTTTTTTGTAATAGATAGTGATTCAAGAGGAAGGTTTATTTGTATAACATTGCACCCGTGCGAAGCCGAGGCGCGTCGCTAGTTAATTATAAATGCGAAATTGTGTGAAGATGGATAGATGTTTGTTACTCTTTCACACAAACACTTCTGTACGGATTTGGATAAAATTTGGCACACAGGTAGTTTATAACCTGGTTAACACATAGGGTACTATTTTTCCCGGTGGTACGATCGCGCTGCAAAGTTACCGACCACCACACAGGCGAAGCCGCGGGTTTAGGGTGGGTAGTCGGTAATAATCATTCAAACTGGTTCAGTTATTTTTGAGAAAATTAATGTCAAAACTTGTTAGTTTGGTCGAAAATTGGGTTGAAAGGAATATTATTTGATTTACTTGGTTTAAAACTACCAACCAATCTAACTTTTCGGAAATCCATTACATTTAAAATTGCAATTACATTACATTAAGATAATTTTGTTAAATTAAATCATACGAGGATGCAGTGCCTTCCAAGAACACATCTTGTAGAAGATCATAAAGCGGCATACTCTCTACTATGAAAATTCTGTTGTGCCTGAATATCACTATCGATACTTAAAAGATTAAAATGTACGGAACCGCTGTTTTTTTTTTTAAATAACCGAAAAAAAGTATGTATGTGGTGGGTCTCAGAATGATGTACCTACTAAATATGTTGTAACCATTTTCGCGTCGGGTCCCTTCCACGATGTATGAAGCCTACATACCAAACATTCAGCACATGTGGGTCGTTGAGCGCGTCTTAAAATAGCGCGCGTCGCTGCGTTATATTTGTGCTACAGCTGAGCGGTTAAGGCCAACTGATACATCAGTATTTATAATGAAAGTGCAAGTCGTATACAGGGTGTAACAGGAACCTTCACGAAGCCGTCAGCCAAGCATTCTGTACATCAAACTAAGTAACTTTACGCAACAAATTATTGCTGGGAAACGACTTTTTTTTGGGGTGAAAAATCACGTTTTACGGTAGGACTCAATGTAACGCACTCAAAACATTGTGCTGATGGATGGATTGAATAGTACGGCCGTTGTGGAGGTGACTAAAGTAAAAAAAAAATACATTAAAAACTTGTATTTAAAAAAAAAACTTGTGAAAAAGTTAGAACTTTGACACCCAAAATCTCCGTAACCAGAAAGTCCCCAGGTATTGTCTAGAACAAAAACATGATCGCAATGACGGGGAGAACAAGTGCCTTTCGGCTTCGTTAAGGGTCTTGTTACACCCTTTTACGACTTGCGACCCGCAGACGATGCCCCTCAAGTAAAAGGGGAAAATATACAAGTCCGTGATTAGACCTGTCGTACTGTATGGATCAGAATGCTGAGCTGTGAAGATGGATGAAAAACGCTTGCATGTAGCAGAGATGAGAATGTTGAGGTGGATGTGTGGTGTGATAAAGAACGAATATAGGAAGTTTAAAAATTGCGTCAAACACAGAGAAGTTGAAAGGGAATCGACTGTCTTGGTATGGACATGGGATGAGGAGGGACGAATCGAATATGAATGAAAGAGGGATGAATATAAATATTGATAGATGGAGGGGAAGACCAAAGAAACGATGGATGGATTGTGTGAGGAATGATTTGAAAGATTAAGGAGTATACAGGGTGTAACAGGACCGTTTACGAAGCCGTCATTATGTACATCAAACTAAGTAACTTATTGCTGGAAAACGACATTGTTCAATACAACGCGCTCTAAACATTGTGGTGATGAATGGGTTGAATAGTACAGAAGTCGTGGAGGTAATCAAATCTCACATTAAAACACGTATTTAAAACAAAAACCTGTGAAAAAGTTGGAGCTTTGACCCCCAATATCTCCGTAACTAGAAGGTTCTCAGGTATGGTCTAGAACAAAACAATGATCGCAGTGACGGGAAAGAACAAGTGCTTTTCGGCTTCGTTAAGGGGTTGTTACACCATTTATGATTGCGTGACGGTTGGCAGAGGACAATGGAAGAATAATGTGTTGCGCCGACTGCAAGTGACATGGGACCAGGGCGGGGAGATGATGATGATATAACATCACGCCGGTTACCCGTGGGGGTGGGCAGAAACTACAGAACACTAGTACGATATTTACACAATTCTTTCAGTACGTCCATGTATTTATAACGTAAATGAGTTCATAACATGACTGTATTCCCTGAAGAGGTAAGTAGAGTTATATGATCAAGACAATTTATGGAATTTAAAAGAGATTGTGACTGAGTTTCTTCTGAAAGTAGTCGAATAGAAAATACGACATCAACTTGTTAAAACAAATTGTAGGAGCTTGTGGTTAAAAATTAGCAACCCCTCGGATCAATCTTCAGGTTAAGCCGCGCTTGCCTAGGTCGGTCTGTGGATGGGTGACCACCCATTACATATTGAGTTTTCTCCGTGCCTCGGAAAGCATGTTATGCCGTTGGTCCCGGCTGTCATTTTTAGATCTTTGACAGTCGTCGGTGTTCTTTCTACCCTGAAAATGCTAAACTGACAACTCTGCTTGCGCGAAGTAAGATTTGTGTGACGCAAGTTGCGATGCTTAGTTTGTATGTGGCCCTCAGTGTTACATAATGTATATTACAGACCTGTGCTCCGTGAGCCTCGCTATAGCCCTCTGCATGGTGTCCAGCAGAGGCCCCACGGCCCCGCGCGCCGCGCTCAGCTCGCGCACGCAGGCCTGCAGCTCGCCCAGCGACGAGCGGCACTGCGACACTTGGGCCGTCACCTTGCTGTGGACGGTGACTGCCTGCGGGACAAATAAATAATCGTAACACATTAACTTACAACAATATAACAGTAAAGTATAGATCCCCAAACAAAACTTATCCCACCTAAAAATTGTCATTTCTTATGATTTTGAAAGTGTTTATTTATTTATTACTAGCGACCCGCCCCGCTTCGCACGGGTGCAATGTTATACATATAAACCTTCCTCTTGAATCACTCTATCTATTAAATACAACCGCATCTGAATCCGTAGCGTAGTTTAAAGATCTAAGCATACATAGGGACAGACAGCGGGAAGCGACTTTGTTTTATACTATGTAGTGATTTCGCAAACAAAAGGATACAAAGGCGGATTGAATGCCTTAGGCATTCTCTACCAGTGAACCAAGGGCGGTGGAGAGATAAAATGGCAGGTGCTTGGTGTGTACTCACCCTGGGGTTGCCGGCCGCAGCCTTGGCGTGCAGCACGAGCTGCGCGAGCGTCTCCAGCACCGTGCGCGTGTGCTCCAGCAGCGCCGCCTGCGTGCCGGACTCCGTGATGTTGGACGCCGCGCCCACGCCGCCCGCCACCAGCGGCTCGGCGTACGACACCTGGACACATCAGGGGTACACAGATCATGGACTGGAACTGTCCAAACACAGTGACCGTCTTTCAAAAAACGTAGTATGACTTTTATTACACAAACACAAATAATAATGATAAATTAAAAGGGAACAGGGCCTGCTAGGAATTTGAAGAAACTATTGCCGTCGCGCTGCGTCTAGCTGTAGAGTGCGAAAGAGACAGCTGCAGCTCAGAACGATTATATCACAAAAACGTTGACGAAATCGAGGTTTCGTATTCTTTCTTCTCTTCGAAAACTGAGCCGATACAATTATTTTCGATATTAAAATTTTAAGAAAGATAGTAATTTTGAAACATACGCCTTGGTTGCTATCAATTTATGTTAATTATCAATTTATGCTCGAGATTCATTTGAGCATTTTTCATTATTTCTCATAGTTTCGGATTTGGCTATCCACGCCCACGCGGGAAATTTACCCAGGGTGTAAACAGACCCTTCAAAAAGCCATCAGCCAAGCATTCTGTACATCAAACTAAGTAACTTTACGCAAAAAATATTGCAGGGAAACGACTTTTATTTTTGGGGTGAAAAATCACGTTTTACGGTAGGACTCAATGTAACGCACTCAAAACATTGTGCTGATGGATGGATTGAATAGTACGGGGGTCGTGAAGGTGTTTAAAGTAAAAATCTTCCATTAAAAACATGTATTTAAAAAAAAATTGAACTATGACCCCCAATATCTCCGTAACTAGCAGATTCCCAGGGATGGTCTAGTCTGGTCCAAAACAAAAAAAAAAGATCGCAATGACGAGGACAACAAGTGCCTGTCGGCTTCGCTAAGGGTGTTGTTACACCCTGTATATGGAACATGTTAGATATCTCACCAGCTGTATGACAGTGTGCCCCAGGTTCTCGGCCTCTCCGTTGGCGGCGATGCGCAGCGGCTCCAGTCGCTCGAGCATTTCAGTCGCGCTGTTCTCCATCTGCTCCGAGTAGCCTGGTGGGGAACAAGCAAATATCTTACTAACTACCTTCATGTTTACTGGCGACAAACCCAGGATTCTGCAACTAAAATCAACAATTTAATCATGGCAAGTGATTCAATTAGCAGTTGATACTTCAATTTTTTCAGGATGAGTACTAAACTCACTCAGTTTTTACAATTACAAAGATAAAGTTAAAGTATCTTATGGGGCTGTTACTACACCGGCCAACATACCCTTCACAAAGCACAGTTTCTCGGACGACCTATGTATGGTTGTAAATTGCCCCGGACAAGATCGTATACAAAAAGCTGTTCAACAATAATATGTTACCTTGCAGCGAGTTGTTCTTCCTGGGGTACAGCTCCTGGCCGACGGCCTGCATGGCGGCTTGGTCCAGCTCTCTCAGCTGTTTGTTGAGTGTATCCAGCGCGGCTGAGCATTCGCGCTGGCCTGGTGCTTTCTCTCTGTTGAAGAAAGTATAGCTTTAGAAACATCTCAGGACATAGAAGAAAAAAATCGGAAAGATTTTCGAGAAGAATCAATAGAACCATTTAGACATTTTTCATAAACAAAATCAGCTGTTTCCTTCAAAAATGCAATACCTACACGGTCAACATGGATAAAATAGCAGATTTTTTTTAAATTACCGATGAAAAATTTATATTTCGGGTTCGGAATGACGTACGCAAGTATCACGATCCGTATGAAAACGAAGCGTGCCATTTTCCACCTAGCTACTATGACGTTATAAGCACTATTTAGTTACTATACAAAATAGTAATTTTTGTTCTATAGATGTCTAGAATTAATTTTATGTTCTTGAATTGTAACGTTGTTGTTTTAAACAAATAGCTTGCTGCGACAGTAGCCAAGTTTAGTATAGAAATACTTAAGCCGGGCACGCGAAGTAGGTGCTCTTGCGTTATGTAGGTATATCTTCAGGGTGTAACAAGACCCTTCAGCCGACAACCAAGCATTCTGTACATCAAACTAAGTAACTTTACGCAAAAAATATTGCTGGGAAACGACTTTTTTTTGGGGTGAAAAATCACGTTTTACGGTAGGACTCAATGTAATGCACTCAAAATATTGTGCTCATGGATGGATTGAATAGTACGGGGGTCGTGGAGGTGTTTAAAGTAACATTAAAAACATACATTTAAAAGAAAACTTGTGAAAAAGTTGGAACTTTAACCCCCAATATCTCCGTAATTAGAAGGTTCTCAGGTATGATCTAGAAGAAAGAAATGATCGCAGTGACGAGGAGAACAAGTACCTTTCGGCTTCGTTAAGGGTCTTGTTCCACCGTTTATTATGTGGTGGTAACCGTTGGCTGATGTCCCTCCACCCTGTATTAACGGCCGGATGCTAAGCTTATGTTCTACTTACTTGATGTTAGTAACCAGTGCCTTGATGCTATCAGACACCGTCTTGCTGTGCTGAGCAAGCAGTTGCCAGTGAGAGCGTTCAGCCGGAGACACGGCGAGCGAGCGAGCCGACTCCAGCATCGAACAGGAACCGGATATTATGTTCCTGAGGACAAAAGATCCTGTTAAAAGATGGTTTTAATGGAGTTTCACACATCTGTGGAAGGTGAATTATGTGTGAATTCCTAGTGTTTGACAATCAAGTCATTGTTGTACTGTATGTTATGAATCTCAAAACATAAGAGTGACTTAGACTGGACTTGTCTGGGCTGGGAGAAGAGGCTCAACTAACTCCCGCGCAACAAATCTGTCTGTAAAGTTACAAATATTGCAACATGCTCAACTGCCCACTTTATAGTTAAAATTGATTTTTGAGTTGAGCACTTGTAGTAAAAATAAGGTAATTTCGGTTACATTAGAATTTGTAAATATTCAGTTTGTATTTTCAATACTTGTTAATGACTATAGAAGATTTTGAGTTTGCAAATTAAGTTATTTTTTTTGTAATAGTACATTTACTAACCTGCCACAGTCCAATATCGCCTCCTGGTTGTGCCTGGCCTGCACGGATATCTTGGCGGGGATGGACGCGAACTCGGGGCTGTCGGCGAACTGGCACAGGCTGCGCACTGCGTCCTGCAGCGGACCTGTTGCTGACGCGCAGCGGGCGCGGTTTGCCTGGTAACACGACAAAAACAAATTGTTGTTGATGTCGTGACAAACCGACGGAGCATCTGATGATGTAAGTGGTCTTCGATGTCGCGATGCGTTAGCACCCCATAGGTACTGCAAATTCGACAGCTGAAATATCTCATGTTGCTGTATTAACACCGGCATCCATACATTATGGGTGTTAGTCCTAATCCTTGTCAGTAGAGTATGTATGGTGGTACCATTCCAGTTGAGCTTCTTCACAAAGTGATTAACACTTAACACTATAAGGAGGAGCCCGTGGATAAAATGATAACCGCTGCAAGGGTTGATCTTCAGGTTAAGCCGCGCTTACCTAGGTGCTGTGATGGGTGCCCATCCATTACATACCGAGTTTTCTTCGTGCTTCGGAAAGCACGTTAAGCCGTTGGTCCTGGCTGTCATTTGTAGATCTTTGACAGTCGTTACAGGTATTCAGTAGCCCGAAAGTTTGACAACCAGTCTTAGCAAGAGGTATCGTATTACCCAGTACTAACAGGTTGTAGAGGTCAGGTCACGTAACATACTGGTATTCAGCTGCATCCCGTTAGACTGGAAGTCAACCAAAACTGGGAAAGGGTAGGCAGCCGATGATGCCGAGAGTGTATGAAGGTTTACATAGGTCACCTCGCTGTAGTCGGTGTCCAGCGCCTTGATCTCCTTGACGAGCTTGGCGGTGGAGTTGGCGACGTCCTTGGCGGCCTGCACGAAGTGTCGCTTGGCGGCGGGCTCGTGCGTGCGCGCGGACGCCACGCGGCACGCGTTGCACAGCGCGCTCGTGTGCTTCGCCACCACCGTCGCCGCCGACAGCACCTGAGGGGGGAGGGACTTACTTCCGCCGTACGCAATAACAATGCTAAAAAATTGCTAATCCAAGCTCCGTCACTGCTACTGAGAAAGTCATGAAGGAAAAACCTAATAATCCTTTGCCTGGCCTAGTAATTGAACCCAGAACCATTCGTGCTAGCGACCATTAAACCAACAAGGTCAAATTATGAAGAGTAGAACGTTCTAAGGTTAATCGACAACCTCTTGCATAGGTTCCAGGAATCTAAGTTACTTCAGGAGTTAAAAACCTCGAAACCAATAAATAACACCACACAATCACACATTTCGTGGACAGTGAACGTGTTAAATATACTTATTTTTGTGTTCATTTTGAAGGACTAACTATTATTCATATCACAACAAGACATAACAAAAATATGGATTTTAAAAACTCTTCCTTGAACTTCAATTTTTTTATTGTTTTATCATTTGATTGCTGGCCTGCACAGCAGTTTTGCTAGTTAAGTTAATTTACCTGTTGCTGGTTACTGCTGCTGTCGCACAGCGCTCTACACGCCTGGTCTATGGCCACGGCTGCGCGCGCGAACTGCGCCTGGTCCACTAGGCCTGCTCTGCCGGCCACGCTGGTCTCGTCCGATACGGCCACCTGTGGGGAACGAAACATATAGTTATTATTAAGAAATGTGATCATGATACTCTAGAATATGGTACCATGGCTGACAATAGAAGACTCAGTTCAGTTGTTACGGGAGAGACAGGACTTTCATTACCGATTACCGCAATAAACTACGATAAATAAATCATTCATCATATTTATTTCTGTAAATAGGTTTTACAAAACACTTTACACGCCACTTCATGTTATGTTTTAAAACTAGATGGGACCGGTGTTTCGAACCTGACTTCTCGTGACAAGAAACATCCGAAACAAACTCAGAGGCCATTGTTTCTTTTAAAGTCCAGACATTGGTCAAGTCATATGAGGACCATGCAGATTAATGTCTGAGATGATCTTGGTGATGGAGCATGTAAAAAACACCTTTATTTTAGGTTAAACTGTGCCGTAATGTAGCACACAGATAACGCCAGTTAAAATTAAGTCCCATGTAATAGGGGGGAGCCTGTTGCCATCATCCGGGCACAGTTACTGAGAAATTCCTGATGGAAAAACTAACTAACACTTTGATTGACCCGGGAATCGTACCCAAAACCTCATTCTCAGCAGTCCTAGAGAAGAACGGGGCTGTTCTAGTCTGTTATACACTCACCAAGTAAGCAGCCTGGGCAGTACACTCCACCAGCCCCTGTACAGCATTGGCCACGGTGCCGACGGCGCGGCTGAACTGCTCCACCTCGCTGCGCTTCACCGAGCTCGCCATTGAGGACATGCCTTCGCCTGTTGAAGAGAGCAAATAATTATAAATTACGTTGATGGAAAGAGACATGTCCTGGAACCAAAACCGGCTGAGTGCAAGTTGGAACTCGCACACTTTAGGGAGCCTATGCTTATCACACAAAATTGTATAGCTATTTATCTATTTATTTGCATTGTCCAAGTCTATAATTATCTACACAATCATCCATTTTCCTTAAATAGCGCTGGACAACAGTATTTTACAGGAAGCAGCCACATCTGATAAAAAAGTCGTTTCTCAGCAATAATTTTTGCGTAGTCACATAGTTTGATGTACAGAACGCTTGGTTGACGGAGTCGGTATGGTCGATGACGTACTCAAGCTCTTGCTCTGCTCCACAACGCAGTCGAGGCAGGCGAAGTAGCCGAGCTCCGTGAGCGGCTGCGTGGGGCTGCTGAGCAGCGGCCGGGTGCTCTCGATGCTGCGGATGGCCGCGTTGCACTCCTTCTGGCCCGGCGCTGCCTCCGTGCACACGTCCACCTGCGGGAGGGCGTTACAGTAGTAGCGCTGCTGCGGACTATCTGGTACGAAGGTCACACTAAAGGAAACTGGACATTTTATTATTCTTCTAAGTATATGATGATGGCTGAAGACCAGAGAAAGTTGTTGTGTTTTATTTTTCGGTTATTATTTTAATGAAGTCATTAAGCCACATTATAAAGAGTCTATATATAATGGTTTGTGATGTTTATTCAAACAACGTGGTAAAGAAAAATAGCAAAGTAAAAAAAGCGTTTTGTATTGTATTTGTGCCCCGTGTAATACCAATACTTACAAGTCTGTTGATACTGTCGGTGACCGCGCGAGCTGCGGCCGCTAGTTGGTTCTTGGCATTGGGACGAGTCAGGTCCTACGGAAACCAATAATAACTTGTTTAAACATGCAGAAATATTTAGAACCATCCAATGAAGCTCCAATTAATTTCCTCGTTTCACAAATCAATCCAAAGTAGGTAATGATTTTGTATTTATCACTACATAGTATAAAACAAAGTCGCCTCCCTCTGACTGTCCCTATGTATGCTTAGATCTTTAAAACTGCGCAACGGATTTTGATGCGGTTTTTTTTTTAATATAAAGAGTGATTCAAGAGGAAGGTTTATAAGTATAAAATTGTAGGTACCCGTGCGAAGCCGGGACGGGTCGCTAGTTTCCAATAAATACAAAAGTATTAAAGACAAAATGTGTTTATTGTATAAAAAAATCTTTATAGTAGAAAATAGTGGGTTATCTCACCTGACTGACAGACTTGGCGGTCCCCAGCAGTTTGGACGAGTTCACCGTCACACTCTTCATTGAGCTCACCATCAGAGTTTGAGCGTCGCGGTCCTGCAACCAAAGGACGTACTTGTTGGCACTATTACAAAATGCCTAGGGTGGTAGGGATCTATCATCTAGCAGTCAATTGCTTTCTTTCTTTTAGAGACGATGGTAAATACTATTAAGAGTTGCCCCCGTGCCTCGGAAAGCACATTAAGCCGTTGGTCCCGGTTGTTATTTTGTAGATCTTTGTCAGCCGTTACAGGTAGTCAGTGGCCCGAAAGTCTGACAACCAGTCTTAGCAAGAGGTATCGTATTTCCCAGTACTAACTGAGCTGTGGAGGTCAGATATGCATTCGTTCCATGTAAAATACTGGTATTCAGATGCATCTGGTTAGGCTCAGCCAACCCTGTTAGAGATGATAATGGTAAATAATATTATGCTAAATTATTGGATCCCGTAGGTGGCGACGCCATCAGCAGCGTCAGGGGCTTATTTAAGGTCCTGAAAAGTGCAAGCGTTTAGACACTCCGACATGGTATGGTCAAGAGTATCGCATACGCACTGGGTGTCGGTGCGGTCTATAATCCCCCATTTCGCTAAATTGTGGTTGTAGCAAGCCTACGTAGGTCCGCAGTCGATTGGTCCCCGTGTGGCAGACGGTCCTGTACCTCAGTGTGTCCCGCCATCTCCATGCTGACGCCGAGCAGACGGTTGAAGGCGTCTCCGAAGTGCGCGCTGGTGGAGGCGAGGGCGGAGGGCCGCTCTACGTGCTGCACGACGTCTGAGGACGCCGTGTTGAGGCCGACTGCTGCGGCGTTCAGTTCGGTTTGGAGTTCACTGGAACAGAAATGTGATATTAAAACCTGTGGATCATGTTCATGCAAAATGGTGCCTTGTACTCTATGCAAGAAAGCATGTTTCTCGCACACAGGGTTCCGTAGCACCAAACAATATAATTAAAATATTTTGAAGGCTCATTCATAATATGTTATATTGTTTTACATTCAACAGCAAATTATTATACATTTTTTCAGAATTTTCCTCCTCTTACTTTAGAAATTAGAGGGGGGGGGACACATTTTACCACTTTGGAAGTGTTTATCTTTCAAACGATTGACTTTGAGAAAAAATGGTTTTACGAACCTCAATGTTATTTTTAAAGACCGATCTATAGACACCCAGCACGTACAGTTTTTATGAAAAAAATATTTTTCAGTTACAGTTCCATGTATGGGGAGCCCCCCCTTAATCTATTTTTTTTTTAAATTTTGTATAAAATTCGTATAGTGGTTCACAGAATACATCTACCTACTTAGTTTCAACTCCTAATAGTTTCGGAATAAAGTGGCTGTGACATACACGGACAGACAGACACACAGACATGACGAATCTATAAGGGTTCCGTTTTTTGCCATTCGGCTACGGAACCCTAAAAAAGAGGAGTCCATTATTGAACTTTAGCTTATTATGAACCTGAAAGCTCGAATATGAAGATGGATTTTATTTTGTACATTACGAACTGTCTGTCAACGGAAAAAATGCAAAAACAAATTCGTTTGTCACTTGAAAATAAAGTCCTTTTTGAAATGATTATAAAAATTAAATGAAACTTAAAATTGAGCATTTCAAATGAAAAAAGTATGTTAATGTATGCTAAATGGTGCTTATTCTATTTGTAGATCACGGAACATAGTGCCACTTTCCCTTATATCTCGGACTTTAACTTTTGAGGGCATATCCTGAATTTAGTGTACCTATTCTTGATCGAAGTTAATAGATGACTTACCCATAACTCCTGTCGGAAGGCGGGAACTCGCCCATGTTGAGAATGTTGAGAGTCTCGTTTATGTTCTCCATGGCCACGTCCAGTTCCGTGTGCGATGGAATGGCTTCCAGGGTTGATTCTAGACCCTGTGTGCAAAGAGAGAAAGGTTAGTTTTAAATAACCGTTTCAAGCAGGTAACGGCTTTATTATAAAATTAGGGTTTATTGAATAACGAACTTTATTCCAAAGACGATAAGTTATAAAAGTAACTGACTTCAAAACCTAAGTTGTGCACAAATACAAAAACTGAAATATACCAACAAAATAATTTAACTATAAAAGGCTATCGAAAAACTCCTCCTCAACGCTGGCAGCTGGTAATGTGCCCAAGAGACTGGCGGCGTTGCCACGTTGTATGGCCACACTTAGTTTCTGGCCAAGGTAAAAGCCAGCTCTTGGGTCCCAGGCAGCGACAACAAGGCGTTTCGAAATTTCCTTAAAAAGGCTGTGGGCCCTTGGATCCCACGGGGTTTATTTTTGAAGGGGACTTCAAAAATAAAGTTTCTACAAAGGTTCTCGAGTTAGAATTAATTTCGATATGAGAGGCAAATGTTCACAGCCGACATCTTTTTAACAAAAAATTTCAAAACTACGTAAGACAGTTCCTCAACCCGCCCGCCCTTCGCCACTTCCTAGAGTTTCACCTGGGAAGAAGTGGCGGGACAAACTCCTCAGATGTGTGTGTCCTTATCAAATAAATGTTATTCTATTGTGTACAAGTATGTCTTACCTGCGATATATCCTTAGCGATGCTCATGATGGAGGAGGTGTCTACAGTCTCCGAGGTGGTCAGGTATCTCTTTACGTGTTCCACTAGGGTTTGAGATGAGTACAGGACCTGGCGACCTGAGTTGATGACTCTGTAGACAAGAGAAAGAATGACATTAGAGTACCGCAATTGAAACGAAAGTGCCGCGCGACTCCACAGGTTTCTCTGTAATTCTCTTTTTTTAAATGTTAATGTCAAAAATTATTGAATCGGCTCGGTTTTAGAGGTGAAAAAAGAGGAATACGAAACTTCGATCTCGTCAAAATGTTTGTGATATAATCGGTCTGAGCTGCAGCTGTCTATCACACTCTATGGTGGCTTGACGCAGCGTGACAGCAATAGTTTCTTCAAATAGGTATCTATTTTTCAAATTCCTCACAGGCCCTCTTAAGAGTAAAGGAAGTCCATAGTGACGATTAATGGAGAAGTATGGAAGAATAAATTGAGATAAGGGCAGTAGAATGATGAGCATTTCTCATGACGAAATGAGCTATTCCCACAAAGTAGGGAAAAACCAAAGTACGTTGATCAGTTCGTATGTAAAAAGACATGGAATGACATGAAGATATCGCACTCTACGGGGGCAGGTTTGAGGCAGCGCGACGACAATAGTTTCTTCAAATATCTGTTTTTCAAATTCCTCGCAGGCCCTGTTCCCTCTTAACGAATTTATGGGAAACCTTAATGGAGAACTGATGTACTATCTATGTTTTTTCAGTTTTATCACGGGGTTATAACAGTTACGTCGTTTCTCAAGGACTCCTCGAGATTCATATTAGCCATGGCGTGTTACAGCTGATCGCCATTGTTGAGTCTGGCTTCCAGGAGTTACAGTGCTGGGGGGCCGGTTTGGAAAAGATGATAGGGAATAGTCGGTCACCTCTCCCTCCTGGGCTGCTCGTCGTGCAGCGCGGCACTAGCGCGCAGCCCCTGCGTGAAGTCCTTGAGGCTCTGCGCCAGCTCGCCCGCCGCGCGCCCGCACGCGCCCGCCTCGCCGTGCCGCGCGCCCGACACCAGCTGCGCCGTGTGCGACGCGGCCGAGCGGGACGACGTCTTCATTGTTGACGACGCCCATTCAGCCTGGGGACAAAGGGACATAGTAAAAGATGGGAGAACAAAGCTATAAGTAGTAAGTACAGCGAGTAAGGAAGTAAACTCGCTCCCTACCCGCGTCCCGTCCCGCGCCCGCTGAGTGCCCGCGAGCGTGTACTCTACGTATTATATTTTGAAATAGCAACCCGCCCCGGCTTCGAACGGGTGGCAGAGTCAAGCTCCCAATTGTCGTAATCTTTTCCGAAGTCTTCAACAATTATCATCATATTTCAACCAATTTACACAAAACCTGAATTAAATATACACCTAAACCTTCTTCACGAATCACTCCATCCATTAATTAAAACCATATGAAAATCCGTTCGACAGTTATTAATAGTTAGACAAACAGACGCGGCGAGAGAGGCTTCGTTTCATAATTATATAAAAATAATAAAGGTGTGAAGTTTCTCCAATGTTTTGTCATTTTAATATGTAATTTATACTTTAGAATAATAAATCATTTATTGACAGTTAATTCAATCCAATATGTTAGTAATACATACACATCTTTAAACACTAGTGTTAGTATATTATATTTGGTGCATACAATTTTGGTAATAATTTAGGTACTAATAATTTCAAAATAATTAATAATAATAATGTCAAAATCATTAAAAATATGTCAAAATCACCATTAATCAAGTCAAAATCATTAATAATAATACAATATTCAGGAAATACAAAGAAATAAATAAAGGGCAATTATGATCAAATATGTAAGAATTCAAAGAAACATTATTTATTTCAAGGCACGATTTGAAGGTAGTACCAGTGTTGTGGTCCAGTGCCTGAGAATGAGACCTTCCGCCCTATCGGCCACAGTGAGCAAGAGGTGGGAGGGCTGGTGGCGCTGCCCCGCACCCTCTGCATCAAGGAAGCCTCTGCGAACATCCCTGATGCGCCACAGTGTCGTGACAACCCGAACAACGCCCTGTATGCGTTATTGTACTGGACGCGTAAGGCGCTGTAAGCCTTTTGCGTGTAGTCGACTGCTGGTGTAAAAAGATTGGCAGTATGCCCTGAACAGAGTAGTTTTCACACCCCTCGAGCACTTTGCGAACCTACGGATCAACATATTGCTCCTGACTGGCAGCGCCCTACAGCTATAAAGCTGGTTTTCTTATAATATTGAACAGTAATGCTTACAGTCTGTCCAGGCAGAGGTCTCAGCTCGAACGCTCTGGCCGCTTCCTCCAGCTCATCGAGTTCTCCTTGCAGAGACTTGATGATCTCTGCCGCCGCATCCAGTTCGAGCCCCTTGCACGATATGCGGGCGCGGCCTACTGCTGATCTGTTGGGGAGATGTTTTCGGAATTAGAAATTATTAATTGTTTTCATAGTTGTTTTGTAAAAGTAATATCGGGTTTGTCATTAAATTTGCCACATCGCATTACTTGCCAAAATTTGATTCTTAGTGGCAACACTATCGCAAGGTGTGATAATACAGTACGTGTTTTTTTTTCAAAACCAACAGGTTCGATTCTGGCCAGGAATTTGATTATTCAAAAATCCAATTATGTAGTTTTAATTTTCATCAAAATCGAGCTCGACACTCCTTTGAACATTTTTCGATATTCCTCACAATTTCGTTTCATCCAGACCACCTGAAAAATGCATCCTGTATAATATGCTGTCTTGCATGGATCAGAATGTTGGGCCACAAAAGGGATGAATAAAATGTGACTGAGATGAGAATGGTACGCGAAAGGATAAAATAAGGAATGAGTTGAGTGGTACATAAGAGAAAGACTGAAAGTGGCACCGGTGAGTGTCTGAGTGCCACCACGTGCGCGGAAGGCTACAACATACCTGAGCTCAGCGCAGCTGGAGGTGAAGCTGTGCGTGGTGTCGGCCAGCTGCTTGGCGGCCGGCGCGTCCTGCAGCGTGGGCAGAGCGCCGCGGGACGCCGCCACCACGTGCGCGGAAGGCTACAACATACCTGAGCTCAGCGCAGCTGGAGGTGAAGCTGTGCGTGGTGTCGGCCAGCTGCTTGGCGGCCGGCGCGTCCTGCAGCGTGGGCAGAGCGCCGCGGGACGCCGCCACCACGTGCGCGGAAGGCTACAACATACCTGAGCTCAGCGCAGCTGGAGGTGAAGCTGTGCGTGGTGTCGGCCAGCTGCTTGGCGGCCGGCGCGTCCTGCAGCGTGGGCAGAGCGCCGCGGGACGCCGCCACCACGTGCGCGGAAGGCTACAACATACCTGAGCTCAGCGCAGCTGGAGGTGAAGCTGTGCGTGGTGTCGGCCAGCTGCTTGGCGGCCGGCGCGTCCTGCAGCGTGGGCAGAGCGCCGCGGGACGCCGCCACCACGTGCGCGGAAGGCTACAACATACCTGAGCTCAGCGCAGCTGGAGGTGAAGCTGTGCGTGGTGTCGGCCAGCTGCTTGGCGGCCGGCGCGTCCTGCAGCGTGGGCAGAGCGCCGCGGGACGCCGCCACCACGTGCGCGGAAGGCTACAACATACCTGAGCTCAGCGCAGCTGGAGGTGAAGCTGTGCGTGGTGTCGGCCAGCTGCTTGGCGGCCGGCGCGTCCTGCAGCGTGGGCAGAGCGCCGCGGGACGCCGCCACCACGTGCGCGGAAGGCTACAACATACCTGAGCTCAGCGCAGCTGGAGGTGAAGCTGTGCGTGGTGTCGGCCAGCTGCTTGGCGGCCGGCGCGTCCTGCAGCGTGGGCAGAGCGCCGCGGGACGCCGCCACCACGTGCGCGGAAGGCTACAACATACCTGAGCTCAGCGCAGCTGGAGGTGAAGCTGTGCGTGGTGTCGGCCAGCTGCTTGGCGGCCGGCGCGTCCTGCAGCGTGGGCAGAGCGCCGCGGGACGCCGCCACCACGTGCGCGGAAGGCTACGACACAACAACCAACGATTACTCAACTATTTGAACACGGCGTTGGAACTAATATTTTGAATTATGTTGCATCTTTTCCCAGATCTTGATATTTGATGTGATTTTCATAATTCTAGTGGTAAATACTGGAAAATAGTACTATAAGCATACAGATACTAAATAATAATAATTTACAAAACAAAACTAACACTTGGGAAATTAATGACATGAAAATCATCATTTTGTAACCATATCATACTGACTATTTAAATTGGTAGTCAGTATCCCTGCCTTCATATCAAACTAGGTACGAACCTGTAAGAAGGCCTCTGAAGCAGATATAAGATCGAGCTGAGCTGCGGCCTCGCCGGGCCGGACGCTGGACACCTTGACGGCGTCCACCACGCGCGGGATCTGCTCTGAGAGGGACTTGCACTCCTCGATCAGGGTTTCCTGGAGACAACATAAATATTTTATTTAGTTTAGCAATTTTGAGCCATTAATTGTATTATTAACTAGCTGTATCGGATCTGAATCGGATTTTGTTAAGAATTTCAAAGGTTTTAATTCTTTTGCATGATAATTATTATTTTAAAATAAAAGTCTAAGTTAGACCTTATAACATCAGCTATCTGCCAGTAAAGGTCCCAACACAATCGATCTACCTCTTTCGGAGATTAGCCGGAAAGACACAGACAAATATTGAAAAAAAGTGTTTTGTATAAGTGCCGTATAAACTTTCATAAGCATTCAGTAAAAAGTTGTTATTTTAATATTACAAATTGTTAAAATAAGTTAATCACAACCCATGCTACCATAATTCCATTTAAACTCTTTAGTATTTATATTTGTCTATGTGTATGTATGTCACTTCTTAATACGTACGCTGGTGTTTTATTTCCAAATCTATGTTAGATTGCTAATCAGTAAATATCATTGAGAAGTTAAGACCAATAGACACTTCAGTTTTATTTATAGGGTTTAAAGAAACACCTGTTTTTTTCACGTTAGCGAGCCTATTTACCATCAACTGGACACAAATTACTGGACTGCTAGTGACTTATTTGTAATTGCGATATACATAACACCTTGCCCCACTTGGATATAACAACCCTGATCCAACGTTCAGAAATTGAACTGGACGACAACACAAGCGAGGCAGTCTGGTTTGGGCTGATTTTGTTCGTCATTTTTTTCTTGAATAGGGTAGATGACCAAAAAAATCGAATGAGTCCGTCAGATAGATTTCCAAAAAATATTGGACACGTATTTTTTTTTCTCATGTAAACAAAAAATTAAGTCGATACAGTGCGTCGAAAATTTATGTGTCGTCACATTTCGGTACACTTTTTACCGGAAAATGACGTCACAAGCCGCCACTCACGATCTTTGATGCGTTTTATCTTCGAAATTTTTTATTGATTTGTTAAAATAAAAAATACGTATCAAATATTTTTCGATAATCTAACTGACGGTTGAAAAAATATGATTCTATTAAGAATTTTTTTTTTCTCTCTCAGGAATCTTTCTTATTTGAATGACAAATAGCTTGATGATGAAGACGTTACATTTAATCTTTTTGACTTTACCTCATATATCACACTCACGACAACTGCTAATGAAAATCTAGAAATACAAGTAAACATACCTGTGTGTACTTGTTGGTGTTGAACTGAGTGGCGTTGTGAGCTGAAGTGATGAGCTGCGTAGCGCTCGAAGCGGCTTGGCGGGCGCTCTCCTGTAGGGACAACGTACAAATTAGTTAACTATACATAGGCTTAAAAGAGTTAGAGGATAAGAGTAATGGTAATCAACTGACAGTCAGCTATAAGTCATTAGTTGTTTGATTGAGATCGCGACTTGAAAATGTGCAATGTGCATTTGATATAAACAACATAAAGAAATAAATTTATTATTAAATTTATTTATTATATAAGAGGGGAAACTTTGTTATTGCATTCGAGCGCGGAATTAACACCCGAGCTGCAGGCAGGGTGTTATGGAGCCGAGAATTGCAGTAACAAAATCCTCACGCGTATCAAACGACGTTTTTCAATACACTATGTTCTATGTTGTTCTATGAGGAAATTATGATTTAATTTGCTTTTTTTACGCGGTTTGCTTTCGCCAGGTTGAAGAAGAAGCAAAGGTCTGATGCCACTATACAGCCTAATATGAAAAAAAAAAACAATAAATTATGCAAGAAAAAATTCAAATATTTTTGAATTTAGAACACAAATAAATATTAATTTGTTCATAAAAGTAAATATTTGTTATAAATAATCATGTTTATCTATGATATTCTATTAATAAACAATTTAAATAATCAAAAAATATTTAAGCCGTAAAGACGCATATCTCCTTGGCGAGATTAAAAAAAAACCATCACCGCCGATTATAGCTATAGTTATTGAACTTATCTGTGGAAATTTTCATTTCCGCACGTGTGCGGAAAAATATTAAAAATCCACGCGTGTGAAATACATTGCATGTTGAACCTAATCGTAGTGCGATAAGAACCAGTTTTCGAGAAAGTGTATTGAAAAATTATTTGTACTTATTTCTTTTCATTTTCGGTCTATGACTGACGTACCGAAAGTAATGCGATGTTAAAAAAATAAAACTGGTTTAAAAAATACCGGCCAAGTGCGAGTCGGACTCACGCACGAAGGGCTCCGCACTATTATCTAAAAACAATATCTTAATTGGCGTCAACTATGTATGTAAGGGGACATCCTTTAATTATCAACATTTTTTATTTTTTGGAACTTTTCCTTTATTAGTGCTGTAAGGCCTTACTTTTTGCCAAATTTCATGATTCTAGGTCAAAGGGAAGTACCCTATAGGTTTTGATTCCCTTGTGAAATAGCATAATATGCGACATAAACAGTCATATCTTTTGATCGCGTTGATTTACAAGTTTGATTTTTTCATTGTTCTAAGGGGTAGCAGGTCTGAGTATTTGGTATTAATTTCAGCTTGATACCGCCACGCATTCCTGAGAAAAAGGGTCTTGACAGACAGACGGACAACAAAGTGGTCCTATAAAGGTTTGGTTTTGCCGATTGAGGTAGGGAACCTTAAAAACACCAAAAAGTGAAAAATAACTCTAGCTTCAGAACTCCGTGACTTTTGTTCGTTGGATTCAGTTTTTTTTCCCACCACAGACGAATTGATAACCCTCAATATATCTTCCTTTTGGAAGTCGGTTAAAAAGAGTGAAGTGTATGTTACCTGTAGTCTGGCGACCTGTGAGCCCACGATGTCTTGTCCCTGAGCGTAGTCCACGGTGATGTAACGAAGTTCCTCCGCGGCCTTGCGGAGCGCTTCTTGTTTCTCGCGATCCTGTACAAAATTAATTATATTAAATGATCCTGTTCAATATTACATGTAATGCTTAAATTAGGAACACTAATTAATGGCAGTTTATTGTAGAATATTTTATATTTTGAACTGACTTTAATTTTGGTAATAATCTGATCTTTATTGATTATTCATTAATAGAATATTAAAAGAGATTAAAATAACACAGTGATGAATTAACTTTTTATTATTTAAATAAATTGTCAATGTAGTTGAAATAAAGTCTGTATCACCATGTACTCATGTAAGTTTCAGTTATGTTCAATTTTATAAAACTGTTGTTTAAATATTGCTTATACACATAATTATGTACACCATGTTGAAAGTTGTAAGTAGTGATCCGTACCTGTGGCTCGGAGGCGCACTGGCGGGCGGCCTCCACCATGCGCGCCGTGGCGTCCGCCAGCAGCTTGGCGGCCGCCAGCAGCTTGCGCTGCGCGTCCGACGGCTGGGCCTCCGCCTCCGTCTGTCGCATGGTACACACGTTCTATACACGACCCAAGCAGCTGGACACAGTTATCGAGATATCTCCATGCTAATATAGTAAACAGGTAATATATGCCTGTGAGATTGTGCAAGTTTCGAGCTCTGAAGTCATGTGTTCACGATTCGAGAACAGTAAGACATTATTACAGTTTACAACTGTTGAGCTACTCATCAAAGTGGCCATTTAAATTTGAGTTTCGCAATATGAGATTCAAAAGGAATCAATCATCTGTAAAAGAATTGAAGTAAAGACCAACTGGAATGACAGTGGGGCAACTACGTTTTTGTAGAATCAATGGTTTCTATGCTAACGAATCCTTGAATATAGTCCGCGTAACGAAAACCTGAGATTCTGGATGGGGAAGAAAGATATCCAGATGTCATGGTTCAATTTGCGAGAGGTTTATCGCCCAATGAGTTCAAAATTAAAATTCAAAATGGCGCCGGTGAAAATATTCGGTTTTTTCGTCATGGGTGTCATTTTCGTGGTTTTCACGGTCGCTTATAACGAAAATGAAGTCGAAATGAAAATTCAAGATGGTTCGTAAGAAAATTTTCGGTTTTTTCTTTATGGGTGTCATTTTCGTGGTTTTTTGGGGTCACTGATAACGAAAATGAGGTCAAAATAAACAAGGAAAAAAAAATTACAATTCAAATTTTTTTCTTCGACTTCCTCTGACAAAATGTTGACCGTTTGCCACTGCTGCCCGGTGTCCAGGGTACGTACCTTGATGTTAGTAATGAGGTGAGCAGTGGCCTGTCCCAGCAGCCTGGCATGGCGCACCATGTCGGCCGGGTCTCCGGAAGCTACCACTCGTTCACTAGCAGACATCACGGTCTCCACTGAGCGTTCTGTTACTGTGGGCTGTTGGGCGCGACGGTCTGTGAAACAACAAATATATTTTATACTGAAGAAAGAACAACATAAAAACACTGATCTTCATCATTATCAACATATCTTTTATTAAATATGAATCTTCTCTTTTTCATTAGGGTAATTCTTTCTTCTGTTCTATGCAGTCAGTCCATCAGACGGAAGCTGTCTTTTTCTTTCAATGAAAGGATATTTGTTGGTGCGAAAAGCTGGCGATGTCGGCAAAATCATGTTTGTGGAAATTGAGGTACTGACCCAGATCACAGTGCGCCAGCAGTCTCTCCAGCTCGTCGGAGACCCGGTGCGCGGCGGCCGTGAGCTGGTCCACGCCGGGCGCCGCGCTGTCGGGCACGGCGCCGCACGCCTGCACCAGCCGCTCCACGGCCTGCGCCACCAGCCGCGCCGCGCTGCGCAGCTGCGAGCGGCACGCCGGGTTCTGCAGGGTTGGCGCTACCACCTACGAACGAAACATAATCATTGATTATTTAGTAAAGTTACAGTAGTAAAAAAGGAAAGAAAGTGTTTTTTTTTTAACACTAAGACGGCATTAAGTCTGCCTTTGTATCGGCATTATATATATGCCCCCTACATAAATGACGTCACACGTTAAGGGGAGAAAGGGAATCGTCAAAGTGTGACATTGCGTGACAAGTGAGGGGAGTCCTAGATTTCGTGGCGTTGCATTTCAAAATCTACTGTCTAAGTATTATAACACGAAATACTACTAACGAAAAACTTAAAAACAACGTAAAACTGAAGTTACACTAGGGAGGGGAAATCACACAAATGTGACAAGCTGCGACAAGGATGGAAGAAGAAGGGGTCAGAAAATCATGAAATTCGCGTGACGTAATCATTGACCTTAGTCGTTTTTTCACTTCCCAACAGCAAAAACATACATCTTTTTTCAAGGAGAAGGCACAGGTATACTTATTACCAAGCTAAAACTAATCTAGGCTACTGTTCCCATTCAAAGATCTTAAATATAATTTGCCCAAACCCAGGTCCCCGTAGACAGCAATGGCGTTTGCAAACCACTGCAAGATTCCCGAACAGTTTAAACCTTATTTACAGCGAGAAGAAAAGGAGGTTCTGTTTGTATGTTTATCTTTATCAGACGCAATTACAAAAAGCCATTGAAGAAGAAAAAATATTTAGTTAATTAAAACTTTCAGTTCGTTCTAAAAAAACCATGCACAACATGTGATAACAGCGGCCATGTCGCTTCAGTGTTATAAAAAAAAATAGGCACTCTCCTCCTAATTTCAATCATGTAAATGCTGCGAATAATGACGAACAAGATAATTCTAAGAGATTGGTAACAATTTCCGTGATTTTCAATTTCGATAATAGATAGTTACCTTGGCGCAGGCGACGAGTTGGCTGGTGGCGAGGGCGCAGTGCGTGGCGGCGGAGATGATGGCGTTCTGCAGAGGCTGGTCGTCGCGGCACTGCGCGGCCACGTTCTTGGCTTTCAGGACGAGCGCGGCCGTGGTGTTGGCTACTGCCTTCGCTAGGGAGAGAAGGATGTCCTGTGGGAGAGAGAGATATGAAAGAATGATGGAATATGTCAGTAGGCCTTGAATAAAGTTGGTGCTACCATCCCGGTGCTATAGATGTCGACAAAGCTAGGCCGTAAAATCGAATGTACGGGATGGTCCAAATAGTGACGTCATAAAAAAAATAGATTCCTCACGCCCAGATGTCTCCGAAAATACCCCATGTATGTTCCGCAATTCGTGATGGTTTTCGAATAATAGATTCTTAAAAATTGTATGGAAACCGCTTTAAATAAATTCTATCTTTATGTTAACACGGCTTTTTAACATTCTTAAACGTTAACTAGAGGTACTCATTAGCATCAAGAGTAGCAAAAAGCCTTGTAAAAATAAAAATCGTTGTTTTTAAAAAGGTAGTGTAGCCAGTTTTACCGACATACATTTTCAGTATCCAAACATGTCTTATGAAATATTAAGATAAACTATTTATGAAATGATACGCAAACATACATATTGTATACATAATATACACGTTACGCCGTGTTCGCATAAATAAAACTGTCGCCGTCGTAAAAATACTTTTGATGTAATGTTTGTATCCGGCAGTCATGAGATGCATGACCGATTTTTAGAATGCTTTGCTGTAAAATTATGATCTTCCTAATATATTTTCCTTGACGACCGTTTTCCAAATAACTCATACACACTTCTGGATGAGTAACGGAAAAATAAATTCAGTACCTTTCTGAATAAGTACATTTAGTAAATTTTTTGGCAAATTGATTTGTCTGCTGGATAGAAGCCAATGAAACCATGAAAGAAATGGATTTAACTATACAATATCTTACTCAATTTTCAGATTCATGTGCGTATTGTATAATTATCACTTGCTTCAGTGAAGGAAAACATCGTTAGGAAACCAGCATGCCTGAGAGATGTATCCCGAAGGCATGTAAAGCCAAATCAGAGGCCCATGGGCGGCATAAAAACTTTGATACCACGTTAGGCACTAACCACACGATAGAGAAAGAACTCAATTTTGACTTCCATATTTTTACATTGCGATTTTCAACGTGATCACAAATTAACATCACGCCTGTTGTACTTACAGGGTGAGCCAGAGGTGTACCTATATTGCGTCAGTCCTATGTATTCACCCCTACTTCTATCATCATATTTATCATTTACTTAAATTAAGATTGTACGAATGTATCGTAATATTTATGTATCTTTAAAAACATAGTCATATGTTTCTATCATTTCAGCCATAACAAACATAAACATCGAAATCATCAACCTCAAAAAAACATTCACAATATTTTTCTTTCATACAACATATTAACATGCTTCCCAGTCAACGATCCAGGCCGCACATTAGTCTCCATCCAGACATCGAGCACACGACACTCGTTATAAAAATCAGCCATCTGTCTACTCGACTATCTAGGTCACACGCGTTAATTTTTATAAAACAACGCCATCTCTTGACAATGTCTGGAATTACTTCCTAAAGTATCGAACGTGAAATGAATGTGCTTTTAAGGCGTTGAACAGTTTTTGTTTTTGACTTAGTTTGTTTCTATAAGTTTTGAATGCAATTTGTTTCCAGTATTTTTATATACCTGTATATATTATTAAAATATGAATGTATTTTATAGAAGGGATAGGCAGAGGTGTATATGACACCCGCATATCACCAGTTAGGTGTTTTTAAATCCGATGTAACAAGGTTATTGCCCAAATGTTCTTTCAATATTTATGTCTTTATATTAAAACGCTTTGTACACATTTAGCTTATTGAATGCCTCCAGTACGTCATGAGTGAGGTCTTGAGAACATTTAACCACGCTAGGATTATTAATATGAAGAATATAATGTGACTATATATCCCACTGCTGGGCTAAAGCCTCTTCTCACACAAAGAAGGATTATGCATTGATCATGCTTGTTTTTTTTTCTTTTACCTGCTTATATACAGCATGATATACTTATGTTATTCCGTCAATATACAGGGGGGGTTTATTAGTAAGTTATTTTTGCTAAATACATTTACTTTCATAGACAGTTAGTTATAAATAAAACAATTGTTTTTTTAAGCAAATGTATTAACCAAAAATAACCTTAAGGCAGTGAAAGTTTAAGAACCACAACCGTACAGTGGGAAGCAGAAGAATTGCACCAGTATTTATTAGAATATTTGATATGTTATGTTATTCTTGATTTAAAGAAAAGCCTCGAAAATAATAAAGAGCATTATCAACGTTAATTGACATTTAAGTAAATGTTCTGAGATTTAAATTGTAAACTATTTAAAATAAAAAGATTACTTGTAAATACTGGTACAATTATTCTGCTCTCAAGTGTATTTAAATTATTATAAAAATAACTATGGCAAAATTGCTGGCGAGATTCGAGCAAGAAGTTTATGTAAAAGTTTAGATTTTGGAGTCAAACAAATAAAAGCGAAATGAAATCAGTCTTTACTCAAACAATTAAGTAACATCCCATGTTTTTTTAAGAAAAGAATCGTCATTATGCAACTAATTTTTTTCATGAAACTCGAATCTCGCCAAGCATTTAAAAAATAAATGGCAAAAAATAAAAATAAACCTCTGTTTGCATATAAAATGGAAATTTGTATGTTTGCACTTGGAGATGGCAATGTCTTGAGTCTATGGATACGTGGGCCTTTTTGCATCGAATAAATATAATAACTATTTATACAATTGATTGATTTCGAAATAGCGTTACACTCTGTAACATTTAACCTTATGAACGAACCAGAGCCTTCAACGCACCCACGTGCCCTCCACGCCAAGCCACAAATGCGCCTACCATTGTGTCACATATTTGTGTCGTTTGGCGTACAGGGCATGCGCTTTTTTGTCAAGTATATGCGAAAATGGCGTTCAAAAGGCTAATGAAAAAAAAATGTGACGGAATACTGAAATTGGTCCTGTTCACCATTTTTAATACATTTTTTTCATAACGCCATCAAGCCATCCCCGAAGGGTTTGGCGGAGGTGTAGCTTACAGTACACCCAAGTTTCGCCAGTTGTGTCAGTCCTATGTGGAAGTGGGTCTATTTCATCCCTGTACTCGGATTATTTCCATGAGCCAAGTATTCGTAATATTTATAATTTGAATGTATTATTTGTTTAAAGGAGGAGGAAACCGATAAGGAGACGGTCACCACGTATTATATATGATTATTAAGCAATGCAAAAAGGACACATATACATAGACATCACTAACAGATTTAGTACAAATTCACATTGTCGATTAATCGAATCGTACAAGAAAGCGAACACGTTTGAGAATTTTCATTTACGAATCAAATCGTAAATAATTTTATATTTTCAAGCATTCAACAATGTGTACTTGAACAACCAAATAATATGTACATAATTATAAAGAAATTATAAATTAGCTGCCAAACATTAACAAAAATATATAAGGTCGGCTCACATTTACGTCCAATTTAATAAGTTAGAAGGTTAAGCCGACCCAGCTGCCAATTACCTTAATGCTTTTAAAAACGAATACATAACCTTCTTTTTTTAAGAAGTCGGTTAAAAAGAGAAAAAAATAAAGACTAGATTAGTAAGCATTAAGATGATTGTTAACAAAAAATAAATAAACACAAAAACAACGTAACTTATGACGCTTCTTTACACAATGGTTCATGATGGACTTGCACAAAAGAAATAGAATATTACAAAGTTTAGTGAACTCGTGGATCCTGAGCAGTCTGTGACTCTTCGCCAAACTAACATACTGGGTGTAACAAGACCCTTTACGAAGCCGAAAGGCACTTGTTCTCCCCATCATTGCAGTTATTACCTGGGAACCTGCTAGTTACGGAGATATTGGGGGTCAAAGTTTCAACTTTTTCAAAAGTTTAATAAAAACTACATTTTTTTGTTGTAAACCATACCTGGGAACCTTCTAGTTACCGATATATTGGATGTCAAAGTTCTAACTTATTCTCAAGTTTTTAATGTTAAATACAAGTTCAATACAAGTTTTTAATGTTAAAACTTTTTTATAAAATAAATTTTAAACACCTCCACGATCCCCGGTACTATTCAATGCATCCATCAGCACAATGTTTTGAGTGCGCCACATTAGAGTCGTAACATAAAACATGATTTATAACAAAAAAAAAGGTTGTTTCCCAGCAATAATTTGTTGCGTAAAGTTACTCAGTTTGATGTACAGAATGCTTGGCTGACGGCTTCGGGAAGGGTCCGCTTACACCGTGTAAAATGCCATCTTCTCCTCTCGCTTTGTCTACATTCATACATTGAGTCATACATGCAAGCAGTACTACGCACATGAACTTTTTGAAGGAACAATCAAATCAGTGTATGTTATCTGTTACTGGTACAGGTGGCCTACCATGACGTCTTAAAGCAGGAGTAATTCCAGTGTGGGAAAGAGATGGCACTAAACAACCTGTATAGCTCTGTCTCTTTACCACACTGCAAGTACTCCTGCTTTACGACGTCATAGTAACCGCCCTGGTGTAGTCAGTATTCCGGATGTCTTACCGCTGGTAGGCAGTCTTCTTCACGTGGTATGATATTCCCCAGTAACGGGGTTCTCTTACTCTTAAGGTATGATTCCGAACCACGCTGCACGCAGCAGTGCTGTCGCGGCACTACTGGTCCCCATACAATCTGTATAAGCTTATATGAGTTTACATTCTGCATTGATTACATTTCATTTTTGTAATCTGCTGCGGCAGCACTGCTGCGTGGAGCGTGGTTCGGAATCTTACCTTTATCCGAATTCATTTGTGCTCGGCGTAGCATGTCTTCTTCTTCTTCCATACTTCTCTTTTACTTATCATCTCAGCAGTCACCTCCTTTCTAGCCATATCATCCTGCACACACTCACACAGTCCATCCATCGTTTCTTTGGTCTTCCTCGACTCTTATACCAGTAACTGTCGTGTAGTCGTGTCGTGTCGTGGAGGTCAAACAGGCGCTCCATGTTATATAGTAGTATCCAGCCAACCATTGTGTATAGAAGCACTAATGAGGTTTTCTATAACTCGCTTATGTCTGTGTGATGGCAAGTTCGCGGTGATAAAATTATAACGACTTATAATTGGCAAATAACGTCGGTATTTGAGATTCTAACTACAATCGCGAGCAATTGATCCGAAATGTTTAATTTCTCCGATACCAAAAATGTGAGACTTTTTATAGCGGCTGGAACTTTTACGACAAATAATTTACTATTTAAGTTTTTTTTTTATGCTAAGTTTCTCATATTTAAGTGAACTATGTATGTTCTTTTTGAGAAATAAATTTCTTTAAACCGAACTTTTAAATTATATTTTCTATTTTATTTTTGCTCAACAAATACGTTTCGTAACATTTTAAAATTGAACCTATTTATGATATTATAGATAGATACCTATAATGCTCGCAAGTGTATTATTTGAAATAAACTCCTAATAATTACTCATTTTCAGCTGCAATTAGACTAGAATGTATTTCTTTCGAAAATTATACACAGAAGACTGTATTGAACAAAAAGCAATATTTTTTAACTCTGCATGAAAAACTGTGATGACTTTTTGACTAGCATCCAAGGACTGATTAAAACGTAATAAATAACATAACGCCTGTAACCCCCAGGGCCAGGCAGAGGTGTACCTAATAGTACACCCACATTTCGTCAGTTTTGATAGTCTCATGTAATAGGTAGCGAGCCTAATGCCATCAGCCGGGCACTAATACAGATTACGTGGCTGCTACTGAAAAATCCCTGATGAAAAACCCAAATATCTCTTTGCCCGACCTGGGAATCGAACCCAGGACCAGCTCAGCAGTCGTGCTTGCGACCACTACACCAATGAGGCAGTCAATAATAAGAATTAAGTCCCATAAGCGAGTATACCCCATCCCCTCGACCTGGTCTTCCACCTAACTGCCCAGCTCCACAAACACCTACAAAACAAAACCTAAAAGACTAACATTGCAGTTAGTGCAATACGTTTTTCCTGAACCGATCAACCCTAGTATAAAGGCGTCTCCACAGCCGCCCACGACTAAGCTACGCACTTTACTATCCAACAGCCTACCAAACTAAAGATTAAGTGACACTAACTGGTAGTTAGTACGTTAACTTCTTATTGTGGAACCAGACCGGAGTATGTGATTCACATATTTTCGTTATTCTTTGTTCTAAGACCGAATTTCGGTCACGGTAGTCAAGTTCTATGGAGATTAGCATTTTACGCATGTATAGACGGGTGGAGGGGACACCGACGCCAAAATATTGACCACATATTTACCCTCACTTATTTTAATGAAACTGTCACATTTTCGCAATTAACCTTGAACCTAACGCTTCACTACATAGTATAAAACAAAGTCGCTTCCCGCTGTCTGCTTCTAATGTATGCTTAGATCTTTAAAACTACGCAACGGATTTTGATGCGGTTTTTTTTTTAAATAGATAGAGTGATTCCAGAGGAAGGTTTATATGTATACTATTGCACCCGTGCGAAGCCGGGGCGGGTCACTAGTTATCTATTAAAGAAATTTGACATGTTGTAGTAGCTAGTGGAATAAACCTTCTGAACCTCCACATAGAAAATTTCCATCGGTAATTTAAAAAAGAACTGTAATTTCAATCATTTACTCCAAAAGTGCCTACACACTAAGTACCTCCACAGTCAAAATGTATGGAAGAGCAGTTTATTTTATTATTTACCGATGGTTACTTTTTATCTGGGGGGTTGAGAGTGATGTATTGAACACGTGGTAATCTTTTGTTCGTCGGTGTACCTTACACCCTGTATTATGTATAATATCGTGCCAGCGACACGAAAAAGCAAACACGACAAAATGACCCAAAAAATATTTTTGAAATACGTTTAAATGATTGTTAGCCATTATTTTTTGACTAGTTTTCATTGGGATCGTTTTTTTTTCGACCTCCGTAATTTATGTGAATCATATACTCCAAAAAACGACACAACCTTAAATACTAATAAAAATATCATAGTGCAGTCTTTTCCCTTACTCAATTGTCTTTATAATTTTGATTATTAACTGTTACCCAACAAGAAAATATGAAAATAAAGGAAAAAGACGATTTTTAAATACTATAGAAAGAACAGCGTGCTTTTTTATATTAAGATGTTAAGTAAATAATGCCTTTAAGGAGAGGCAGAACAAAAGGAATACTTTAGTTAAATGTAATACTTATAAATATATTTTTTAATACTTTAATGGGATAAAATATTTTTTTTAGTTATATCTAAACGCGTAACTGGTACCATTTTTTGACTACCACCCAATTTTAGGATTCATAAAAGTCAGTGTTGGATCCTACAAAGATTTCAAAGAAACCTGTGCTCTCTCTCTCAATATCACACCTGTTACCCCGAAGGGTTAGACAGAAGAAACTAGGTTAGTTTAGTCCCATGTAATAGAGGGCGAGCCTATTGCCGTCATCATCATCCGCAGGCCCACTTCACCCACTGCTGGGTATAGGCCTCTCTTTGCTCGTGCCAAGCTCCACGTTCCTGTGCCAGCCCCATCCAGGATATTACCATGAACTGGACACAAATTCAGATACTGGCTTGAGGAATTTCAGATTGATTGTTTCACTTATTCATCAATTTCACTTTCTAAGACTTTTGGAAGAATTTTCGGTAATGAGATTCTTTAAGAGAGCATTTTTATAAACAGGGGTAAGTATATTTAAAAAGGAACTCAATACCACACTGGGTACTTTCAATGAAAAATACATAAAGTCCCTACACCACAGAAATATGCCACCGATAACCAAAACTAATACACACCAACCTATTTTTCCAAAAATATAATTTTGTAATTTTGTCACTGTAACTCCTGTGCGCCAGAATCAACAGTGGCGACCACCGGAAAAGCGCCGAGAGAATGAAGCTCGACGAAGTCCCAGAGAAACAATTTAACTGTCTTGGATCCCACAACGAAATTAATCAGAAAAGTATAGCGGAGGAGTGGGAAAAACATAATTTCCAGTTCCATATTGAATAGTATTGTCATCACGCAAACTAAAAACCGCATTTATTGTTCCAATCGGTATTTGCAAGCTTACACTGCCACAGTATAAACACTTTAACGCAACCTAAGTACGGTAGGAGCACATATAATGTTTTTAATATTCGATATTGAATCAATTTTTTGTAGAAATATTATCATTTATCACTCAACAAACATTTCTGTTTAAATACGTTACTTACAAGGTATTTGTTTTTGGAATCTTAGATAGTATTTACGTATAAGCACTTGAGTGAGTTACCTGAGATACAGGTTTATTCCTAGTTCAGGTAGAATCCAATTACTATTTATACTAGTTTTAAGGCCATATCACTACATAGTTTAAGTCGCCTCCCTCTGACTGTCCCTATGTATGCTTAGATCTTTAAAACTACGCAACGGATTTTGATGCGGTTTTTTTAATAGATAGAGTGATTCAAGAGGAAGGTTTATATGTATAACATTGCACCCGTGCGAAGCGGGGCGGGTCGCTAGTTGTAAATACTTTTGTTATTCAATTATTTCAACAAACAATTTCAATTTCTGTGGCTAACTGACATATCAAAACTTTATATTTTTGGAAAATAACACGCTTTTCCCCCCCTTTTCCTCGCCCTATTTCACATCATATCAAAACACTTCTCCCCAGCTTGCGTACTATTATCTCCCCCGCACACATCTTCAGGCATGAAACACTGAACCAAGAGCGCTAACAACATAAAGATAATCGACAGCAAACACAAAATATTCAACCAGTTATCTTTCCATACTGTGGCTAACTCGATCTCCAGACATTCACACTTAGGACAGCACTTTTCTGCCGTCCTAGGGCATTTCCTCTTACAAAACTGACAAAAGCCGCGTATATTTTCACCTGCAGTCTTAAAAGTTGGGTTATAAAATATCCTAATCTCCGTTTTGCCTTTAGATTCAGTAGTATTGTTTAAGACTTCTGTATGTTTATCTCCTGTCTCGCTAGTATAATATCTTTCGCTTTTTTTGACGAAATTCTCAAAACCATCGCCGCGTAGCTTTGAAATTTGGTTTTTAGTGAAACTCGCTTCGGCAGTCTCCATGAACGTTTCTGTTGTCGTCAAAACGCGGTTGTATCGATCTGGGTTTAGCAATTTCATGTTTAGAGAGCCTGATACTTTGACATCGGGGCCTGATTTAGTGATGTCATTTACTATGCTGTGGCATTCGATCTTCTTGC
Organism: Eugnorisma glareosa; assembly: GCA_947578425.1. NCBI lineage: Eukaryota > Metazoa > Arthropoda > Insecta > Lepidoptera > Noctuidae > Eugnorisma > Eugnorisma glareosa. The sequence continues at coordinate 12,444,375 of OX387985.1, forward strand.
CGTTGAACCGATTGAATTTATCGTTAATGTCATTTTTATCGATGTTGTCTGATAGGAAGAACTGTTCGCGGAGTATATCGTTTTTAGTGCGTCTGTTAAAGTCTATATTTCCGTTGTCATAGTTAGTTTTATCGATATTAATATTCGATTTCTCGTTATTCAAGTTGGATTTATCAATATTACTTTTAACGTTATCGTAATTAACGTTAGCGTAGTCATGATTGACGAAATCCTTTTTAAACTTATAAATTTTATCATAAATCGTCTTCGGATACAACTTAGGATTACTGCTATCAAGATACCCTTCACAGTTTTGCACAATCGATTCAAAATCGTTATCGCTGTTCAATTTTTCCGGTTTATTCTTAAACAGCATATTACAGTAATCTATACTCCTATAATAATCGCTATCCGACTCTTCCTGTATAACATCTAATCCCCAATTACGTGTAGTATCGACATCTTCGTAGATTCCATCATCAATGGAATCTTTAGTCTTGCCGTTGCCTATGTGAATATTTTCAAAGTCCGTGTCGTAGGCGTCACCTTTTTCCTTGCCAAAGAACACTTTGTAGAAGTTGTCGTAGCAATAGTTAAGTTTCCTGTACAAGAATGATTTCTTAGGGTTTCGCTTGGGGTCGTTTACCTGGGTCTCCTTGTCTTCTTCCGTCTCCTCGCCGATGGTGTAGAGGACTGTAGTGGACGCTTCTCCGACGCGGGACGCTGCGTTAAGGAGATTCTGGCGGGGCTGGAAATAGATGAAGGTACAGTCAGTTTATGTTGTACAGATTCGTAAGTATGGCAAAGCGTATTTTGGAAAATTTACAGTTTTGTAGCGTCATCTCTTTTACTCAGTCGTCTTCTTCTAAAGGACGAATGTGTCATATTAATGTCTGGATACCGTATTTGTTATAAGCAGATATGTGATAAGCAGTGATAGCCTAGTGGTGTGTCCGTCGGGCTTCCAATTCATAGATCTCGAGTTCGAACCCAAGACCTCAATTTTTTCAGATTCATGTGCATATTGTAAAATTATCACTTGTTTCGGTAAAGGAAAACATCGTGAAGAAACCTGCATGCCTGAGAGATATTTCTCGACGGCATGTAAAGCCAACTCAGAGGCCCATGCGCAGCATAAAAGCCCTAACACCAGGTTAGGCACTAACCACATGCACTGAATTTTTGGATTCATGTGCGTATTGTATAATTATCACTTGCTCCGGTGAAGGGAAACATCGTGAGGAAACCTGCATGCCTGAGAGATATTTCTCGACGGCATGTAAAGCCAACTCAGAGGCCCATGCGCAGCATAAAAGCCCTAACACCAGGTTAGGCACTAACCACATGCACTGAATTTTTGGATTCATGTGCGTATTGTATAATTATCACTTGCTCCGGTGAAGGGAAACATCGTGAGGAAACCTGCATGCCTGAGAGATATTTCTCGACGGCATGTAAAGCCAACTCAGAGGCCCATGCGCAGCATAAAAGCCCTAACACCAGGTTAGGCACTAACCACATGCACTGAATTTTCGGATTCATGTGCGTATTGTATAATTATCACTTGCTCCGGTGAAGGAAAACATCGTGAGGAAACCTGCATGCCTGAGAGATATTTCTCGACGGCATGTAAAGCCAACTCAGAGGCCCATGCGCAGCATAAAAGCCCTAACACCAGGTTAGGCACTAACCACATGCACTGAATTTTCGGATTCATGTGCGTATTGTATAATTATCACTTGCTCCGGTGAAGGGAAACATCGTGAGGAAACCTGCATGCCTGAGAGATATTTCTCGACGGCATGTAAAGCCAACTCAGAGGCCCATGCGCAGCATAAAAGCCCTAACACCAGGTTAGGCACTAACCACATGCACTGAATTTTCGGATTCATGTGCGTATTGTATAATTATCACTTGCTCCGGTGAAGGGAAACATCGTGAGGAAACCTGCATGCCTGAGAGATATTTCTCGACGGCATGTAAAGCCAACTCAGAGGCCCATGCGCAGCATAAAAGCCCTAACACCAGGTTAGGCACTAACCACATGCACTGAATTTTCGGATTCATGTGCGTATTGTATAATTATCACTTGCTCCGGTGAAGGGAAACATCGTGAGGAAACCTGCATGCCTGAGAGATATTTCTCGACGGCATGTGAAGCGAACTCAGAGGCCCAAGCGCAGCATAAAAACCCTGCACCAGGTTAGGCACTAACCACATGCACACGACACAAAAAGAAGACTATTTGTGTAGTTAAATCTCCAAAAGATTATTCTATAAGTAGCAGAGAACAAGACTTTCATGTTTATTGAGTAAATTGTAGTATTATATTGGAATTAGTTGATTCTCCGAGTTATGGAGTTATTACTGTACATTACTTGAATATATTTGCGCAGGAAATAGTAGTCAAGTGAAAAATATTTATTTGAACAGAACGTATTCAAATATTTACGAGTGATAGACGGAACAAAACGAAGAAAATCGTGATCAAATACTTGTTACTACTTAGCAACAAGTCGTTCTGTCTAGTATCACACGCCCGCTTGTCAGGTACCTAGCATTGTCGTGCCAAAATCGAAAATGTTCGGGATGACAATGATTGTTTATCAATGTTATTCCTAATGTCTGCTTTATAACTGATATGTTTTCTTTTATGAATGGTATTTGTATGTTGTACATAATAAAGAATATTCTATTCTATTCTAAATCTCTTTGATTTGAACAAACATATCGTCGAACCCCTGGATCATATTTTTGTCTTATGAATGTCATGTTACGGCACACACACCATGTAGGATGGCGGCGGTAGCAGTTCCCTGAAGCAGTGCTTACCTCCTTGGTCTCCGGCTCAGCCGCCTTCAGCAGGTCGGTGAAGGCGCAGCACAGCTTCCTGGTGGCGTCCAGCAGCTTGTCCCCGTGGTCGCCGTCGTCCATGAGCGCGGCGATCATCTGCACGCCCTTCGTCATCTGCGGCAGGTTGCTGGTGATCGTGGTGATGGCGGCGCCCACCGCTGTGTGGTCTACTTCCTCTGTTCCTGTGGCGGACAGAGGGTTCTAGTGTTAGTGTTAGTACTACGTAACGGTTCCGGTACGAGATATTTATGTTCTAAGAGGGTGAGGGTTGTATTGATGATTTTAATGGTTATAACTCAGTAAAGCTAAATGTGTTACGGTCGCGAATCATATTTTTCATCATCATACAACCTGACACTGACCTGCAAATTGCAAAAAAGTAAGAATATTTGAAGATCGCGGGCTCCCCTGGCGTTTCTACTTTAAATTATTGAGCTCTCGCGTCACATCTCCATATCCAGCTGTAAGAAGGCGTGTAAGACCTTTACATTCTTACCTGAAGTGAGAGTGACGACCTGCGCGGTTGCGGCATTCATGGCGGCGATCTGTGACGTCACGACTTGCTTGTTGGTGTCCATCGTCACTTGCTTCCACTTCACCGAGGCCGCGTCGTGGCCCAGCGCTGGTAACGTGGCCTGAGAAGAATAAACATCGGTTAAAAATTTTAAATCCTACACGCGATCTCCTTGGTATCCTAATCAAGTAGAGTATATGAATGTATAGAAAACGATGTACTCGGGAAAAATACTAAATTGCCATTTTTGATTTTGTTTAGGAAAACGTTTTCAGGCATCTCTTAAACTGTTGTAAAGACATTTATATTTTGATAAGGTGTTAAAAACCGGTAAAGTGGCATATCAAGTTTTTTTTTAAACTTGGCCCTCTTTTACAAAGTTTTAAATATTTTGTACGATATCAAGCCCACGCGGAAATGGAAGTTCGCTCTACGATGCACATAAGGAAGTGAATCCAAAATAGAATTGACTCGGACTATTTATAAAACTGTTTCATTTTTACGTCTCTGAAAATAAACAGGACTCGTATTAAGATTTTTTTGCAGAATAAATAATAAAAAGCACGTGAAAAGCAGTTTTCTAAAAAATCTTAATGCATAACTGAATTATTACTATCGGTTTTGTGGGGCATAGTTCTTAAGTTAAGATTTTGCTAAACTTTATTTTCTATACTAATATTTTATAGAGGTAAAGTTTGTGAGTTTGTGAGGTTGTAGGGGATTATTCTCTGGATCTACGGAACCGATTTTGAAAATTATTTCACTAATAGGAAGCTACATAATCGAGTGCCATAGGCTATATTTACAACGTGCCTGTGGGATAATTTCGTGGGACAGTAATTAATAATTAAAAAAAAAAAACTCAAAAAGTTGAAGACACACAGTTTCCTGAGATAATTTCTGAAGCTAAAACGGTTATTGTGAAACACATGCCTTTACCACGGTCTAAAAAAATACCCTACACAATTTTTGCTTGGCCGTACTAAGGTTCCACAAATAAGTAGGTAACTCAACACTTAAAGGGATACAAGTTTCGGTTGGGAGCCGTGAAAAGAAGTGAAATATCCTCAGATAGGCAGCCGCTCCATTTTAAAATACTGGTATTCAGCTGCATCCGGTTAGACTGGAAGCCGACCCCAACTTAGTTGGGAAAAGCCTAGGCAAATGAAGTGTCAGTGGTTGTTAACAGGTAGACTACATACCCTGCTGAGTCCCTCCTCGGTCTGCTTGATGATCTCGACTCCGCTGCTGATGGTGGACAGCAGCGCGCGCTGTGGCTCCGTCATGATCGACGTCACTCGCGTCTGCTGCATCTGAGAAGCCTGTACATGGAAATATTGGTTTTAGATGCGGTTATGTGTTCGGAAATGTTTGTTCTACTATGTAGCGAAATTAAGGGTAAGGCAGTGTTTACAATATGTCAAAAAAACCTGTCCGATCCGAAAGGGGCATATAAAAATATAAACGGAAAGTAAACATATTAATGAATTTTAAAAAGCATGATATTGGTGCCTAAATTACTACCATTCCATAAAATCTAATTAAAAAAAAATGTGACAACACCATCTTCGGTATTAGTATGTTCGATCGTCAATTGTTTGTCGCGGCGACCGAGTGTCGCCGCCCGCGCCCTGTGTTGCCATGTAATTTTTCTCATTTTAGTACATTTTATTTAATTTTTATCGCGGTATTTTTATTTTACTTGTTAACTAATAAGGATTTCATAAATAATCTAATCTGAATACCTAACAATATCCTCACGGATCGTACAGGTTTTTTTTGACATATTGTAGAACATTCAAGTTTAGCCAGTTATTTTTAAGTCCAATGTAAAAGAGGATGAGTCTAGACTCAGGGCCTCTTTCGACTTCCCGATGCAATAACTCAACACATTACCCAACCTGGGGTTCGAATCCAAGTCAGTCAATAGTTGCGCTGGCGACTACTAGGCCAACGGGGCCGTTTTTTTTTTTTCATTTCTATTATGTATAAAGTTTGTATACAATATATACCTACACAGCCCATTTCGATGACTACATGTAGCCATAATAGCAGCGTGGAACAAAATGTTTATCATATTATTATTGATGTATAATCAAATTGGAATTCAAGATGGTTGTCAGAGCATCCATGGCAATGCATTTTCTATCATTAAAACAAGAAGTTTTTTTTCTGATATTAAATGTACAAGTATACAGTGTGTAACAGAAAGGGTAAAGCCATATGGAAGACTGTGGTACGGATCCTCAAACTGAACAACTTTCTCCACCATCATAATCGTAAAAAAATAATCAGCCGTCCCATACATTTGGGTCGAGTAGGTACTGAAATTTTGTATGGGGCAGTTGATTAGTTTTGTACGATTACGATGAGAACCAATACAAGACCATAGAGAAAGTTGTTCAGTTTGATGACCGACGTCTTGGAATTTACAATTTGTTACTTAGACCAAGTCCACACGACGTGGTTCTATACAAAGTACCTCGCGTACGTATTTATAACAAAATACCAAGTCGCTTTAAAATATTGAACTCGAGAAAATTTAAACTAGAATTACACAAGTGGCTTATTGAATGTAATTTTTACAGTTTAAAAGATTTTATGGATGTGAGATGTTGATTCCTTTTGTCAAAATATAAATTTTTGCATGCTATGTTATATCTTAGCGAAACATGTTGAGCTACTGTAATAATATTAACATCAATGTATACCATGTTTTACGCAAATAAATGATTTACTTACTTACTTACTTACTTACTCTTAATCTCGGAAAAGCATAGCCACTTTCCCTCAGACACTCATTAGAAAATATTCACTTAAATCTAAGCTCTCCGTATTCACTGGGAAAAGTTGTACAACAATCTTTCGACAACATGTTTTTATGTTGCGGGATTAGGCCTCGGTTGGTCCATGGATGGTTGAACACCCGTACCGAGTTTCTTCCGTGCCTGGGAAAGCATGTTAAGCCGTTGGTCCCAGCTGCCACTTGTAGATCTTTGACAGTCGTTACAGGTGGTCAGTGGCCTGAAAGTCTGATAACCAGTCTTAGCAAGGGGTGTCGTATTACCCAGTACTTACTCGGTTGTGGAGGTCAGATAGGCAGTCGCTCCATGTAAAATACTGGTATTCAGCTGCATCCGGTTAGACTGGAAGCCGACCCCAACATAGTTGGGAAAAGGCTAGGCAGATGATGATGAATTGTATTCACGGTAACCCCGCGCTTACACTTACTAAACATGTATTGACGTTGTGTCGAACATGTTACGGAAAATTATTTCTTTTTGACATTCTTGATTGGTTTCCTACAAGTTTTTGTTTGAGGTGTACGAGTAAGCTATGAACGAATGAGGAAGGAGTTCGAAAGGACCGATGCCTGCCAGGGTTGCGTGACTGTTCGAAAGAGATACCGCGGCCCCGGAACACAAAGGGCAAAGGAAGGAACATGGATGGGTTTTAGTCAGTACAAGTTGAACACTCCCTGCCGCTCCGCCCAGAGTGGGAGGAGTCATTTGATGATTAACAATACGAAAAAAATAAAAGTGTGAACGAAAACCTTAAACCAAACATGTAGAACTAATTTTGATTTTATACCTGGGTGTAAACGCGAGACAATACACGAATGTTGATAGAAACATTTGATGTTCTTCGAAATTGTTGGCCAACTTTCTTCCTCAATGAATACTAAGCTTAAACAGGCAAAATAAAATAAAAACAGCTAAATACTAACAGCAGGCGGCGTATGTCCTGTGATGATCTGACCGGAGACGGTGGTCTGCTGCGCACTCGTCATGTGGTTCACGGCGAACGGCTTGGCTCCTAGCAGCGGCAAATTATATTGTGAGAAGCGGTGGCAAAATAATAATATAATAAAAGTGGTTTTTGGTGGAACATCATGAATATTGGCAGATGCGTGTGTGAGGCGAGGAGGCGACATTTATTATCACTAGTTGTTCACTATTTGCATTATCTATTCCTTTTTCAGGGTTCCGTACCCGAAGGGTAAGCCTCCGCTGTCTGTCCGTCTGTCTGTCAGCGGGCTATATTCGTAATAGGTAGATAGTTGAAATTTTCACAGAATGTGTATTCCTATTGCCGCTATAACAACGAATAATAGAAATAAGTTAAAAATTAAAGGGGGTTTTAATGATTAGGGGCTCCCCTACGTTAGTAGGGACGCTACGGAAACCTTCACGCGCGAGTCCGCCTCGTACTTTGCCGGTTTTAAACAAATAAAGATGATGTTTCGAATCAAAATTTTGGGCCACAAAAGGCCATGTGGCTGAGATGAGAACGCTAAGGGGGATGTGTGGTGGTGTAACGCGAATCGATAGAATCACGCGATTCATTGCTGATTTTTGAGATGTCACTCACTGGTATAAAGTCGTTGTAATGACCTCAAATAATGTAACGTCCTCATGGTACGCATATAGCACCTGAGAGAACTTGGAGGTGGCGATCACTCCGTTCAACAGTCCCCAAATGCACATTATGATGTTCCACCGACGTATATAAAAACAAAACTAGTGCACACATTAGTTCACATTACCTTCAGCGCCGGGTCGGTGCACGGCCGGCTTAGCGACGGACTCGGTGTTCACCTTGCCCGACTTGAACGTGTCGTGTTGGATGATGTTGGCTCTGGAGACAAATGGTGATGTGGTTACATTGGGGAGGAAGCATCAAGTAATGACTTGGAGGAAAAAAACGAGATTAGTTTGTATAAGTACGTACTGTCGCCTGTTACTAGAATCTATATTTTTTTCAAGTTTTCAAGATGACTATTAAGTCTTCGACGTAAACACGTCATTAAACACGTCGTAAGGAAATCTGGGCTCTTTTTGAATGCTATCTAGGCTTACGTTTGTCCGCAACTCGTCTAACGTGGAGCGACGACGCAGCCTAGGGTGGAGCTCACACGCTAGAAAAACAGATTCACTGGAACCTTGAAGAGATCCAGATTATGATGATCGGGGAACAGAGAAGCCGGCTGTGAACTCCAAAGCCTGGCGGTTCACACAAAGTTTGAAATCTCCTTTGAGCAAGCGTGCTGGTTTAGGCCTTTGCCCAGCAGTGGGACAGTAACGGGCAGCAAATAGAATAAAGGGTGTGAAAGTACCCTTAACGAAGCCGGAAGGCACATGTTCTCCTAGTCATTGCGAGCATTTATTTGTTCTAGACCATACTTGGGAACCTTCTAGTTACAGAGATATTGGGGGTCAAAGTTCCAACTTTATAACAAGTTTTTAATGTCTCTCTCTCTGTAACTCCAAGACCACAGTACTATTCAATCCATCCATCAGCACAATGTTTTGTTGCGGTACATTGAGTCCTACCGTAAAACGTGACGTTCCACCCCAAAAAAAAATCCTTTCCCAGCAATAATTTTTGCGTAAAGTTACTCAGTTTGATGTACAGAACGCTTGGTTGACAGCTTCGTGAAGGATCCGCTTACACCTAGTATACTCACTTGGAAGGCGACACGGAGTCCTCCAACATGGCAGATCCCTCATCGCCCTCTATCCCGAGATGCTCCTTCGCGCGCTGCTTGCGCACTATGATGTCGATGTAGCCGGCTATCACCTGCAGGATCTGCTCAGCTTCCGTCGTCTGGACCGAGTAGTACTGGTCGCTGGGGGCAAGAGAGACGACAATTAATACCAATGACATTAGAGCACATTCATCAGATCCAGTAGTAGGAGAATAAGAGGCACAACATATAAAGAACATCTGCGTCAAGCTTTGAAAGAAAGAAAATTGTATTTATTCGGCTTTGAATGAAAACATTTGTGAAAATGCTCAAACAAACCACAGAGAATAATTACTTGCACGATAACTTGAACACTATTTCAGTTGTAATTAAGTTCATTATCAAATGAAAATATATTTTTAAAGCATTTTGAAAAACAAACATGAGAATATCAGATATTTCTATTTTTTTTGGGTTTTTTTATCCTTTTGAATGCCAGATCGTGTAAAAACGTGAAAACGTGAATTTACACTTAAAAGAAACGTTTTTCAGCAATCATTTTTGCGTGAGTGACTTAAGTTTGATGTACAGAATGCTTGGCTGACGGCTTCGTGAAGGGTCCTGTTACATCTTGTATGAGTGAACAATTTGAGAAGCTTAATCTCCAACAGTTGGCTGATTACGAAGTCAAAGCCAAAGACCTTACCTATAGTCTCCGAAGTCCAAGGTAAAGGTGTTAGGACTGGCACACCATCTCCTCACCGTGGTGAGGGGCCAGGTCTGCAGGATCTCCTTGGTCTTCTCGTCCAGGCGGAGCACGGAGTCCTTGGTGACGCCCAGTAGACGAGGCACTAGCTTGTTCTTGCCTTTCATTTTTTCCTGTGGACAAAAAGTGTGGATAAATCTTGATATCTTGTTTTTACAACTAGTATCTGCGTATTCGAGAGCAGCGGTGGCCCAGTGGTGGAGGCCCCGACTTACGAACAGTACTAAGTCTTGAGCTCGAACCCAGGCAGTCGCATATATTACTTTGTGTAATTTATTTCATCACCACTGCTCTAAAAGCGGTGAAGGATAACATCGTGAGGGAACCGGCATATGCTAGAACCATATAACGAAGCCCATAGGCACTTGTTCTTTTTTTGTAGTTTGTTCTGTACCTATGGGAACCTTCTAGTTACTGAGTTAATAGAGGTTCAAGTTCCAACTTTTTAATTTTATTTTAAAAACTAGTTTTCAAGGTAACTTATAACTTTTGCGCATAATAAATTGTACTAAGCGGAGAAGAATAATGATGTACCTTGACCAAAAAGAAGGCGACGCCGTAAGTCTTGAGGTCCCTGGCGCTCTTGGTGTACAACACTTTGGCGTCGAGTTCGGTCAGAGTGATGTGTTTCTTGTGCTCCTTGAAGATCTTCTTCTCGATGTTTTTGACTTTCACGTAGGAGGCTGGCAGGAACTCTTTGAGGCTGAAAGTTAATCACATTACATCACGGCTGTAATCTCACAAGTGTTAGGCAGAGGCGTACCTAATAGTACCTACACCCACATGCCGCCAGTTATGTTTCAGTCCATGTAATAAGGGCGAGCCTATTGCCGTCAACTGGGCACAAATCTTCGTGGTTACTACTGAGAATTTTCTGGTGGAATCGACCACTAGACCAAAGAGGCAGTAAATTACATATTATTCTTATTATTTATCAGGTTGGAGAAAAAATTCTATTGTATTTTCTGCAGAAATCATGTTACAGAGAATACCAAATATGGAAGAGTTTGTTTTAAAAATATTAATTGCAATTTTTATATGCCAGTTTGGCTGATACCTTCTAGCCATATTTATGAGGATATGATTCGGTTACTGACCAATGATTCGTATTTACGCTGAAAACTGGCGAAACACAGGTTTGTAGAGTCAAATTTATAGTACTAATACTTTAAAAAAATGTAGTAGCAACCGAGAACCGTACATTATACGTAAACTAGCTGTTACCCGCGGCTTCGCTCGAGTTTTGGTCGGAAGTTAACCCACGGGCACGTTGTAAATATAGCCTATAGCATAGAGAATATGTAAAGAATTTTCAAAATCACAAACTTTACCTCTTTTTTTAAAAAGAATATTATTAACCTTTCGTATGCCGAGTATATAGACACAATTAAAAAGCTATTGTGTCTCGCGTAGATCCACGTTCCCGGCACACGAAGGGTTAATTAGTCTTCTGATTGTAGGGCGAGTTCTAGGTGGCACGTAGTAGTAGTGAGAACGACTAGCTGAACCATAAATACTCACTCTAGAAATCCGAGAGTATGCTTGTCTTCTCTGTGGTCACCAAACTGTATCTGACACTGAATGCCCGCGAACTCGCAAGCTGTTGACAATACAAAGAGTCCATTAGGTAAAACATTACATCACCCATGTATGCTCTCAAGTGGTAAGCAGAGATCTACCGAACACCGCACTTATATTCTGCTAGCACTGCTGGACAAGCGAGATTATTGTTATCACAAATACCAGGCTATTGCTGAGGAATTCCACATGGAAGAACACAATAACGATCTGCTTGACCTGAGGCAGGTATTCACAAAAGCTTCGTTTCGACAAGTCGTATGTCTACAAGGTATGAACAGACCCATCCCGAAGCCGTCAGCCAAGCATTCTGTACATCAAACTAAGTAATTTTACGCAAAAATTATTGCTGGGAAACGACTTTTTTTTTGGAGTGAACAATCATGTTTTTCAGTAGGACTCAATTTAACGCACTCAAAACATTTTGCTGATTTTGATGGCATTGAATAGTACGGGAGCCGTGGAGGTGTATAAAGTTGAAAAATTTAAAACTTGTTTTTCAAAAAAACTTGAAAACAGCCCGAACTTTGACCCCCAATATCTCCGTGACCAAAAAAATGATCGCAATGACGGCGAGAACAAGTGCCTTTTGGCTTCGTTATGGGTCTTGTTACACCATTTATATCTTTATCAGTGACATAAACATTGTAGTATTACTGCGGCTACAAGTGAGTATACCTTTGTCCATAGTGACGGGATGCATGCCGTCCAGGATGGCGTCCCGGGCCTGCACGTACAGCAGGTTGAGCTGCACGGGGTCGCGCGAGTCCACGTTGCGGTCGGAGAAGAACAGCTTGCGGCGCAGCAGGAGCGTCTCCGACACGTCGATGCCTTGCTCGCGGAGGGTCTTGGAGGGTTCCACCCAGTTCACTGTGGGGAGAAGGGTTGGTTAATCCAACTAATTTCCTACTAATAATATAAATGCGAAAGTTTATGAAGATGGATAGATGTTTGTTACTGTTTCACGTAAGAACTACTGAACGCATTTGGATGAAATTTAGCATTTACATAGCTTATAACCTGGATTCCCACATAGGTTACTTTTTATCCCGATGGTACGATCCCGTGGGACAGTTATCGAAGTCCACGCGGGCGAAGCCGCGGGCATAAGCTAGTTTAATTAAAATAACCTTACAGCAGCACGTCTGTTATTTCCCGAAGGTTTAGTTAGAGGCGTATCTATCTACAGCCATAGGACACCCAAATTTCGCCAGTTTATAACACAAATATTTTTGAAGGGTGAATTCGGATTTCAACATATTAGCTTAAAATTTAGAAAAACTCATTCAAAGTCTAGACAATTTCTTGTTCAGATCTGAGATGGTATCTTAAAGAAAAACGTCGTTTTTAACACTGAGCAGGACTGTGTTTGTCTGCAAATCGCCTGACGTGAACTCGTGAAGTGACGACGCGGCCTAGGGTGGAGGTCGCGCGCCTAGGAGATACCGATTCACTCGAACTATGAAGAGATCCAGATTATATCCAGGTTAAAGTTTACCTTCATCATCCGTCCTTAACTTCTTCCGTAGCTGTTCCATCTTGGCGTCCCTCTCCTTCTCTTGGTGCTTGCGCTTGAGGGTCAGGGTGCCGAAGTTGGGCTTCTCGCACGGGTCCGGCTCGTCTTTCTGTTCTTCGCGGACCTAAGGAAGAGGAGGGATTGTAATCAGAAAGTTGAGAAAGAAGAGACTAGATACAAGTTTTTTTTTCGATTGTCATGAATGAGTTCATTACTGTCATTATGGATGATTTATGTGTTAAATAGGCAGAAGGGTACTATAGTACAGTCAGGATCAATAATATCTTTACACTTATCTAAATTCGAAAGCGATTTCGTCTTGGAATAACGTTAACAAGTTTGAGATAAGATCTATTTTAAAATAACAGATTTTAATACATTGTTCGGCACAAAATAAAATACAATTATACCAGTAGGGGAAAATTACTTTTAAAAGATAAGAAAAGAAAGAAAGAAAGAAAATTGTATTTATTCGGCAGTATTGTAAAAAAAAAACACACACACCTTAAAAAATTAACAAAATACATAAACAAAAATAAAAGAAGATAAAAAGATAAGATGCTATTTGTGTACATAGTTCGTGGACGGGCGCTGTCAGTTGGGACTGGTCATCTCTTAGCTGGTTTATTTTAACTACTTTGTTTTTAAATTGTTAATAATTACAATATTTTACTCTGGACGCTCTTAATGTGCACGTCTTTCTACATCGTTCTCACATATATGTATAATCTCAACATGAATGAGTTAACCAAGATCTTGTAACAATATTTTGATTGAAAAGAGTGTCCATGGAGTTGCTTGCCCATTCTTCTCCATAGAGATCTACGCTTTGGAACGGGCAACTACAATACTTTCACAAGTTATTATGCCTTGTGTCTGTGACTGTAGCTTCGCCTTTGTTTTTCTGACTTTCAAACGTGCCTGCTAAGGTCTAATTGAAATAAATGCTATGGGTTTGTTGAGTTTATTAGTATTTGTGACTATGTGCACATCCTGTAGGTATGTTTAAGTCCCTTCAATACACGGTTAATTTTAGGTCGTTCTGGAACCGAAAGCCATAAACTCGATCATCGAACTCGAAACGATAGGCACTATTTTTTTCAAAAAGTAACAATAAAAAAAATCACGCAAAATTATATTTAGTGTTTTTTTTGTGAAATAATGAGAACTCGAAGTAACGCTTCCTTGCAGTAAACGTATATGTGTGTGTAAAACGTATCCACTATCGGCAGCACATGCGAACGGTACCCAATGAAAAATTCATTCATCGATCAGACAGCTTGATCCGTAAGCCACGCCCCTGCCCCCACGCTACAATCTAGGCGCCGACCGCCCCCGCCCTTCCTTCATAGTTAGTATCGTCGCGCGTTTCGCTGTATTAGGTCACTCACGCGCAACCTAATCACGTGCTAAATATGAGTCGGCAATACGTGTACTCCAACGTGGAGTATTGGGCAATGGTGGATTTTTATGGGATGGCGCACCATAACCTGGAAGAGGCTAGACGGTTGTATGCTCAGCCGGAACACCTGAACTCACTGCGCGCACGTGGAATCACAGACCCTCAAGTTCCCTTCACCTCCACCATCCTAGCTGTAACCCAGCGCCTCCTCGATCATGGACAGTTTCGAGCACCCACACACGCGCAGGGCCGCGGTAGACTACCATACTCGGCGGAATTAGAGGAAGACATACTGGAGTACTTCGAACGCGACCCACGTCGTAGTACCACAATGGCGGCTAGGCGATTCAATGTTAGCCAATATTACGTTTGGAAATTATTAAATACTAATGGATTACATCCGTACCATTTTCGTCGAGCGCATGCTATTTACGAAGGCGACGGGCCAAGGAGAATCGCATTATGCCAGTGGTTATTAGAAAATGTCACTGCCAACATACTCTGGACGGATGAATCGTTATTTACACGAGTGGGTCTGTATAACGTTCACAACGAACATTATTGGTCGTTTTTAAACCCGCATCTCATTCGCGAAGATAACCATCAGGTTAGATTCAGCGTGAATGTTTGGGCAGGCATTATAAACAATCAAATAATAGGGCCTATTTTTATTGAAGGTCATTTGACTGGTGGTTCTTATTTGGATATGCTGCAAACTATGATACCGGAATTGTTGGAGGATGTGCCTCTGGCTTATTTACGCGGTATGTTCTATCAGCATGATGGATGCCCTGCCCATTTTGCTACTGCAGTGCGTGCGTATCTAAACAGTGAGTTTGGTGAGCGGTGGATAGGACGCGGAGGCCCTGTCGAGTGGCCCGCAAGGAGCCCTGACTTAACACCTTTGGATTTTTATTTGTGGTCCGAAATTAAAAGACTAGTTTATTTTGAGGAGCGTACTACTCGAGATGAGTTAAGAAGTGCGATAGTGGACGCCTTCAATATTGTGAAAAGTGATAGAGACACATTATCTAAATTAAAAGACAATGTAATAAAACGTGCCCGTTTATGTATCGAGCGAAGTGGACTCCATTTTGAGCAGTTGCTTCGATACAGGGAAGTGTAAAGTTTATGTTTCGAGCGAAGCGGACTCCATTTGAGCAGTTGCTTCGATACAGGGAAGTGTAAATAATCTAAAGTCCTTAGCCTTAGTTACCGGTAAAACGGGGTGAATAGGAACGCAGGGGTGAATCGAGACAACACTTTGAAACGGATTTTAACGTTGAATTGAAACTTAAAAATACTTAATTATTTAGAAACCTTGTTGGCAACATAACATTAATTCAATGTTAAAATCTCTTTCAGAGTTTTGTCTCTAATTCACCCCTGCGTTCCTATTCACCCTGTTTTACGTTGATTATGTTTGTAGATAGCTCCAATTTTTTAAATACGCCTGTGCCTGTAATACTGTTTCTTGAGAATAAAACAGTTCTTACAAAGTAAGTATCCACTTAGATAGGTAGTAAAATGTATTACTGACACGACGGTCCTAAGCCCGTATAAAGTATGAAGGAAAAATTAGAGTTATTTAACTGTTAAGTACCTAAACGTAAACGCAATTTGAAACAAACAATGGAGATTGCGGATTCATTATTTTTGCGGGTAGGTATTTACAGCAACAACGTGGTACTCACGACCGCCCTATATCAAACTCATGATTAGCAAACCTTCAATACAAAGCAAAATAATAAGTATCTGTGCCTCGAATGAATTTAATACTTACACTAGTGTAGGTACCTTCACCGTCTCGAAAACAAACGATGCCGCCGCGTTAGATAGATATACATTAATAAAATAAAAATACATACGCGATAGATAAATTGGTACACAAATAAAAATACGAAAAGCGAATTCAGATTTTATTTCATAGCAGTTAACGGTGAAAATTAAAAATTTTACCAAACTAGGTAAGTACGCAGTTTACTAAAATTACTCCAAGAAACCTATTGTCTCGTGTCCGACCTGACTTTACAAAGATGCACAACCGAATTACACGGTTAACTTAATAAAAATAAGGTCTTAATTCCAACTTAATACCTTCAATACCTCCTAATACCTTCAACTAATAATAAACTCTATTCGACAGACGAAACGATTCATTTTTCTGTGCAAATTGCCTGCCTTTGTAGAAGCCGCCACCATTGCCGCAAAAAAATGTTTTAGGCAGTATTATTTTATGGATCATATGGTAGGTTGTGGGTTCAAATTCGGGCAAGTACCTATGTGACTTTTTTAATTCATAATTATTTACTTTCTAAGTTTATCTTGGACATCACAGACCACAGAAAAGATTCTTGGTCTGAGAGAAAAGAAAAAACAGTAGAAGTCGCATGTGGGCGGGACGCGCGTACCCCGAGCTTTGCGCTGTTCCGCAAAGTGTTTCCCCCACGCACACGCCACGCACATCAGTCTAGGTAGAAGCGTCACAGTGACAATAACTTTTACAAAACATAACTTTTTTTTTTTAAATACTAAAACGCCTTATTGTGCTGTTCTAGAGTGTAAAAACGATAGCAGAACCAAAAATGTATCAAATGGTGGTATATCATACCATCGGAAAGTCTTAATTTGCATTAATCCTTTAAAAATTGGAAAAAAATACTTTATTAGACAACACAGGTACAAATAGACTTTATTAAATATACCATAAGGTCTACTTTCTTTTAACTCAAACATATTATTCTCGAAGATTCCAACTACGCACATGTCACAGTCCGCTACTCAATTAGAGATTGACATTATCGATAATGAGCTATCGATATTTTAAACTTCAATGTTCTATGTATCGGCGAAAAATTAACCCTGTGTACGTTTTTTTTATGATTCTGAATTAGTAATAGGTAGTACATATTTCCATGAATAATAAAATAATAAATAGTAAATAACAAATAGTATAAACTTCGAAATCAAGCAGTAGTTTAACATGACAATACTAACATATCAATAAATTATTAATTATTCTTTCTATAAATCTTATGCATTATTATAAATTATTATTAAAACACTTGATTTCAAACATAAGTAAGTACTTAATTCATTTTGAAATTTAAAAATATTTATCGACTCTTGTATTTTATTTGAAATAAAACGCAATGTCGATAAAAAGGCAACGACAGTGGTACAACCCTAGAAGAGGACGAATAGCACACAAATAGTAATGAGTTCGTTACGGAAATATCAACCTTATCTCAAAATAAATAAAGATTTATTAAATGCATTTAGTGTAGTGACATCTAGCGGCGACTAGTAGAACTTGCTCGTGAAACTATTTCGTATGAGCTAATACATAAACAGAGTAGATAATAAACCACTCTATTAGCATGTCTTATGGTTTATTTTCAAATAAACGAAAATGAATATATTACTTACTTTCATTTAATATTAAATTACCAATCACACCACGCTTTTCTTAGTGTTACGAAATACAATTAACCTGTTTATGTATTTGCTTGGTTATTAAATTCGTCCGACGTCCATTGAACCCATGAAACTGAATCGCACACGCACAGCTGTTCTTCGTCACCCAGCGATCGCGTACGATATTGCGTTTATGAATGAAATTGTGGAAGCGCTACTAAGATTTAACTCGAATGACAGAAAAAAAGTGATAAATTCCTAACTTCTATAATTGATGTCCTAAACAAATAATAACAATGCCAATAGTAACTATAACTCGACTGGAGTTACGGTGTTTCGGCTCCAGAACGATGTAAAAATAATCGTGTATAATAACACCTCACCCGATCTGGGCATGAAACCCAAGACTTAATGTTTAGTTGTAGCGCTTGTGACCACCAGCCCAATGAGGCAGCATTTTGTTTTTTCCACTATCGTAAATCAGGCTCGTCCAACCCCCGGGCCACCTAGCGGCCCGCATAGGTCTCATCCGGCCCGCAACCTATTTAAATCTTTATATTATTATATATTAAATAATGTTACTGAGTCAGATATTCTCGCGCCATATTTACCTCCCCGCCCCACCTCACCTACAGGCGAATGCAGACCGCATCATCGCAGTTTAGTCCGGCGAAGCTTGTTTTATTTTTTAGTGCTCAGTTTGCATTTCTGTTGCAATAATACTAAACTTGGCCCTCCATAAAATAATGTTGGAAAGTTGTGATCAAGCTACTCACCAGTCCGTATTCGTCATAGTTGGTGATGCCGATCTTGGTGCAGATGACCACCATCAGGTTGGCTACCACTTGGCTGTCGTCTACCAGTAAGGTCTTCACCGTGCCTGCAACAACAATGGTGCTGTCAGAGTTTCACAAGTATATGGAATTAAGAGACTTCGGTATTGGCAAATTAAGTTTAACACGAAGAATTAAAAATGTAAGGCAGTCAGCAAAATACTATTGCCCTTTTCATGACTCGCGGCTTCCTAATAAGTCAACATCAAGGGTCTCCTGCGATTTGAAGAATGCAAAACTGATGTTGCGATTAAATCGAGTATGAAGGTGGATGGAGACCGGACAGCGAGCAACTATAAAAACCTTGCATAGCATACATAAGAACTTGGGTTTTTCATGTTTTCTTAACAATATTAAATGAAACAGACATAATGCTGTTCATATCATTTAAGGTAGTGTATGTTGGATGTGGACTTTATATCTGCAAATAAAAGATTCCATTTCATTTCATATCTCAGCTTTGTTTTTCTTTGCTGAATAGAATCCCGTTACAATCGAAGCTGACGTCGAAACATTACATCACGCCTGCTATCCACAAAGGGTCAGGCAGAACTATACTTAATATTACACCCAAATTTCGCCAGTCAAGTCACATGTAGTAGGGGGCGAGCTTATTGCCATCAAGCGGGCACAAATCCAGGCTACGTGGCTGCTACTGAGTAATTCCTGATGGAAGAACCCAATAACAATTTAGCCGACCCGGGAATCGAACCAAGGACTTTATGCTCAGCAGTCGTGATTGCGACCACAAGATCAACTAGGCCCTCCGAGACTGACCTCAAACTAAAGGCTAAGATGACGATCGCAGCGTTGACACACAACATAAGGCACTCACCATCCAACATCCGCACCCTCAGGTTCCTGGTCTTCTTGTTGTACTCCAGCAGGTCTCCATTCCTCAGCATATAGTAGTCCAGGCTTCTGGACGCCTCCAGCCATATCCCCTTCTTGTTGTCCTCTTCTGACGCTAAGAACAGGCCGTATTCTTTTGCTGTTGACGAGAGAGGAGTGGTTCAGTTTTACAATAAAGAAAAACACTACTACTAACTTCGGCGCACAAAAAACACGACTTCCGTAAGTCATCGTTGTACATTGGCTTTTTAGCCACCGACTTAAGGAAGTACTGTCATTTACTACTTTTAGAGTTTTTTTCTGGAAGTCAGTTATTTCTTTTTTTGCAAAAGAGTTTATTTTTCAGCCTTTTTAGTTGTGATTAGTTGTAAATAAACCGTTTTAAACCAAAATCAGTGGTTTAAAACCCGTTTTAAATTTGTTTAAAACGGTTTAAAACCACGACCACGTGGGCCGTACATTGATTACGAATTACTTGAAAAATTGTTTAAAAGGCTAATTGAAATCATTTACCATTTTTATTAATATATGTGAAGTCATATATCATATTTATACTACTATTTAGGATTAGACACTGAAAACAATCATGTTTTGGGTATTTATTAAAATAAAATGGCAATGCCGCATTTTTATTTTTCACTTTGCTACCAAAATCGCAACGGGGAGAGATGGGGCAGGTAGGGATCGATTTTGTTTGTCTGTCATGTTAATGAAGGTTATTTTAAAACATTTTTATTTTATTTTCCTTTTATTTATTCTAAATCAGGAAGGAGGTGTGGTCTAGATAACTTCGTGTAAAGCCTCAGTGCATTCCAAAAAAAACATTCTAAACCATATTAAACCGCTAAGTGTGGTTTTAAATCGTTTTAAACCAAAAAGACGGTTTAAAACAAAATGGTTTAAAACGTTTAAAATTCGTTTTGCATCTCGTTGTGATACTCGTATAATAGTATTTCACACAAATTCTTGTCGAGTATTAATTTTTCCACGTTACTGAAAGTCATTAGCACGTAATTCACATAGATATTTATAGAAGAAAAAATATGTGTTATAGAAGATAACTTATAATTCATAAAGTACAAAAGCAATGTGAATAAAATGATAACCACTGCGCGAGCTTCTCTACCAAGATAAATAAAAACTACTTAAATCAGACCAGTAATCACGGAGCTATGAGGTGACACACATTTAAAAAAGACTGAATTGAGAACCTCCTCCTTATCAGCAGTCGGTTAAAAAGGCAACACTCTCTGGTTTTGTGGGTGTTGTAAGAGAATGCTAATTGCTCTGAGATTGACAGCAAAATAATCTAGTTTTTAGGCAATTCAAACAGCAACTATTTGATTGGCAATCTGACTGTACAATAAAATAAAAAATAAATGTAAATATCAGTAAATCACAGTAGAATTGTGTAAGAAGTAGTAATTAAGAAGAAGTAGTTCCAGGTGCAGCTTGTCCCGAACTATGAGTATTCACTGAGAATGGAAATTTACCATTGCATTTACATCCGTTTCTTAATGAGACTCTATCTCTCTGTGACGGTTGGCGGATTCCTAATGTAATGTGTGTATCTACGTCCGCGTGAAATTATTCGTTTGTTAATCAGATTTTGTTAACAATTTCAAAGGTTTATATTTTTTGCACGGAACCCTAATCCTTTTTCTAAAATTAGTAGCCTAGTAATTCCTCATGACATCAGCTATCTGCAAGTAAAAGTCCCGTCAAAATCGGTCCAGCCGTTTCGGAGATTAGCCGGAACAAACAGATAGACGGACACACCGACAGACAAAAAAAATTTGTTTATTATTAAGTACCGTATATACTTTCATTTGCATTCAGTAAAAAGCTGTTATTTTGAAATTACTGCCAAACACTTCGATTTTATTTATTTGTATATTTAGATAATTGGTGTCTTCAAGATGTTTCCGAAAAAGTCTGCGTGCATTCCATCAGGGGCCGAAGCCACGACCAATTCGTGTGTCGGGGCCATTACGATTGGGCAATACATACTTAATCAGTGAATACTTACGATCGCCACTGCTGGCTTCTAGAATCTTCTCGCGGATGATCCTGCAGGCGTCGTAGACGGTGGTGGAGGGGTCGAACTGTATGGTCTTCACCACCTTGCCGCCGTCTATTGATATCTTGAGCGACAGCGCCGCCATTTTGGTTAGAGAGTGGGCTCTGTGGACAAAATGGAGGTTGTAGTCTTAAATTGTTGTTGTTCTTTTTAACTAATTTCATCTTTGTTGGAGTCAAAATTAAGTTGATTTCAGTGTGCACTGTTGGAAAATTTCCATGTTGAATAGCAAATTAAACTTTATTTATTTATTTGTTACTTTTCAGAGTTTACATACATTGAAACAGAAATTGTAAATGCAGCTTAGTTAATTAATAGTTCCATTTTAACCAAGATGCATCATCAGCGACCTAGCCGTTTCCCTAATATGTTGTGGTTGGCTTCCAGTCTAACCGGTTGCAGCTGAATACTGGACCTCCACAATAGTCCACAACCCAAGTATTGGCTTCACATTTAAACAATACCCCTTTGGTAAGATTGGTTGTTAAACTTACGGGTTTCTGTCAACCCGTAACGACTGTCAAAGATCTCCGAATAAGAGCTGGGACCAACGCCTTATGATCGTTAACGTCTTACGGCATTTCATACAAACTTTGAACTCATTTGTTTTTAAAATGACTGAACCGATTTTAATGAAACTTCATAAGCATAAGCAGGATATACAGGTCTAAAAAGATGACAGAGAACATTTTCGAAAAATAGTGTTACAGCTAAATTATACCAATTTTATATTTTCCCTAGAAACAGAAATTTCCAATTATCTTTGTTTTTTAAAGAAATTTCCAAAATGTGCTCTGTCAACTTTTTAGACATATGAATCCTGCTTATGCATATCAAGTTTCATTAAAATCGGTTCAGTCATTTCGAAAACAAATGAGTTCAAAGTTTGTATGAAATGCCGAAGACATTAACGCGCTTAAAGTATTTTCCGAGGAACAGATCTCCATAGTATTGATAAGACGCTGACCTGTGTATAGTAGCAGTGTTGTGAGGTCTGTCTTCCAAGTCCTGAAGGTCAAGCGAGCAGGCGCTGGGCCGGCGACGCCGCTCCTGGCTGAAAGAGCGGAGGCGCGCCCGGGATTGGAATGAACCCTGGAATGATTGAGAGTATTTTGTTGAGAAGTGACAAAGTTGAGGGAATAGGCTGAACTACTGAAGGCGAATTAAACATAATTGCTATGGGATGTTGCCACTGCCAATATTTTGTAGCATGAATATCGAACTCCATTCAGTTTTATTGGTGATCTCCGCTCTTACTTTGACAAAGCAGCCAACAATAATGTTTTCCATATGTGTCTTCCAGACATTAAAGTGCACAAGTGTCAGCGCCAACAAAGATGCACGCCATCTCCCCTGATTCCCATGATCGACCAGGGAGAGATCTGGCGTAAGACAGACTTTCCAAGGCACAGGAGTGTCACACCATCAACTTCTAAACTCCAGCCAACTACTTCGTTACTGCTATACGGGATGGGAGGGCCACAGATGACAAATTTATATGAGGGTGGGGGGGGTCGGTATGATGTACTGAACACGAGGTAAGGTAACTGTTCATGCTTCGGTGTCCCTTCCACCTTGTATAGACAGATGATGATGAAGATGGATGACTTACAGTGCGTGTGGCAGTCAGCCGCCGCCAGTTGTCGTGCAGTGCGTCCTCGATGCGCGCGCGCAGGCTTCGTCACGACTGCGTCTGTGCTTGCGATGGTGGATCCTCAGTTGGTACCTGTTGGCAAGTTGAGAAGTTGGTTAGGAATAATAAGTGAGGTCACTAAGGATTGCTTAAACAAATGGTCCATAATGATCAGAACTTAAACGAAAGATACACTCTTGATAATTTATGTCGCAGTCTCAAACATCGCACAATCTGCTTAGTGGAGAAAAAAAATTCAAAATCTAGTTATTTTTATCAGGGTTTTTTTAATAGTAAATAGGCTTGCGTTTGGCCGCAACTCGGCTGATGTGAAGCGATGATGCGGCCTATGGAGGAGAATTGAGGAGATGATGATAGTATGGGATCACTAGCGGTAAACGGAATCGTAATGGTGCCCTGGTGGTGATGCTGGAGGTGGTGTGGTGGCAAGAGTGAACAGTGTCGAAACACCGTAGTTGAGACCGCTCGTCCACTAAATGAATCCTTACGAAAAGGTCCTAATCATAAACGATCATAAGCTTTAAATGTAAGCACATTCAACAATCAGAACCCATACAGATCCACTATTATTGCTAAAACCCCTCATCAATGCATTCAAACTGTTGACAACAACTCAATCTAACTCATCACAAAACAGCATTTCATATTTCTCAACTCACTACACTACCCGGTTAATGTTTGGTGGCACGGCATGGCAGTCCATGGCGTATTTCTATAGCCAGCGCCATCACCTGTGACGGTAAATATAGACGGTTATTTATAGATCAGAACTGACGGAATCGAGCAGAAGTTTCAGTTTGGGAAGAAAATAACATAACATCATCAACCAAGTGCGTATGCGCCGTCTCCCCACAGATAATGGCCCACCTTCCATCTTGCATCGCATGCCCTGTGATGATCTATTTACTGCATCAGTGAGCGGGGCTCGCGTGGCTGAGTATTGGGCTAAACACATTTGAACTTTTCGCTAAGAGGAAGATCAACCTATAATGTTTCCTTTATTGTGATTCAGGCCTCCTTTTTGTAAGAAACCGTAACCCAGTATGCGAACCCAGCCAGGTGGTAGATTTCCCTTGACTTTGAAATGTTGGGTTCAGTACCTACATGCTGGACAATTATCCTTGGCCACGCCGTTACCACGCGTCACATATATTTTTTGGTTTTCCGGTTTCCACAGGATGTTTTCCTTCACAGTTTTAAGAGAAGTGGTAATTAAATAAATAGCACAAAGCCAAGTGCTTGTCCGCATGACTTCCTACCACCAGCTTTCGATTACGATCCTGTATTGTACCCACAGATTTAGATAGACCTAGATAACGCAAGTATAACGATCTGTATGAAAACCAAGCGTGCCATTTTTTTGACTACCTACTATGACGTCACAGGCACTATTTAGTGATGGGAAAACCAAATCGATTCAAAGACTCAGCTGAGTGCGGCACCCGTCTCAACACGTAAATGTTCCCTACAGGGCAAAACCCAGGATCTACAAAACACCAAAATCTTTCCATAAAAATCGTTCACACCCAAAACTGTCAAGTCAAACTGCCCAACTTGTGACAAAGAATGCACATCGTGCAATACAGCGTATCGAGCTCGTCAAACAATTTCTTGCACCCTCCATAAAAATAATTGAAGCGAGTCGTTTGAAAGGGCGTGTCGTTCGCGCTCAATTGCACTGAATTTCCTACTGTTTGTTGCTTGTGAACTTGAATGTTTGCGACAAATGTTAGTATTCAAGTTGTTTTTGAAGAATTACTTCGTGTATTATCTTCTCATCGAGCTGTGCTGCGACTGTGGAGAACCTCAAGCGGCGTAAATATAGTTATCTTATTGATAAATATATTTTCGACTCTTTTGGGGTTGAAACTCAAAACGTTGAGTTAACAGTTCCCGTGACCCAAGGGATGGATTTAACCTTGGCAAGAGGCTTAGCATTGCCATACAACGTGGCAACGCCAGCCTCTTGGGCGGGCTTGGGACCAATTGACAGCGTTGAGGAGGAGTTTTTTGACGCCATTTTTAGGGTTCCGTAGCCGATTGGCAAAAAACGGAACCCTTATAGTTTCGCCAAGTCTGTCTGTCCGTGTATGTCACAGCCACTTTATTCCGAAACTGTTAGGACTACACAGTTGAAAGTTAGTAGGTGGATGTATTCTGTGAACTGCTTTACGGTTTTTATACAAAAAATTAAAAAAAATATAAGATTAAGGGGGGTGTCCCCCATACATGGAACTGGAACCAAAAAATATTTTTTTCATCAAACCTATACGGGCGGGGTATCTATAGATAGGTTTTAAAAATGACATTGAGGTTCCTAAAACCATTTTCTCTCAAAGTCAATCGTTTGAAAGATAAACACTTCCAAAGAGGTAAAATGAGTGTCCCCCCCCCTCTAATTTCTAAAGTAAGAGGAAAATTCTGAAAAAAATATAGGATTATAGAACGTAAAAAAAATTACAACCAAAATTGGTTTGAATAAGATTTGATGTTTAGTTTTTGAGATATAGGACTTTTTCATCAAACTGCAGCACTAACTTTGATTTCCGTTAACATACTATGAAAAACAAATTTAGTTTTGCTGTTGAATGTAAAACAATACAACATTCTGAATGAGCCTTCAAAATATTTTTATTATATTGTTTGTTGCTACGGAACCCCGTGTGCGTGTGATTACGACTCGCACGTGGCCGGATTTTTTTCAGTTTTATTGTTAAGTTAGTTATTGTAGATTAATTTATAAATGTAATAATATTGTTATGATTCGGCTTAATAAAAACTTCATGTATCTGGACAAAAATATCTTTAATTTAATCCAGGTTATACGAGTATGCAAATCCGTCCATTAAGTCTTGTATTAAAATTTGTAATAAGTACGCATTGCTTTTCAAAGTTAGCGTTCCAGCCCTCTTCGCTTCCTGATTTACTGCTGGGCTGACATAATTTCAATTGCCATCGAATCGACACTTATCGTACCTAAGCCTTCCGTATTCTCTGTCTTATCGACAACAGTGTGTGCCACACGTCAATCCTTGCATTCATAAACCTTATATTTCGTAACATTTGCAGTGGTCGTCGTAAGTCCCAACTCCCATACCGTTGATTTGCACCTTAAAAATGTTACTCACCGCCCATAAAAATAAAGAGGTGAAAGACTAGCTCTGCTAAGACACTAACTATAGCCTAGCCCTAGTATATTAGTATCCTTCCAAACTAATTTTGTTCCAACTAAAGAGAATCAGCTGTTTTAGAGGGTGTTTCGTAGATCGTCAAAAATTACTAAAGACGGTCGATAAAAGCGCCCGCTCTTCGCCACGTCTTAGTGTTTTAGCTGGAATGAACAAGTGGTGGACCAAACTCTCCAGCAACACATCTTTATTAGGTTAGAGATTGATTTAAACTCAAACTCAAACTCAAAGCGTTTATTTCAATTAGACCTTCGCAGGCACTTTTGAAAGTCAGAAAAACAAAGGCGAAGCTACAGTCACAGACACAAGGCATAATAACTTGTGAAAGTACTGTAGTTGCCCATTCCAAAGCGTAGATCTCTATGGAGAAGAATGGGCAAGAAACTCCATGGACACTCTTTTCAATCAAAATATTGTTACAAGATCTTGGTTACATCATTCATGTTGAGATTATACATATATGTGAGAACGATGTAGAAAGACGTGCACATTAAGAGCGTCCAGAGTAAAAGATTATAACTATCAACAATTTAAAAACAAAGTAGTTAAAATAAACCGTGGCAGCTAAGAGATGACCAGTCCCAACTGACAGCGCCCGTTCACAAACATGACGCATGCATCAGCTCCATTCAGCTCAACCATATTGAAGGGAACTAAACGACCCAACACACCCGCCACTATCAGCGAGACATTTGAGTGAGCCTGACATTCTCTCAGTCACCAGGGCACATTCGAGTCAATGAAGGATAACTAAATGTAAATGGTAGCTTTACAGTACATAGTACTCACACATGTGCTATGCAGTTATATAATACTAAGAGATTGAATCTATACAATGCAAAGATATTTTTACAATCTTCTGCAGCTTCCACAATAATTTCACATGAGCTTCTGATTAGTTTGCCCCTATGGTTGTGGAGCAGGACCAGCATTGAGCCAAGCATTTTTATCATCGATGTAATCCCCTAACTTATAATATGCTTGCCTACATAGTGTGCGTTTTATACAAGATTTAAATTTTGTCTCATTCAGTTGTTGAATGTGGGGAGGTATTTTATTATAACATTTTAAACAGTACCCCATGAAAGATGAGTCTACTTTAGCTAGCCTGAAACCTGGCTGTACTAGTTGGTCCCGGTTTCTAGTATTATAGTGGTGTCTGTCACCTCTTTTACTAAACAAATGCAGATTTTTCCTAACGTACATGATGTTTTCATAGATGTATTGACAAGAGAGAGAATCAAACAAGTCTACCCGTTTAGTCTTTTTTGGTAAATGATGATACTAGCTTTTGCCCGCGGCTCCGCTCGCGTTTATTTAGAATTTGACAATCAATTCGGGTCGTACTCTGCTTGTAATATTATAATTCAATCATGATTCGAAAGACACGTGGCACCATCTATTATCATAAGAACGTTATTGTTGTTTTCCTCGGGAACAGTACTTTTTGTCGGGATAAAAGGTAGGTTATGAACCTACCCTATGTCCGTTTCTGTACACGTATATCCAAAGTTTCACGGTGATCAGTTCAGTGGTTTAGGCGTGAAAATGTAACAAACAAACTTACTTTCGCAATTTATAATATTAGTTAAGATCAGGACAGCTCGTATTTGATTTTCTCCACTGACTGTCATGTATTTCGGCTTAACAAACCTTCTAAAAATACTATTCTTCCTAATGACACTCTATATGTAGTTAGTAGAATATTCCTCTTCTTAGTTAAGATTTGTTGCGTATGCTTTGACGAGAATATCTCCAACATTTTAGAGCAGAAGAAAAAGTCAATGATGCGTTTTATTATAATTAGCTAAATTAGAAGTGTTGTCTAAAAGTAGAAAGGAATACGGGACAACACAAAGAGCCCTGTTCTAAGCTCTTGGTATGAGTATGTTCTTTGATTATGAAGAGCGAATGACGTAATTTTACCTAACTGCCTTCTGCTATACTAAGACAATAACCAGATTGTAATGTTCTTCAAATTCGTTACGAAAAATATCAATTTCAATAGTTAACAGTATAAAGGAAATCTTATTCAGACAGATATTCTATCTTTTTACATAGAATGAATTTTATTGAGTATACGAAGCTTAAACTGGAACTCAATGGTGGTTATTCTTCAAAAATATGTCTAGTAGCATAAAACACTGATTCAAAATCAAAAATTATTAACCTGTTTTCAGACAATAAACTGTTTCATCAATCATTACACAATGTTATGATAGAGTGAGTCAATTTTTAGATTAACGACCCAAGATTCATGCTTCATAATAACTAAAAACAACAGTACCGAGAAAACTATTTAACACGACGTAGGTACCGTCTACAACCGTCAGTAGTAACACTTCAACATTATAACGTCCGTGGCAGAGTTGTACTAATACTAAGTACACCCACATTTTTCAATACAATTCAACTAATTTTTATTTCAGATAAATTACATTTATAGTCTTTGACTAACATCCAAAAGTTTGCCAACGTGCTATGGAGCGCAGTATCTTAGGTGTTTGAGTTCTATGTAAGTGGCACTCAAGGCTGCTAGCTGCTATAAAGAAAATCCTGATGGGAAACAATTAAATAACTAACTTTCTATAAACGAAATCACAAACTGCCTTGTAAATCTCCAACTGTTTACATGTACCATGTGTTCGACTTCGACTGTACACCATTCTCAGAGTCAAAACTTCCAAACTCATTCCGTTTATTGGCCACAAAGCAATATTTATGAGTTCATCTATTTCTGTTACCCGTAATGTTTGAGAGAGTCGGTATTTAAAACGAATGCTATGCGGGTTCGGATAAAAAACGAGTAGACACAGCTGTGCTAGTTATTCGGGAGATAAGTATGGGACTGAGATTAGAATTTTAATGTTTGATTTGTACTTCCTTGCAGGATGTCTGAATAGATTTTTTGTATAATAATGAAGCAGACGTCAAAGTTGTAGAAGAATAAATATTGAATGACGTAGATAGATAATACTATCGAGGAGCTCGTGGCTAAACAATAACAGCTGCTCGGGGTCGATCTTTAGGATAAGCGGCGCTTGCCTAGGTTGGTCCGTGGATGGGTGACCACTCATTACATACCGAGTTTCCTCCGTGCCTCGGAAAGAATGTAAAGCCCGGCTGTCATTTGTTGATCTTTAACAGTCGTTACAGGTAGTCAGTGGCCCAAAAGTCTGACAACCAGTCTTACCAAGGGGTATTGTATTACCTAGTACTATCGGGGTTGTGGAGGTCAAATAAATAAAATACTGGTATTCAGCTGCATCCGGTAAGACTCAAAGCCGCCCCCAATAAAGTTGGGAAAAGGCTAGGCAGATGATGTAGATAGATAATAGTATAAATTATGGTGATATAGCGATATGATTAAACTGTTATTGTAAATTCACACTATGTAATTATATTAATTCATGCTAAAAGCTAACAAGACTCTTCATTATATAATTTCTGTCATCTGTAAGTAAGTATTGCTGGGCTTGAACCTGAAAACCAGCCTTTACTACTGCGAAACAAAGGTACTATTCAACTGATACGACAGACGTGGGATTGACTGTACTATACCTTTAAATACAACAACCAATAACGTAAAACACGATTTAATCATAATTCCGAAACCCCATCAAATAGTAAACGATGTATTAATGACGAGAACGTGACTAATACGAAATAACTAACCAATAAACTTAATATCCGTAAAAAGTACTAATCCTCGAATTAATATCTAGATATATAAACTCATACTTAACGGAACTAAGGAGTAGGTCCCTCAACAACTCGACCGAGATGCAATAAAAACCGACGCGAAGGCATTCCACCCAATCTCAAACGAAAGAGAACATTAAACCTTACTCCCCACACATAAGGGTGACTGGATACGGATTCGGGATATTAACAAATTCACATGGACTCATTAAAAAGCCCATAGTCATAACGGGCGAGTTATTGCATACAGTTTTGCATAAAAAGGCATCATTGGAGCCCCTGGCACTCGAAACACACCACCCTGTTGGAATTTTAATAGTTCAATATAAGTTTGTCTGCATTCGTTTATATGGACGACTTTATTGTTTTATGGCCGACGCAGACTTAGTGTCCTGTTGATGAAAATTTTTCAGTTACGCCATCTCCATATCTAGCTTATAATTCAGCTTAGATTATCCGAATCGCTTTATTCTCAGTTGACATTCAACAGAAATAGGGACGCGTCTAATCAAATTGCCCAGTATAATTGACAAACGCCAGACATTCATCAGTAAATAACTTAAGTATAAAAGGGGTGATCTAATAAGAATTATCTCAAGTAGATTACAGATTGACTAAACGCTATTCTATATTACTTATGTCAGCGAAAATGTTTGTGGCATACTGATTGTAGTTAAGAAATCAAGTTAGTCTAAGACTGAATGTTTTGATAATGCTTATGATATTGAGCTATGGATAAACGTGAGCTGCTCCGACTTTCGGTATCTCGGTTCACTCGTGCAAAGCGATGGCGAAATAGATCGGAGTGTTAAGCACAGAATTAACACTGGATGGATGAAATGGCGGCAGGTCACGGGGGCAATATGCGACACCCGTTTTTCATTCCCCTTGAACTCAAGGGAAATATTTATAAAACCATGGTTAGACCTGCTGTTTTCTATGGATGTTGGGCCACAAAAGGGATGAATGAAAGACATTTGCATCTGGCTGAGATGAGAATGCTAAGGCGGATGTGTGGTGTAAGTTGTAACGCGAATGGATAAAATAAGGAATGAGTTCATAAGAGGAACTCTGAAAGTGGCGCCGCACACTGGCGAAATATCACAAAAAGTTGGCAAAAATCTATTTTGCAATTTGTTTAATTGATTTATAGTACTTTATTACTAAATTATATTGAAAACCTATATTTTTAGGGTTATTAATTAAAATTAAATTAAAATCATCAAAAAATAAAATCAAATAATTTATTCATCGTCATGGATTAAATATATTTCAGTAGGATTTAAAGTTACAAGCTTTTTTGGTGGTAGTTTTCTCAATCCAGTAATGTATGGGTCTGAAGACACCATTAATCCCAGAAAAGTATCTTCCATGGCGACTTTTCTCGAGAATTTTCTAGAATAGTTAAAAATAAATGAAATTTCACAAAATTAATTTTGTATCCACTTGAAATAATTTTCAGGATAGTGTGGAATCTATTAATCAGACTTAAAGAAACTCCTGTTATCTGTGCAGTTTCGTCTGCATGCTGAAAAAGTACACGAGCAGTGTTTCCATCTGTTGACGTCCCTCCACCTTGGCGCGGTTTGTCTACATGCAGACCTAGTTTTTCCCAAAATTCTTTTTGTATTCTTTTTTTTCACTGGTCATAATTATTTTATCACTGCCTCTTGCTTGCCACTTTCCGAGTTTCAATTTGTAACCCAAATGCAAGATGCACTCAGCAAATCGTATCCAGGCATGTAATGACGAAAGCCCATATTCAAAATTTTCTTCAATCACTCGTCTGTTGATGCACTTTTTGATTAGATTGAAATCTTTGGAGGTAAGCCCGCACAGATAACACCGCATGGCTGAGCTTGTATCAGTAAGCGCATTAATCATTTTACCATCCACCATGGTTAATTTTAGATCGTGTTTGACACACCATTCAGCATTCCTAGTAGGTACTATATCTGATATTTGGTTTTTTACATTAGCAGCTTCCAATTTGGATACTTCTATTGTCTCATGAGCCATCTGAAGTCTCAAAGGTCGGCAGTATCTTGGCGATGACGGGCGAGGATTTTGCCAGACGATATTTTCCCCTTGATTTAAACTCACAAGGCGTAATGGTAAAATTGATGTTATAATCATATATTCGTCCGTGGATTCGACATTTTGGAATTTTTGTTTAAATTGCGAATGACTGCCAGAACCATCACATCCCCATTTCGAGATCAAGCACAGATTTTTGCGTTCACTTTCATCAAGACTTTGAATGACTTTACTTAATGACAGTAATAGCCTTTGAGTCGTATGATCCATAAGATTTTGAAGAGATACTTCTGCTCGTGTTTCTGAAGTGCTAACATCAAAAGGATAACACTTTTTCTTAGCTTTGGTAATTGCCTCATAATTTGGGTATAAATTACAATTCACTTCCATTGCACTTTTTCGAATTATGTTATACTGGTGCTTCGTAAGCTGCCCTTCAATAACAATAGATAAAGCTTTATCAGGACAGAGAGTGGCATGGTTTTTATCCATTCTTGGAATAATGTCTTGAGAAACATCTTTTACTAATTTGGATTTTTCTATCTCTCCACACTGTCTATATTTCATTTGCGTAGCGTAAGCCAATTCTGTGGATGACATTTGCCGTCGCACATTTTCAGTTCTATGCCGTTTAGCCCGTTCACTTAATTCTCCAAAATCTTTAGAAGGTCGACCAGCCGATACTTTTCTCTTCTGCGATTGCGAGACGTTAAAGCAAACATATTGATCAAACCATTCTTTATGCGCATTGACACATCTTTCAAAATGTCTTTGGTATTTATCAAGTTTTGATTTATATTGACCTATTAGCTTTTGCAAAACATTTTTAGTATCACTTGAAATGTTAGTCTGTTTTAGAGCATTTTCCACTTTTTTATAAAGAAATTGCATTTTTTCTGAGTCTTTTGTGAAGTAGACTCTCTGTAATACTCAATAAGAGTTCTTCTGCTAATATAAATCTCTTCAGAGTTTGATCCTGGAAAAAAGAAAAATAAATTATGAATTAATGAAATTCTACCTTACGACAAAAAATTACAAAGTTTGTTCAAGATGCGCAAAAACGAGCATCCCTTTCTAGGTGTTTCTAGAAGAAGAATATGTAATCCTCAATTTAAGGCACATTTGAGGGCTTGAGTCCACTTGAGTTAGTACTTTTACTCTATGAGAAGTTTGGTTACTGTTTAAATGGCGACTACTATTAGAAGAAATACGAAATAACATAGAAATACAATTCAAAAGTAACTTTTTAATATTTATAATTATAGTTCCTTACCGCCAGAAGTAGAATCCATCACCAAAACACTTAATTCCACCGAACAACGTACTAATATTATCAGTTGAATATTAACTTTGAATAAAACAAAACACATCCGCTGCTTAACAAGTCAAACTTTGGACTGGGATACACGTAAATGGGGGGTTCGGGAGAGCGCGGCGTTTGCGCAGGTAGCTAGACCATTGTACTGAGGATGTCGCCTAAACAATAGAAACCAGATTTCGTGTAATTTGTAAAGTTGATTATTTGCCAACTTTTAGCGATATTTCGCCTGTGTGCGCCGGTGACTGAAAAGTTGTGTGGTAATCGGTTGTCGTGGTATGGATGGACATGTGATGCGGAGGAATGAGGGTAATGTTGAGTATAAATATCTGGCTCGAGGAAGACCAAAGAAACGATGGATGGACTGTGTGAAAGATGATATGGCTAGAAAGGAAGTGACTGCTGAGACGACGAGTAATAGAGAAGTGTGGAAGAAGAAGACATGCTGCGCCGACCACAAATGAATAAGGATAAGGGCAGGAGAATGATGATGGATAAACGTGAGCTGAAGTATACACTGTTTAAGATGTCAGTTTTGCTTGCTTACGTTAAAGAAGAAAGTCATAAACACTCGAGCTATATGTAGATCAAGCGCCGCTGACTTTATATCTAATGGATCAATAAAATTGAAAACGTAAACAAGTGAGGGTGAATATAAACTTGACGCCTTATCAAAATATTCATAGAGCTCAAAGCATGTCTGTACACATTGTTAACGGATCACTGGATTTGAGAATATTTTCATAGGAAGCTGATGGACATCTCGATTTAACGCGTCCATCGGGTTAGTAGATGCTTTTATGGAATTTAATGATAAGATATTTCGGTTTTTAAATGATGAAACTAATGATTACTGACGACGCAATGAAAGGCCTCGCCTCCTAACATAGGACTTACACATAACCGGCTAAAAGTGGGCGTACTATAGATACACATGTGTTTATTTCTTCGAACATTACAAGCGGGATGCAACATGGTAAAATGTTAAGTAAAATTAGTACGACATGGTGGGTAATGATCGTGCTTTTGACATTAGTACAACAAATTTGAAACAAGCTAACACAGCTTGAATTTTAATGCAAATAAAATCAAATTTAGAATCGAATAAGAATGACAAAATATCGATCTTAGCAACATACTTCACAGTGAAAGACATCGCAAAACATAGAACAAAGAAAACTTCAACAAAGGAATTTGAAACGCACACCCATAATAACTCAAACCTTAACACCAAAACGCAGGAACATTCGATAACATAAGTAAACTCTGCCCTACTTTTCCGATCCAAAGCCTTGATGCCAAAATAATTTACCACTACCCTACAATACGTTTCAAAGTCAGTCAAGCCTGAAGTTTCAGCGGCGACGCTGCGTCGCGCCGGTTGCCTAGCAACGGGAGTCGCTAAGTCTAAAGTTGGGAGCTTGAATCAATTGTAAAGTTGGTTGAAAGGTGCGTAGGATGAATGAAAGGTAAAATTGGGGTATTGATGGTAATGATTGCGTCTAATTTCGTTTGGGGTATTTTTGGATTTGGAGAGACATTTTTGATTCTTACGTCATTGAGGTAATGTAATCAAGAAAACCGAACTAAATGATTTAAAACAGGTACATACTCCCACACGCTGGATGTGGTGGTTTTTCCTTTGAACGAAAGGTATTTTACACTTTATATGATCATTTCATCATCCTGCCCTTGTCTTATTGAGATCAACGCAACATATTTCTTCTTCATCATTTACTCCTATTTTACACTTTAAAGTTATATTAAAATGGCCTCTAGGAGTGTAATTGAATGCACGGTACTAAATGTAATCCGGTGCATTCTCGGTGGTTCCTAACTTGATGAGGGGCTTTTGTTTTAACAATGGCATGATCTATTCATAAATATTTCGTGGAAGAGAATAACTGATACTAAGACCACAGCAGGCGCAAACATCGAGAGCCCTATGTGGGTGAAGTCTGACTGTAGATGATGATGATCATACAAAAGAAGCCAACAGCCAGCTAACAACCACCAGCACCACCACCAACCACCAAACCAACCAACCAACCAGCAACTAACCAGCTAACATCTACACCCGACACGTCTCAAATTTTGTCCCACCCACCCGTGACATATGTCACAACTGCATCAACAAGGACACCTAATCAATACACTATCAAACATTACACAGACACAAAGGGAGTGTCACACCTCGTCACTGACCATAGTGTCACCGCACAATGGCAACTATCGACACTATTATAGTGTTACATTACTGTGTAAGTGACGTCATGGCTTCTTTTTGTTTGGGAGACAATGGGTGGAGCTGTTAATCCGATATTGCAAAGATTTTTCGTTTAGGATTCTAGAAAGAGTTTCTATTATGTGAGAGTGGATGTGACAATGAAAATGAATTTAGGAATGTCAATGTTTGGTTTCGACAGGTTAAAGCAACAATATAGATTTGGAATGGGGATCGTCCAGTATTCAAAAATTGTGCTAATTGCAAAACCATTTCGAGGAATAAGGTCTCTAATCATTTATTTCTCGTATTTCTCGTTAAAATGTAAAAGTACTCTGTGTGGTTGTGGTTAAACTTTCTTTGACTTCAATGACGTTATCTCAAGAAGGAATATCGTCCTGCGTTCAGATATGGACATGGCAATCGCGCGGTTCCCGTTCCCGTGTCTGAACAAGCTGTTAGCTTCATGTGGATGGCATTAAACCGATAAATGAGCAAAGGAATGATGACGTCATCAGCCCTAAAACTTTAAAATTAAATATAAAAATTAGACTAGCTTAAATAATTTTAAAAAAATATTCAAATTTGTTACTTAAGATGCTATAATTTAATAAAATACAGGCAGGACATTTTGGACAGTATCCATTGTCTAAATAAATAAAAAACTAAAGACGATTGCCGATTTAGGACAGTTTCCACCCCTCACCTTTGAATACGTTTATCGTCAATCGAATTTAAAAGAGCAATGTTAATATCATTTGTTTGAAGATGGTTAAAGAAGAGACAATGTTTTAAAATATGAACGCATTTTAAACCGCTTTGCTTTGGTGCAAACTAATCTTACACGCGTATCTACAGTCAAGTTAAAGTTATTACTTAATCAAACATTTTTATGCAATAGACAAGAATGTAAACTAAGAAAGAACCAAAGCTAAGAATTCTAACTTTTGACAATTATAACTTCAAGCAACTACTGAATAAAAATAGTATCTTAGTTACTTTTACTCAAGTAATAACTTTGGCTTGTTTATAAATGCGGGTGTTAGTATTGTCCGATAAGTCATTTAAAAAGAAAAGAATTAAAGACTATTTCGCAATACTATCTTAGTCCATACCTGAATCAAAAACTCTCTATGTCACATGGCCAGAACAGTACCAATAAATTTCTTACACCAATTTAATTAGTCCACCGCCCAATCAGAACGAACAAACAAATCACATAAACCCGAACTAAATGTAAAAACGAAAGCCACAATACAACTGAAAGCTAATAAACCTCTAGTACATAATGTACTTAAAGAAAATCTATAATCGGAAGAAATCTTCACAAACAATCAACGCGCATGCGTCACCCCCCGCCACTAGGGAGGATCGATACACTCAGGCGCCGCCGTGTCTGGCGCCGGGGAGATGCTGTCTCACTCACTCTTGGAGAAATAAGTTATAGGTTAAGTGAAAAGGAAGATGTGGATGTAATAGGAGACGAAGCGGGCGTGGTTGACAAGGTGAGGTAGGTTCTAGAATTTGCTAATCTGAGTAATCGTGGTATGTTTTTCGTTATGAAATCGCCGTTTCTAAGTGGAAAGGACGTTTCATACAAAAAAAATATATATCATCGTCTTGTAATGAGAAAAACATTAAATAATGACAAAAGTCATTATGATAAAGATACTGCATAACACTTCTTTACAAATAACTAATACTAAGAAAATACAGTCAAATTGAGATAGATAGTTGTACTATACGGGCAATAGTGAATAATTGAATGTGTTTATACATGACATACCTTTTAAGAAAGTCCGCACAGGGATCTGCTCACGGGAACAGTCAATAGAAAACTAAAGACTCAAGCAAGACCAAGACCAAAGACCATAGAACTAGCACCAACGACAAAAGAGTTAGATTTGCTAAAAGGTTCTATTCGCAAATGAACACACGCATAGCGTAATAAATGAGCCTACCGTGTTCCCACTGCTGGTACACATGCGTCCTCTCTAATAGGGAATGGGCTTTAACCTACCATGCACGCCCAAAAGAGTGGGGGTTAAATGCCACGCGGGTAAAATGCGATTTGGTAGATTAAATGAAACACGTCTTTTACACCCACTAAGCCATACTATTCATATCAATTATTCGGAACAGATAGATTCAGAAATACCATGAAATATGACTAAAAATAACGAGAAGATCAAACAAGAATATCTCAAGGAGAGATAAAATCGTCCATACATGTCCGCCAACAAACTTCCGGCTCCACAGGAAGTCGTCACGGCGTGCGCGGGAAATCCGATAGTTCTGTTTTTCTATTAGCGAATTAGGGGATTATTGGGTGGCCGGATGTAGGGGAGGCTCCGCCATTTTAATATATTTAGGGGATGATTGGTCAAATTGTTTGTTAGGATGATGGAAGACTATGATCAGATTATTGGAATTAAAACATATGTTTTCAAACCTGAACTCGGAAGATCAGATCAGAATCTGATGATCTGATGGATCAGGATCTGGATGATGATGGAGGATGGACGCGACTGTGGAAGCTAAACTCGTAGGTCAATTCTAGGCTAGACTCAATTTAAGTTGCCATCGGCATGCTAAGAAAAGCTATGGTATTTATTTATAAAAAGCTCTATAATGCAAAACTAGTAACATCATAGTGAAATAGGGAAATACACACTGTAAGGAAGGAAAGACGCATTTTAAAATCTTTTTAAGGAAAACCCGTGAATGACGACATAACTGCCACACACAACATATAATGAAAACACTTTTCTTTTCTATGACAAAAGAAGAATTCTTTCTAACTAGTATTTACAAAAGCATGCTCGACAGCATCATTTAACTAACATCACTCATAATACGTACATACATGAATTACAAACTTATATAATCTTGCTGCTATAGTAGCGAGATGTGGCTGTTGCTGTACTACATTCAAGTACACCTCTGTAACCCCTTTCGACAAATACAGGCGTGATTCGAGGTTGAATCTTGGGATACTCAAGACTACTGGCAATAAAATATATCGAAACAGAAGTAAAGATATCTCTTTAAATAATCCCCGATAATCTGTAAACAAGCCAGACTAATTCCCATTCATCCATCACCCCTTAATCGATGAAGGTAGGATGGGAGGCAAGCCAATCATCTCCGTAGGAGGTGACCCCCGTGGAGACAAAATTGACTCTAACGATCCTAGCATAGAACTAATGAATGACGATACTATTCTTGTTCACATCAACTTTGTCTGATTAGAGAATTATACTGATAAGATAACTAGGGGACAACGTAACAGTAATCAGGGTATTGATAAAGATATTGACGATAACAAAACTGAGTATTTTAATCGTAAAAGTGAAAAATAGGATATGGATATTGAAAACGGAAATAATGATATCTATGTTACGCAACAAAGTTGTCTACGTACTACTTTGACTTTTGCCTATTGAAGTACGTAATGTACTTCAATGCATTTATTATTCATATCGATAAGGATTAAGATAAGATTGCAAATACAATTTGAATGTCAAGAGCAACTATTGTAACGATAGCAGATTTTATGAATGGGACCACCTTCCAATAGATAAGAATAAGAAAGGGGACAACGAAGTAATGCCCCGATGATGCAACTGTGAAAGACAGTGAAATATGTGTAGGATTTACAGAGAAAATGCTCAATGAGGTACAACATATCTAGCTAAACCAAACTGTATTCAATCCCGTATAAACACGCGTTGAGCAAACAGATTGATTTAAAGACGATTTAATGAACGTCCAAACAGATGAAGAAAATTCTAGTTAATTGAAAGGCATACAAATTAAACCGATCGTTGGGAACCTTGAAGAGAACTAACGAGTTGTAATCACAGAGGATGCAGGCGATAATTATACGCGGTTCAAAGGGAATTGATATGGGGAAACGTGCGGTTTTACGAGTAATGAAAAGGTACGAATTATAGTGTTATGAAATTATGGGGCAAGTGCTGATTCTGAACGCGTTTGATACAATATGGTTTAGGGGTAAGGAATTATAAGAGTTGAAACCGTTGAAACACCTTGCGATAGTAGATAAATATGTAATAATACGTCCGAAGCTTGCCTCTAAATTAAACTGCTCTGCAAGACAAATACTGCAGCTAAGAATTATTGAGATTAATTTAACGCCCGTTACGGACTTACTGGAATGTAAAAGATTGTTCCTTCCTGACTGCAGGAATACACGAAACATAGAATTGTTACGAAACCGAGTCAAAGCTTCGAAAGGCGAATAGCGAAGAAATACAGAATTAATGACGATGTACATAAATAATGCAATAAACCTAACGCTAAGTAGGACACCAAACAGAAACCAAATTGATAAACATTAACAAAGCAACACACAACATAATCAATAGTACATAGTACCAACGCAGGAAATCTGTGATATGAATGCTGAAGGGGAACAAAAGCTTTTGACAAAGCAACGGCCAGCGGCGAGTTCCAACCACCTGAAACTGAAAACTAAAAGTTGGAACACGTGGCCCCGTACAAGTGGTGCTTACCTCGATCGGGAGCGGCGTACCATCTCGTCGTCTCGTTCCCACTTTAGAGAAATACTTTGCCTTCTCGCTCTCTCACACCCCGCTTGTTTGTTAAGCTTGGCTTTAGAAGACTTGGAGAATTGATTTGAATAGAGTTTGGAGAATGAAGCAGACTGAGTTGAATTGTACTAAGGGCCCAGTGTGGCTCCCTGCCGTGCACCTAACACTTGGAAGTGTTGTGCAATTGTGCAAGGTTGCTAGCTGAGGGTGAGAGAGCGGGACCTCCGCCTCCGCGGACGGTCCACGGAGGAATGTTCCGCGACCCCGGCATCGCGCCAGGATCTCGCGCTTGCCACTATCAACGGTCTCGGAAGCTCATGAGGGGTTGACCCGCGCACGCGCCCTGCGAATCTCCCATCCCTTACGCACCCCCGTGATACACAGAGATGGGGGAACGAACTTTAGGGATGATATTCGGAGGGTGAAAAGACGATGAAAGATGGAAATGCATCTCGGACTCCGCTCGGATTTCCGGAGCTCGTGATTTTGTTTATTGATTCGTATCGGGACGAAGACTTCCATGGGATGCTTTTTGGGGACGCCAAAGTTATTAATCCCCTTATCATGTCACTATAAGATTTAGTGCTGTAGTTACTAATAAAACTTTTTACTGGCCATTAATATCTCCCTCGATGATGCACAAAATTTTGCGAGCACCGACTCAATTCAACAATAAAAGAATTATAAACGAGGGTTGGGTTTAACAATGCACCTGTGGCCACTTTACTCGACAAAAGATTGCTGATTGACAGGAAATTTGAAAAAACACCACCTCTCACGCCAAAATCACCTTTATTCTTACCCACAGAAGATTTTAAACAGTTCAATGAACTATAATAGTTAGTGGCCCGAGATGTAACCCCAAAGAGTGTTGTTATAGAGTACAATTATGAATATTTACGTAGCGGAGTGCAATGTGCGGTGGAACAGAAGTAATGGGTAGCGACGTGAAGGGTTGAGACGCTGGCAACATTGATGTTAGTGTCGCTGTTGATGTTGCAAATTGAGATATTGATGTCGTTATAGATAATGTTTGTGTCTTTGGTAATTGCGTTAGGTGGATTAACAGTGGGAGCTACTGTTATTCTCATAGATAAAGCACATAGAAAATCAAACGATTCCTTGTGTTATATGAACAAACTTGTTTATTTTCATTAGCTTGAATGTTTTCAAACTACAGTCACTCTAGTCTCCTCAAAAATGATTAATATATGAGTAAGACTTGTCTCTACACGGTCAGCCGTTGTGTGTTTAGAAAAGACTTCAACGACATTGGCTATAGCTTTTTCAGTCCACTGAACTAGAAAGATTTAGGACGAACTTTATAATTTGTGGATTTTTTCTGTTTTAATTCACTTTAACTTATCATTATTTTCAATAGCCTAGATCTTTGAACTGTTGGGTAAACAGTCTCCATTATGTCCTTTCACTTCTCCCTGTCTAAGCATATTTGGGATCAGTCTTTTTTAGAAGCCTACAAAAAATATTTTCTTTTCAATTGTATACTGGGCAAGAGTGCATTCTACTTTACTATTCATTGCTTTGCAATTCAATAACAGTTACATAAAAACATTGCTCGAACAAGAATATTCCTGTACGATGTTTTTAGCACATGGTATATTCCACTACCACCTACACGCAAAATCGTACCTAGTCCACTTTTATGTCAAGAAAGGCTTCAAATAGAGTATTCTATTCTTATTCAGAGATTTCTTGGATTTCGGTATTGTATAAGGTAAAGGTTGCTGGTTTGTTATGTTCACGTCAGCATGATTCGAATCAAATATAGTTATCTGTTCGGAAAAAAAACCGCTTGGTTTCGGTCGAATAGTGCCGGGGCGACTGGAACATGATTCAATAGATGCTGTGGTAGATCTCGAACAAGATTTGACAATTGGTACGAGTCGCATGTCGAATATGTGTAGTGATTCTGAGATCCTGGGTTCAGGTCAGGCAGAGTTTTTGAGTATTTCCATTAGGAATTGCTCATTAGAAGCCACGGTGTTTGGTTTGCGCCCGGTTGATGGCAATAGGCTCGCCTCCTAATACATGGGACTATTTAGGCTTTTAATGGAGGATTTGTGAAATGAACATTGATATTTTATTTTATTCCAACACTATCATCCGCATCTCCTCCGTTCTTTATCATCATCATTCTCCTGCCCTTATCCCTATTTATTTGGGGTCGGCGCAGCAAGTCTTCTTCTTCCATACTTCTCACCAGACACCACCTTTCTTGCCATAATTCGGCCTTCACACCACCCATCCATCGTTTCTTTGGTCTTCTTCTATTCTTATTATCAAATACAACCCTTCCCTGATCATCACCATACCCTACAGATTAGCGGTCGCTTTTCTTCTGGCAAAGCCATTATCAAAGTAAATGTTATGAGTGTTATAACAACAACTGTATCACACGAATCAATTATTAGTTGCGTATGAGTTACAGAGTCAACTGCTGCTAGAGAAGACATTGTCAACACAACAGAGCATGGAATTGACGTGCCTTCATTGTCTAGAATCAGATCATCGCTTATCTTCTTTTTCCCAACTATTTTATGGTCGGCTTGCAGCCTAACTGGTCGCAGCTGTATGCCATTTTTTATATGGAGTGACTACTATCTGACATTCACAGCCCAGTAACTGAGTAACACGGTACCTTTTGGTAAGACTGGTTGTCAGACTCGGGGCTTCTGAACACCCGTACGTAACCAAGGTCAAAGTAATAACTATCGGAACCATACAGTGGCGTACCTAGGGGTTAACAGGCAGACTGCACAGAAACCCTAACACCATGAAGAGTAGGTTATTATAAGAGCAAGCCAAGGTTGTAGACTTGTATGAAAGTACCGCCTCTAGGAACCAACAACTTAAATACTTTCTGAGCACTGAGGGTCACTGTATGGATGACCCATCCGCGGACCGACGACCTGGAGATCGAGCCGTGCGTTGCGTTTCTATGCGCTGCCGGCGGCTGCACGGCTATTCTGTGCTCTGTGGTATCAGGGAACACTTTGAGGTTCACATTCTTGGTAAGCCATGAGTGTTTATGGTGATGATTATATTGCCACTTGAGGACAAGGGGTAAACGGAATTGAGTGAGGTTGAAATTCACAACTTCGTAGTAATCATTGAAGGGACTTGTCCGATTTCTGAAGTACTCAATGTATTCTTAAGTGGAGTTTATCAATTCGATGGTGCTACAGAATCTCACAAGTTTCTGAACGCCCAGTTTTTGGGAAAAATGGCTTTAACTGAAGACCTCGGAAACTTTTCTTCAGAATGGACTGTCCTTAGACTTTATAGCTATTTTCTTCAGTTTTGAATTTAGAAGGACCTTTGTAAACCCTGCATGTCATCGATTAAGGGACGAATATGCGGGCAAGACCCTTTATTTTTTTAACACACCTTTTTTC
The DNA here is from genome assembly GCA_947578425.1 of Eugnorisma glareosa. Taxonomy (NCBI): domain Eukaryota; kingdom Metazoa; phylum Arthropoda; class Insecta; order Lepidoptera; family Noctuidae; genus Eugnorisma; species Eugnorisma glareosa. The sequence goes on from OX387985.1 coordinate 12,487,769, forward strand.
TCCAGTATTTTGTTTAACCAAAATTCCGTCGATATGTTCAGTAAATCGGTTTCACTTAAAGAGAGACGAATCTCCTGCTGTGTTGCATAGAAAATACATTTGGTTTAGAGTGAGGGTCTGTCTCTTACATGAAAATTGACTGCGCGGACGTTTTTTGGGAAAATAAACAGGAAATTTAGAGGTTTTCTTCGATGACGTAAGAATAAAAAACTGATTCTGCAATTAAAAAATTGCTCAATTGATTAAAATGTACAAAAGCTTTCAAGAGTTACTGATATTTATAGATGACGAAACCTAGCGAGAGTCAATAAGAAATAAGTGAAAACAATCAGTGAATGGCTAAGAAAGAAGAAGGTGAATATGCATTTGTGGCGACTTCTATAGCAGTCCTTACGAACTAAAATTGTTTATCAGATCGCCATATTAGTCATCCGTGCGATGCCCCTTGACGGTTGCAGGTGACTAAATGGCGACCCTGTATACAGAAACCCGATAACTGTTGGGTAGTAGCCTTTCAATAGAGGACACTATGTTCCACCTTACGTCTAAAATTAAATCAAAATAAAGCAGTGCGAAAAACGCCGTTTGAAGTCCCACGTGGTAGGTTTTAATTGCAACAATCAATTTGAAACTATACATTTTATTGGCTTCTCGTGTTACGGGTAAGATGGCTAATGGCTACACTTTTAAATGCATCATAATAAACCCTGACTAAAAAAGTAACAAAAAAAAACAATAAAACAAACATTATTCAATACATACTTAGAACCGAAGCTACATCAGATCAATGGTCAAAATCTACAATCACATTACTGTTCAAAAAAGGGGATAGACGATCTATGAAACTATAGACCAATTAGTCTCATAACAAATGTATACAATTTTTTTTTCAAAGATCATTTTAAATAGGATAACAAAAAGTCTCGATGAAAACCAACCACGAGAACGAGCTGGTTTCCGCAAAGGTTATTCAACTACAGACCACATACAAGTCATAACACAAATAATTGAAAAAGTAAAGGAATATAGGAAGACGTTATATATGTGTTTTAAAGACAAAAACATTCGACTCGCTACACTTCGAAGCTATATGGATATCACTAGCGCAACAAGGTGTAAATCAGATCATAAACCTAATTAACCTTTCGTATGCCGAGTATATAGACACAATTAAAAAGCCATTGTGTCTCGTGTAGATCTACGTTCCGGCACACGAAGGGTTAAGAGTATTTATACAAAATGTTGCGCAAAAGTGCGCCTGGAGCGAGAAGGTACAGAATTCCCCATACAAAAAAGAGTAAGACAAGGAGGGGTCTCTTTGTCTTACTCTTTATAATTAATCATCATCCTTGAATCATGTCTGGGACTTAGTCGAGTTCGGCGCTTTTCTGGTGGTCGCGCCAGCGTTGATTCTGGCTTTGAGGAATTGTACGAGCAGTGGTTTTGAAATTGTGTAGCGGCCTTGTCCCTTTACCGATTACACAGATTTTGATGAAATTTGGAACGGAACTCACCAGTAATTCGCGTATCGTCTCTTCGTATCGTTCGTAGCTAAACGTAACTATTTCTAACAAAATAGGCACTTAGTCGTTTGAAAGGCACTCGTTTGGCGTGGTTCACTAACTCTTCTTCACATTGCAGTCTGTTTACCTGGGGAAAAAGGGGAAGCTTATTAGTATTGATATTCATAGTAGCTATGCGATCTTAGTCTAGACAAGTGAGGTTATACAGTAAAATAACAACATCGTCAACAACTTTTTAGGCTTTTACCTGAAGGTAGGTTTCCCATCTACTCGTGTAACATAATTATGTAGACCAGCATTTATCAGAAATACACATTTTAATCCCCCCTAAGAGAAAGGTAAACGTGTACTTATAGTGGGATCACCCACATTTTGTCTAGTCCAATGGCGACTCTGTTGCACAGGCAAAAAATCCGGACTCCACACTATTACTGAGAAAATCCACATGAAAAAACCCGATAACTATTTGCCCGGTAGGAGCTTAAATAGCCTATTGTGTACTGCTAAAGAAACCAGCAGTGACATTGGACCAGTTTGTCGAGAACGAAAAAAATCTTACCCACTTGATAAAAGATGAATAATCACCGAGGAAAGAAATATCAAGACAAACTACCCCATAACTACAACATTAACAGAACCCATACTCATAAACTTAAAACGAGACCATGATATAACCACGAGAAAATAAAAAGAAACAAGTACTAATAAACAATAGTTTGGCAACTCGTTACTTTTCCAGTCATTGACATTAGTAATCTGTGTTGCTAGGAGAGGCTTGTTGGCAAGCGAGCTATAATCTCATTTATTTCAAGGCTTACGCGTATGTTCACAAGAATTGTTAGGTCTTGAAACCACTGAAGTATTGTATAGTCAGGGAAACAAATTTGACATACTAGGTACACCAAGTTGGCGGTTTATGGTCATTTCTTACAAATCACAGTTAGATTGACAGCTGTAATTTATGATGATCGGATAATTTAAGTTCATAGTTGTTAAAAATAAATAATTTAAATGTTCCTTGACCTTGCTAAAGGCGATTTCAACCAAATTATAGTCTATAACTACGATTTTTGCAATTTTTCCTGGCGCTAATTGTCTGACAATGGCCGATTTATTCAGATCTCTATCTGACGTTGGTCAAATCGCCAATAAGACTCTTTCTTCAATGAGCAAATGCTCAAATCAAATGCTGCAAATTGAAAGCAAATGCTTTCAATTTTTCAGGATCTGAGGTAAAGGAACTTCATGTAATCCATGTAAATACTGAAATAATTTAGCTGAATATTACAAGATAGAGCTTTTCGCGCAATCTTGTCTCCCAGTTATCTTAACATCCATCTAAATAGTTTTCCCTCCGAAAACTTAGACCCACCCTCCCAAACCAATAAATTAAAAAAACCGACACGAAAACTACATCAAATTTATCTCCGAAAACTCTGCAATCGAAAAAAATAACAATGCAATAAATTTAAACAAATCAAAATGCTATAAAAACAGTTTTCCCCCCTAAGAAGTTATTCAGTAACGGTCCCACGTTGGGCGCCAACAGTCTGTGGGGGACAGAGAGGGGGGATAGAGAGTGCGTCTGTCTTTGTCTTGGCGCCAGTCGGGTTGGCGCCGTCTGGCAGTCGTCTGCCGCCTCCATGGAGCCTCTTACATAACCTGAGCCCGGCCACAGCCCGGGGATTCGTCCTTTAACTCGCGAAAATTTCAATGCGCGTTATGGAGATATTTGGCATTAAATGTAAGAGGAGATAAGAGTGAAATATGATACAAATTGTTCTTGTTTCGTTAATACACTAAGCATTATACAAGGATTATGTGATTTTTTCAGGACCTCGTTTGATGCACGGGAAACATAATTTTCGCCGTAACATGGGGTTTTTAATATTATTTCTGTAGAGAATTGCGCAACAGTATCAGAATTACCTTAGTTGCATAATAACCTCGCAAAAAATATATAAAAATATTTGTAAGTCTGGATTTGTTCCCTGTTGATGGGAATGGGCTCGTCCCCAATTACCTGGGTCTAAAACTTTACTGGCGAAATGTGGGTGTACTAATTAATTTGATATATACCTTCACCTCGCCCTTCGGGGATAATAAAAAGGGTAGGTAGGTTTTTTTCTTTTTTTACGGACCAGGATGCAAAACGACTGCCTGTATACATAATTATATGATGTAACGATATTATTGCCAAACATACCGGTCCCTGTTCGTGGCAGCACTATTTTTTAGTCACACCTCAAAAATGTAACCTATGACTACTTGTTTTTACAAAACTACCCTCCTTCCGAACTATTAATACCCTGCGATCTATAACCATATTACATGTATGTAATCGTTCTAACGAATCTAGTAAGAAGTCAATTAATAATATTTTTTAAGTTTTTGTCAAAAATAAGAGCACAATTACATCGTGAAACAGATTTTTAGGGCAATATTTGACAAACATTATGAGAACATTTTCTAGTCTAGGTGCTTGACTAGAAAATGTGGTTTAGGTAACTGTTTTTAGGAAATTTCCCATGCATTGCATGTGTACCTTAAATTATATAACCACAACATCGTTCGTCCAGTTTCATTACAAAGGAATTGACAAATACAGGTGAGATTAATCGGACGCACCAGTACATGTTAGAGTAGAATTGAGGGCAACTCGGCACCTACCGGCGCTAAATAGGTCAATCATGACATAAGCACATGCCTGCTAGTTATTATATGAATGAGGAAGTTTTTGTGTGGGATGTTCATTGTAGAAGTGAAGCTTTGTTATATGTAAAGGAGGGTAGGAATAAATAATAGTATAAAGACCAAGGTGAAAGCTTTATTGTAAACCACAATTAAAAGTGTGGACCCCGATCTAGGTCGTGCGGAATTTTGTGCGAAAAAGTTAAGAAAGACCTTAAGAAAAAAATGAAAATGTTAATTTCCGTGTAGATTCTAGCCAAGACCTTGGGTGCCTGTTGCAATTGCATCGATTTAAAAAAAAACATTTCCTCTCCTACGCATGCTATTCGTATTTCAGATTGCGATGCCGTTAAGCTCATTCGCGTGGGTATCAGATCAATAAACACCGTAGGTTTGCTCTTGTTACATTTAAGACCTTTATAGTGAGCCGGTTGAATAGGTATTTCATTGGAATGCTAAACCATTGACTGATTTCGATGCTTTATCATCAACATCAAATAAGTATCCATCAAAATTTTAAGGGTCTCTTTATCAGCTGAGAAGAATTGGGCCCGCATTAATTTGATCGAAGGTGTTTCGATTAATTATTTTAGCGAATAAGTTAGAAGCCAAACAAATCAGTTTCCAAGCAAACACCAAGATTTTCAAACCAAAGACTTGGTAACAAATCTCTAGCTAAAAAACACGTCATTATAGAACAGCGCGTGGCAGTGTTGACACGTGCCGGTAGCCAGTTATCTGCGCCTGGGCACGTGCTATAATAAACAGGCTTCTGTTTGTTGTAATAAATTAATATTTTAGTGTCAACTGAAGGAAGTTTAAATGTATATGGCGCTAACGACATATTTTTTACACTTTACTTTTCCAGGGTCCTTTACTTCTGTAGTGTCGATTTATCGGTATTGTGGTCGCAAGCGCGATTTCTAAACGTAAACAGCCCTCGAACGATCCAATTGGTTCATTAAACAAGAAATCGTTTGTAGACTTGCTGAAACATCCTAAGTGGTATATACACATTTGATAACCTGAACAATGCTACTGATGCCGCAATAAATGTCAATCCATTTATTTATTTATGCACACAAAATACTTAACAGAATATTACATTCCATCATCATCATCAATCCATCATCCATCCATTCATCACCATCATCCATCTATGGGGACCAAATAATACAATGTATCCAAATCAAAGCACCGTCGACACGAAAAGAGGAAGCAAACCTAACAGTAAGATCAAAAACTGTTCCTCATTTGACTGCAAATGGAACCCCCCACAGATCATAATAATCAACCAATTGTGTTGTGCAGTAAACCGTACCTGGATAACATTTGAACAGGCGGCGCGTCCTTGAGTCCCTGATACGCCCAGCCTTATCCCAATACGAGTCTGTTGGAGTTGGCTTCCAGTCTAACCGGATGCAATTGAATACCAGTGTAATACATGGAGCGACTGCCCATTTGACCTCCTCAACCCATTCACTGAGTAACACGACCCTAACTCCTAAATGCTTCGAAATAAAGGCGCTTTCAATCAAATTGTTACTCACATGCGGTTGATCGTAAGTAACGACGCGTGCCCTTCGGCGCGGGCGCAGTGGCACGCGCTAACAATCATGCTACTGTTTGATATGTTACACCAACTGTTTATAATGTCATGACTTGGTCGGTTAGAGACAGATAGATGCGGTTTTAATGGGTAAGGTGTGGAGATAAAATTATATTTCGTTCAGAATTTTACAAGAGAGTCAATATAGCTCACATAGTGGTGATAATGTCATAAAAGCCTAGAAGCTTGGTTTGCACTTATAGCCACTAAGTCTTTATGATGTTAGGGTTGCCTGCCCTATTGTAGGCCCCTGTGCACAGCATTAGTGCCAATATAAAGGTGAGAGCAGTGGTGGCCCGGTGGTCGGCCCCGACTTACGGGTTGCTATTTTGTGTAATTTATTTCATCACAACTGCTCTCAAAACGGTGAATGAAAACATCGTGAGGAAAGCGGCATGTCCTAGAACTAAGAAGGCATATGACTCGAACTGGTTCCGCGTGATGGATGACAGCCTCTCATGAAGAAAGATACAGAGGCTTGTGTACAGCAGTGGGAATATTATAAGCTGGGAGGTTACTATAACGTCATAAAGCAGGAGTAATTTCAGTGTGGGAAAGGGACAAAGCTATACAGGTCGTCTGGCACCATCTCTTTCCCACACTGGAATTACACCTGCTTTAAGACGTCATGGTAGGCCACCTGATTATACATACTGAAACAGGTAACCAGTAATTGTTGCGGGCTGTCAAAATATTCGCAACACTTAACTTGAATGGCAGTAGGAAAACATCTGCCTTTATAGATCTACCCACGTATAATTTGTGCAGTAACCATAAGTAACGCAGTCATGGCGATCGTGGGCGCGCTCAGCAACCTGTCATCATATTATAACCAACACCTTTTATGTAGACAGTTGAGATGACGACTTTGTATTGACTTCATGGCGAATATTGTTCTACCGTACTTTTGACTTTGAAGAAACAATTGACTGACGATTTAACTCTTCTAGAAATGTTTGCTTACAGAATCAATAAAGCACCCTAATTGCATAAACACTTTTCTATCGCATTCTGAATGATTTTCAAGGAAATTCCTAATACATTGCTTTACATGTTTGATAACTCACCAGCTCAACTGCGTAACAAACGCAATGAATGTTGTTGAAATGTCATAATGAATAGCATTGGGAATGCGAGTGTGTTACCACATGCAACAGGCTGATTCTCGCAAGGTAATTTAAATGGAATACCTACAGATCATTGTTGGTTTGAGCGAAAACAAAATCACATCAAGAAAAGGGCATTAAATAATTATGCATCAGCGAATGACCCTATTTTTGAAACTGGCTTTCATTCAGATGATGCAGTTATAACAACTTCTTGCAGTATACCGGAGCCTTCACGAAGCCGTCAAGCCAAGCGTTCTGTACATCAAACTACGTAACTCTACGCAAATATCATTGCTGGGAAATTACTTTATGGGGTAAAAATCACGTTTAACGGTAGGACTCAATGTGTCGTACTCAAAACATTGTGCTGTTGGCTGCATTGAATATTACGGGGGCTGTGGAGGTATTTAAAGTAAAGTTATAACATTTAAAAAAATTGTAAAAAAGTTGAAACGTTGACCCCCAATATCTCCGTAACTAGAAAGGACAACAAGTGCCTTTCAGCTTCGTTAAGGGTACATTTACACCCACTATATTGATATGATAACGAAAGAATTGATCGACGACCAACACGTCAAAATCTGGTTGCTCCAGTTTTGAATGGGTGTAAGCAGCACAAAACGTAAATAATGCACTTTCAATTTCACAAAGTTTACTCTTCAAACGATGGCGTCAGGCCATATTTGCCCATTGCATCAGGACAGTGGGTTTATCAACCTCATAAACGGCACGGTAACCCACTTCTGAGCTGTAATATCTCATGAGGCAATGGTTCTGGAAATAGCCGCGGATTTAACTGTGGCGCTAGTGTCGACGGAGGTCAGTGGTCCAGTTTTGAGGATAGATTAGTAGTGTGTTGCATATTTCGTTTTAATTTGTCATGGTATTTGATGGTATGATTTATGAAATATCTTGTGTGAATTGACATCCTTATGTTTGACTATTAATTCATCAACTGACAATGTGTTGAATCGTAGTTATACTTAATATAGTTAGTTATATTAGTATAAGGTTTCCTAATAAGAAAAAATCAGAAGTATAAAATTTTAATAAATGCCCGAAAGGTGCTAAATACTTTCAGAACACTAATTATTGCAAATTGAGCTGTACGAAACAAGTCTATTTCAGTCGCTTTTCGTGTGTTTCTGTGAGAACACGTTGTTCTTTGCAACTGTTCTACGTATTACTACGGTTGTAGATGGAGTGGTCGTTGCCATTCAGAGATTTTCTGCCGGGAGGTTTACAAGAAGAGGAAACCAATATCATCTATACATCATTATCATCATTCTTATTCCAATTTATTTTTGTGGTCGGCGCAGCACGAGCTCTTCCATAATTCTCTATTACTCGTTATCACAGTCACCTTACTGGCCACATCATCCACCACACAGTCTATCCATCGCTTCTTTGGTCTTCCTCTACTATACCAACATTATGCTAATTCATAAAAAATGTCTGAAATTTCAAAATAAACAGCTTTTTACTAAATACATAGGTATAAAAAGAGTTTGCAGATTTGAAATTATTGTATACCAGCGATCGAGACTAAAACCCCATCTTCACCAACAGACATTCTCAAAATGGCGTTATAAAATCCACATTCCGACCATTTACAGACACTACCTACCATAGTACCATGAATAGGTCTTACATCCGGCCAGTAGGCGTACTGCCTACGCCTGCAAAAAGGTCGCAGGGCCCGTGCGCGTGCAATCATGGAGAAAGTTGTCGAGTGGGCTGAAGCTGAGTTTTTAATCGTCCCGAATTGCGAAACGGAATGTGGGGCAGTGAAACAGAATTTTGGTTTGGTGTTTTTAAAATATACTGTGCAATCAGTTTTAGGGTTCTGTATACCCGAAAGATAAGGAACTTGACCCTATTGCTAAGCCTCCGCTGTCCGTCCGTCCGTCCGTCTGTCTGTCAGCGGGCTGTATCTCGTGATCCGTAATAGGTAGACGGTTGAAATTTTCACAGAATGTATATTTCTGTTGCCGCTATAACAACAAATAAAAAACATAAATTAAAAATTAAAGAGCCCCCTTTAATTTTGAATTTATGTACTACGCTGGTACGGAACCCTTCATTCTCGAGTCCGACTCGCACTTGGCCGGTTTTACAATCTATCACTGAATGTTGTTAGATTAGAAGAAACCGCGGACGCGGCTTCAGACACCGGACACCGGATTTTAATGGAGTGTACAGAAATATTTGTCTGAGCCCGCAGCCGGCAGCCGCACAAACGGCATGTTCACTACGTCAGAACAAACCATACATAAGTTATTAAAAAAATCTGTTTCCTACAAAAGTGCAATACCACACTTCAAAATGGCTATTATTTTAATAACCGATGAAAAATTTATATGTGGAGGCGGGGGGGGGGTTCAGAATGAAGTACTGAATACGTGGTAACTGTTTGCGCGTCGATGTCCCTTCCACCTCCACCCCGTATACTTCAGATACTTTTGGGGGTACCCGTAGCATTCTTCTTCTTCTTCTCCATTCTTCTTCAGAACCATTCAAACTAACTAACAATTCAAGATAAATAAAAGCTTATAAGTCTGCCCTTGTATATCACATAGTTATGTATTGTGACATCGGTCGGTACTATTAATTGTATGGTGGTGGGTAGTTAGTTTTATTTTGCAAATACATCAGTTTGTCGCTGACCAACGTATTATAAGACGTTATATGTATGAGTGACAATCTCATACTAGAGATCGAATGTCACATTTATGTGGTTTGCGACCACGTTTACACTTGCATAGTCACAAAGTTTATAATATTGAGGAATCCCCCATTTCCATGCCACGTACGAATACGAAAGCGGGAACTAAACCGTATTTGTAATTTATCTGCTGTTCAGGCAAGGTGGCGACTATGTACGATGAGCAAAAGAAATTAGAAGCGATACAGGCGACATTTTCATACATATTGATTCCGGCAGTTGGGACTAGAACACGAAGAAGTAGACAGACAAAATGTTCACTGATCCTGTAAGGATGGGCAGATGGGCACGGGATGGCAAAGTAGAAAATATTGTATTCTAACCCGCTCAAATATCTCTGCCAGAACCAATGACATTATAAATAAAAAAACGTAGATTTCGCACTAGCGCGCAAATTGTTGCAAACAAATTCAGACAGTTGTTGTAATTTATATACTTCAAGCATAATAGCTATCTCTTTCTGTATCATACGTTCCGTATTGTCTATCGCAGTCATAACAACGCAACGATATTTGAACGCGGCTCAGTATGAACGTAGCGTATCTTTCTATATAATAATATATTCATTGGTCAGAAGTCAGAACCACATAGGTATTATCGCGATATGTTGTTGGCTTGCTTATTTGAAGGCATGCCCATTATTGCCCATCTGTGGGATTCATTTCTAATGACAGTTTAAGAAACTGTATGTATGTAAGAAACTGTCATTAGAAAGTTGTTGTCTTAAAGTTGATTGTTTGCTTGCATGCCCGATACTTTTGCCGCGTGTACAAACGTTTTCAAGGTCAATTACTCCGCAATTTAGCTCATTGGTCGTAGACATAATATGTTTCTAATTGTTCTATCTTCGACATAACGTGGTCTGGTCGTATCGTGTTTTTGTATTTTTTACTGATCATCATGTGTAGTCAGCATCTGAAGTAGATTACATTTTTTTTTATAGATTCAAGCATTTCCTTCCATCTAGCACCAAACTTATTTTGGTCCAAACACTTGTGCTTCCCATTTTCAACTATGATGTTTGTTATTCTGATCTTTCCCAAGAACTTCTAAATAAATTGGATCGACTTCTCAACAATTCTATTCACTATTCAAAGTTTCAAAGTACATTTTTTAATAAAAACTCGTTAAGTCGTTACTAACAAGGTATTGAAGAGTCAGGAATATTTTAAAGAATAATCTTCTGAAACATTAAAATAATAGCTGGAGTCCTGTACATCGAATAATTAAAATTCTGAAATGTTAAGCGCCTTCTGTTGCTGACCGTACCTGCCCTAATGCCAATTTATGTTTGACCATCATCATCAGCTACCTGCCTTTTTCCAAATAGGTATGTTGGGGTCGGCTTCCATTTTAATCGAATGCAGCTGAGTAGGTACCAGTATTTTACATGGAGTGGCTGCCTATCTGACCTCTTAACGTGAATGATGTAACCAAGATATTGTAACAATATTTTGATTAAAAACGGTAATTTAAAAAATGTAAAAACCGGACTGCGTAAAAAAATTAAATAAAATAAAAAGCATAGAACATAGCGACTTAAACAGTCGGGACCCATTATTGGGACGATTTAAGCCGGTCTTTATAATAATATGTTAATGGGTCCCGACTGTTAAGTCGCTATGTTCTATATGCTTTTTATTTTATTTTTTACGCAGTCGTGTTTTTTATTTTTTTTAATTACCGTTTTTTTTTATTATTGAATAATTTTTATTTTGATATACCCAGTGTCACTCTCACAGTAAATACGAATATAACGACACCTCTCAAGCTAAAATCCATCGAGCCGTTCAGGCCACAGAGCGTGCCAAACAATTATACATACATACATACAAACATACTTACTCTCGAAAAACATAACCCTCCTTCTGGCGCAGTCGGGTAAAAAGAGTGTCGATGGAGTTTCTTGCCCATTCTTCTCCATAGAGATCTACGCTTTGGAATATGCAACTGCAGTACTTTCTCAAGTTATTATGCCTTGTGACTGTGACTGTAGCTTAGCTTTTTTTTTTGTTTGACATTCAAAAGTGCCTGTAATGGTCTAATTGAAATAAATGCTTTGAGTTTGAGTTTTTGAGTTTCCACAACTAAGTTAGTACTGGATAATACGATACATGTTGGTACATCTCTAATTGTCAGACTTTCGGGCCACTGACTACCTGGAACGACAATTTATTTGGAATTGTTTGGACAGCAGATGTCTTCTATGAACGGACAGTATGAAATTATTAAAAAAAAAAATTGGCGTGGCTCTCGAGGGTTAAAAAAATATTTCAAACTATTATTACTGTGTAGAGCGTGAAATGACAGCTCTTGAAAAATGATATTTGCTTCTAAAGCCGTAAAAATTGTGACCCCGCCCTATAATTTTTAAAGTAAGAGGAGGATTTTTTTTAAAGAATTTAGATTTGCATAACCTAAAACTTGGTTTGAATTAACTCTGATATTAAGTTTTAAAGCTACGACAGTTTTTCGTCAAACTGCAACAGTAACTTTGTTTTTCATTAGCATACTATGAAAAACAAATTTAGTTTTGCTGTTGAATGTAAACTTACACATGAATGTGCGTTAAAATGGGTGTCAGAGTCCGACTCGCACTTGGTTTTATTTGGTTAAACTAGCAGACATTTTTTGTGCGACGGACGGTCTGTTGTTATCTTCCAAACTAAATTCGTCAAAGATATCAAGGTTTTGCAAATGTTTTCTCGTACAAAAATCGCCATATTAGTCGATGTAGCGAATAAATGGCGAGTCCAAAGACGATGTCGTAAGCGTTTGCGCAAGTGATGTCAATGTCGAATGGACGGTGAACGGAGACTGTCGAGTGTAGTTTATAATATCAAAGTATTAAGGGTGTAATAAATATAACCTCATTATCTTCAAGTTAATATACTAGGTACTAGTTGCATATATTACTTCCCTTTTTGAATTTGATTTAGTTACCAATTTCAAGGGTTTTTTTTTGCTCGGAACCCAAATTCTTATTCTAAAATAAAAGTACCTATTAGTTCAGAAAAATCAAACATAGATGTACAACAACTGCATAATCACGTACGAGCGTTTGTATGAAAAGTATGACGGGTTGGCCGCTCTTAAGTTAGATCTTATAACATTAGCTATCTGTCAGTAAAGGTCCCGTCAAAATCGGTCGAGCCGTTTCGTAGATAGGCTACTTGCCACCGAGTTTTTCTGCACACCACGATATTATGTTCTTACAGTGAAATTACAAGCATACTATGATTGATCGAAGCAGGCATATTATTTTTTAGACAATGCATCGGTAAAATGCTGTGGTTACAAACCGAACCAAGTCATACGAGCTACACACAGCTGACACAGCACACACCTATAAGTGGTGTTGCCATGTTGCATTTTTTTTGGTTGCGTAGTGTTGTTAAGCGTTTACTGTTATTTTTTTTGTCATTTTGTATCATGCACGTCATGTCCCTGCGACAAATAAATATTTTTCTTCAGTTTTTTCTTTCCGTGGCAACATGCGCCATTGTGTGTCAGAAACGTCAAAACGCAATAGAAACACGACTATCTTTTGACGCGGGAGGGCAAATCTACCGATTTAAATCTTTAGTTTGATGTAAAATTATGAATACGATCTGAATTCTCTCATGACTGTATAAATGACGTAACGTCGTTATGAATGGCCGTGACGTGCCGTGTGTCATGACCAGTTCGAGGAAAACTGCTTCAATACATGCGTGTTTGTGTGTTACTGTTAGGAAAATAAATAATATTGTGTACCGGTTACTGAATGGATGGGATTAAATAGGTTATTAAATTTGCCGATGAAATACCATGAGAAACTGGCATGTGTGGTGAAGGACAGCCTACTCCGTCTCACGGAGAAGAGGTCCAGTACAGTAGGAACATTTTTTTTTTTTAAACTTAGCCCCGCATTAGGAATTTCTCCTGTATCGTGGGTGCGTTTACACACATTTAAACTCACATACACAAACAGCCAGACCCGGAACAACTACCTGTAGGCAGGGTTGGGTTTTAATTACTTGTAATTAAAATACGTAATTGAAATACAAATACGTATTTGGTATTTGTAATTCAATTACTTCTCAAAAATGTAATTTGTAATTGGTATTTCAAATACCTGACGCTGAGGTATTTTGTAGTTAGTATTTCAAATACTTATGGCTTCAAAATACATTTCAACATAAATACATTTAGCTACCTTATTAATGGGTGCGTTCTGCAGAAAATAGCGCTGGATAGCTTTCGTGAGCAAAATGGCGACCGCTAAATATGTCAACTTATAAAGTTGGCAACACTGCACCTTTCCCCTACGTCAAATTATCTAGTATCTTGTCAATTGTCATTTTCATTCTTATACGGTTATTTAAGTCAGTTTTTTTCACGAAACGTCTTACTTAATTTTATTAGTAGGTACAGGTATGAATAGGAGGCATTCAAACTCTGACAATAGGCACTAAACTCACGATAAAGAAGAAGAAAGAAAGAAATGCGGATGCCACTATGAATTATTCTATTCTATTTACGTAACCTAATATCTGACTGTATTTTGTCATTTGTATTTTAATTAAAAATGGTTAAAATACTGTATTTTGTATTTTATATTTCAAATACACGACTTAAAAATATTTTGTATTTCGTATTTTAAATACATATGAGATAGTATTTTGTAATTGGTATTTTAATTAAAGCAAAGCATGTATTTTGCCCAGCTCTGCCATTAGATCATTCAAATATTCGTTCCGTGCGGGGATCAAACCCGCGACACGCAGCGCAGCAGCCAATCGATCAGCCACTGCGCCAACCGTGCTGTCGTAAATTATAGGCGGACAATGGTCATGTTGATCGTAGATTCCAGGAGTCTAATAGGCCAGACGAATCTACGATACAACTTATTCTACGGTCTACTTTTACACCCATTAATTCGTTGTAAATTGAACCACAAAGTCAGATACAGCATATAAAAATACAAAGTAAAATCCTACTTACCAACCTTGAGCAATATCAGCAAAGGCTACAGCTCCACTCAGTCTTACAGTTCGTTAGGACGGGCAGCTGGTCCAACGAATCTGTCTCCAATCGTGTCAGATTGCCGTGCCGACTCCCGTCGTCGGATAGTAACAAAGCAATATATCTACACTTCTTCACTACTATTATAAAGAGGAAAGGTTCGGACCTTTGGATGTAGGAGGCAGCTTCCGAAACTATTTATACAACATCATCAAAATTATTTCAATGATGCAAAGCTAGATAATTAGGTATGTTTCTTAGACGCGGACGAAGTCGCGGCGAAGATAGTGTACCAATAAGGCCTGTTTGTTGGCACACCAACCACATAATACTAAAATAACACTAGTCAATAATTCCATTACATTTATTTCAACAAAATGACACAACAGCAGTCCAGTCATCCCGTTAGGTAAAAACAAAAACAAGCGAATCATACGAATCACTTGCGGGTCAATGTCGTTTATATTAGCACTACTTTAAATACGCTCGGATGAGGAAAACACATTGTTTCTGTGGTATAAATATGTAAAAGTGGAGCAAAATGTACGGAGACAGTCCTGAGCAATAATATGCGATCCACCATACATTATCTTCCTGCTCTTGTCCATTCTGCTTGGGATCAGCACAAAACGTTTTCTTCTTCCATTCTCCCCGGTCACGGCATCATTTACTAATTTTCATACCATTTCTTACACAATCCATCCATCTCTACTTTTGCCTTCTCCTCCCTCTCGATCCATCAAACGTTCATACCCATCACTATTTTAGTCACATGCGTTTCACCCCTCCTCATTACACGTCCATACCAAGACAAACTACTTCCTTTCAATTTTTCTGTAACTGGCACCACGTTCAAACTTCCTCTAATATATTCGTTATTTATCTTTACCATTCTTGTCACACCACACATCCACCTCAACATTCTCATCTCCGCTACATGCAATCGTTTTTTCATAGCCCAGCACTCCGATCCATACAGTACGACAGGTTTAATCACGGACTTGTATATTTTCCCCTTTAACTTGAGGGGCATTCGTGAGCCGCACGTTGTTTCAGTGATCTGTCGCCATTTCATCCATCCTGAGTTGATACTGGTTGGTGGATGTGACAAGTCTTCGAAGTTTTAGTTCTAAGACTAGTTGGTTCTTCCGATATTTTCGTTTGCCGGTCTGCGAGCAGTGGTGAAGAAATAAATTACAAGAAAACTGCATGCCTGGGTTCGTACTCTCGACTTCGAACTCTTAAGTTAGGGCCACCACTTGCCACCATGGACCTTTGGTATTGACACGTGACAGATCGCAGAAGGTTGAATCATCGTCACATGCCTTAGCAGTCAACTGCTGACCAGTCATTACTAAACGTCATTTCTCTCTCTATCCTCATCCAGCCACCTTCAAAGAATCTGAATCATAAACCATTTATTTCCCCATGATTCTTTCAATAGGCCAAGGTGAGGTGCTACAACACTCAGAACTGTTATTTTCCCCATGACTCCTCTGGTAAAAATTCTATGGGTCTAGTGCCAGTTGTTACCATTGAAGAAACTACTGAGAACTTCAATTAGTATGGAATAATATTGACAACAACTGTTGTGTACGAATGTGTATAGGCTTAAGTGTGGAGGAAGATCAAAAAACAATGGATGGACTGTGTGAAGGATGATGGGCTAGAAAGGAGGTGTCTGCTGAGATGACGACACTAGTTCATTTAAAGTACAAAGGAGTAGGTACCTACTAATTTATAACGTTGCCGAAAAAATCGCATAATTCCCTGTGATGCAAATGACTACTATAGTTGCTGAAGTAAGTAGGTATGTTAGTCACTCTATATAGCGTAAGGTCAGGTCAGTGATAACAGCTATATTGTTGGAAACATGCACTTAGTTATATGTATACTAACACAATAAATTACTATATCGTCGCTACATGAGCTATCGCCAAGTTCAAAACTCAAGGATACTCGTATGAAAAGATCTTGCATTGTTTCATAATTATTTCATTGTATAAATTCACGACTATTTCGAATACGGTAGGCAGGAACTACGGACTGATCTTGAATGAGGTATTTTATTAGCAACAAAATATAAAATTCTACATATTATAACAAGTGACTCACTAGTACCACCACTGAAGATAAATCACGGAATATACGATTCGGAAGATATGTTCCACTGGCTAATGCCCGCGGCTTCACCCGCGTGGCGTTCGGTAATTGTCGGATAAAAATTCATGTTAAAGCAGGTCATAAACTATTGTGCTCAGGGAAATCCGTTCAGTAGTTTGCGTGAAACAGTAATCTTCACAAATATTCGCATTTACATATTTAGTAGTAAAAGTATGATGTCTTTGATTGGGTGTTGTAAAATCTTTCAAGAACGAAATTGAGAATCATGTTTTTATTACAGGTCCGATAGTTGAAATATCACCGCTGTTGTAATAAAATAATCATTATTTATTATAACAGCTAGCATTAGTCAGTTTAATTAGCGTAAAGGCACGCACAGAGAGGAAGTATTTCTGTATCAGCATCCACTACTGACTTCCTATTAACAATGAGTCATCTAGATGAATCAATGGATTTTGATAAACCCCCATGAATGTATCATACTGCCGTTTTAAGTACCACCTCTAAATATGATCTCCTCGTCATCATGGCGTGCCTGCCTTTTCCCAACTAAGTTGGGGTCTGCTTCCAGTTGTCCCAAACTAGGATTTTTTCCTGTATCGTGGGGGGCGTGACACAAACAGCCAGCAGGGTATGGGTGCAGCAGTTAACCGGAAGCAGCTGAATACCAATATGTTACATGGAGCGACTGCCTATCTGACTTCCACAACCGAGTTACAGTTCCTCGTCTTCTCTCGTATGCATCACCGACAGCTAATGCTATACAGGACGAAGTGCTAATAGAAACTGCTACCTAAAAACATCTGCAACACTAAACGAAACGATTTGCCGATGCCAATTTTAAAGGCAAAATCATTGTCTTCAATTTCATATTCAAAATTTTCAAGATCTTCCATGGTTTATATGTTGATTTCTCATCTACTTCAATAGTCATCATTAGTAAGTATATGCCAAGGTTTTCTTCAAACACCATTGAAGTCTTGTTGCTGTTATGTCAGTGATTTTGGCTACAATTATACGCCATCATCACTAAAAGTAGACTCGTAGTGGCATTGAGTTATTATTGCAATTGTAGCAATGATTTTACGAATATATGACAAGTCGTTTGAAGTTGGACGCAGCAAGACGAACGTGGAAGAAGTGTAGCTGGGGATTTTGTTCCGCCATTTCAAGCTACAAGGAAGTGTGTAAATAGACCCCTTAACGAAGCCGAAAGGGCACTTGTTCTCCCCGTCATTTGTTCTGGAGCATACCTGGTAACCTTCTAGTTACGGATAATAAGGGTCAAACTTCCAACTTATTCACAAAGTTTTTTTTTAAATACTAGTTTTTAAGGATATTATTGTACTTTAAATACCTCCATGGCCTGTTTAATGTATCCATCAGCAAAATGTGTCGAGTGCGTTACATTGAGTTTTACAGTCAAACGTGATTTTTCACCCCAAAAAAACATCGTGAAGGGTCCTTTGACACCTTGTATGACTTTTGATTTTGATTTCGTAGCACGCGGTTGAGGAGCTGGTAGCTATAAAATAACAGCCGCTCGGATCAATCTTCAGGTTAAGCCACGCTTGCCTAGGTTGGTCTGTGGATGGGTGACCACGCTAAGCATACAAATTCCTCCGTGTCATGGAAAGTCCCAGCTGTGATTATTTTGAAGATATTTGACAGTCGTTACAGGTAGTCAGTGGCCCAAAATCTGACAACCAGTCTTACCAGGGGGTATCATGACACCCGGCACTGGGTTGTGGAGGTCAGACAGGCAGTCGCTCCATGTAAAATACTGGTATTCAGCTGCATCCGAATAGACTGGAAGCCGACCTTGGGGTCGGCATAGTGGGGAAAGGCAAAATAGATGATTTTAGCACGAGCTTCTGCTAATGCCCAGTGATAAAGGTGTTACTGAACCTAACTATGTCAGAGCAATGTTAAGGCTAATTTTCTTTAGATTGGGTAGGGCAATTAAGTTATATATACGGGTAGGGCTACATGCTGAGATAAATTGAGCTGTCTCGGCCATGTTCAATTCCTAATCAGGATACCATTATTGGGTTATCTTCATTAAGAAAATTGAGCTAGACAAACAACTACAAATAAATAGTTTAATCAGACTAGTTGTTGGGAGGTCTATGTCCTAAAGTAAGTCATAGTCACTCACATAATAAGTTTACTATGTTCCCACGGCTGGGACATGGACCTCTCCGTGAGAGGGAGTGGGCTGTAATTCACCACGCGGGCCCAGTGAGGGTCGGTAGATGTATCATGTCTTGGAATTGTTGGTTTTAAGGCATGCCAGTGTTCTCACGATGTTTTCCTTCACCGTTTTTGAAAGCAGTAGTTATTAAATTAATTACACAAAGTTAGTCTGTCTTAAGAGGAAATGCGGCAGGTATTTGAAGAAAATATCGCTGTCGCTCAATGAACACTATTTCAACATTGGCGCGTTAAAGACAACTACAGATCCGACAAGCAAAACGTCATAATTCGAGGTTTGGCTCTCGACGATTTCCTCCTCCAATATTCGACTAATTTAAAAGATATTTCATAAACTGAGTATGTAGGATATATTGTACTGTGTCCCTATGTTTTTTTTTTTTCATTAATAGTTTTCAAATTTGTACACTAGGCCTCTGTTGGCAGCGGTCCAAATAGGCAATTTTGAGCATTTTGTAATGGTTCTAGAGCTGATACAGATTATGTATCAACAAAAAAGAAAACATAGGGACATAGAAAAGGCTGATATTAATTTAACTGTAAAAAAATCATAACTTTAAAGTCATAAACCAGAAAGAAAACAGGCGTGAGCGTTTGTATGGAGAAAAGACCACCCGCATTTCCTCTTAAGTGGCGCCTGTTATAGAAAAATTGAAAGGAAGTCGTTTTTCTTTGTATGGATATGTAATGAGGAGGGATGATACGCATGTGACTAAAAGAGTGATGGACATGAATGTTGATGGATGGAGAGGGAGAGAAACGCCAAAGATAAGATGGATGGATTGTGTGAGGAATGATATGAACGAGAAAGGAGTAAATGATGCCATGACGTCTGACAGGGGAGCATGGAAGAAGAAAACGAGTTGCGCTCATTCCAAGTAGAATGGGACAAGGGCTGGAAGATGCTGAACTCTGACGTAAGTTTGTTCGGTGCCTGCAGCACCAGGGTGCTTCGGTAGCGGAGTCTTGGATTTTCCGCAGTCACTAGTCTACCATGATGGACAGAGAATAAGCAACCAGCTAGACCTCTTTGCCTTACGAAGCATGTATTAGTCACTATCAGTATTCAAAAGACCTCTTTTGTCCATATTTGGTCACAAGGAACTTATCACAATAATTTATTAAGCCAACCTGTCGTAACAGACCATTTTAAACTATAACAGTTAATACATAAAACACACAATTCTTTGATAATGCTTTAACTTATTAAGAACCTTAATTGTATTGTAATACGGTCGATGTTTTAAATACATAATGTATACGGCCTTGTTCCCTAATGATGAGTCAGACAATTATAGTTGTAATTGCTTAGATAATAGTTTGAAGAACTAGTATTTTTGTTTTGATTATAAATAAACAGCTGTCTTGTACTACAAACATTGTTTTGGTTGTACATTTGAATGTATTTGTTTTTCTTGATAGACATCATCGCCAGATTTAAGAAATCATTGCTAAATCATATCTATACTCATTATTATGATACATCGACATCGACATATGTCATACATCTGTGCCTACCTACACTGCCTGCTCTCAGGAAAATATTAAATTGTAATTCGAAAAATAATTAAGTTTGATTCTGTTTGGCCTATGGACAGGTACTACTGTTGTTTTCATTTTGTTGTATTTCATTCTTTTTTTTGTTTCATTGTTTAATTAGCTGTTTAGGCGCATAATATTAAAATGCATGTAGTGCTCAAGTGATGGGGCACTTATTTATACATACGAGTATGTAATAGTGTACTCATTGTTCAAGAGCGAATTATATTCCTAATTTATATGGAGGTAGTTAGTTAGGATCACGGTTGTAGGAGTTAATCTCCGAAACTATGCCCTCGATTACTACAATTCTTTCACTGGACTGTTACCGAATGCTATAGGATAATTTCTTAGATGCGAACGAAGCCGCGGAAACAAGTTTGTAATTTAATAAATGTAGATGTTATAAAAATCTTAGCAAAATAGAGTTGCCGCACTGCGCCATTTGAACTGAAACCGATAAACTATACTCCCGAGTTTCGAAAAAGCGTTGGAGTTGAATTTGGTATCAAATTATTTGTTTATTTCCGCTTCATGTACAGTACATAGGCATGCAGCTATTCCACTTTAGGTTTAAAAGGTGAATATTGTGACTATAATCTGAATTGTTATGTGAAACATTTTTTCCCCCTCTACGAGATCTATCCTCGCTATTGTAGCTAACGACGATTTCCTCCATTCGTCTTCACAGATATGATGTAAGAAATACATACAACTTCGTGTGCTTCCGATCCTGACTCATCTAGGCTGACTCTTACAGCCATGAGCCCATCTTTGGCCAGCTGCCAGAACATTTGGGCCAATGTTTGATAAAATGATTAGCTCATGCTTACAAGTTCTTGTCTGATCTTTGGGAGTCAGATCAAGATTAAATACGACTCATATGTATAACAGTTTTGCTATTATTTATGTGGACTAGTGTCCAAGCAAACTGCAAGTTAAGACTTGCTCTTACACCACAAAATATTTCGAAAAAAGGCTATAATTCACCACGCGGGCCCAGTGCGGGTTGGTAGATGTCACATGTCTTCGAATTTTTGGTTCTAGGACATGCCGGTTTCATCACGATGTTTTCCTTCACCGTTTTGAGAGCAATGGTGATGAAATTAATTAGACAAAGTAATGCGCCTGCCTGGGTTCGGACCTACGACTTACTGTCTGTAAGTCAGGGCCGCCACCACCGGGCCACCGCTGATCTCTCTTTGAAACTTGGCGAATCCAATATAGGCCAGACATACCACCATCACTGCATTAGTTCACCGTGGTAGATTTCGTGCAACTCCCTCACAGAGAGTAAGCCTCAGTCCTAGCAAGATCAACGTTACAGGAATCCTGCATCCCAGCATAACTTTTGGTTTGTCAGATGTGTATCTAGCAGCGAGTAGGAATGTTATCTCATTAGCTGATTATAAACCACAAACACGTTATTTACCTTTACATAAACACAGCTGTTTACACAAGGTTAAGTTTAGATAGACGTAAAAATTCTAGACACTGGCGACCTTCGGATCATTATCTAGGTGTAGATGCGGAACGAATTGATCGGGCCGTAGCGAAAACTGTTTAGAATAACTTGTGCCTTTATCGTAGTGGATTCATTCAGAAGGGGTACCTTACTATATAATATTATAAATGCGAAAGTTAGATTGCAATACCGTTTCACGCCTAAACCACTGAACCTATCATCCTGAAATTTTGTATACAGGTGTACAGACACGGACATAGGGTACCTTTCATCCCGAAAAAAGTACTGTTCCCGAGGAAAACAAAAATAACGTTCTTATGATAATAGATGGCGCCACGTGTCTTTCGAATCATGATTGAATTATATTATTACAAGCAGAGTACAAGCCGAATTGATTTTCAAATTGTAAATTAACGCGACCGAAGCCGCCGGCAACAGCTAGTAAGTAAGTAAGTAAATCATTTATTTGCGTAAAACATGGTATACATTGATGTTAATATTATTACAGAAGCTCAACATGTTTCGCTAAGATATAACATAGCATGCAAAAATTTATATTTTGACAAAAGGAATCAACATCTCACATCCATAAAATCTTTTAAACTGTAAAAATTACATTCAATAAGCCACTTGTGTAATTCTAGTTTAAATTTTCTCGAGTTCAATATTTTAAAGCGACTTGGTATTTTGTTATAAATACGTACGCACATTGCAAGGCAGTTTTTGTTGTATTTCGCAAGTCTTGGCAAATCACTTAATACCAGTTTATGAGGATCTCGTCTGTTTCTGGGATTTACATCATTTGCTGATTTAAATAAATGTTTGTTGTTAACTACAAATATACATACCTCATATATATACAGACATGGTAGAGGTAGCAGACCAAACCTCTTGAACATTGGTCTACATGAGTCATCAGGTTTAATACCACTTATTGCTCTGATGCACTTTTTTTGTGCGATAAATGCTCTATCCATATTGGTACCATTACCCCACATTACGAGACCATATCGCAGTAGCGACTCAACATAAGCGTAGTATGACATAATTGCAGTTTTTATGTTAGTTACGTTTTTAACTTGCTTCAGTGCGTATACAAATTTATTGATTCGAGTGCTTACATTATCTACATGTTCTTTCCAGTTAAAATCTTTGTCTATTATTACGCCTAAAAACCTTGTATGGGTTGCCTCTTCGATTTTATTAATATTAAGTTTTATATTGTTTTTATTATTATTTGATTGATTAAATTGAATGTAAACGGATTTATCTAAATTTATTTTTAAATTATTCATGTCAAGCCAAAGCAGTAATTTGTCTATTGTATTATTTATGTCAAACTCATGGTCAGTCTTGTTTTTCTTTTTATCTGATGTCACTATGATTGATATATCGTCGGCAAATAATATGCATTTATGATTGGTTATTTTTATGATGTCATTAATATATAAAAGAAACAATATTGGACCAAGCACGCTTCCTTGCGGAACGCCACATTTATTTTGCTTATATTCTGATGAGTATGGTATCATATCTCTATTACTGTTAATTTTACTAATAATGACACGTTGCTGTCTATTGCCTAAATAGGATGATATCCATTCAAGTGCAGGTCCTCTAATCCCAATAGTCTCTAGTTTATCCAACAATATGCTGTGCGACACAAAATCGAAGGCTTTTGATAAATCAAAATAAAAGTCCCGTAGTCAGATGATTATTATTAATATTTGAAAGTACTGCCTTCATAAGAGAGTAAATAGCTAATGATGTGGATTTCTTTTTTTGAAATCCATACTGTTCAGTACTTATTATTTGGAATTTATTGCAAAATTCTATTAGCCTTTTATACATACATTTCTCATAAATTTTTGAAAAAATAGGTATCAATGTAATTGGACGGTAATTACTAATTTCACTTTTATCTCCTTTTTTAAATAACGGCTTAATAATTGATAATTTTAACCTATCGGGAAATGTTCCTGCTGCAAAAGACATGTTTATTAAATGGGTTAAAATACTAGTCAATTCATTACAGCAAGGTTTTATGAATTTAGTACTAATTTCGTCATAGCCCTCTGATCTAGTGTTGGACAGGGACATTATTTCAAGTCGCACTTCGTTTTCTGACAGTATTACATATACTGCTAGTATTACATATACACGTTTCAGCAGTACTAGTTAAAATACCATGTAAGGGACCGGCCACTACCACGATTTTTGGCCGCAGAAACTTCGACCAGGAAGAAAGTTTGGTCGCACAACGGGGCATCCGACCAGTTTCGTTCATATTACCGACCGCTCATGCCACAAGTCGTGGTCCTGGCCGCGAGCTCCAATTGCGATCAACCAAGCACAAGTCCATATTTGAGGCCACTGAGAAACTTTTTCCTAACGGAGAAATCCTAGCCCGACCTGGGGATTGTACCCAGGATTCCACACTCAACAATACTAAACCATCGCGGCCATCCAAGCCTTTAAAATATTTAAAAAATCGCATTTTTTTCATTTATGAAACGTCCGTGTAGGTGGTTTGAATACAGGGTCAAAGCTAATTCCACGGTTCGAAACGGGGAGGCAAAATAAAGCATACGAATTTCTGATCAGGATGTTCAGCGCATTTTTTCAAAGCAATAGGTAATGCTTCATTATCTGGGCGTTCCTGTAATTCGGGTGACATCACCGATCGATTCGGTGACGATGTCATACTCTTGACCTATTTGTTGGCACGCGCCAATGTTGTTAGCGT
Source organism: Eugnorisma glareosa (assembly GCA_947578425.1). Classification (NCBI taxonomy): domain Eukaryota; kingdom Metazoa; phylum Arthropoda; class Insecta; order Lepidoptera; family Noctuidae; genus Eugnorisma; species Eugnorisma glareosa. The sequence continues at coordinate 12,512,521 of OX387985.1, forward strand.
GTCTTTGTTTTTATATAAACATTCAACAGCGGAAAGTGTGGTGATTTAGATGCGTATGCTCATTCTTACTCGGTAATTCGGTATGGGAGGCATTTGCCTTGCATTAGGGCTACGGGCAGGTTCAGGCTGAACAAAATCATAAGTCATTTATGGCTGGGAATCACAGGTAATCAGAACTTTTTGAACATAGTTATAATATAGAAAAAAAAAGCAAAGGGCTGGGCATTTTGAGAGACTATCTCTCTCTCCTTTACTTTTTTTTTCTTGGTATTTTATCTGGAGAGAAGTGGCGGAACAAAATGCTCAGCATTTTACTGGCATAAGATGGTTACAGAATCGTTTGTAACATGATTGGTGTTTATCAAATCATACTTGCATTTACTAAACTAACGCCTGTGTTCGCACGGACGTTGCCTAAACTACAGAACTGTGTAGTTTTTGAGTTACTAAGTCAAGATAGTTTTTGTTTTATCTTAGCACTATCATCTTGCAATACAAAAACGATTAGAGCTTTTCTTTTTAAGGGTTCCGTACCCGAAGGGTAACAAACGAGGCCCTATTACTAAGCCTCCGCTGTCCGTCCGTCCGTCTGTCTGTCAGCGGGCTGTATCTCAGTATCGGTAAAAGGTAGACGGTTGAAATTTTCCCAGAATGTGTATTTCTGTTGCCGCTATAAAATAATGCGAGTCAGAGTCGGACATGGCCGGTTTTCATACGTGCTTGTGCCCATGCAAAAGAAGGCTCCATTCATCCAAATTCTTCACCATACTCCATACTTATCTGTCACACCCTGCAAAATAGCTGCTGAACACAAATCAACGGCTCCGTCGACATATTCCCAGCAGGTACATGTCGAAACCTCACTTCCTGCGCTATTTCAGGCTGCCCTATTTACTTTACTACAATTGTGTTACGACTCTAGCGCCGTTTCCTATATTATTTGTGGAAAGTTTATAAGCAACCGTTTTAATGAAATCTCTGTGTGAAATTTAAAGGGAGACGTCGAGTTACGGGAATGTGGTGAGGAAGGACGAAATGTGGGAGAATAAAAGAGTGATAAATGTAAATGGATGAACAGACAGAAGAATACCGAAGAAAAGACGCATCCCAGGTCAAGCAAAGAAGATATACTTAATAGGCTTTTTCAAAGAAAAAAGTAATTTGAAGTTTAAATCGTATTAAAGGACAGAGTTTTAAATAAAACATTAAGTACACATTATTGGGATGACATTATCAGCGAGTCAACGAACTCTTATCGAGATATTCTTATCAACAAACAAAAATCTGTAAGTACAGATTGTGTCATTGGCATTGCAGATATTTGTCAAATAAACAAGAACTTTACACATCGGTGTTTTGAAGATTGGAATACATTCTAGATACATAACATCACGCCTGTTATACACGAAGGGTCAGGCAGATCCTCACAGTCACATTTCGTTATTTATGTTTAAGCCATTTGCCATCAAATGGACACGAATCCAGCCTATTACTATTGGTTATGAAACATCGAAAGAAACTCGAGGTCCCAGATTCATTTTCATCTTTTATAGAAAGAAACACAAAGATTTGAGTGGACCTGTCCAATCAGTGCACGCATTTTTCAGTACGGTGATGTTCTTCAGATAGTTCAGGTGTGTAGTACTCGCAACCGACGCGACGTGTATATGACCAGATGTATCAGGGTAGTGTTTAAGCTATTGGAGGCCCTAGTACTTTAGGACTAAAGGGTCCATTGAAGGGAGAGCGAAGTGAGCTTGAACTTTTAACCACACCGCCTCGGATAGGTACGTTAGGTTTTCTTTTGTCAGCCACTGCACTGCTATCATGTTTACAGGAACTCGGGACCCCAGTGAGAGCGGGACCCTGGCCATGCCGACTGGCCTGTAATCGAAAAGACGGCCCTGTGTATAAACGGACGAAGCAAAAGTATTTAAGGATCATAGAAGGCGTTCAGTAGTTTCTGCATCCTTGGCGAAAAGGCACCAACACCCTTTTACTTTAATTAGCTCGCCAAGCCTTACACAATACAATTATAAGATTAACCCAGGCTATTCATGTAAACAACAATCTTCGAAGCCCTACATGAGAAGCCAACGACTTTACAGTACCGAGGCGTTAATATCACACGTCGGGGTTCGGAGCGAGAGAGTCATACAGGTAAGAGTGATAGAGACAAGGCAAAGACGAACATGTTCGAAATCTCGATGTTTTTCTCAGCTGGTGTCTGATGTTATTGATTGCAGCGAGGTGGCCTATGGTAAGTTGTAGGGATGGACATCTCCAATACTAAAAGCTTTGCCTTGCAATGCTGCTTAGTGGCAGTATGGTGGTAACTAGAAAGTGGCACAGGGCTGGCGAAGGGGACTGTCATAGTAATTTTTGACGTTCAGAAAGTGCTGGTTGAATGACATTTTTTTTTAAAGAATTTGGTGACGTCTTAGAACAAGCTCTTTCACAAAATCAAGTCATTTATTCAAATTAGGCTGATAATCAGCTCTTTTAAAAACAACAAAGTTTTTTGCCCTTCGACATTTCAGTGTTTTAGCCAGGAAGAAGTGAGATGGACCTTGAACATCAGACATTGCAGGTCAAGATAATGGAGGATAGTTCATGATTCTCTGTCGTTAATATTGGTGTAACCTATCTTATTATGACAATCAAACTAACTAATACGTATGGTACTAATTAAAATTAATACATATTAGCTGTTAGCCTCATAATAATATACATAACATACCTACATACCACAGACAATGTTATTACACTTTGTATTTACATACACATAAGGACTGGGCCAGACGTGAGACATTTGATAGACAAGTACACATGGCGACATATCGAGCCATATTTCCTTCGAGTATAAGATGAGCTCTATTGTGAAGAAAGTCAATATGAAGTCAGCATAAAGGTGCATGTATCTGAAGGCGACGGCAGTGGTTGCGCCGCCATGGCATGGATACCTGCTGCAGTAGTCGAGAGGCGACTGCGGACGGCATACCTGTAGTTTAGTGGCACTGTCATTAACACTGTTTAATATATATGAGAAAATACAGAATTCGCGAAACACACACATCACATTACACATTATTCTGTATCTGTATTAGTTTATTGTCCCTCTTTGCCGTTTTGGGATGGGTCTCTGCTGTCAATGTCATCTAAAAGGCCGTGTATCTAAGTCAAAAAAGAATAAACAGCAGCACTGCTAGCGCGACTGACAGATAAAAAAAGCGGGAAAAAACACGAAGAATAATAACGCGGAACTATTGAAAAACACTATTGTGCAGTGCTGATAGAAGCTAGGAGTTGTGGCAGTCTGGGGTGAGTTTAGGTAATAAGATAGTTTGTGTAATTTATCTATTTCTGTGTAACACCCTAGCGCGTGGAACCGGCGAACAGAATCACAGAAAGCTTCGGAGCCAGCGGTGCGGTATGATATTGATATCCTAGATCAAACATTGGTCCTTACTCGAGCGCGGATTTGTTTAATTCCGAAGCCCTGTGATTTTGTCGTCATCCCGTGCTAGCACACAAAACACGCGGTCGGTTCCGTGGTCCAAGTACTCTGGCCGTCTATGAGTAGCTTTGGCACGGAATCTTTGAAACCCAACTCCTATTTATGCGGAATGCGGCGACTGAAAATACTTGGCGGTATATAGTATTTTCAGTCAAATTCTCTTGGTGAGGTTACCGAGCGGTAAGGTACCTACCAAGTTACACTGCACAGAGAAACTCACACTTTATCGACGGTATTGCGGTAGGGCTACACATAGTTTATAAGTAGTGTCCCCTAAAATATAAAAATAGTATATACCTACAGCCTATATATAGGTTTACATAACACAAACATTCACACTTGAAGTTGTTTACTTATATTTTCCTGGTATTCAATGTTAGCTGGCTTACTATCTAGCGGCTCTGGATAGGTAAACAGGTGCTATTTAAGGTTTATTTGTGCATAAAACAGTGAATTATTTGGGGTAAATTGTGTGAAACAATTGCACACATTTCAATCACTTTGTTTTTGTATTTTGTTGTACATAATTGGAATGGATTCGTGGTATCGGGCCTACGACAGCGGTTTATCTACCTAGTAGTCAGCAGGTTACTCAGCAATCTAAGCGGTCTAGATCTGGTATTCAAGTTGCATTTTGGGTTAATGCCCATTGGGGGATAATTATTTTGTTTATAAATTGTTTATTATGTTGTGTGTTTATTTTTAAATTGTATGGACTGAAAGAGTGTTCAATCAGTCAAAATGCCTCCTAAAACTCAGGCTATTAAGCTCCTCAAGGTGCGGTATGATATGGCCACAGTGAATTTAGATCTGTTGCATGATATTTCACAGTCTGGTTTGACCTCTGAAGCTGAAAGGAATGAGTTCAAGCTGAGGTATAAGGATGTGGAAACCATTTATTCAGAGTTCACATCAACACATCTTGAATTACAGGCCGGTCTTGAGGGAGATGAGGAGCCTGATAATTTTAAAATAAAATATTTAGGTTATAATAAAAAATACTATGATATTAAGCGTAGGTATATAGAATTGTTTCCTGGGGACAGTAGCCTTTCTTCTGAATATGGTACTGCATGTTCCACTGATGGAACAAGTAAAAGCAAGCGGGTGTTTTTACCACGGGTACAGCTACCTACTTTCTCGGGTAAAATAGAAGAATTTGTGTCCTTCATGGACCTATTTGAGGCACTGGTGGGACAGGACACGGCACTGACCAATACAGAAAAGCTATATTACCTTGTAGGGTCATTGACCGGAGAGCCTAAAGTACTCACCCAACATTTGTCAGTCACTGGGGACAACTACTCAATTGCTGTAGAGCTATTGAAAAATAGGTACAACAATAAACGGTTACTTGCGGATAAGTTATTACATAACTTGCTAGGCATATCCCATGTTAATAAGAATTTGAGCTCCCTAAAGCCATTTCTGAACACATTGTTGGAAAACACCAAGGCTCTAGAAAATATGAAATTTCCAGTAGCAGACTGGTCATACCTCCTCTTCTTCATCAACTTTCAAAAGTTAGAGGCATGTATGAAGAAGCAGTTTGAGGACAAGATTTCTGATAAAGAATTGCCTAACTTTGCAGATCTCATCAAGTTTTTGGAAAATGAGGTTAGAATTTTGGTATCAAGCGGGGAAGCCCACAGCGGTAAAGGTGGTGCTTCCACATCTAGGGCACACCATGGTGCTTCTCAGGGGGCCACAAATGGGTGCAAGTTATGTAAACAGGGTAACCATAACTTAGCAAAATGTGAACAATTTTTGTCACTGAAGCCGCGCCAGCGGAAGGAACGCGTCAAAGAGTTCAGGCTCTGCTTCAGGTGTTTAGGTGAACATAACTTCGCTCAGTGTACATCGGGCTGGTCGTGCTACAAATGCAAATCGACCAAACACCACAACCTCATCCATTTTGATTTGCCACAGCCGGCGGCGGCGGGGGGGCCACGAGCGGGGGATGGACCTCGTACTCCTGCCAACACAGGCCGGTCAAGTTTACCCGGACCGGATAGGGTAAATGAGCCGAATGGGGTAGGCGGCCCCAGTTGTGAGCCGAATAGGGGAAGTTCGGCAACTTTGGACCAAGGGGCGGTTTTAACGTCACATAATAAGGCGGCGGTTCGGAATCCTTGTCAACGGACAACAGTGCTATTGGCGACGGCCGTAGTTCGTGTTATGGATATTTGCGGTGAATATCAGGAAGTGCGCGCGCTACTGGACGGGGGGAGTCAGAGCACTTTCGTTACCGAGGCTTGTGCTAGTAGGCTAGGTTTGAGGCGGTTTAGGTCTGAGATCGTTACGCTCACAGGATTAGGGGGGTTACCGGTTAGTGACTGCAGGGGGGGAGTTAATTTAACTATTAGCCCCAGGTATGCGGACCACCCTCGGCTTGTTACTACGGCCACGATCTTGGGTAACATTACTCATAATTTACCTAGCACAAACTTATCGCCGAATATAGCGGCTTGGTATAGGGGAATCTACCTGGCAGATGAACAGTTTTATGCTAGCCGACCAATAGATATTCTGATAGGGGCAGATTTGATGGGTGATATTATGATAGGTGGCATAATAAAAGTAAATAACTACTTACCATGTGCGATGAACACGGTGTTCGGGCATGTACTTATGGGTCCGGTGACCTATGCGGTTCCACAAAGTGAATATAATGCGGTTCATTATTCACATTCGGTTTTTGCGGCGCATGTCACTACCGATCAGATCCTAGAGAGGTTCTGGGAGGTAGAGGACATTCCGGATACGGTTATTGTTAATCCTAAAGATGCTGAGTGTGAAACATTTTTTAGGGACACTCATCAACGGGATGAGTCGGGTAGGTACATCGTTAGGTTACCTTTTTTGGATGATAAACCGGAGTTAGGTGACTCGGTTTTGTTAGCCAAAAGGCGGTTTTTGGCTATGGAAAGGCGGCTCTCCTTTAATGACGCACTACGTGAAAAATATATTAAGTTCATGCGGGAATATGAGCAAATGGGGCATATGTCGGTCTGTGACCGGGACCCGGCCGACTATGCCAACGGAAAGGGGTACGTCATACCCCACCACGGTATTTTCAAGGCGGACTCCGAGAAAATTCGTGTGGTATTTGATGCCAGTTGCGGGACGACCACGGGATTGTCATTAAACGATACTTTGCATGCGGGGCCAAAGTTACAGCGGGACGTTATGGAGATCATTTGTCGGTTTCGGATGTCGGCATTCGTGTTCACAACTGACATTAAGATGATGTTTCGTCAAATTATTACCCACAAAAAGGACAGGCGGTATCAGCTCATTTTCTGGAGGGAGGCCGCGGATCAGCCTTTGCGACTATATTCGCTGAACACTGTGACTTACGGTATGAAGTCCAGTCCATATCTTGCGATTAGGACGTTGCGACAGCTCGCTGATGATGGTACTGCTGAGTATCCAGCTGCGGCAGATCTCTTAAGATCCTCAGTATTTATGGATGACATTTTGGGGGGAGCCGACTCTGAGGAGGAAGCTAAAAAACTGAAATCGGACCTAACAAACTTGCTTCGCTCTGGCGGTTTTGAGTTGAGCAAGTGGGTCTCGAACAGTGAGCGGTTGCTAGATGATGTTCCTGCGGAGGACCTAGAGAAACCACGGACCTTTGACAAGGTAGACGGGCCTGGTTTCTTCAAGATCTTGGGGGTAGAATGGGATCCCAATAGAGATGCTTTTTCTTATCATTGTAAAATAAAGGACCACAAAGGTTGTACCAAGCGGACTATTTTGTCAACCTTGGCACGAACCTTCGACCCACTAGGTTGGGTAGCACCGGTGCTTTTCCAGGGCAAGGTTCTCATGCAGCGGCTTTGGAGGTTGAATTTGTCGTGGGATGAGACTCCACCACCGGATGTGGTAGCGGAATGGGGTAAAATAATTGCGGATTTACCTCAAATTGAAAATATTTATATGGGGCGTTTTGCTCTAGGTGGTAATACCAACACTTGCAAGTTGCATGGATTCTCAGATGCGTCTGAAAGCGGTTACAGCGCAGTGGTATATCTGAGAACCATGGACAGTGGGGGTGAAGTGAAAGTGTCTCTTATGATGGGGAAGTCACGAGTAGCGCCATCTAAGATAAAGGTCACAATTCCTAAACTGGAATTATTAGGTGCGGCTTTGTTGGTACGGCTCGTTAAATACGTCGCTGAATCTATCAAAGGGAAAGTGGGGATAGAGGAGATAGTCTGTTGGTCGGATAGCACTATTGTTCTCTCATGGTTGCGGATACCTCCTCACACATTACAAACATTTGAGGGGAACCGGGTCTCCCAAATTGTTAATTGCGGGTTAGATTTAAAATGGCGGCACGTACCATCTGAGCTGAACCCTGCGGACGTCGCGAGTCGAGGTTGTCGAGCTTCGGAACTGCTCGGACATACCTTATGGTGGGACCCACGATGGCTTCACGGCGAAGCATCGACTTGGCCAGCGGATAGAGTTAGGCAGGACAAAGACCTACCAGGAATGCGGAAGTCCTCCCTTCAGGTTCAAGTCCATGTGGGTACGGCGGAACCAGATCCCATTTTCAATCGGTACAGCTCATTAGCAATGCTACAGTCGGTCGTAGCTTATTGCATTCGGTTTGCGTATAATACTAGGAATCCATCCAACAAAAGGTTAGGTATTCTGACGGTTCAAGAACGCAAGTCGGCCGTGGATCGGCTTGTCAGTCTAGTCCAGCAAACGGAATTTGCTGCGGATTTAGACTCCTTAAAGCGGGACAAGCAGTGTTCCACGCGGTTGCGGCGATTGTTTCCCTTCATAGACAATGTGGGTCTTTTGCGGGTAGGGGGACGCCTAGAACATTCGAGCTTGCCATTTCAGGTAAAACATCCGGTTGTCTTACCCAAGAACCACCCTCTGACTAATATGGTTATTGACAATGCTCATCGGGTTCATTGTCATGTTGGCCCAACAGCCCTACAGGCAATTTTACAATCAAATTTTTGGATTTTATCGGCTCGGCAAGCCATTAGAAGTCGCGTTTTTAAATGCATTGCGTGCTTCAGGACTAAGGCGAGGCCTGTCGAACCCATAATGTCTGCGCTACCAAGCGATAGAGTTAATGCTACTGGGGTTTTTCATACGGTGCAAACGGATTTTGCGGGACCATTCTCTATTAAAGCATCGCGCCTTCGTAACGCGAAGGTTTTAAAGGCATATCTATGTGTGTTTATATGCTCGTCGTCAAAAGCGGTTCATTTGGAGGTCGTAAGTGACCTAACAACGGAGGCCTTTACAGCGGCCTTGACGCGGTTCACAGCTCGGCGCGGTCTCCCGAGTGTTATTAGGTCCGATAATGGTACCAATTATGTAGGGACGAACAAGCACTTAGACGAGGTTGAAAAATATTTACGTAACAAAGACGTTGAGAAAACTCTGGAGGACGTTGCAGCCAAGAGCGGTATAACTTGGTTGTTTAACGTACCAGGGGCTCCTCATTTCGGTGGTCTTTTTGAAGCGGCTGTCAAATCTGCAAAAACTCTTTTAAAGCGGATGATAGGAGAGCAGGTTTTGACATTTGAGGAACTGTCCACGGTCTTTGCCAGAGTTGAAGCGGTACTCAACTCTCGGCCTCTTTGTCCATTAACACAGGATCCTCAAGACCTCGAAGTGTTGACGCCAGCACATTTCCTAATCGGTAAGGCCTTACTTTCGGTACCAGAGTACAATCTGGTGGATGTACCCGACACGCGGTTTGGTCGTTTTAAATTAGTACAGGCAATTTCCCAACGGTTCTGGAAGCAATGGAGTGACCGGTACCTGCATTGTCTTCAGAACCGGAATAAATGGACAACACCTACGGATCCACCTAAAATAGGGGACCTCGTGTTGATTAAGGAAGAAAACGTTCCTTGTCTCAAGTGGAGACGCGGTAGAGTGATAGAGCTTTTGCCTGGGAAGGACGGGGTAGTCCGTGCCGTTAGGTTGAAGACTCTTTCAGGCTCGTTCATGAGGCCAGTGGTAAAAATTTGTAGGTTACCGCTGGACTAGGTTCGGTTACTTCGAACCTATTCTATTTTAGTTTAAGATGTAGTTTTATATTTTGCGGTTTATCTTTGATAAAGGCTTTTCAGCCTTTCTCGGGCGGGGGGATGTTTAATATATATGAGAAAATACAGAATTCGCGAAACACACACATCACATTACACATTATTCTGTATCTGTATTAGTTTATTGTCCCTCTTTGCCGTTTTGGGATGGGTCTCTGCTGTCAATGTCATCTAAAAGGCCGTGTATCTAAGTCAAAAAAGAATAAACAGCAGCACTGCTAGCGCGACTGACAGATAAAAAAAGCGGGAAAAAACACGAAGAATAATAACGCGGAACTATTGAAAAACACTATTGTGCAGTGCTGATAGAAGCTAGGAGTTGTGGCAGTCTGGGGTGAGTTTAGGTAATAAGATAGTTTGTGTAATTTATCTATTTCTGTGTAACACCCTAGCGCGTGGAACCGGCGAACAGAATCACAGAAAGCTTCGGAGCCAGCGGTGCGGTATGATATTGATATCCTAGATCAAACAAACACGATAAGGCGCAATTTTTGTTTCGCGAAACTAAAGTGGGGAAGTGCCATAACAATTTTGCGTCGGGAATTAAGGCCGCAGCAGCACTGTTGTTTGCGACTGTTGTGAACCGCAACGCAGCTGAGGTCTACTCACCTTTGAAAGTGTACTTTTTTACTCGAAACGTAATACGTATCCTACTTAATAAATGCGAAAATTGAGATGGATGGATGTTTGAAACTGTTTCACGCGAAAACTACAGAACGAATTTGGATAAAATTTGGCACATAGATAGTTAATAACCTGGATTAAGAGGATACTTTTTATCCCGGTATTACGACCCTGTGGGATATTATCGAACTTCACGCGGGCGAAGCCGCGGGCATAAGCTAGTAGCTTAATATATTCTTTGGTCCAACACTGCCTTGTCGCGCCCACAATTATTTATCTGCTTAGTAGGATCATTAGCATCGGTTGAATGAGTCAAGTAACTGCCTTTCTGGTATTTTAGAAGAACACAATTCGACGATTAACAATCGTTTGCTTATTATGGTTAATTTACGTTGAATTTATAATTGGAATTCTTGCTACTTTTTTCGTTGCATAACTAGCTGTTACTCGCGACCTTCGTTCGCGTGAAATCATTATAAAAAGCTAACACTTCCCTTTTTGAAACAGATTTTGTTACTAATTTCAAGGGTTTTATTTTTTTGCACGGAATTCCGCCTTAGTCAAGCTACAATTTCAACTATTTTGTCACATATTTGTGTCGTTTGGCGCTTGCTTGTCACGTATATGTGACTGGTGGTCCAAAGGTTAGGAGGGTGAAATAAATGAATAACAGTTTGAAGGGTTGAGTGTGTACAGTGTAGTCAAACCCTAATACAATGAATAAACTAATCTGTATTGTACACATAGCATTACTGATAAGACACAATTCAATATCAAGCAAACCTATTAATAACACTTATTATTGATGTATATTGTCTTTAATTGGGGTAGCATATTACCCAATGCTAATTTGGTTGTGGAGCTCAGATAGGCAGTCGCTCCATGAAACAACTGGTATTCATCTGCATTAGGTAATACTGGAAGCTGACCCCAATAATGTCGGGAAAAGGCTAGGCAGATGATGATTCTTTGAATGTGAATATTGAGTGTCAGAAGTTGGACTCACGGACCAAGGGTTTCATATAAACTTGAAGGTATTTTGTTATTAAACTTCATATTTCCAGTTTTCTGATTTTTTCCTGATGTACTGTAAGGCCGTGCTTTGTGCCAAATTTCATGCTAGGTCAACGGGAAGTACCCTATAGGTTTCGAATCCCTTGTGAAATGGCAACTTATGTAACATAGATACAGATAGATATTCTTTTGACTGCATTGACTTAAAAGTTCAATTTTTTCACTGCTCCACTGAGTAGTAGGCCTAAATATTTGATATAAATTTAAGCTAGATAGCTCCACATGTTACGGAGTAAAAGGGTCTTGACAGACAGACAAATGGACAACAAAGTGATCCTGTAAGGGTTCCGTTTTTGCAATGATGTACGGAACCCGAAAAATAAACATTTATTATCTGCATCAAAACCACAACAGTACGTAATAGAATCCCTAATATAGCTATTTTACCTCAATAAATCAAACAGTTTGAGTAGTCGATAAAATGAGGAAATAATAGCAGTTATTCATTCATAATTCATTTATTAATTAGAATTAATTTGTTAATGTAATATTGTTTAATCTATACCCCATTAACATAGTAGATAATTTACTGTAAAATTAATATTTTATCAGGGGTGTCTGATGAGATGACGAAGTAAAGAAGTATGGAAGAAGAAGACATGCTGCGCCGACCACAAATGAATGGGGATAAGGGCTAAAGAATGTGTTAAGGTGGTGGGGTATATGGGGCATGGTGAGATTACAAAATAGATAATTTATGGATGAGTTCTACTTAGAAGTTTCACAGTTACTTTATTCCTACCTATTAAGTTGGCCAACATGGGGTTTGCGCAAAAAATAAATATTCGACAGTGAATCATTAACACCTCTGGATAGCTACTGTACTATAGCTAGTGGTTAAGAAACTGTTAAGGGTCATTAGTATTTTTTTTAGTTCCATTAGCTGGACAATTATATTTTTAACTCTTCAATGATTTTTCTTCATGCGTATATCTAAGATCTGGAAAATCATTGTGATTATTGAAATGAATATTAGATTTTGGACTGAATAGGCAAATTTGTATGACAGTCATTATAGCATTTTATAAGAACCATTAAAAAATCATTGGTCAAACTGATTGACTCCACTAAAATTCTCGAAGTTAGTTTAATGTCATATAAAATTAATGTTTTTTATTGTATTGATCTGGGGTAATTCCAAGAATTTAACATGAATGAATTTAATTCATTCAGTTATTCTCAATATTATTAGTATTATTACTCGTAGCGATGGATGAGAACATTTTGAATTATTCATCAATAAATTTATTAATCATTGCATATTCATTCATCATAATGAGCTCTAGTTTTACAGATTCACTATGGAATATTTTCAACAAAATACTGCATCAAATTGGCCTCTAATTGGGTTAGGTCATATTCAAAATTAGGTCTAGAATCTAGATTACCAGGTAGTTAAATTACTGTTACATATGCCTAATAATAATTGTGTATGAGAACTTTACTATCTGTGAAGAAATCAGAATGAAAAAAAAAAATGTTATGTCAAATTCTAGCAATAGACTAAACAAGAAGTCTAGGCTAGGTCATCCACTTTTGATCATGCATCATAATTTCAGCTCAATATAATCATCGTAAGTGGCATTGGAGATATTCAAATGTTGCGTCCAAAGGTAAACGAGTAGAGACGAAGCGTCCAATGTAGTAATATCCACCAAAAACAAAGTATTCTTTAGTAAATTCTATTTAAGAAATCTGATGTCACTATTGGTTATGTAGGCGCCGCGAGCAAGGCCGATTAAATACACGTAAACTATTACCATTACTAGCAATTAGAGAACTGTTTCACACTAGTAGTACGCCAAACAAGCGTCAAATTTGCATTTTACACGGCTTCCTCCCAAAAAAACGAGCTAATCTTGAAGTTTTATACAAAAAATTACATTTAACTCTATGTCAACAAAGCCTAGCGGCACCAATTTAGACAGGTTAACATGTAAACCAAATTAATTATCAGTATTTAACAGACGCTATGCTTCATGTAGAACGGGAATAACGTAGGAATTAGGTTACACAGAGCTTCCGATCGATATATTTATACGAAATCCTGAAAGCTCAAGTCACAAGATGGCGGGAATATAACGCTGCCAAATTGAAAACGTCGGGTCCAGTAGGAAGTGCATCGATAATGACGCGACCCAAATTCGGTCGGGTTATACGTCCGATCGGACAGATGTGAGAATTCTCATTTCCTACGAGTTTTCTGTAAAGTTGACGATGTTGCGATTACCGTACAAGAAAGTTTGGGATGCTAAATGGCTATTCTTACCGTTTTTGTTCTCCATTAGCGCTTAAAACAACACAAAACACTTATTTTTTTACACAAGCACTCACACGCCCATACGGTATGTAACAACATCACGAGTACTACTGCGCCATCTGGTGCGTTCTTGATCTAATGCAGCAATTACCTGTGGCTACGTTCACTGCGGTGTTAATTTAATTTCGTCGATGTAATTAGCGTAGTTAACTTTAAATTATGACTAATTTTAAATAAAATAACAATTATTGAGAACAATTATGTTACAAAACACACACGTTTAAGGCTTAATGATGCCTCAGTCGATTGAAAATGCGGAATAAATTCATGTAACGCGCGCAGTATTGATTTTTTTACGCAGCTGATTCACTAGCGGGCAAACGTAATAGGACGTCCGAATTCGCGCAATCGAGAACAAAGTTTGACTCATCGTTATTTTTGTTCGATTTCATTTCACGAAGTTCTGACTGATACTTTATTGTTGTTACTGTTGAAATCAATTAGAAATTGTTTGTTTGAGCTCATGGCCAAATATGGTGAATGGTCAGCTAGAAGATCTTGATTTCATCTCAGGAATTCATTGAATCAAGGTCGGCGTGGGCCTGTTCGACTTGTAAGGAAAGCTAATCAATCGATTTATCTTGTACGCTGTCAAGTGACTTCCGCTCTGAGTCTCTGATGTACTAATACTAACATAGCTAAGATGGAAAAAGTTTTTCTATTGTTCATTTATGCTTAGATTTATCCTACAGTCATACTGAAGGACTACTACAGTCTTTTGGATGGTAGACCATCCAAAAGACTGTAGTAGTCCTTCAGTATGACTACACACCTATAAATCCGAAGAAGGAGATTTATGTGCCTTCGTAATCTACACAAAATAATCATTTCTGTGTTCTGCCAAAATATACCTAGCCTTTTTGTTGTCAAGTAACACACAATATTGTCTAGTGAGTTACTTAATTACAACTTCCAACCATCTTATTGGTGGCTACTGCAGTGTACTGGGGACACGACACCAGACACTAGAATTTTAGCAGAAATCTGTCTTGAGGGGAAGCCCTTGCGTTTATTATCACTGTCAATTGATACTTGGATTTCTTATTAAGTAAATTAGCTGTAAAAAACTACAACCTGTATTGAGTTAATGTGTAAACATGCAAGGCAGCACTTCTTTATTGTTAATACCATGTATCTACTTTTACAAGTGTCACGAATAAACTTAGTTGAATTTGGAATTGATACTTTCCCAGAATAAGTTTGAAAGATGACATAAATGTTACGGATTTTCTAAGACATAAATGTCCATCCTCACCGACACAAGCTGACACCTTAAATGAATGCTTACTACGCGCCAACATTTGAATAAATCGAACAGTGCAAACATATTAAAACATTAATTTTGGCGTCGCATTAATATCAGTAAAACGTGCATTAGTCATAGAAAGGTATTCATTTTGTAATCCATTATAACCGGGGCGCGGTAATGCCTGCAAAACACAAGACGATTGGATTTTCCTACGAGTAGGCTGCGTTTCCATCACTTCTGAACTAAGGTAAATATATGAACCGTTACAAAAGATGTTTTCAGCAAATGCGAATTTACGTGAAAAACAATCCCGGCGTATTGATTTACTACCCACAAACCCGCAAGCATTTTCATGGGTACTACTATAAAACTGGTAACAGCGCCCTCTGTTGTCGAGTAGAAATACTAAACTAAAATTACGACTTGTTTTTCCATGGACCTAGAGTCATAATCTATTACGTATGTAAATAAATTTTTAATTGAAAATAAAAAGGGGGAAATCTTGTCGCAGTGTTACCACAATAAATAAAATACAGAAGCTTTGTTGTATATTTTCTGGAGACCGCAATTTGATGCACATTTTATTCTTAAAGTTGGTAAAGGTGTAGGTGCTATTGTAGTACCTATTAATGCCTTGTCGCCGGTAGGTAGTTCGCTCTCTCTTAGACGAACCTGTACGGCCTCACCACCAAATAAAGGATGTAACAAGACCCTTCACGAAGCTGAAAGACACTTGTTCTCCCCGTCATTGCGATCATTTTTTTGTTCTACACCATACCTGGGAACCTTCTAGTTACGGAGATATTGGGGGTCAAAGTTCCAACTAGTGCGTTACATTGAGTCGTACCGTAAAACGTATTTTTTCACCCCAAAAAAAAAAGTCGTGTGCCAGCAATATTTTTTGCTTATAGTTTCTTAGTTTGATGTACATAATACTTGGTTGACGGCTTCGTGAAGAGTCCTGTTACCCCTGTATAAGCAAGGAATAATAAGTAGGCTGTTGGCGACAATTTGCCAGTCCATCTTTCATGGAGTCTTCAAACAAATGTTCCGACCCAATCACGATCTACCACTGAGCGTCCAAGTGAGCCTTCCTGCAGGATTCACCAGAAAGTTGTAAAATGTTTAACCGTCTGGTTGAATCTCCTTCTTCTCTTATAGAAATGGTCCACTAGGAAGCCCTGAACCAACGCCGAATTCAACTGGGAAGATGTTCCTCCAATGTCGTGGTCTACCTCGACGGAACGGCAGCAGGTTGTGTGGGTGTGGAACTGTGTGGCAAACTATGTTCCATCTCCTATTCTACCTGCTGCTGCTGTGCACTAAATCCTGCAGTCAGAGTGATCTCTGCCCTGCCACCGACGAGGCCGAATGGTGAAGTTTGGTTCCAATCTAATCCAAATGTCTTCGACTGCATCGGTCGTCTAGTGGTCCCAAGCTCTACTACTGAGCATGTCTTAGTTTCGATTCCCAGGGGAAAAGTGTTATTCATAAGGAATTTATCATTAGCAGCTCGGAGTCATGATTTGTGCCCGGTTGATGGCAATAGGCTTTTTAAACTTATCTGCCGATGTGGCTGTGGATGGTGCTATGGGTACCTACATCTCTGATTAACCCTTCGTGATTTAAAAGCGTGACAGAAAGGTGTGGAACAGCAAAGATTTTCAAATCTTTGTAGCTATAATGGGTGTAAAACACGGGTAAACATGGGTGTAAGTATAGTCTTAACGAAGCCGAAAGACACTTGTTCTCCCCGTCATTGCGATCATTTTTTTGTTCTAGACCATACCTGGGAACCTTCTAGTTACAGAGATATTGGACGTCAAAGTTTCAACTATTTCACAAGTTTGTTTTTAATACAAGTTTTTAATGGATGGAAATGGATCAAATTATCAGAAATACTTTATCATCCATTTTAAATGTGGCCTTGGACGATCGAGCTTGGACACAAGCTACTCTTCCCATTCGTATGGGAGGACTCGGCGTCCGCAAAATTTCTAGTATTAGTTTACCGGCTTTTATATCCTCGGTGCCGTGGACTGAGAAATTAATGAGGAATATCGTGGCTTCCACACTGATTGATTTTGATGTGCCGTGCTTCTCCGAGGCTATCAATGCCTGGAAACTCGCTTGCCCAAATTCTGAAGAACCCGACCATCCATTTTCCTAGAGACGGTGGGACGAGCCGCTCTGCAGAGTAGTTCAGAACAATTTACTGAACACGTCTGCTACTACTGCTGAGCGCGCTCGTCTGCTGGCTGTGGGTGAGTGGGAGTCGGGTCTTTGGCTTCACGCACTACCGTCGTCGAACACAGGTACGTTGCTCGACGACACTACTTTCCGCCTCGCTGCTTCTCTGCGCCTAGGTGCCGCATTATGTTCTCCTCATCGCTGTCACTGTGGTGAAGTTGTCAACAGCCTCGGACATCACGGCCTGTCATGCAGCCGAAGTGCGGGCCGTTTTGCACGGCACGCGAATTTAAATGACATCATCCGACGAGCTCTTGTCACCGTCGGCGTTCCAGCTATATTAGAACCCAATGGCTTGGCACGCGACGATGGCAAGAGACCGGACGGGATGTCTTTGTTTCCATGGAAGATGGGTAGGCCTTTAGTGTGGGACGCAACATGTGTCGATACTCTTGCGCCATCCCATCTTCCTAGCTCATCGTGCTGTGCTGGGGCTGCCGTTGCGGCTGCAGAGAACCTCAAGCGGCGTAAATATAGTAACCTCATTGGTAACTATATTTTCGAGCCGTTTGGGGTTGAAGCTCTAGGACAGTGGGGTCCGAGCGCTCACAGCCTTTTCAAGGATATTTCTAAGCGTTTAGTTGACACTTCCCGTGACCCAAGGGCTGGCTTTTACCTTGGCCAAAGGCTTAGCGTTGCCATACAACGTGGCAACGCCGCCAGTCTCTTGGGTACATTACCAGTTGACAGCGTTGAGGAGGAGTTTTTTGACGACATTTTTTAAGTTTGTTGCTAGGTTATTTACTTTAGGTTATTTTAATTAATAAATGTAATACTTGATTAGTGTAAATATATTTCAATTTGGAATAAAAACGGTACATACGCTAAAGTTTTTAATGTTATTATAATAACTTTAAGTACTTTAAACACCTCCACGACCAATGCATCCACCAGCACAATGTTTTGAGTGCGCCGTAAAATTATCACCCCACAAACAAAATCTCGTTTTTAAACTCTACGCAAAAAATATATTGCTGTTTAATTTGTTGCGTAAAGTTACTTAGTTTGATGTACAGAATGCTTGGTTGACGGCTTCGTGAAGGCTCTGTTTACGCCCTGTATCTGGGGCTTGTGAGCGAACTTATGTTAGAACATAATAATAGTTGTTTATACTAATATTGTAAGGGATATACGTCAAGCCGCTAAATATTTTTTTATCCACCGACCCCTTTTTTTTTTTTTTTGGATGGGAAATCATCAAATGACTCCTCCCGCTCTGGGCTGAGCAGGAGGGAGTGTCAGACTTTTACTGACTAAAACCCATCCATGTTCCTTCATCGCCCTTTGTGTTCCGGGGCCACGGTATCTCTTTCGAACAGTCCCGCAACCCCGGTAGGCATCGGCCCTTGCGGACCCCTTCCTGTTGCTGACATCTCTTTGAGGCGCGCGTGGAACACGAACGCGCCGTCGACACGGCCTGTCGTCAAAAGACGGACGGACGGCGAGCTAGCCCATAGCTCGCCGTCCACAGGCCCGCGATCCACCGACCCCTTGCTCTGACTTTATATGTAAGCAACGGATAATTAAAAAGCTTCCAATAAACTAATTCGTCTTATAAACCACACCATCTAAATATTCCATAGAACACACATAACATACCATCACGCCTGTAATCCCCGAAGGGTGAGGCAGAGGTGCATACGAATAGCACACCCACATTTCGCCAGTTATGTCAAGTCCCAAGTAATAGGGGGCGAGCCTATTGCCATCAACCGGGCACAAATCTAGACTCCGTGGCTGCTACTGAGAAAATTCCTGATGGAAAACCCAATAACACTTTGCCATACCCAGGAATCGAACCCAGGAACTCAAGTTGAGTGGCTGAGATAGTACCTACTTTTTAAACGCTCATTGTTGATGGTGACTGACGAAAGGTACCTACCCTACGGTAGAGAAATGTAGTTTGTTTTAGAGGAGAAAAATGCTATTTAATAGAAGTTGGTTTAATTAGTACCCATATTTTAAAGAGGTATTCGTTTTTAAGTTGTACACAGGGTGAATTTTTCAAATGGTCGTGGATGGGCAAATCCGAAACTGTGGGGAATATCGAGCCGGATTTTGATGAACACTGCATCATTGGATTGTGTAATCCTGTATAAGGGGTAATCTTCGGAACTTCTGATCCGATTACAAACAATATTTCACTAACAGGAAGCTACATTATCCCCGACTGTCATAGGCATTTAAAACGTTCCTGTGGGTTAATTTCCGTACATAACGGGAGCTAAGCCGCCAGCAAAATCTAGTCATATCTAAGGAGGCCCACGTTGTCGCTAAAGTTGCCACATAAGCACCCCATACGCCAGAAAAACTTAACGACCCAAAAACATTCAACTACCCTCTTCCATCCCACTTAACAGAGAAAAAATCTCGCCAAAAACAACATACATTTATGCCTACCCCCAACACAACAAGGGATGAAGATACGAAACACTAATAGAGATAAATATCTCAACGCACCCTTGCGAAAATTTTGATAAATTGTCCTATACACCTCTCGTTCTCTCCTACGTAATTTGGTATGCGAGAGAAAGGGACAGAGCAGTGATATGAATATTTTTATTGTTCAGAAATAAGGGTGGGTAGTAGTTGCGAAATAAGTTGATTGTGTACTGTCGGCACAGAAAGTTACAACTTTTATGTTTTGATGTTATTTTAGTGCGGAAAGTCGAAAACTAAATTGAGAAATGTTTTTTGGGGTGAAATTATGAAATTTGAAAGGCAGTTTTTCCTGGTTACATAGTGTTACGTATTTCTGACGTCTTTGTAATACTGGCCCTACTGGTAATATAAGTATTTACCCTCCAAACGCCAATTTAAAAGCAGTAAATTATTAATGGAAGCCAGAAGGCCTTTTTTAATGTATAGTATGTTAGTTCGTCGTGGGTTTCCTCACTTTCCGCAAAGTTAACCCGTAAGTAGTCCATATTTGTAAACCTCTGCCAGTAACATAGTTTATTTATTTATTTATGATTACCAACGCTACATTAAAATAAAGGAGATTAAGGTCCAATAGCGTTAAGATATATACCAATGGATAGATCTCTGAAGAACATTTCGTATTATAATGACTCCGAGTCAGAGAGCAGCTACAGAGCTCTAAACATGAGTGATTAAGTTAAATTAAATACTGTTATTTCGTCAATTTATTAACTTTCACTGATACTGTACGTTTCAAACATCATATTACAAACCTTTATACGTCTTTTGCAAAACATTGACATCTTAACTGCCGTTTTAGGAACACATCCTTACAGTAACAGTAGGTTGAACAGATCGTTAATTCTACCCCAACGACCAATAGCGTTAAGATATGTATTATTGGATTGATCTCTTCTAGAAGAATATTTCTTGCTTTGACAACTTTTCTCGATTCAGAGTCAGAGAGGAGCTACAGTTTGGTATCCAATCAACTAACTAGTCAGATCAATAGTACCAAACAGACGACGAATTAGCAAAAGTTGTATAAAAGTTCTCATTGAAAGCTCTTTCGAATGGTGTATAACTTATTACTATTGGTTGCCCAGAACATCTTAACTTGAGAACCCAATTAGATACACATTTAGGTCAATAATTCCGAACAGACTACGAATCAGCAAAAGTGGTGGTGGTAGCAAAAGTTCTCTTTAAAAAGCACTATCCAATAGTGTATATTTTATGACTATAATTTGCCTGTAAACTATAGTCTATTCGTTGTAAATAATGTCTTTACTTGGGTGTCAAACTACTGACCTATTTAGGTCAATAACTCCGAACCGACAACGAATTGGCGAAAGTCGTGTTACTGGCAAAGGTTCCCCTTGAAAAGCTCTATGCAATGGATTATAGGTTATTATTATTGTTTACCCAGAAAGCCTTAATTGGTTGCCAAGAAAATCTTAACTTCGTTGTCCAACTAGTTACCTTCGAGTATTTAGCTGAATAATTCCGAACGTACTGCGAATTGCCAAAAGTCGTGTTTGTAGCAAAGGTTCTCCTTGAAAAGCTCTTTTTAATTATGTATATCTTAGGGCTATTGGACCTTGGGGCAGATGCCTATACATCAAGGCCTAATTTCTACAACATAAAATCTATTACAGAATATATTATCTTGTAATGCACACTCCTTAACAGGTAACCACAACTTACACATTACGGTTGTAATTTATGTGTTTATTTATTTGAAAAAAATATGTACTACATTGCTGTATAATGTAAATGTACAGACGCACATCAAGCTACTGTCCTTTAATAGATTTTCAAGTCGACGCCGACGGCACGGTTGGTGCAGTGGCTGAGTGATTGACTGCTGCGTTACGTATCATGGATTCGATCTCCGCACGGTACAAATATTTGTATGATCTACAGGTAGTTGTTCCGGGTCTGGCTGTTTGTGTACGTGAGTTTAAATGTTTGTAAACGCACCCACGATACTGGAGAAATTCCTAGAGGGGGGACACGATTTAAAAAAAAAAAAACAAATAACTTTGTCGCTAAAGGATTAAGTTCAAGGTTGATTGGGAAAATTTTACAGTTTCAGCAACAGGTTAACTAATAGTTCCTTTGGTTTCGGGTAGCTTGATGTGCTGGCGGCGGCGTCTGTACCAAAATAAAAATAATGCCAAAATCAACAATTATTTTTTTGTTCGGCTAACCGTACGTACAATCATCAACAAAATGAAAAGATGTCATAATTAAGTTAAAACTTAAACGGTTGGGCGTCCCTTAATGGTTTTAGTTCATTTAAATAATTGTTGTTTATTTGGTAAGGAATCGTTCAGTCGACTGTGAAGAGATACTTTTAATTCTTGCGCCAGCTGCGGAATATTTTAGAAGTTTTCTTTTTGTTCTCTCTTAATCTCTCAGTATTTCTTTGTCAACTATATTTTCATTTAGGTATCCTTATTATTAATTAAGAATAATTTATTTTAAAAAAGTTATTTTAATTCTTATTTAACACACATGTCGATAAAAAAAATCCGAGCAGTAAAAAAAAAATAAGTAGTGAATAAATAAAAAAAATCTTATCGTAACATTACAACTTCTAAGATCAACAATACAAATTCTAACTTAGTTGTAATGTTGATCCTAATGACCGTAATTCTGTATTTTATACATATTTGTTAAGGTCGCGGATCATTCATTCTTTTTATTAAAAAAAAACCTAATATTGTCAAAAACGTGAGAGAATTTGGATTCCAGTCTACCTTAGCGCTTCTCCCTTCTCCCACATCTTGGGCTATAAGCTCTGCTTCCACTTTGCACAAAGGTAAATATTTATAGTAATTATTAGTCTAGATTATATTTAAATATTCGTGTGAATCGAAAGAAGATCAACAAAAGCTACGAAAAAATGCCACTACGTACTGTGTACGTATGTAGGTATATTACGTTGCTGCAAGTAATCTCAAGACCTTAAAATAATATAAGATTATACAAAAATAAATTGCATGAATGGTTGTGTAGTCATAGTTTGTATGCTGTAGTGACTTTGTTTAGGTTAGTTTAAATGTGTGTAAATGCACCGATACGATACAGGAGAAATTCCTAGTCTGGGGCAACGTTTTTATTTTATTTTAAAAGACTTCTTTGAAAGTAAATGTTAAATAATTATGCTTGATATCTTTTTATATCATGTTTTTAAGCAAATAAATATTGTTCTATTCTATTAACTGCAATCTCCTCTCACCCCCAAACCATATCACACCAGTTACAAACTCCACATGTTCTCGGCGAGTCATCTCGACGGGGCGTCCATCTCAATATATCTCGATACGTATCTACTACTATTACATGGAGACACATCGACAGATAGCACTAAATTACAGCGATACCGGCCCCGCTACAATTGTATACAGTATCTGATACTGAATCTGATTTATTTTGGAGTATTTTGATTGGGTTTGCTGTTTTATTAGTTGTTGGGGTACGTTTGGGGAATTTTTATGTTTATAGAGTCTATAATGAAGGGTGTAACAAGATCCATAACGAAGCCAAAAGGCACTTGTCCTCCCCGTCAATGCGATGGCCTGAATGCCTGGGAACCTGTTACGGAGATATTGGGGGTCAAAGTTCCAACTTTTTTTGTTCCAAGTTTTTTTTTAAAATATACATGTGTTTAATGTAAGCTTTTTACTTTAAACACCTCCACGACCCTGGGTACTATTCAATCCATCCATCAGCACAATGTTTTGAGTGCGTTACATCGAGTCCTACTGGAAAACGTGATTCTTCACCCTAAAAAAAAAACTCGTTTCCTAGCAATAATTTTCGGAAAGTTACTTAGTTTTATGTACATAATGCTTGGCTGGCGGCTTCGTGAAGGGTCTTGTTACACCCTGTATAATATACACTTTATATACATTTAAAGTAAACCTTATGACCAACGATGACTACGATCTCGAACAAGAGGGTCATTCAAAAACAGAAGGGAAACTAGGTGACGGCTCTCAGTTTTTTCTCTAACATCAGATTGCACCAACGACACAGAGTACAAGGGAAGAAAGGTCAACTCACTAGGTTCACACTAATTTTCCAAAATATTCAAAGCATCGGAAACAAAGTAGAATTAATAGAACAATTACTTTTAGATTCTGATATTGATTTCATCTCACTATCCGAATTGTGGAAAAATGAAAATTATTGTGAATCTATCTTGTCCCAGGGATACAAAATAGCGTCCATTTTTTGTCGCAAAACCCGCGAAGGCGGAGGAGTTTGTATTATTGTTAAAGACTCATTAGATGTTATTGAACGAATAGACATTGTAAATCATTCAAAGGAGTATGTAATAGAATTAAGTGCTATTGATGTTCCCAAACTAAACTGTACTTTTATAGGACTTTATAGAGCAGACCGTCATTCTGATATATTTCTTCAACAATTGGGAAAAGTTTTACATAAATGAAATATAAAAAAATCACATAAACACTTAATAATAGGAGGAGACTTTAATATAAACGTGTACAATAAAAATAAACAGACTCTAGAGTTCTTAAACTTTATGAAAACATATAACCTGCAACAAATAATCCGCGAACCAACACGAGTAACCAAGACAACATCCACCTGCATTGACCTACTGTTTACAAACTACCCACCGCTTATAAACAAAGCAACTGTCAATGATTATGGACTATCGGACCATAAGGCAATAAATGTTCAGTTAAACGTAGACTACTTATCAAATAACAATAGTAAAACTTGGTATACCGAAAAAAGATTATTTACAAAAAATAACGTCGAATGTTTTAAAAATTCACTAAAATCAGAAATTTGGGAAACTATACTAATTAAAAATAATAGTGTGCACACAAATTACGAATCCTTCAGTAAAATAATAGAACACAATCTAAATAAATATATTCCATTGCAGAAAATAAAAATAAAAAGCAAACCAAAAAAAGGATGGCTTACTAAAGGTCTCAAAAAATCATGCGAACATAAAAGAGTGTTAAGAACTATTTTTAATGAAACCAAAAGTTGTGTCATAAAAAAACACTATAAATAATTTAGTAAAATATTAAAATTGACTATTAGAAAATCAAAAAAAATAACATATATTAAACAAATGCAAAAATCTGACAATAAGGTAAAGACGATGTGGAATATAATTAATACAAAAACAGGGAAGACAAAAATAAATAGACGTGAAAATATATCACTGAAGATAGACAATAAAGAAATAAAATGCCCGTTCAGTGTATCCAACAGATTTAACGAATTCTTTGCGACGGTAGGGCAAAATCAAACAACTAACTCGACCAATAACATTGGAAACCCCGGGGTCAACCCATCTACTTGTTCAATGTATGTTCGCCCGGTAGACCAAAAAGAGATAGTAAATATAATAAGGTCAACTAAAAATAAACATAGCTGCGGTATCGATGACATTCCACCAATTTTATTAAAGCAATGCGCAATAGAACTTTCTATTCCTCTAATGTTTTTGGTCAATCAAAGCTTCCAAGACGGCCAATTTCCAGACCCACTTAAAGTAGCTTTAGTAAAACCAATACATAAAAAAGGTGACAAGCATATCCCAAGCAATTATAGACCCACAGCACTGCTACCAACCTTTTCCAAAATATTTGAAAAAGCTATGTGCAATCAGCTTTATATGTTCTTAGAAAAGTTTAATATTCTTGACGACGCACAAAATGGATTTAGAAAAAGTAGATCAACAACATTAGCAGTTTATAAATATGTTCAACAAGCGCTACAACATATAAACGATAAACAATATGTAATTGGGCTACTGCTAGACATGACAAAAGCATACGACAAGGTCCTCTATGACATTTTACTCACGAAACTATATGGTTGCGGCATACGAGGACCAGCTTATTCGTGGTTCAAATCATATTTACATAATAGGACACAAATAGTACAAATTGAAAATTATGACCACGATAAAAATGAGATCAAAGCAGTTAGATCACAAAAAAAACAAATCACTTGCTCAATTCCACAAGGAAGTATATTAGGATGCCCACTATTTTTAATTTATATTAATGACCTTCCCAAAATATTAGATAAGGAAAACGCTTTACCAGTACTATTTGCAGACGATATTTCAATATTAATTAAGTGTGGTAACGTAAATAACCCTAGTCTACAAATACAAGATACACTCCAAACTGTAGATACTTGGCTCCAGATCCACAACTTGGAAATTAATAGTAATAAAACTAAAATAATACAATTTAGATCATACAAAAAATCACCTCTCAATCTAAACACAACATTCAGAAACACGCAAATACAAGAAGTTAATACATTTAGCCTACTTGGCATAAATATTGACACACACATTAACTGGAAGTCACACATAGAACACATAAAAACAAAACTCTCCAGATTCTCTTACGCTCTTTTCCAAATTAAACAAAGCACTAACACACAAACAGCTATGGCTGCTTACTACTCGTACGCATTCTCATGGCTGCGATATGGAGTCATGCTATGGGGAAATAGTGTTAACGTAGATGAACTATTCATAATACAAAAGAAGTGTATAAGAATTCTAGCCCAAATAGATAATACGGAGACCTGCAAACCATACTTCATAGAGTATCAGATTCTAACTCTGCCGTCAATATATATACTTGACATTTGCGTATTTGTTTTCAAAAATATCGACAAATTCACTAAAGTTGAAGATACACACAACGTCAACACTCGCCATAAAAAGAGTTTATGCGCTCCATCCTCAAGAATTAAAATGCTAAGTAATAGCCCATATTATATGGCAATAAAAATATATAATAAGTTGCCCAACATGTTTAAAACTGAAAAATCTGTAACAATATTCCAAAAAAGGCTAAAACTATACTCAGTAAAAGAATATTTAGAGTCTAGCATAAAATAACGATTTTTTCTCATGAAAAAAGTGGCGATCTGTCCTATACAAACAATAAGATATAGTCTATCATTTCTAACTCCTAAAAAAAAATATATAATTTGTACTAGGTACCTGAAAAGGATGACATTAATGTTGCTGAATAATTGTATTAAATTAATTAATTTTGACATAACTAAAATTCTCTATCTAATTGTACTAATATAAAAGAAAGTAATTAAGTAATAACAATGTTTAATGCATGCTAATTTAGGATGATAATAAGGGCAGGCGAATGATAAATTGCAATGCTTGTAAAAGGCTGCTAAGTCATAAGTACCAACTTAACATAAGACCACATTGTACACTTAGTTCGCAATAAATGTTTTGACTTTGACTTTGACTTTGAAAGTTCTTAAAATCTAACTTAATTAAAATGACAGCTGCCAAACTAAAGGGAACTAGTAGCTTTGGTCTTGTCGAAATAAATAATTACAAATGCATATTTTTACAGTCACGTGACTATTTTACGCTATAAATAAATAAAATAAAATGTATTTTATTTCAGGCATTGTACAATTTTACAATTTTACAGTCCCATATTAGCCTAGTACATTGTTATTTCCGCCAGTAAAGCTTCGTCAAGTAATAAAGTATATAAAGTATAAAGATAATAATCATTCATTAAGTTCATTCATTAAATACAATCGTTTACTATTAGACCACAGTATAACCTAGACACTCGCAATTATACAATAGGGAATATGCATGTATTTTTTTTTTCAATTATCAATAATATGCAGTACCATCAACCCAAGAAAATAATTAAAACTTAATTTCAACTACTGCTTGCCGCACAAAAAAAAATATTAAACTCCTGCAATTTTCTACGACAGTTCAAACGTCCATGACTATCGCGGCCTTTCACGTCAGGACTTTGATGTCACTTACCTCTATCTGCCTTGTTTAAATCTATTTTTTTGCCCTTAGTAGATTAGTTTTACTAAAATGTAAGTGCTTTAATTAAGCATAAATTGCAATAACAATATTATAGTAAAATCTTAGTGAAACTTTTAGTACTTTTCAATTAAAAGTGTTTCTTTGACACATGGATTTTGACGTCACTACCGGAATCGATGCGTTTTGTGTTTGCGTTCCGTTTCACCAAAAACACACTAAATAAAATATTAAATTGTAAAATAAGTGTTGTACTAAAGAATTAAACAAGTGTACCACAATGTTTTTATGGTCCAATACAAGGCATTTTTAAGAAATAAAAAAAGTTCTGTATTTCTTGCATATACCCTATTGTTATAGATATACAAAGTCCTAAATACCGCGATGACAATACTATTAGTACATTTTTGCAGTCTAGCTATGTTAATACGGGTAGTATTTTATTTTTAAATAAAACTATAAATAACATAGTCTTAAAAAAATATCGGCTTAATCAGTCCAGCAGCTTAGGCTACGCGTATGTATGTACAGGTTGTTAAAGGACTCTTCAAGAAGCCGTCAACCAAGCATTCTGTACATCAAACTAAGTAACTCTACGAAAAATTATTGCTGGGAAACTATTCTACTACTATTCTGCTTTTTTTTGGGGTGAATTACCTATCACGGTTTTAGGTAGCGCTCAATCACTCAAAACATTGTGCTGATGGATGCATTGAATACTACTGGGTTCATGGAGGTATTAAAAGAAAAGCTATAACATATAAAACATTATTTTTTCTTCTATGTTTGGACTTCAATATCTCTCTAGCTAGAAGGTACGATTACGACCCAGAACAAAAAAAAAAATATTGCAATGGCGGAGAGTATTTATAGCTAAGAAATTGCGACGTTGTCATATTTCACGTAGTGTATTTTATTACATTAATTATCGTGACTTAAGAACTTTATTTCTCAAAAATAATTACATTCGCTAAATGAGAAATAACTGGTTTCTACTTAGAATACATTAGCGACGCGACGGTCACACAACTAGGTTAAATTAGTACTTTCAATCCGCTAAAATGTATTTCTTTAGATATTTTTTTAAAGTATACATGGATTTTTGATGTTTTACATTCCGAGACAACTTGTTGTAAAGCTGTGCTCCTTCATACTTGTACAGAATAGTATTCCTGCCGTAGTTTGTTCTAGGGGCCCGCAACACTATGTCATTTGCTTGCCTTGTGTGTGTATGTTTCTGTTTAAAATTGTATGTACAAGTATACAAGTATTATACCTATATATCTGTGAAATATTCATGAGCTTTGTGTTACTGTAAAGTATTAGTGTATGTGTTCGGTAGTTGTATTTAAAAAGAATTTTGATAATTTTATTTTGAGCTGTTTGCAAGATTTGTAGGTTGGAGGATTTATGTACAACCATACACTTCAATTAGGTAGTCCAAATGAGGTTTCACCATGGAGTTATAATCATATAGCAAACTTGTGGTGGAAGACAACGAACAATGCTGCGCAGTGCACCTGATAAGGAAGAGAGCTTATTTCTTATTTTCTCAATATGCGCCTTCCACGACAAGTCGCTATCCAGTACAAGTCCAAGATATTTTTCTGCATTAGATTTTTCTACAATTTTACCATTGCGGTTAAGATGTGTTGTGTTTGTATTTTGTTATTTTTAGCAGCAAATATTGTATATTTTGTTTTATTTTATTAGTATTAACTGTCAGTAAATTGTACGGAAACCAATCAAATAATCTATGTAAGTCATCTTGTGCCTGTTCCATAAGAGCATCAATTTTTTAATATTGATATGTTGAAAAAGAATAAGTAAACATTAGAATTGGAACAACTAACTACAGGATTTAATCTAACACAAGCAATTCATGAGCCTACAAGACCAAGTAGTGGTTCCTGCATTGATAATATTTTCCATAATATTCGTGGTGCTAAATCAACTGTCTTGGAACTTAGCTTATCTGATCATAAGGCGCAATATATATCATGTCCAGTCAAAAAGACCTGTAAATTTGACCATTGGTTTTCGTTTAAACGTGATTATTCTAACGATAATTTAGAAAATGTTAAGGACTGTATTAAAGAGCTCAAGTTTACTGAAGTGTTTGAATTAAAGGATGCAAATGATGCTTTTAACTCATTTTATGATACATTTAGGCTATTTTACGAATTGTGCTTTCCAATATGTAAAATTAAAAATAAAACAACATTTCAACCAAAATGGATGTCACGTGGTATTAAGAAATGTAGTAAACGTAAACGTTCTCTTCTCTGGAAATATAGACTATCAAAAAATAGCGTAGATAAATCCAACTATAAAAAATATTCTTTGAGATATGGCAAAATCATTAAATTAACTCAAAAATCTCAAAATAATTATTACTTTCTAAATTCTAAAAACAAATCGAAAGCCACCTGGAACATAAATAATGGTAGAAAACAAAATTTTCCTC
Organism: Eugnorisma glareosa; assembly: GCA_947578425.1. NCBI lineage: Eukaryota > Metazoa > Arthropoda > Insecta > Lepidoptera > Noctuidae > Eugnorisma > Eugnorisma glareosa. Next base: position 12,542,387 of record OX387985.1, read on the forward strand.
CTGAGACTATAAGTGAATTGGTAATAAATAAACATACAATTACAGACCCTCAACAAATTGCAGAATTGTTTAATGACTACTATGTAGATATGGTTAAGCCTCAGACTAGTACTATGGGTAATAGTATCCCAAAAACATCTACATGCACGTATAATTCACCAAAATCGGGAATTTTTTCTGGGTCCCACTAGTCCTTTGGATATCTATACTATTATACAAAAATTAAATAACACTAAGAGCACTGGTTTTGATGACATAATTAATATGTGTGTTGGTAATAAAATCCGTATCTTATATAATTGCACCTATACTGAGCCATGTTATAAACATGTGCTTCAAACAGGGAATCTTTCCATCTGTGTTAAAAACAACGATAGTTAAACCACTACATAAAAAGGATGTTAAATCTGATTTAAAGAATTACAGGCCTATAGCCCTAACTCCAACATTTTCTAAAATAATTGAAAAAGCCATATACAATAACTTATATGACTACTTTGAAAGGAATAATATCTTTTCACCCGATCAGAAAGGCTTTCGTAAAAATATGTCTATAAATTTAGCTATTTATGATTTCTTAAGTTTAATATGTCCTAGAGTTGATAAAAGACAGCCTGTCTATGCTTTGTATAAGGATATGTCAAAGGCCTTCGACTGCGTGGATCATAATATACTACTGAGTAAGCTGGAAACGTACGGGGTTAGGGGTAATGCTTTAGACTTGCTAAAATCTTACATCAGTAATAGAACTCAGACTACGAGTATTGTCAAAATTTGTCCTAATACAAAGAATGAAATAAATTATAAGTCTAGGAGTAGATAAATAAAATATGGAGTTCCACAAGGTAGTGTTTTGGGCCCACCACTTTTTATTATCTATATCAATGACCTGCCAAAATCGACTACAGATCGTATGACCTATTTGCTGATGACTGCACTGTTGTATACAATGATGAAAACATTATTAATAGTAGTTTAAATTCAATAATTCAATGGTTACAAAATAATAATTTATTAATTAATATCGATAAAACTAAATTAATGCAATTAAAACAGAAAACAAAAAATACTTTACATCCTCGAATAGAATTTAATGGGGAAAAAGTTGAATTGACGACTACAACAAAATTTCTCGGCGCACACATAGATGACAATTTGAAATGGCAAAGTCATTTAGAGTTTGTTTGCAAAAAAGTGTCACAGTTGTCTTATTGTTCATACATGCTAGAGAAAAAGGTTAATCTTAACACATTGCTCGTAGCTTATCATAGTAATGTTGCTTCTAGACTCAGATATGCAATCATATTCTGGGGAAATACTACCAAATGGCATAAAGTTTTTAAAGGTCAAAAAAGGTGCGTGCGAGCTGTGTGTGGCCTCAACAGAATTGACAGCTGCAAGGAATACTTTGGAAAACTAAAAATACTTACCGTGCCATCTTTATATATTCTTGAAATGGCCTTGTTTATTAGACATCATTCATCACTGTTTAAATTAGAGCTCAGATCGCGAAATAGAAGTCATTTGTATAATAACAACAACAACATCCATTTATTTTCAGGCTCCTTTGGCCCATAGATATATACCTTACATACTAACCTACATATGATAAAATACAAATTATGCTGGTAAATAGAAACTTAAAACTATGTTAGTAACACTTCACTTGTGCACTATGTCTTTGTGCGTTCAGGTGGCACTTGTCCGTGGAAGCGACGGAACACCACTCCTTGCGGCCAAAAGTCCTCCTCCAAGACGAGGTGCAGATAACACGGCGGCGCGACTCAAGCAGCTGCACTCTCGCCACGTACTTGGTCTTCCGACGCACGTACTCCATGATGTCCTCCGCCGTAGTGGTGTAGTGTAGGCGGGAGATGTACACCGGAGTGTTCGGCTTCGTGGCACGAATAGGCACGTTGGGCTCCGACGGAGCAGTACCGCTGCGGTTCTTATTGGTACGTTGACGGCGCTTCCTCCTCAACACCGTCACGAAACAAACCAATAACCTTACCAGTCAATATAGAACTGCCCTCTTTGGGAAAAGTGTCTTTGCTATGGCCACGAAGATCTACGATAAAATACCGAATGACATAAAAGAATGTAGCAATATTCATGTATTTAAAAATAAATTGTTCCAACTTATGGAAAATTGTTATTACTCTGTTAATGAATTTTTGACGACTAGAACTTTTTAAATGTTTCATGTCCGCTTGACTATAATGTATTGTTTGTTGATTGTCTTGTGTTTGTCATGCATGAATAATAGTAATAATGTAATCTATATTTAATGTGAAATGGAATTTATATCAAATCATTAGAATTTTATAGTGTATATTAGTTAATGTGAGACTGGGTAATATTAGTATTTTTTTTAATAGTATTGTTTTCGTAATTTGTTATGTTATTGAATTTTATTTATTTTTATTGTTGTATTATTTTCTGTGATTTATTGTTGAATTTGTTAGTTTTATAATTTCAATGAACGTGATTTTTGATTTTAGTATTTTTTTAATTTATTTATATTTATTAACTAGCTTCTGCCCGCGACTTCGTACGCGGATCCTGTTGCTTTTGCCAGCGACAACGGGGTCGTCAAGAAAATCGAAGATCTGAAACGTCTGATGTAGAATTCTGAGGCCCGGGGACGGGAAAACAACTGGATGAGCGAGACGATTAAAGACGTTCCAGATCTTTCATTTTCGTAAGTCTACAGGAAATGCCCATCAGACTAAACAACTTTTGCTAAGACGTCATTCCTTAATATGTTATAGTGTCGCTGGGCTTTGGAGATCCACAACAGGGTTCCAGATCTCCAAATTTATTCTCACAGCAGAAAATGCTCTTCACGTGGAATAATTTTTGCTATGACACCATTTTTATATCTCTTATACTTTAGCTGTTCTGTTGCGGTTCTGCATCAGGTGTTCCAATTTTCAAAATAAATTATAGCCTATATGTTGCCCAGACTTAATACCTACACAACAAATACCTTTTCTTCCCGTTATTCTGTCAAATAAATATGACTTCGGGCTTGTGTTATTTGAGTGTTTAATTTCCTTTTCCGTTTATCTTCGTGACACGGTAGCCTACCCGGTAACGCAGGGGAGCAGTCACTTAGATTTTAATTGATCAGGTATGTTCAAATTTAAACTATAACTATGCCTAGTAAGAGGTCAAATCTTTCCCAACGTTCCAAAGGAGCTAAAAGATTGAGGATCATAAGATCCCAAGAATCTACCGAAGAGCGTCAGGAGAGAATTGATGCTGTTCGAGAACATCAGGCTGCAACTCGCTCCGTAGAAACCTCTTCGGATCGCGAAGCACACCTGCGTTCTCAGCGTATTTACGCATTTACATCCAGGTCTCTAGAGACCAGTGAAGAAATCATGCATTGTCTCGTGAGTCGCAGACGTTCACGGATAGATAATTGCGCGTTAGTTCTCAGCGTATCTACGCATCTGCTTCTAGGTCTCTAGAGATATGTGCGGAACATGATGCGCGACTGTCCGCTATGTAAAGCGTTTGCCTAGGTTGGCCCGTGGATGGGTTACCTCCCATTACATACCGAGTTTCCTCACTTCCTCGCTGAACATCTGATGCAGCACCGCAACAGACCAGCTAAACTATAAGAGATACAAAAATGGTACCATAGCAAAAATTGTTCCACGTGATGAGCATTTTCTGCTAAGAGAATAAATTTGAAGATCTGGAACACCTGAAGTGGAACTCCAAGAGCCCAGCTACACTATAACACATATAGGAATGACGTCTTAGCAAGAGTGGTTCAGCCTGATGAGCACTCTCTGCGTAAAGACTTAGTTTGGTGTACAGAATGCTTGGTTGACCGCTTCGTGAAGGGTCTTTTTGTTGTAAAGGTATTAAATCTGGGCAACATAATATAGGCTATAATTTATCTTGGAAACTTGAACATCTGATGCAGTGATAGCTTTGATTTCCATATCAGGTGTTCCAGTGTTCTTCGCGATCCGAAGAGGTTTCTACGGAGCGAGTTGCAGCCTGATGTTCTCGAACAGCATCAAGCCTCTCCTGACGCTCTTCGGTAGATTCTTGGGATCTTATGATCCCCAATCTTTTAGCTCCTTTGGAACGTTGGGAAAGATTTGACCTCTTTCTAGACATAGTTATAGTTTGATTCTGAAGATACCTGATCAATTAAAATCTAAGTGACTGCTCCCCTGCGTTACCGGGTAGGCTACCGTATCACGAAAATAAATGAAAAAGGAAATTAAACACGCAAATAACATAAGCCCTTTTTTTTTTTTTTACCGATGGGAAATCATCAAATAACCCCTCCCGCTCTGGGCTGAGCAGGAGGGAGTGTCAGACTTTTACTGACTAAAACCCATCCATGTTCCTTCTTTTGCCCTTTGTGTTCCAGGGCCGCGGTATCTCTTTCGAACAGTCCCGCAACCCTGGCAGGCGTCGGTCCTTACGGACCCCTCCCTGTTTGCTGACTCTCCTTGAGGCGCGCGTGGAACACGAACGCGCCGTCGACACGGCCTGTCGTCATAAGACGGACGGACGGCGAGCTAGCCCATAGCTCACCGTCCACAGGCCCGCGCCTACGGTAGCCGGGGGCCACCACGTGGCCCCCGACGCCCGGTGCGTCTCCCGCGGCGGCTGGGACGTGAGGTTCTCTCCCTCTCACGTTCCGCCACCTCCTTCGCTAGCATGACTGCTTCGCAGAAGGAGGTGACGGCGTCCCATTCCGTCTCGCTCCGGACCATGGATTGAACCAAGGCCGGAAGCGAGAGGTCGCCGCCGCCGATCGCCGCTACGAGGACACGGCGGTGCTCCGCCCACGCGGGGCAGATCTCCACCGTGTGCTCCACCGTGTCCTCCGGTCGATCCTCACAATGGTAGCACCCGGGCGTTTCCTCCCGCCCGATTCGGTGCAGGAACCTCCCGAAACAACCGTGTCCGGTGAGGACCTGCGTCAGGCGGAAGGTGAGGGCGCCGTGGCGCCTCTCTAGCCACTCCTCAAAGAGGGGACTTATCGCCACTATTGTGGCGTGCCCTGCACGGGGTTGCGATAGACGCTCTCTCCATGTCGCCATGAGATCGCGCCGGAGCACTATGGGTCCAACCGGTATTTTCCATCTCAAAAATCGATAACTCTGTTGTTTTGTGATTTATCTCCTTGATTTTTTTTTCACGTATTTGTGAATATCTAGGCAATAAAAGAAATCAAACATCATCATTCTAAAAAAAATGACAAAGATAAAGTTATACGAAATTTCATACAAAAAATCATACAGTTATATTAAAATAGCAATAAAAGTTACACTTATGCTTAAAATAAGTTTAAAACTAAATTATTATTATTAAACAAACAGTTACATGACAAAAAAAAATTATTACTTAAACTTATCCTACTCATCACTTTCTATTTCCAACAATTCTTTAGCTTCGTCAAATAATTCTTTGGATATTAGAAAACTTGGTTTATTTAAGCTAGATATATAAGGATCAGATGTATATAACAAAATATGCAGAACGTCTTCGTTTGTTGCTGATCTGGAACACTTCCTAGCGTGATGTAACCTATATTTCTTATAATCTTTATTTCGAGCTTCCTGGGCATCTTCGGATAATTGTCCTATAGGCAAAACTGCATAATGCTCTATTATTTTAGCACCATGTATAAGTACTTTATGGACCGAAGATGGCATGTAGTACCAGTTATATTTGCTTACATATAATTGCGCGGTTACCAATGTATACCGACCAAATTTTTCTGCGTTTATAGGAAATCCCGATGACATAGTTTGAAGAATTACATATAGTCTCTTGATTAATTCTTCATCAATTCCGGTTATCTCTGCAGAACATTGGTAATTTTGGAAAAATCTCCTTGCCGTATTACCGTCATTGCTATTACCGGAACCTTGACGTGGTTTATCAATATGCAAGCCAAGCACTTCTCGGAAACGTTTTTGGACAAATTTTTTCTTGTCTTCTTTAAGTTGCTTATTTTCTGGAGTTGTTGCAGACCACTTCTCAAAACCTAAATTGTAAGAAATATGGAGGATCATTTCCATAAATCTTATCCATGCGTGTAGCGTCGACAATCCGTATTTAAACGCATTTTCATTTTCAACTCTCGTTGTAACTTTTAAAAGATCATTCATTTGTCTGGGAGTTGCTCCACAAACAGTGCAGGTAGCACTGGATGATGTGTTTGTCAACACTTGAGCAACTTTCCCATCAATCATTGTCATAAACAGTTGATGTTTAACTTCGATGACCGTAATTTTCGAGGATTTTTCCCCGATTGACATTATTGCTTCAAAATCACCTCTGGCGCAAAAAACGCGCAAGTTTTTTTTAAATCCTCATATTACTGAGTAGATAAGGTCTCTAATAGAGTAATTAACTTGACACCGGCTGCTTTCGGCAACAACGAAAACTCCAATTGAAATTAACAAAAACTAAATTTTCTTTACTTCACTAAAAAAATATTAAAAAATTAAATAAAAATATTTTTTTTACAAAAACTGAACGTGGTTGCAAAGTGTATATTCTAAGCTATCTAATGATGTATAACACTAATATGTTTCCTTGGAAAACTTCCGAATAATTATGTGTTGAACTCCCTTAACGGTAATTTAATTGGCATGAAAATATTTATGCCCAATGTTTGAGGTTCATTTTATAAACGTAAAACTTTATATTTTTTTATATTTTGTAATTTATTCGTAAGTTCCATCTTTTGAGAGTATAAAACCATAAAACAATCTATGGATTTACGACTTTCGACAAAACCATTTTTGAGATGGAAAATACTGTTTGGTCCCATAGTGCGGAGGTCTGTCCGCTGAGCGACAATTTGCCGCGGCCGCGGAGTTACCCCCCGGCGTAGTGCCTCCACGCGCCATTCGTGTAGGCGCGCGAGGACAAATAAAATAAGCCCTGAAGGCTTATTTATTTGATTTTCAATGATTCATCGAATTTTCATCGAAAATCAGTCCTAAACTGTTACCGCCTTCACCGCGTGGAGGTACTCCCAGCTTATGTTATTTTATAATTATACAGTAAAATTAGTGATAGCTTTGATTTCCATGTCAGGTGTACCAGAACTACATTTTTTTTTTTTTTTTTAATTTTCAATTCCACAACGCGTGTGCCAGATCTTCAATTTTTATACGTCAACAGAGAGTGCTCATCAGGCTGAACAACTCTTGCTAAGAAGTCATTCCTTTATATGTTATAGTGTAGCTGGGCTCTTGGAGTTCCACTTCAGGTGTTCCAGATCTTCAAATTTATTCTCTTAGCAGAAAATGCTCATCAAGTGGAACAATTTTTGCTATGGTACCATTTTTATATCTCTTATAGTTTAGCTGGTCTGTTGCGGTGCTGCATCAGATGTTCAAGTTTCCAAGATAAATTATAGCCTATATGTTGCCCAGATTTAATACCTTTACAACAAAAAAAAAAATCATTTAAATCCGTCGAGTAGTTCCGAAGATTAGCGTGTACAAACAAACAGACAAACAGACAGTTTTTTTTTTTTGGATTCGTGCTCTATTACTGTTTCCAAACCCCCCTCAATAATTATTTTTTTAATATATTCAATGTACAGACACAGTTTTTTTACTGTTTTATTATATGTATAGATGATTTCAAACACAATGTGAATTGTTCCTGAATAAATTGAATTGAATTGAATTATACTTATTTTTTTCATTATGTTATTTAATAATTTGTATGCTTAAGTGGCTGAGCATAGAATGAACATCATTAGTATATAAATATGTAATGAACACCTGCATGTTACCCATGATCACAAATAAACGATTTGATTTGATTTAATTTTATTACCAAAATAGAATAGACTTGTATCATCAGCATAGACTGACACATCACCTCGTAGTCCTATGTCTGTAATATTATTAATATAAAGTGTGTAACAAGACCCTTAACGAAGCCGAAAGACACTTGTTCTCCCCGTTATTGCGATCATTTTTTTATTCTAGACCATACCTGGGAACCTTCTAGTTACGGAGATATTGGGGGTCAAAGTTACAACTTTTCACAAGTTTTTTTTTTTATACATGTTTTTAATGTAAGATTTTTACTTTAATCAACTCCACGACCCCCATACAATTCAATCCATACATCAGCGCAACGTTTTGAGTGCGTTACATTGAGACCTACCGCAAATCGTGATTTTTTACCCCAAAAAATAAAGTCGTTTCCCAACAATAATGTTTGCGTAGAGTTATCTACGCAAACATTATTGTTGGGAAACGACTTTATTTCTAAGTTTGATGTACAGAATGCTTGGTTGACGGCGTCGTGAAGAGTCTTGTTACACCCTGTATACAAAGAACAGCAAGGGGCCCAGAATAGAGCCTTGGGGAACTCCACATGTAATCAGTTGGGGGCTACTCTGACAGTCATCGATTTTAACCACTTGAAATCTATCCGTCAGATATGATTTAAAGATTGTATGCTGTTCTTCTTAAGACAGTTGATTCTTTGATATGGTCTCATTCATATCCTAGAGTTATGGGATATCAAAAACAACACCTTGTATGTCAGTAATTTAATCTAACATATGTATCAGGTAGGCTGTTGCCCGCGACCGCGTCCGCGTGAAATTTAGAACTTTTTAAGAGGAACAATTCCGTCGTACATGATTGCTGCGTAACTTTAACCGTTTAAGCAGCACACGCAACGGAAGGAAAGCTCTCAAAAGGAATAAATTTTTCGCGTTTCTGCAACATTTTTATATGATGCGCGGTTCCTATTGGTCGTAATGTTTTATAGCGTTTAGCCTCTCTCGATAAATGGGCTAAGTATACAAAACTTAACGATTTTTTCAATTCGAACCAGTGGTTTCTGAGATTAGCGCGTTCAAACAAACAAACTCTTCAGCTTTATAATATTTTATTATTATATTGTATTGTGTAGATGAAAATTGTAAGAAAGGCTCCTTATAAAAGCACTTTGCAAAACACAAAAAGCTTTACCCCGCAACTGTGGGTCAAAGCTCTCATAATTCATATTTATAGTTCTGTCACTATACCCTCGCTAAAGGACTTGCAGAAAATATAATCAATTGTTGTGAGTGTATCACTTAATTCTAGCAAGTGAACCGCGGTGGTGCAAATCTGTACAAATACGCGAAGCTCCCACAGGAGGGGAGAAATAACAAAGATGTACACACGCTAGATGAGGCAGATAATTGTTGCGAGATACGGAAAGGAAAGGACCAGATATTTTTTTGTAGAAGATTATTTTTTTGGTGGATGGATAAATAAGACATCTATTGCGGCATACCTGGTAATAAGTGAGCATTGCAATGGACATCTGCAATATAATATACCTACCATAAGAAAATATACCCATCTACCCAGTGCAGCGTGGTTCTATCGGCTCTTAAATGACATTGTCAGGAGCGCGCTGCAAGTAAACATTGGTGACATTGTCTCTGCAAATTGTATTAAAAAATCAAGATGGCGGCGTTAATACCGACTTTAGTCACGCGAAAACTGTACCACGCATCGCTTTAGGCTATGCTTTCCGGTAGACAATGCTGACATGACAGATTACCTGTAATATCATCGGCATCCTTCCTTCGAACCACAACAAAGCAACGCTGCTTGGCTAGTTCTTTAATACCTATTCCACCGTCCGCGTCTCCACGATAAGGATTATCTTTTAAAAGAGCAAAGAGCTCTACTATTTAATAATCTAATTTCAGCTGCATACTTCTCTAATAAGACATTATTATAGGATCTTCAGATGGCAAACCGTGTTTTGTATTCCATCCACCTCAATTTCCAAGCCACATCTAGCACCTCTATGCAGACCAATAAGCCTAATGCAGGCTAAACTCTGCGTGTCAATATTTGTGCTTCGGACAACATAGCCGCAAAGCTCTGCACTCATGGGGACAAACATCATGGTGGACTGACGGGAACAGGATAAGCAGGAGTCAAGTGGGTTGTATTTGAGCATTTATTGCCCGTTTTCTGACTTCGAATTGAGACCCCGTTAAATTAGGAGGCGACGTTGTTTCGTAGCCGACTGTGCCTATGAAGAAATGCCAAAACAAACTCAAAGATTGAAATATTCACGTACTAGCTTTGCTTTTACCCGCGGTTTCGCTCACATTAATTAGAATTTATAATAATTCAATCATGATTCGTAAGACACGTGGCGCCATCTATTATCATAACAACGTTATTGCTGTTTTCCTCGGGAACAGTATTTTTTTCGGGATGAAAGGTACCCTATGTCCGTTTCTGTACACCTGACAACGTACATGCAAAATTTCAGGATGATCGGTTCAGTGGTTTAGGTTCTTATCATCATATCATTCAGTGGATTAGGCTCCTACCGTGATTGGGTCTAGCCCAAACATTTGAAGACATGTGACATCTACCAACCTACACTGGGCTTGCGTGATGGAGTAAAACCCACTACCTCTCATAGAGAGTAGGATTTTGGCCCAGCGATATACAGAACCATGTTTGAAAGGGCCTTTCCAAGAACGATTCATTGCAGCTTTGAGTTGACCTGTCCCAACAGACGTCACGAATGCGTCAGTCGTCGTGTGGAGTAGCTGATCCCTATTTTAAGGAAATAAATGGCCGACACACAGATCTGCGTGACATAAATTGAGTATCTTATTGCAAAAAGTTCTCTTGATCTGCCAAGAACTTCTCTTGAGAGCTGTTTGAGACGAACAGAAAATCATTGAAATACACTTGTGGAGATGGCATATATTCTACTATAGAAAAAATAATTATACTAATATCTATAATATCGATACACACACTTAAAAAACAAACTTGTTTCTTTTTAATAAAGCAGTAGCTGCTTAGGAAAAGAGAGACAACTACAGTTTGTCAAGTGCTTATTTTGGCAACACTTTCGTGTGTCGTCATAAGCTCATCTATGCGTGACTGTGTGACCACTTCGCCATGTTTTGCGTCGAGTTTTGTGGAAGACCTGCTGTCAAACGGTTACGCGCTAAAAGTTTGTTTATTGTTTGTTGCTTACCAATGAATGAAAATACCGGCCATTTTGTGCGCCAGAATTTTTGTCTGTAGGTATGAAATAGAAAAATACAATAACTACTGTCATTTGACGGCTCGGTTGGAGCGATTGGCTGCTGCGTTGCGTGTCGCGGGTTCGATCCCCGCACGGAACAAATATTTGTATGATCTACGGGTAGTTGTTCCGGGTCTGGCTGTTTGTGTATGTGAGTGTTAAATGTTTGTAAACGACACAGAAGAAATTCCTTGTGTGGGGCAACGTTTTCTTTTTAAAAAAAAATCTGTTACGCAGACACATAGTGCGTCATGGTGTTTTGGTCGCGTGCCCAAAGTTAGATCTAACGCCGCCATTTTGTTATTTTACAGACAATTCAAGCTCCACCTCCTATTCTGCCCTCTTAGCCCAAAAACATGACATGCAGCCGTACTGATCTTTGCGCGGTCTCCGACGACGCAGTGCAAGTGGCGAAGTTCTGGGTCAATAAAATATAGAAAAACTAGCTGTTGCCCGCGGCTTCGCTCGCGTTTTGGTCGGAAATTATCCCACGGGCAGATAAATATACCCTATGGCCCTCGGGGAGAAAAACGGTTCAGTAGATCCAGAGATTACCCCCTACAACCTCACAAACTCACAAGATCACAAACTTTACCTCTTTTAAGTATATATCGTGCCAGCGACACACGAAGACAGATAATGTCATAAATGTCATACAAATGTGTACGACGAGCGCTCTCCTGACAATCTCAATCAAATGTACCAGTATGTAGATATGTAGATGATGCTCTGTGATCAAATGCTAACAGAACGTTGCAGCACTCTACAAAATCTCCGTGCAGAAGTCTAGCATCATCAATACAGTTTTGTCAACTTATAAATGTCTAATCAAAAACATATAGTAGATCTATAAAAAAAAACAGAATGAAAGCAGCATGCATCGTGTTAACCATTTTCATATTAATAGCCATAATGGCTGTTTGCGTGATGGTGAAATTCGCGACGGACATAACAGTTGAAGAGAGGAAGAGAGAGTTCATGCTTGGAGAGACCGTCTTCCAGTACCCCAAGACTAAGTCAATGGGAGTTATCTCTCTGGTGGAAAACATGTCGTTGAGGAGCGCTGAGCGTTTTCCTTATGTGGCTGCCGTAACGAAGAACACGTCTGACCTGTGGTCTTTCGCTTGCTTTGCTAGCATTGTGCTTGTGAAGTGGATGGTGACTTCTGCTCATTGCAGGTGAGGGTTTGCTAGGGTCGTTAACATAAGATGAGATACAGATTTATTTCCTCACCACAATACATAGGTACATTATTAGGTTTCGTAAACAATACATGTGTTTTTCATATTGTGGGAAACTGGTGCCTAAGCTAGACGAAAGCCTGTATTTCAGGACACCAGGTCTCCACCCCTTCAGAAGCACATTTAGACCGAATTATGCACTGGTACACAAATTAATGCGGAAATTAATGTTGAGGAAAAGATAAATGAACACTTTACAACAATGGTGTTTACTAATTAACTCGTTACTAAAGTAAAGTCTTTGTTCAGTTACCAGCTTTGGCTCTTTACTTCACTCGCGTGGTCAAATTTATCCCGCGAAAACGTACTCACAACTGAGATATCCCAGGTCATGGTCTATCAGGGTACCAAACATCATCTCAATCCGTTTAGTCGTCAAGGCATGAAGATGTGACAAACAATGCAATAACCAAACTCACTTCTGTAGTATAACGAGGTAAAATATTTGTTTGTAAGTTAGTATGTAGAGAGAAATCTTCGGAACCGCTGATCCGATTCCGAAATTTCTTGCGCTAACAGAAAGCTAGATCATCCCCGAGTTATAGGCTACATTTAAAACGTTCCTGTGGATTAATTTCCGTACATAACGCGTGCAAAGCCGCCAACAAAAGCAAGTTTATAATACAGCGTGTACCAGAACGGTGTGAACAACCTCCCAGTACAAAACTTCAAATACCTATTCGGTAAAGTGAAGTACATCCCGAAATATGACCATATCTTTGTGATACCTACACGCTGTTAAGTTCGGTAGGATTGTATTTGCGAGCCAGTACTAACCTCGCCATCATCTGCTTGACCTCGTCCCTGTTACCAGGGTTCAACGCAACGTTTTTTCATTAAGAGGGCTCTTCCCGGCCCGTCTATCGTCAACGCGAGCATGGTCCAAAAGCTTGTTGTTTCATCCCGAGCCTCAGCGACGATTTTCTTTCAACTCTCCCGTATCTCACCCCGCCCCGACCCCGCACAACTCGTCTCCCACGCATCTCATACCGCCTAACGCGATGACATTGAACGAAAAATAGTGTTCGAAAATTTCTTAAACTTGTTCCAGGAAGTACGTGTTTTTGAATAAGTCTTACAAGTGTTTGAAATAAATGTTTGTTGTTGTGTGTATTAAGAATCTCCATTACATGTGCAAGGTTTCTATCGTGATATTTTCTTTATTTTTACAGTTTATGAGTACATTATGAACGGCCAAAGTTTAGGTAAAATTTGTGCAAAACAGCAATTTTTGGAGGCTTATACTGAATTTGTTTCTACTTTTTTTTTTTGCTTCCAGAGAAACTTAGATATAGAGCACGAAATACCTATTAGTTCAAAAAATTCAAAGATAGATGTGTGACTACGGCATGATCACGTACAAGCGTTTGTATGAAAAGTATGACAGGTTGGCCGCTCTTAAACCCTTTTTTCTTTAAAATAATTCCTCGCATAATCCATCCATCTTTTCTTCCTAAGAATGGACATAAACATAACATCACGCCTTGAAAGACATATAACCTATCAGCAGGGCAATACACCTGACTTTTGTAGACTTCTTCTGACCATAGGTAAATTCGGGATGATAAAGACAATTTTAAAGAAAAAAGAGCTGCGTATGTGAAGTATGGAGTGTAGAGAGCCAGACGTCTTGCGTATAGCCGGCTGTTAACTACTTAAATATACCTTCGGCTTTTATTCACATGCATAATACCTTAGTTCTAAGCTGTTATTTACACGCCTGCTATCCCAAAGTTTAGGCAGAGGTGTTGAAGTCCCAAGCAACAGGGGGTGAGCCTATTGCCATCAAGTGGGCACAAATCCAAACTCCTTGGCTGCTACTGAGAAATTCCTGATTGAAAAACCCAATAACACTCATGAGCTCATGTTCAGCAGTCGCGCGACCAGCGAGAGCAGCGGTGGCGGCCCAGACTTACAAACAGTAAGTCGTGGGTTCGATCCTAGGCAGGCGCATTACTTTGTGTAATTTATTTCATCACCACTGCTCTCAAAACGGTGAAGGAAAACATCGTGAGGAAACCGGCATGTCCTAGAACCAAAAATTCGAAGACATGTGACATCTACCAACGCGCACTGGGCCCGCGTTGTGGGCCTTTTCGCTCTCATAAAGAGGAGGCCGTGTGTCCCAGCAGTGGGAAAATTATAGGCCGATTATGCTGTGCTATGCTTGTGACCACTCGACCAATGAGGCCGAAGGCGTAGCAATTAACACATGAATACTTCTTTTTTCCAGAGACTACAGCCAGACCCATCGAGTCCTCCTCTTCAACGACTTTGCTCGTAACTACACCCACACATACCCTATTTTATTCTGGCGCATTCACGAGCAGTACAACACCAGCACCCAACACCGCCACGATATCGCAGTAGCCAAGCTTAACGGGGATTTTTTCCCTTACGATAACATGAAACCTTCAGTTTTTGACGAAAGACAAGTATCACACCTTGATGCTAGCGTTTGGAAGACACTTTCGACCATGGACAAGCGGATTTTCTTGACTAACGACTTAGATAAATACGAAGTGCAGATCACGAATCCAGGGAAGTGTTTCGAAGGCTACGGAATAGAACTGGATCAGAGTCTGATATGCATAGATCTGTCAAATTATGATGATTGTTTTATACACGAGTTTGGACCTTTATATGCTGGTGATAAGGTTGTGGGTCTCCTGACAGTGAAGCCTAAGGATTGTGATATGAAGCTGGCGATTTTTACTAATGTCTCGTATTATACAAACTGGATTTTGAAAGCTACACATACTGCGTATTATGGATGATGCTAGATTTTTTTGCCGTTTTATTTGGTAGTTGCCCTGGTGTCTCTAAGAAAGCTATAGCAATAAGCTAGTTCGCAGCATTGCGTGTTGTAGTAAGGAGGATAAAATTACGCTGTGTAAGGCTTCTCGCCAGTAAGCCTTACCGCTTAGGCTTACCGCCAGTGTTGCGGGACTATTAGAAAGAGATACCGCGGCCCTGGAACACACAGGGCAAAAGAGGGAACATGGATAGGTTTTAGTCAGTAAAAGTCTGTCACTCCCTCCTGCTCAGCCCAGAGCGAGAGGAGTTATTTAATGACTTCCCAAGAGAAAAAAAAAGGCTTGCCGCCAGTCCTACACAAGTGGCCTGTGGGCCAGCTCACGCGGAAAACAATGGACGCCCTGAGGGTTCAATACGATAATAACTTCAGGATGCTCTTGGAGCTGCCGCGTTTCTGTAGTGCCTCTGACATGTTCGCTCAGGCGCGTGATCACGACTTTCGCGCAATGGTGAGAAAGAAAACGGCGTCGCTATTACAGAGTGGTCGAGTCCAATGGCATTCTGAAGATATTAATGGACAAATTCAATTCACCGATGATGAACCACTTCGTGCAGGTGTTGGTGAGGCACGGGTGATGCATCACCTATGATATTGTATATGTATACATTTTCTGTGAGGGTAATACATGGCATTAAACACTAACATAGATTTTAAGTTTTGAGTAGCTAACCCGTGAATCATTGTTGCCTTAGCAAATAAATTATTAGCGGGAACGCACGACAATCAAGTACAAAAAGCCGCAAGGTGCCACATTTCAGAGCGAACAAGCGTTCTCATTGTCGAATAAAATGAAATGGTTGCGCATTCGCGCAACGACCGCTTTGGTTAGGACGCAGTTTGTAAACATCCTATAAGCAAGAGTGTCTAAACTTACTGCAACGACTCTAATTCCTTCATTATCCTTGGTCAGTGTAGCGGCTGTATAAAGTCCGATCTATATTGGTAAAGGAGTGGCGAGTAGCCACTACAAGGACAGTCGCGAGTGGCGAGCACCTAGACGGTGACTGTTGACTCGCTACTGTCCGATCGGTTTACCCCACTGCCCTTGTAACAGGGAATCAAGAAGCGGCTGCGGTGATAGCACGTCCAGCTAGGTGGACTATGTCCGCAGTCGTCTCCTTGACCTTTCCTAAAAACACTTGAACAATGTTAAAGACAGTTCTTGTACAAGACTTACTTCATCTTACTAAAAAGTGATATTAAGTTTTTCTATCAGGAATTACTCAATAGCAGCCCGTAGTTTAAAAGTTGGCGGTTTGATACCTCCGTGCCTCGGATCGGAAAGCACGCTAAGCTTGGTCCTGCACCTGATCCGTCTCCGGTCGTGGCGGATTGCCGTCTCGGACTACGAGGATAGTAATAGTAATAGTAATAGTATATTTATTTGCGTAAAACATGGTATACAAAGGTGTTAGGTACAAATTTAAATGGCACAAACATGTTTAGCTAGGATAAGACCAAGCATGCAAAATTTAAAAGACAGGTATTTAAGTAACCAATGAGGCATCAGCAATGAATTACAAACAATTTTTTTTTATCTATAAATTCTTTTAAGCTATAAAAACTATATTCAAGTAACCATTTATAAAATTTTGTTTTAAATAATTTTGTATTTAATATTTTAAAATGCCTCGGTATTTTATTATAAATGCGCACACACATTGCTAGGCAGTTGTTATTGTATTTAGCTAGCCTAGGTAAATCATTCAACACTAATTTATAGGGATCTCGTCTGTTCCGAGGATTCACATCATTTGCAGTCTTAAATAATTGTTTGTTTTTCATTACAAACATACATATTTCGTAAATGTAAAGTGACGGTAATGGTAACAAACCAAGTTTCTTAAATATCGGTTGACATGAGTCGTCAGGTTTAAGTCCACAAATTGATCTCATGCACTTTTTTTGGGCGATGAATGCTCTTCGGAAGTCGGTGCTATTACCCCACATTACAAGCCCATAACGTAGCACCGATTCGACATAGGCTTGGTATGATATTACAGCAGTTTTTATATCAGTTACATTTTTGACTTGTTTAAGTGCGTATACAAATTTATTGATTTTAGAGCTGACATTATCTATGTGTTCCTTCCAATTAATATCTTTATCTATTATTACACCTAAGAATCTTGTATGCGTTACTTCTTTGATTTTGTTAATATTGAGTTTAATGTCATTTTTATAATTATTTGATTGATTAAATTGAATGAAAACTGATTTATCTAAATTTATCTTTAAATGGTTAATGTCAAGCCAATGCAGTAAATTGTCAATTGTATTATTAATATCAAGCTCATGATCTAGAACGGTATTATGTTTTTTGTTGGATGTCACTATAATAGATATGTCGTCGGCAAATAATATGCATTTATGATTAGTTATTTTTATGATGTCGTTTATGTAAATGAGAAATAATATTGGGCCCAGTACGCTTCCTTGTGGAACGCCATGCTTATTATGTTTATATTCGGATGAGTAGGATATTATGTCATTATTTGCATTCTTCTTATATATTGTCACACGTTGTTTTCTATTAGTTAAATAGGACGCTAGCCACTGGAGTACCGGTCCTCTAATCCCAATAGCTTCTAACTTATGTAGCAATATATCGTGTGACACCAGATCGAAGGCTTTAGATAGATCAAAAAAAAGACCAGTAGTCATATAATTATTATTAATATTTGAAAGTATAGCTTGCATAAGAGAGAAAATAGCCAACGATGTGGATTTGTTCTTTTGGAATCCAAACTGCTTGTCACTTATAATTTGAAATTTATTGCAGTAATTAATTAATCTTTTATACATACATTTTTCATAAATTTTAGACAGGATGGGTATTAAAGTTATAGGTCGGTAATTATTGATGTCACATTTACATCCCTTCTTGAATAAAGGCTTTATTATGGACAGTTTTAATTTATCCGGAAAGGTTCCATTGGAAAATGACATGTTTATTAAATGAGTGAGAATATCAGATAGTTCATTACTACAAACTTTTATAATTTTTGTATTTATTTCATCATAGCCCTCCGACCTGGTGTTAGACAGGGACATGGGATGAGAGAAGAGTGCACCTGTGTCTGTGCACACTCCTGTGCTCTATAATATCTATCGCGCCGATGGCTACAAATCGGCCTGGAGATCTTAATAGTAAAGTAAATTTGATTTGCATAGAATGCAAATTGGTGTAGTGAATTTGAAGCGCAGGTGACACCGCCAGCTAGCGGTGCGGCAATTTCGGTAGTTCGCGGTGTGAGCCGAAGTATGAAAAGAGGAGAAACAATGCTTGCCCAGCTCGCTCGCTCGCTCGCTAGCTGGCGGTGTGGCTTGCGCTTTATGCAGTTGGTCCCGATAGTTATAATGCATTGTTTTGAATGAGCCGTCAACTGCCTAAACTACTGGACTGAGTGACGTTAAGCCCAAAGCCCAATTTACATTGGTCAAGTATTTAGCGAAGTAGATAATTACTGTTGGTATTAAGGACAGTGGAAGAACTGGGGACGAATATTGTTAGTGGTGTAAACTTTTCGTTAAGGAGTCAACTGGCACTGTCTAGGTTTTTGCCACTCGCCACTTGCAGTGGTTACACTAATTAGAAGAGTGAGGACCAAAATTAAAATATTTTATTTCACATAGGCCTCCATGGGCACTTATAAAAATTCGAGAAACGCTGTCACGGTTCGGTACTTCTGCAACGCTTTCTGGCTGTGTAATGGCTCTATGTGTGCATTAGAAAATGACCCATAGCTTATGGGCCGTACGAGTCGTGGTCGGCCCAATTCCATTTAGGTGTCTGGTGCGTAGTACTCGCAACTGGCGTACGAGTTTGACTTGATGCATGAACATGGACGAGGCGAAAGGAGTATGAAAGGATTATACCACGCATTCTATTGTTTTTGCCTACCGGACCCCTTTGGGGAAACAGCCGTTGTTTCATGCAAATAAAACAAAAAATCATGAATCACGAGTAGTCTTCAAAATCCAACTAGTATAATAAGAGATATTTGTAAATATAGACAATTTCATATCACAATCCACAGGCTTAATCAATATTAGACCTACGAGTTTATCCCCTGAGTACAAAGGTCCGAAATCGTGTGTAAAACAATCTTCAAACTCGGACATATCGACACAGATTAACGAATCATCGATTTCGACGCCGTAGCTCTCGAAGCATCGTCCCGCATTGCCAATTTTCACATCGTACTTATCAAACTGGTTCGTGAGGTACAGACTCTTATCCATTGTAGCTACAGTCTTCCACACACTAGCTTCCACCTCTGTGGCCATGGACTCGTCAATCACTGATGGTTGCAATTGAAATGGGTAGCTTTCGATGTTGAGTTTGGCAACTGCGATATCGTATTTGGGAGTGTGTAAAGTCTTGTTGTATTTCTCATGCAGTCGCCAGAAGAGGATGGGGAAGGAATGAGTATGATTACGAGCATAGTCGTGGTAGAGGATCGCGCGGTGGGTGTGTCCAGGGAGCCTGCAAGGAGAAATTATCATGAAGGTATGCCAGTGAGACATATTACGCGCTTTGGACGTGGAGTTGCGGATACCAGCCGATCTCATACATACATACAAATAAATAAAATTGAAGTTTCTGTTTGTAATATCAAAATAATTGCTATTTACTGAATGCTTATGAAAATATATACGGCACTTCAACAAAAACACTTTTTTTTTCAGATTTTGTCTGTTTGTTACGGCTAATCTCCGAAACAGCTGGACCGATTTTGACGGGACTTACTGGCAGATAGCTGATGTTATAAAGTCTAACATAGGCATAGAAAAAGGATTAGGGGTCCGTGCAAATAATTTAAATCCGTGAAATTGTTTACAAAATCGGATTCAATAGGGAAGTAATATTTTTATACTAACTTCACGCTGACGAAGGTTGCGGGCACATGCTGGTCTACCCTCCTACAACTTACCTAGAACGACAACGTGCCGCGGTAACTATCCATCTAACCAGTATGACACTAGCAAAACACGTGAAACTCCAAACACTGTCAGTCGAGTTCGTAGTCACAGCGGCCACATACGGGAACCGCTCAGCCAGGTGCCTGGAGTAATTCATGTTATCATCCGTCAGAGCGATCACATGGCTCAACTTTGTAGGACATTTTTGATTAGGGTTCGCCTTGTCTTTAGCAGATTTTATTGTAACCGTATTCAGTTGCGAAGCCAATGCAATAACCAGAAGAAACACTACAGCAGTTGCAACTAAGAATATTTTTATGTTTTTTTCCACCATTTTTTGAGTTTAGGATATGTTTGATGGTTAGAATACGCGCGTTTGCTGGTGTCCTTATAGCCGTGATGTTATTTTATGATTTTCACCATAATTTTGACGATTTGAACGCGAAATTGAACGCCTTGATCTCAGAAGAATCTGAATCTGGCAGAACCTATTATGTCATACAATTTTGACAGCTTTTATAATGATGAGTTTTGGATGCGTTCCAAAGATTAAATCGTGCGTTCCTTTTCTTGTTGCTTAGAAACCAAGTGTTTTTTTAATCGACTTCAAAAAAGGAGGAGGTTATGGAAGGTACACTGGAACATTCATTTGTGATACGCATAGATTTATCATCGTCTTGCTGGATCGTTGTAACACGTTATTGTGTTCCATTCTCCTCTGTCAGCCATCACAGTATCTTTTATCTCTTATTTTTACCCGACTAACGGCGAGGCCAAGAATCGGTTATGATTTTAGCAGTCTATGTATGTATGTTTGTATTTACGTATGTTCCTCCGTAGCGACTAAACTATTCATCAGATTTTGATGAATAAGGTGTCAATCGATTCGTTATTATGGCCCGGGTGACAAAGACTACATTTTAACCGACTTCAACCATAGGAGGAGAAGATTTTACCTCATAAACCCCGAATTTATGGGATTTTTTCAATAATCGGGATTTTTAGTTATAGTAAACCACACAAATTCTTGTTCATAATCATTCCTCCCACAATCCATCCAACTTTTCTTTTGTTTTCTTGGGAAGGTTCGCGACGAACATTCATTCGTGATACGAACAGTTTGACCCTCGTCAAATATCAAACAAACGGGAAATAAATGTAATACAAAACACAGCAGGTCACTACCGAATGTTTGCAGTGTAAATTTATGTTTGTTGCGTACAAGTTATAAAACTAAGATGGGTCTAAGTGTTTAAAGACGACACGACACAAGGTCTTCCATCGTTTGTGGAATAGCACCACATTTACAATCTAGGCTGGAATCGTCTATAAATCTCCACTGAATAGGTTTTTCTTACTTCAACCAACCTAGGATCAGATAAATAGCCAAATGCTTGCTTTGACTAAGGATTGGGAGAAGAGGTGTTGGTCGTTCGGCAGCGAGTTGGGCGGACGATATTATTGCCGCAGCGTGCTTGAGGAGGATCTTGGAGCTAGGCACAAGCCAATATCAAGCAGTGTGTTAAGTCATGCTGCGCATGGTGATGATTAGCATAAGCATGTCCAGCATTATTCATCTATAACGTTACCTCTACTCTTTAAGTGTCCCTCTCATAATCTCATGGCTGTAATCCACCACGCAGGTCCAGTGCGGGTTGGTAACGTCACATGTCTTTGAAAGTTTGGTTCTGGTTCTACGACATGCCGTTTCCATCGCCTTTTTCAGAGCAGAGGTGATGAAATAAATGACACTAATCAACGCAGTGAACGCGCCTGCCGGGTTTCGAACCCACGGGTTACAAATCGTAAACTGGGGCAGTTGTGCTGGGCAAGCACTGCTCAAAATGATGACAAATGCTTTGACGAAGACTCACCTGCAATGTGCAGTAGTGACAATCCACTTCATCAACACAACACTAGCAAAACATGCAAACCTCCATACCCTACTCGAGTTTCTAGTCACGGCAACCACATAAGGGAACCGCTCAGCCAGACGCGTCGTGCGATTTCGATATACCTTGTTATCTGCGCTTAACGCCACGACATGGCTCAGCAACTTTTTCATGTAACTTTGGTTGCTCAACTGCGTCTTTTTTACGGTTGTTTCTTTGTTCCCCGACAGAACAGTGACATAGTTGACGCAGGTTACGATAACACATATAAATATAACTGCGAACACAAGTAGTAAACATATTGTTGAGCTCTTGCCGCTCCGAACAGGTCTCGGCCTGCAGGGGCTACTGGAATCATCTTCCATCTTGTTCCTGAAGACAGTTCAACTTCCACTCGTCATTGCTGGGTGATATTGAAGAGTTACTTCGGCACAATTTTGCCAAGAATTTACGGTTGTAATTTACGATTTTACCTGCATTTCTGATTCTGTCTTTCGATTCTGACAGGTCTTCTCTGGTTTTGGGTGCGTTCCTTTTGCTGTCAGGGATTTTAATTGAGTTTTTTTTGCTACGTCACATTCATAAACTCACGCCCTTTCCGATGGAGCTCTACAGGTACAAACCACAGAACGCCACCTGCTACGATCCTTACATACTCCTCACGCCCCGTCCACGTTCATACATCTGCTCATACATGCACACCGGTTGAGAGTACTACGCACCTGACCCTATGTTTACCTATGTTTCTACCGGTGTGCCCGCCCTGCATTTCCCCACACACAGAGATATACCTTGCGTCTTTCATATTCTTTTAGTGCTTGTTATGTGTTGTGAACTTCAAAAGATTTCCTGTAAAGTAAACGTCACTTATGGGATTTCTATCTTCCGTGATTATTAATTATTTTGAGCTCCCGATATTCTTCTATTTTTTTTTTTTTTTTTTTGCAGTATTTTTCCTGTAAAAGTTGAACACAGGTACTCCAGAGGTTGAAGGGGTGTCAATATCAACAAAGTTCATTTTTTGTCAATTTTGGTGGCTACATTTTTCCTTTTTCGTTAAAAATAAGGACCTGGTATAAGAATAGAAAGTTCAAGCTAGAAGAATCTTCAAGAGGTCTCAATATATCTCGATAACTTTTTGAGATATTCTAATTCAAAGTCTAGTGTGGCCACCAAAATTGAAAATCAGTGGCACCAAAATTGGATTTCTCTGTCGTAAAGCTCAATCTCCTAATTCAAAATCAAAAATGGATTCAGACCAATGGATCCATAAAGGGTTAGTAATAAAGTTCAATGTCACTAATCTCACAAATTCTCAGGAAGTATCAATATCTTTCATCGAAAAATCTCTATTGTTGAAACATATTTATTATTATTTGTCTGCTATCATTATGTTTTTGTTGTGTTTATATAAACACGAAAACAAAAAAAAAACTTTTATTGTAAACAAAATTACTTGCCAACAACTTACCACAAAAGTTTCCCAAACAAAACTAAGAAATAAAACATAATTGACCCTAAAATAAAACATAATTGAAAAAAAGCAATAACAAAATACAATATTAAATCCAAGGGTAGACACGGTTCAAAAAGAGTCAGCAAACAAGAAGGGGTCCGAAAGGACCGATGCCTGCCAGGGTTGCGGGACTGTTCGAAATAGATACCGCGGCCCTGGAACACAAAGGGCAAAGGAAGGAACATGGATGGGTTTTAATCAGTACAAGTCTGACACTCCCTCCTGCTCAGCCCAGAGTGAGAGGGGTTATTTGATGATTTCCCATGCGAAAAAAAAAAGGGTAGACACGGTGAAATAGCAAACAGATCATCACCATTTCACCAACGCTCTAATAGTTACAAATTTCAGTTCACTAAATAACCTTAACTCAATATTTGGGTGCTTATCACCAGAAGAAATCAAGTATCTACTGAGGTCCTCCGTCAGCAAACCGAAGGCGAGTGATGTACTCGCCACTGACGTTGATGCCTAGCCCTCTCCAGTCCAGAAGCTAGAAGACATTCTCCAGTGCAGCGGTAAACAGTTTCGGAGATATGACTCCGCCTCACACCTCGCTGCAGAAGGATAGATTCAGAGGTCTGGTCCTGAAGTCGGACTGACATGGTGGCGTTTTTGTACAAACACTTCAACACCTCGATGTACCGGTAATCGATTTGGCACCATTAGAGAGACCTCAGTACAGCCCAAGTCTCGAACGAATCGAAGGCTTCCTCGTATTCCACAAACGCTAAACAGAGAGACAGCTCTTCAGTCCTTCCTTCAGTTCTTCTATAACCCTGCCGCAGCGTATTTATGTGGTCTACGGTGCTAAAGTCTTTTTGGAATCCGGCTGGTCCGGAAGGCTGAAAATCGTCTGCCCTGCGCACGAGACGATTCGGGATGATTCTTGAAAACAACTTGTGGACATGGCTTAGAAGTGAGATGGATATGATTCTTTAGTCGGGCATTGTCACCCTTTTGAAGAAGAGTACCACCACACCCATGCACCATGCCCGTGGCGTTTTCCCCTCGAGTATGACGGAATTAAACAGCTTCTGAAGGGCCTTAAGTACCAGTTTTCCACCCGCCTTCAGGAGTTCGGTCGTAATTCCATCATCACCCGGTGCCTTGTTGTTTTTAAGCTGTTTCAGAGCCATCCTAATCTCGTACAGGCTGACGTCCGGGTTGCCTTCGGTATAGTGTCGGGTCAGTCTAGCTCTTGGGCCCTTTGCCAGATTTACAATGAGTTTACTGGTTGACGTGTATACCTAAGTGCCCATAGAATCTCTCGATCTCCACCAGAAACTCCGGTTTTGCGGATACGATCCTGCCATAGTCGGTCTTCAGTTTCGTGAGCTGACTCTGCCCAATAGGCAGATCTCTTGCCGTTGGAGCCGCTCAATTGCGTTTTTAATATGCTAGATATTAAAGCGGTGGAGGTCGCTTTTCAAGGATTTAGAGATCCGTCTATTGAGCTGCCGGTATTTGTCGTCGTCTCATCTAAAGACTGCGTGATCATTTCACGCCGCTCCTGCATGAACTTGAGAGTATGATCAGAGAGTTTTTTGTTCTTAAGTGCACGACGTGTCTTGAAGAACTTAGACCTTGTCGTATGGACAGTTTCCACGAAGCCATCGTTGTATTCGTCCACTGAGCTTCCTAGGCACTCGAAACGAGTCTGGAGTTCAAGCGATGATGGCGAGAAAACGCCACCATAACCACCAAAATTGAGCCACCAACATTGGAACAAGACATCAAAAAAATCTTAAGAAATAAGGGTTTAAAGTTAAAATTAAATTAATATCACTGATTTATGCGTAACCCAAATCACTAACTACAACATGTAGCTTACTATTAAACCACTTTAAAATCAACAGTAAATCGATCCACCAAAAATTAAACAATTCTTTTCCCCCATGCCACCCAAGATGGTACTTTCGTTTTTGGCGGGAAATCACAGCACTAATCACATGCTGGCCCACAGTATACATATATAAGATGCTCTGTGTGGCCCACGACTGAGAGATGCAAAATAATAAAACGCGATTGTTTGCACACCCACGAAACTTCGTGTTATAGTAAGTTGAAAAAGTGCCACCAAATTTTTTTATTGTACCTCAAATTGTTACTTTGGTGAATGCAATTACATCAAAAAATGAAACTGGGACAAGCCACCCAACTTTAATTTGAAGGTGATTTTTTTTTGCTGATGATTTATACACATACACTTTAAAAAAAAAAAAATGTGACCCTAATTGAACCACGTTACGTAGTTCACTATATAAAATAATAAGAAACATCCTCAAACACTGTTTTAAACTTTCACCGTTTACAACTACACATATTATGTCACTTACGGGATATCTTCCGTGTTTGTTTTGTTTTTCCATCCACCCGCATTCTCCAGTCAACCCGCGATCTTGGCGCTTGCAACAGCGTCGAAATATCGGGAGCTCAAAATAACAGACAATCACCAGAAGATATCCCGTAAGTGACAGTTAATGAGAAGAAACATCCTATCATTTTACACCTCGATTCTCAACGTGGACACGGAAAATTTGCTGCGCTGATATTCACCCGGGGTTACCTTTCGGGTCGGCACGCTCGATTCGGCAATTACATTTAACTCGAGCCGATCGGAAAACGTCGTTCGGCATTAACCCTCTTATTCATGTTTGCATGCCAAGCGGCTTTTTGCCGTGGATAAAATAACTGGGGAAATGTACTATAAGTAGTATATTAGGTACACCTCTGCCTAATCCTTCGGGAGTAACAGGCGTAATGTTATGATGTCATGTAAAAGAAGTGTCTTTTATTTTCACCTAAAACAGCGTGGAAAATCAATTCTACTAGATTTATGACATTTTAATACAACTTTTCCATCAGCTCATTTCTAAACCACAATAAAAAACAAAATATTACCAAACAACCTACAATATACCCTTCTCTATTGTTACAAGGTTTGAAATTGCTACACATATCTGTTGAATAGAGTGTCAAGGTAATTTAAACCTTATTCCGAACAGATGAGGTAGGAAATACATTGGGAGGTTGTTTCTGAGGGGGCAAAGAACACTACTTTATGAACCGAACGGCAATCGATTTAGGGATGAATAATTTTGGATGTTGAGATGTATTATTGACGTCATTAACTCAGAATTAACGACCGGCCAAGTGCGAGTCGTACTCACGCGCACACTTTGAAGGCTCATTCATGTGTTGTATTGTTACATTCACATTATTTACAAACAAAAAATCTCTAATGTATCGAAATGGTTACATAGCGTCACAAAATTCGTCCACATTGCTGTCAACAAGTGGAAAAGGAAAAGTGCCCAGGGGGCCTAAAATGGCTGCTTTATTAGAATCATAATCACGTTAAAAATTTAAAACTCTTAAAATGGACTTTGTGGTCATAACCATAAAGACCATTTTTAGGGTATTAAATTTTTAACGTGATTGTGATTCTGATAAAGCAGCCATTTTAGGCCCCCAGAAGACTGGCAGCATTGCCACGTTGTATGGCCAAAAAATAAGCTCACCCACTAGTCACATGAAGAGTCGACCAACCGCTTGGCAATTTCCCGAAATACTAGGTAGGCACTCGGACCCCATGGCCCTAGTGTTTCAACCCCAAACGGCTAAAACACATAACTACAACTCCACTACTACTTTGTACAACTATGTACTACGTACGACACGTACGTACTTTCTACTACTTTGTTATAATATTTATTAGTTTATCTTGTATGTATTATGTGTATCACTATAAGTACTTATATATATTTTTTCTTTTTTTTATATAGTTATTTTGTACCCTACCACAGCGTTTTCGTATTGAACCCAAAGGTTGACTGGTAGAGAATGCCTAATGGCATTAAGTCCGCCTATGTACCACTATTGTACATGAAGTTTAAATAAATAAATAAATAAATAACTACCAATTTATTAAATTATTGCATTTGCACCGTTTGAGGTTTTCAGCACCTGCAGCAGCCGCCCCAACGCGGGCTGCGTTGGGGCGGCTGCTGTAGGTGCTGTGCTAGGAAGATGGGATGGCACAAGGGTGTTGACGCAAGTTGCATCCCACACCAAAGGCCTACCCCATCTCATTATGGTCATACATCTGCCTGAAGCCAGAGGCCCGACTCCCACTCACCCACAGCCAGCAGGCACGCTCAGCAGTATTGGTAGACGTATTAATAAGTTTATTCCGTACCAACCTGCAGAGCGGCTCATCTGAAAGAAATAGGCTTGAGTTTAGTACTTATGTATGTATACAAGGTATAATCGGAACCTTCTCGAAGCCGTCAGCCGAGCATTCTGTAGGTACATCAAACAAAGTAACTCACAAAAAAACCCTACCCCGCTAGCCCGCTATATCATTAAGTCCGCTTCTGTACTTTGTGCTTGAAGTGAAAAAATAACTCTACGCAAAAATTGTTACTGCGGAACGTTATTTTTGTTTCGGAAGATATCACATTTTACGGTATGACTCAATGTAACGCATTCAAAACATTGTGCTGATGGATGCATTAAATAGTGAGGACGTGTTTAAAGTAAAGTTATAAGTATAACATTAAAAACTTGTGAAAAAGTTGGAACTTTGACCCCATAACTAGAAGGTTCCCAGGTATGGTCTAGAACAAAAAAAAAATCGCAATGGACGAGGGGAACAAGCGCCTTTCTGCTTCGCTAAGGATACTTTTACACCTTTTATTTTCACCTAGCCTAGTTTCACCCAGGATTTTAAGGGTGAAAGGCGCACACACATCTAAAAGTCAGTTCAGACATGAAACTCAGTAATAATCTCCAAGGTCACTGACCCGACAGCCCACAGACTTATCACATTATCTGTTCACTGCGGCAGTGTCCGATTTTATCGCTCATTACGTCACCACATGCCAGACGCTCTCAATTTCGATGCAGAGAGGACAGAGGGAGACATGCGATATCTAGGATTTAATCTGAAACTTTATGGTCATCTCATTAAGAAAAGTTTTGGGTAAGTTTGATTTGGTATCACTACACAGTATAAAACAAAGTCGCTTCCCGCTGTCAGTCTGTCCCTATGTACCTAAGTACGCAACGGATTTTAATGTGGTTTTTTTTAATAGATAGAGTGATTCAAGAGGTTTTTAAGTAAAACATTGCACCCGTGCGAAGCCGGGGCGGGTCGCTAGTTGATTATATTCGACGATTAAAAAAAAATTTTTTTTCTTACATAGGTACCTCTAATTTAACATTTCATTCACGAACCAATGCAATGTTATACGGGGTTGCGATTTAAGATAAACGCAGATTTATCAGAGTAAAAGGAAGCGAAGGAGTCGAAAGAATCGAATTTTAGAAACTTGGCACATTTATCCGCGCCAAATCGGACGAATAGATAACGTTAAACGTATGATAGAACGTTTCTTTCAGCGCAGGCGAGTGTGCGTTTACTTTTCGTCACCTGCATCGATCAGTCTATCCGACTTGCACGAATCATTGTGTCATCAACATACAACCTGACACTGACCTGCAAATTGCAAAAAACGTAAGAATCAATTTCGCGGTCTACTCCGGCGCTTCCACCTTAAAATACGAGTAACGCTCAATCTTGTTGAGATAAGATTATGTGCGCTTGTGATTTAGAGTTAAGTACTACTTGCTTACAGGGGCCTTAGTCTACTATTGCAGTAGTGTCAGAATGGTCTGTAATTGATTTAATAAGGCCCCTAGCCCACGGCGTATTGAAGCGCGTTCGAAACTCGTTTGACGTGCGTACAAAGGGTAATTCGTCTGCGCGGGGCCTTATTAAATCAATGATAGACCATTCTGACACGCAATAGCAGACTAAGGCCCCAGGTCTTTGTCTGCTATTGCATTGCATTCTAAACATTCCAATAGTAAAGTCGCCTACTCGTATTAAAATGTTTTTAATTTGTAGATATTTTCTGTTGTTTGGCTATTTCTTTAGGCAATTTATTCAAAATGCTTGGAGGAGCATATGTTCAGACTCTTTACCGTAGGTATTAATTATTTACTTGCAGAAGTTTATAAAGAGACCTTTGTGCCCGCTTAGTAGGTGAATTAAGCAACAGGATGCATTTTATTGAATGCGATAGAAAGTGACTCGGAATCTAATTAACTATTGAACTACTTTATGAATCGGATTAGTTAACTAACTAGTAACTATCCTAACTTATATTATAATTAAGGTTATAGTATTTTGTACCTACCTTTTTTTTTGTTTTCTTTTTTGTTTCAAGTGTTTATCTGTGGAAACTTGTATATGGCCTTCAAATTTGTATTGTTTATGAACATTGTTTATTTTAGCTGTAAGTTTCCCGAATAGAATAAAATAAAATAAATGCGAAAGTAAGTTTGTTTGTTACCTTTTTACACCAAAACCACTGAACCGAACATCCTGAAAATTTACATATACGTTGTCAGATGTACAGAAACGGAAATTACTTTCCTTTCATCCCGAAAAAAAGTACTTACTGTTCCCGAGGAAAACAAAAATAACGTTCTTATGATAATAGATGGCGACACGTGTCTTTCGAATCCTGATTGAATTATAAATGACTAGAGACCCGCCCCGGCTTCGCGCGGGTGCAATAGTATACATATAAACCTTCCTCTTGAATCACTCTATCTATTAAAAAAAAAACCGCATCAAAAGCCGTTAAAGATCCAAGCATACATAGAGGGACAGACACAAGGAAGCGACTTTTATACTATGTAGTGATTACAAGCAGAGTACAACCCGAATTCTTGTCAAATTCTAAATAAACGCGAGCGAAGCCGCGGACAACAGTAGTCATTCATAAATTAGTTTCTCTAGAATGCGAGTGAAACCGTTGACAACAACTATAGTATGCAGTATTAAATAAACCCTTGGGGTTGCACGACCGCTAAGTATCAGGTTAAACCCCGGTTGTTAGTGCATGTTTGCCGAATGTCAACGTGTCTTATTACAAACCACTTTCTTGTCAAACAGTACAAAGGTTATCTTAGATGTTGTAACTACGTTGACGTAGAAATTTGATCGAACAAGAATTCAACAATAAGAAAAAACATTTTCGGGTACTTGGCTCCTTGGTGATATTAGCTCTGTGGGCCTAAAATCGCCGCTTTATCAGAATCATATTACGAACACGTTAAAAATTTAAAACTCTTAAAATGGACTTTGTTGTCATAACCATAATATAGACCATTTTACGAATTATACATTTTTAACGTGATTCATATTATGATTCTGATAAAGCAGCAATTTTAGGCCCCCAGTTAGGTGTGAAAAATAAAGGCCACAAAGATACAAGACTTGCCCTGGGAACATCTATACAAATAAATAAAATAAGTGTCTGTTTGTCATTTCAAAATAACAGCCTTTTACTGAATGCGTATGAAAGGAAGTACTACTACTATCTTGTCCGTCTGTTTGTTCCAGGTAATCTCCGAAACGGCTGAACCGATTTCGACGGGACTTTTACGGGCACATAACTGATGTTATAACGAATGCTTATGGTACTTTTATTTTAGAAAAAGAATTAGGGTTCCGTGCAAAAAAAAACAAACGGGCAACAGCTAAATAATATAATTTCGACAGCGTAAATTCCTACTATATTTTCTACTATTTTCAAGTAGATTATTCAGTACTTACGTAGTTTTTCTGTGATTTAAAAGTTTAGAATTACAAATAACTCTTCTACAGCCCTTTTTTTTTGATCGCCTACCTTTTGTCCCACTGCTGGGCAAAGGCCTCCCCTTTCTCCCTCCAAACCTCTCTGTTCTGTGTAATTTCTGGCCACGTTTGCCCCGCGAACATGATCAGATCGTCGCACCACCTTCGCCGCGGTCGACCTCGTCGGCGATGTCCACCCTCGGGCGTCCAGTGAGTGATGATCCTGGCCCACCTTTCTGGGTGCATCCGTGCGACATGGCCAGCCCACTCCCACTTCAGCTTGGCTGTTTTAACTCCAACATCAGCTACTTGAGTTATGGAGCGCAGGGTGGTGTTCCTAACGCGATCTGATCGCTTGGCACCTATTATGCTGCGCTCCATCGCTCGCCGGCAAATCTTGAGCTTGGACTTTTGTTGTTCAGTAAGTGACCAACTTTGCGCACCGTAGGTGCCTTTATACCAACTTATTTGGGGTCGGCGCAGCATATCTTCTTCTTCCATACTTCTCTATTACGCGTCATCTCAGCAGTCACCTCCGTGCTAGCCACATCAACCTCCACACAGTCCATCCATCGTTTCTTTGGTCTTCCTCTACTCTTATACCCATCCACATTCATACTCAACATTTTCCACATTCCTCCGCATCACATGTCCATACCACGACCAACAATTCAGTCACCGGCGCCACTTTTAGACTTTCTCGTATGTACTCGTACCTATTCCAATTTAATTAAACAAATTTCATCTTAGTTACCCATTGATCACCCAGACCCTTCGATATAAATCGTTAACTTATAAGTTAACCGACGTGAGTTAGAGCTTGCCAGTCGGAGTTAACTGATATTTATGAGCAGTTACATTTGATTAGGCTCGCAAACTGGGTTTTATGAACGACGTGATGTGATTAGTTTAAAATGTTTCAACGCTTAGGAATTGGATGGATGGTTATGGATGAAATGAAGTATACGGAGACATTTCTCGTTTTACATACTTATAGCTTTTCCCATGGGGGTAGGCAGAAACCACAGAACGCCACCCGCTACGATCCTTACATACATAGGCAAGAGGTTGCCTCGTCCACCTTCGTACATCTGGTCATACACGCACGCCGGTTGCGATACATCCTATAATAATTTTATTTTCTTACTTCATTATTGTTTTCAACAATATGGCCATGCTCGTTTTAGCGAATTATTTTAAAAATAATAAAAACTCGGTCAACTGTGCTTGTGTCTTCAATTTTGCAACCGATTTAGCACACAACTTTTCAGTCACCGGCGCCACTTTCAGACCTCCTCTTATGTACTCATTCCTTATTTTATCCATTCGCGTAACACCACACATCCCCCTTAGCATTCTCATCTCAGCCACAAGCAAATGCCCTTCATTCAACCATATTTCTACGAGCATATATCACAATTGGCGTGGTACTCGACCCTCTAGGCAGGACAGACATACGGATAGAATGCCGAGGCACAGATTAAGTAAGAGGCCGAGGGTCGTCTGGGACAGACGGACGGACGCAGTACCGATGACTCGCCAGGGCAGCCATGCGTAGTGAAGGGGTGGAACATGAGAGTCGGTGACTGTCATTCATTTCACTCGTAAAGCAAGTTATTTGTTGTGAATGTTTTATTTAGGACTTATTTTTGTAACAACAGATATTTTTATAACATACCTGGGGTTAGGCCGAAGTGTACCTAGCCTATTGCGATCAACCGGGCCAGACTCCGTGGCTGTTACTGAGAAATTCCTAATGGAAAATCTTTGTAACAATTTGCCCTACCTGGGAATCGCACCCAGGACCTCATGTTCAGCAGCCGCGCTTGCAACCACTGGACCAACGAGGCACTCATAATAATAACATATATTTTTAACGAGGGATAATAAAATTGTCATATTTTTAATAATCATCTCCTCGTGGCTTGATGTCGTCAATTCAGTCTTCCAGATACCTAAAACATATTGTCTGACGTTGATGAACTGGAATGTGGGTGTACTAACCCAAGTAGCAAAGGGCTCTATTACCAAGGCGTTTTATCACCAAAGAGTGACATAGTAGGCCTATAACGGTAACCATTAAGACTGCTTGTACTATAAAGGTTTTTAACAGAGCGTTTTAGTGCTATAAGATTAAAGAGCATTTAAGTTCTATAATTTAGCTCTTAGAACGCTTACAGGACCATACAAAAGACTCTTTAAAGTGTAACACTATATTAGATATGAAAAAAGCGATTATGGTACTATTTAGTACTATAGACGACCTTACTGGCACTTTTATGTATCTGTTTTGCACTAATAATGCGTAAAAATAACTTTTACAGTACCAGTGTTGTAGCAGTATCGAAAACACTCTTATACGATCAATCTGCACTATAAAAGTACCTTTCACAACCATTACGTAACCTTTTAGCTTCTTAAAAGATCCCTCAATATCGCTATGGGGCTGATTCTGGTAAGAGTCATGAAAACTCTTCTTTAGTACTAAATAGTACTATAGCGACTCCTGGTGCAGTTGCTAAATAACTTAAATTCTAAATAGCTCTACAAGTGAGCTTGTGTTACTGCTACGAGACTAAAGCGTGACATAAAAGCACTAAAATTGATAGTTAATGAACTAATGAGATTTATACTAGCTTTTCAGTATCTATATATTTATAATATCACTAGTATTTCATAAATGGTGGCACACTGTCATTGAAAATATAGCACATGGTTCCGCACAAAATATTTGTTTATACCACAACTATGCTGTAATAATAATGTTACTTTTTCTCAAGCCAGTAATAAGGATGAAGAATATGAGAGTGAGAGCACCTCTGTTCAAAGTTCCCTAACATCGGAATGTTCAGAAGAGGAGAGCAATAAAGATGAACCATTACGCAGTGACTTATAAATAAATAAATAATAATACTCCATTTATTTCAGGTAACAAAGACCCATAGATAATAATATTTTGTGTTAGTATTAGCAAACTATGTTAGTAACACTTCACTTGCACGATGATTTGTGCGTTCTTGTGGAATTAGTCCGCAGAAGCGACGGAACACCACATCCTGCGGCCAAAAACTTTCCTCCAGCACCAAATGGAGCATACACGTTGGTATACGCACCACAAACGCCTTGAAATTGACGTTTCAGCTCGACTCCAGTAGCTGTACTCTTGGCACACGTACTCCTGGATGCCCTCTGCCTTAGTGGTGTAATGTAGGCGAGAGATGTACACCGGGGTGTTCGGCTTCGCGGCACGTAGCTTAACGTTGGGCTCCACAGGAGCCTTGCCAGAGCGGTCCTTATGAAGATGGTGCGTCACTTATAATATACCTCAACAAGCAATTAACATTTTGATAGAAATAATAAACAAGCGCATTCCTTACGTGTAATCAAAAGATCCAAGGACACTATTGAACATTTTTAGCTACACATTCGTGGTGATTTCGTGACTGAATTGGACAAGAAACTGGAAAATGCCTGAACTTGGATATTTTCTATTCCAACCCGAACAACAAAAAAAAACTGTATGTTAAAACTGAGAATTATAATAAATAATCTTTTAGTTTTCGTGTGGAATTTTCAAAATAACAATTTTTAGCATAAGATTAAAAAACGTTTTCTAGGTAGGAACGTATTTACCATATCCCAAACATGCCCCAGTGTACATTTAATGCAACTACATACTAAGAAATTTATTTTGACTACACTATTTTATATTTGGACAACGAAACCCTAATTCGTTTTCGGTGAAAATATGGCTGCTGTTTTCTGCCATAATAGCACATTAGCAGCACGGCTGGAGCAAATGTGTACTATAGCAGCCATAGTCGGGACAAATCTTTTTTTCATTAATTTAAATTTCATCAAAACACGAAAATTATAAGGGCGCATTGTCAAATTTGAAATCAGCATAATGATTTTATCGATAGCATTTCTTTCGCAAGTACAAACTATGGCAGAGTTTACGGTCCATGAATGTTTTGTAGTATGTCTTTTTTATTACAATGGTCAACAGCATAACTTACCGATATAGTTATTTTGTTTTCTTGGGGAACGCTCACAACGTAGGTATGTTAAAAAAGATCACTGGAAAAAGTGCTAGTTTGCACCGTAAACGGTGCAAACTAGCACTTTAAACATGTTTTGATTATTTGTATTGTGCAAATTTGTGACATGAACTTTGCAGACAGCACTATTTCAGTACTAAAAAGCGTTTCTCGACACTTTTACATTTCAACTAAAGAGCTGATTTATCACTGTGAGAGCCTTTATGTAATGATTATAGAATAAATCAGTGACAAAACTAGGGCCTTTTTGGGGTTCTGTAAACGTTTACAACACCATTATAGTACTAATCATGAACACTAATTAGCACATTCTAAAACGTTCTCAGGACTTTTATAGTACCAAATTTTGCTACTTGGGAAGGGTACACATCTGTCTAACCCATTATATTTCGTCGCTTCATCCTTCAGATATAAATAACCAGGTAGTCCCTTTAACCTACAGGCAACATCGCACGTTCTTTATAGAATAACTCTAATCGATTCTAAAGTCGATTCAAAAAAAAAAAAGTTTGACGTTTCCGGTTGTACCCTCTATACCGTGTCAGGTCCAACCTTGTCTCATTCCTTTTTCGTGCGAGGCAACGTGCGCATGCGTTCATGCAAAATGCCGAAGCGCAGTGCAGAAGAATTGTTAGTTCATTACGAACAAAAAATTAGGAAAATAAAAGAAAAAGAAAAACGCAAAGAGACCCAGATACATCGACGTCGAATAAGACGACCTATAATCGACTCATCAGATGATGAAAATAATGCGGGTTAGTACCTTCGTTTTATTCCTAAAAGTGACAAAATCAAGTGATCGTTTTGTGTTGAATTGTTAAATTACCTGTTTATGTAAAAGTATATCGGGATTGCCTGCGAGGCAATTGCGATAACATGATCAACTGCGAGTTGATTGTGAGTCATTCGTGACAAATTAGTACAAAAACGTGTAATCTTAATAGATACGCACATTATGTACAATGTATTATCCGCGAGATAATATTGGCCTTGAATTTTTTTCTCTCACGAATTTTTTTCTGTCTACCCTCATTGGCAAAATATAAAAATACTTAATTGTATTTTTAGAAACGGGTGCGGCTCCAGCAGAACCCCAATATGGACAATTGACTCAGTCGCAAGACGAAAATCTCACACCTCCTGCGCCGCAAGAGGCCACCGCGACCACTGAAGGGACGCCACCTGCGTTTGGCACCCCAGCAATCTCGATGCCTGACGCCACGTCTGACGTCGTACCCGATGCAAGCCTGGATCCAGAGCTCTTATCTGCTTTGGGAGCAGTTACATCCGATACCCCCGAGTTCGGTGAAAATATTCACACTAGTCTGGCCAACCTATGGACTCCTTTGTTAAAGAAAGGATTGCCAAAAGAGGATAAAGAAAAATTATCAAAAAATTATCTCGTGCCCGGCAATTGCAAATTACTGCAAGCACCTAAGCTCAATGCAGAAATATCCGCAGCCGTGTCTGAGCTAGTTAGAGGCCGTGACAAGAAACTTTACACCTTTCAACAACAATTGGGCACGGGCACTTCAGCAATAAATAAAGCAATGAACACATTGCTAGGATCCGACGACAAAATATCAGCTTTGAAATATTTGAGCGACAGTTGTCGCATCTTGTCGGATTTACATTTTTCTCTGTCAAGGGACAGAATCAAATTAATTACCCCAAGTCTAGAAAAGAATTTTCTACATGTAATCCAAGATGCCGAACGTGATGAGACGTTATTTGGAACCACACTGAGCGAAAAAATTAAAGCAAGTAAAGCCATTGAAAAACAAGGCTCCCAGATAAGGAAAACGGTATCGAGTCAGAAGGTCAGCGCTTCGCAGCCGTCTTCAAGTCGTCCTGCCCCGCCGGGAAACTGGTCAGGACCTCCTCGTTACTCGTCGAACAGGGGGGGGCGAGGAGGCCAGAGGAAACACCCATCGGCATCAACACAACGACGAACGTACCTCCCGGTTCCAACTCCTACGAAGAGTGTCAACTACAACCAGGCGAAGCCACGTGCTCCACCTCCGTAGTAGCACAGGTACATGCGGGCAGAATTAAGTTCTATTTTAATTGCTGGTCAAATATTACTAATAATGAAGTCGTTCTTTCTTGGATAAAACATGGCTACTCAACTTTTTGTAAGGAGGTGACTCAACACAGAGCACCATCCCTCTCGAACCTATCTTTAATTGAAAGCCAAGAAATGTCTAAAGCCATTAGTAAATTACTCGAATTAGGAGCTATAAGTCAGTGTTTACCCGAGAAAAATCAGTTCATATCAAATACATTTTTAGCACCAAAAGCTAATGGAGGCAAAAGGTTTATTCTAAATTTAAAGCCATTAAATAAATTCATTAGGAAGGAACATTTTAAAATGGAGGATTACAGAACCGCCGCGAAACTTATTCCTCGGGACGGCTTTCTAGCCACTATTGACCTAACAGAAGCATATTTGTTAGTGCCTATTTCAGTTTCTGATCGAAAATATTTGAGATTTCTTTACAAAGATCCTCATTCGGGTAATTTATATACTTTTGAGTTCACGGCGATGCCTTATGGCCTGTCGGTAGCACCCAGGGTGTTTACTAAAATCATGAAGGAGGTTATGACGCATCTTCGAGGACGAGGTTATAGATCAGTCATATTTCTTGATGATATATTATGTATCGGTGATAATTATGACGAGTGTGTAAAAAATGTACATGAAACTTTAAAGTTATTACGTTGTTTAGGTTTTGTAATTAATTATACAAAAAGCTCATTAACTCCATCGCAAGTATGCAAGTTTTTAGGGTTCATGTATGACACACGAGAACTATCTATTTCATTGCCGATAGATAAACGCAATAATATTGCACAGATGGTTGACAAGTTCACCCGCCTTCCAAAGTGTACTATTAGAGAATTTGCTCAACTAATTGGTGTTCTGATCGCAGCTTGCCCGGCAGTTAAATATGGATATTTATACACAAAAATTTTGGAACGCCAGAAATTCTTAGCATTACAAAAACTTAACAATAATTACGAAGCGAAAATCAGCCCTTCAAACGTAATTTTGCAAGATTTACTTTGGTGGCGCAGTAATATATTAACAATAAATAATTCGATGAGAGTTTTAAGCTACAGTAAAGAAATCTTCACGGACGCTTCAAGAACCGGATGGGGCGCGGTCTGTAATGGTATAAAAGTAAACGGAAGATGGAAGGCTGCGGAATCACAACACCACATTAATTATTTAGAACTCCTTGCTGCCTTTCTAGGATTAAAAAGTTTCGTTAAGGAGGAAGACGAACACTCTGCAATACTATTGCGTATAGATAACACAACAGCAATATGCTACATAAATCGTCTTGGCGGAATACAATTTCCCCATTTAAATGAGCTTACGAGATCTATTTGGCAATGGTGTGAGAAGCGTAACATCTCTCTTTTCGCATCATATATCAATACAAAAGATAACTGCGCGGACGCCGAGTCTAGAAAAGTAAACCCGGATACAGAGTGGGAGCTGTCAAATAATGCCTTTAGGCTTATTAAACAACACTTCGGCAGCCCCGAGATCGATCTATTCGCTTCTCGCAGCAATACCAAATGCGACCTCTTCGTCTCTTGGAGACCAGAGCCAGACGCATATAACGTTGATGCTTTTACCATAAACTGGCATTCAAAATTTTTTTACGCATTCCCACCATTTTCTCTAGTTCTAAATTGTTTACGTAAGATTATCGATGATGAAGCTACCGGGATCTTAGTTTTCCCTCACTGGCCCTCTCAGCCATGGTTCCCTCTACTCCAGACCTTACTTGATTCGGAGATACTTTATCTCAATCCTAACAAATTTTTACTTCAATCCCATTTCAGGCATCATCATCCGCTACACAACAAACTTACCCTGGGTGCCGCCAGGCTTTGCGGGAGGCATTTAAGCGGCGCGGCACACCAGTTGAGACGCTCGACCTAATGTTGGCATCTCTATCTGACAGCACTATCAAGCAATATAGCGTCACTTTGAAACTATGGTGGGACTATTGTGCTCTACACAATTCTAACATTTATAATGATTGCATACCTTTTATATTATCTTTCTTGACAGAGCAGTTCAGTAATGGATGTTCGTATAGCTCTCTTAACACTCACCGTTCAGCGTTATCTTTGTTTTTAAATGATAAAATCGGTTCTGACGACAATATAAGGCGATTACTTAAAGGGGCTTACAAACTCAAGCCAAATCGACCTAAATATACATCCACTTGGGATCCACAAATAGTTTTCAACTATATTTCAATTTGGTATCCAAATTTAGAATTAAGTTTAGAAAAAATCACAAAAAAAATAGTTATTCTATTGGCACTTAGTACAGCACATAGGGTGCAAACACTGTCATTATTAAAATTAGAAAACGTGTCAATTACTCAAAACGGTGTTAAGATAGCCATAACGGACATTATAAAAACCTCTGCCCCTGGTCGCGACCAACCAACACTATATTTACCCTTTTTTTATGAAAATCTAAAAATTTGCCCCGCTTCTGTCCTCAAGGATTATATTTTTGTAACAAAAAATATGAGGACTACGAACGCTGGAAATCTACTGCTGACCCATAAGCCTCCACATAGGGCAGCTACAGCACAGACAATCAGTCGCTGGATCAAGCAAGTGTTGTCAGAGAGCGGAGTAGACGTAGGCACATACAGCGCGCATAGTACACGACATGCCGCCACATCAGCTGCATACGCCGCCGGGATAAGTGTTGATACGATTAGAAAAACGGCTGGTTGGACCAGCACGTCCACAACCTTTGCCCGTTTTTACAACAGGCCAATTATAGACGAAAGCGGTTTTGCTAGGGCGATTGCCTTTCGAAATTAATAAATATTATGTTTGCTAAGTCACTCATATACTTGATTATTTAAAAAGCTTAAGTAATTTATTATGAAGTAAAACTGTTTTTTTTTTTTGTTTTTTGTTTATAGTTTTTGCAATTTAACAATAAACGGTACTATGATCAAACTTTATACATGTGTTTCAACCTTAAGAAACCAGTTTTCCTCATAAACTCTTATTTATTCTGTTCTCTATTATAAGGACACAAAGTTTCTATCTCTAAATATCTACCTGGTTATTTATATCTGAAGGATGAAGCGACGAAATATAATAGATGATTAAACGAACTTTGAAAGTGAAGTTCGATCACTATTATATGAGTCGCTTCATCCGAAGATATAAGGTCCCTCCCAACCCTTTGGATAAATCACATGGTATCCAACCAGTGGTTATAAACCCTATATGAAAGCTTTGTGCCTGAGCTCTAAAAAATGAGACAAGGTTGGACCTGACACGGTATAGAGGGTACAACCGGAAACGTCAAACTTTTTTTTTTTTTGAATCGACTTTAGAATCGATTAGAGTTATTCTATAAAGAACGTGCGATGTTGCCTGTAGGTTAAAGGGACTACCTGGTTATTTATATCTTCGGATGAAGCGACTCATATAATAGTGATCGAACTTCACTTTCAAAGTTCGTTTAATCATCTATTGCCTTCAAAAATTAAACTTTCTTACTGTTTAAACTATTTAATATCGTACATTTCTTAAAATTCCAAATAAAAGTAATTTTATGCAAAGACTCTTCTCGGGTATTTCTTATTACAACTGATACTTTTATTAATATTTCAAACTATATCAAAAAAGTACACGAAAATGATTACGTATCTTTATCTTAAAATATCAAATACTCTTATGTAATTTTTTCAAACCTTAATTTATTTACCTTAATGTTTTTTTTGTTTTAATTATAGTTTCTATAAATATTAAATTTTGTTACTAATACACGTATGATACAGGTAAAGTTTGTGAGCTTGTGCGGTTTTAGGGGGTAATCTCTGGATCTACTGAACCGATTTTGGAAATTCTTTCACTAATAGGAAGCTACATTATCCCTGAGTACCATAGGCTATATTTACAACGTGCCATGCCCGCGGGATAATTTCCGACCAAAACACGAGCAAAGCCGCGGGCAACAGCTAGTTTTGTTATAAAAGTGGTGGATTTCTTTTTTACACTACATTATGTTATGTTGTGTACCAGCTAAGTGCGTGTCAGACCACGTACATTAACGCGGGCACACTTACTTGCAATTTATTGATTTTATCAGACACAAAAGTGAGATTGCCACTCACACCACAACACCATTGTTTGGCGATGCTCATTAGCCATCTTCTTTCCAGGTTTCTTCGATGTAGTGCAAGTGTACTCTCTATTTGGACTGACGAAATATGAGTTCCTTTTTTTCCAATTGGCTACGGAAAATTTGAAATAAAGTAGGTCGCTAACTCGCAAGGACTACGCAATCGCTTTTTTCTGTGATTCAGACCCCTTTTTATCGTTGAGTTATAATTTATATCAAGTCATCGTGAGGATTGTGAAGCTGTATGTAAATGCGTGGTCAATGAGGCGTCCCCGCCGTATCGAAGGGGCGGGGTTGATTTATAGATGTCTGACATAGTGCTGAGGATGCTGGGGAGCATCCCCACGTTGCTATGTTGAAGATGTTTGAGATAACTACGATTACGATTAAATTACTCGGGTACTTACAGTTAGCCACACCGTAGGCAGAGCTCATAAATTTACATTACAGGTACTCTTAAACCTAATTCGATAGTGTGTCTATATCGCTACAACCACCAAAACCAAATCTTTTACTCTGGACGCTCCGTCTTTCTACATCGTTCTCACATAATATATATGTATAATCTCAACAAGAATGATGTAACCAAGATCTTGTAACAATATTTTGATTGAAAAGAGTGTCCATGGAGTTTCTTGCCCATTCTTCTCCATAGAGATCTACGCTTTGGAATGGGCAACTGCAGTACTTTCACAAGTTCTGTGACTGTAGCTTCGCCTTTGTTTTTCTGACATTCCAAAGTGCCTGCTAAGGTCTAATTGAAATAAATGCTTTGAGTTTGAGTTCGAATTGAGTTTGACCTAGGCACAAATGACATTTGTGCTGCAACAAAGATAAATTTTGTTGTTTGTGGAAAATTAAGCTGCCTAAGGAGCCAGCCCAAAAACCGATTAATTACTAGATCTGCGAAACGTTGACCTGCCTTACGAGACATTTTAAATGATCTAGAAATCACGGAATTAATATAAAAGCTATGACAAAAATTAACCGGCTATTTCCCAAACTAAAACAAAGCACGTCAAACTAAGAAAAACAAAGTAAAAGCAAAAAGGAGCTGTGACAGCAAGACACGCCATTGTGCACAAACATGGCACGGCACAAACACGACGCGCAGTAAATGTGCAAGCTCAGCGGAGAGCGGCGAGCAGACAGATCGTACAGCTTCCGCCACTTCCGGCAAGCGCGTCACTACCGCGGGGCGAAGACGGGGTAGGGTCACCATAAATAAGTATACGTATTCTTTGGTTTTTCAGAAATATACCTACATAATGGAGTCATGGAGAGGTGTTTGCCCAGCTGCAGCGGTTCGGTGACGCAGGCTAACAGCAACCAAATTCTACAGGGTGTAAACCGACCCTTCACGAAGCCGTCAACCAAGCATTATGTACATCAAACTATGCAAAAATTATTGCTGGGAAACTAAAGTTTTTCGGGTGAAAAATCACGGTTTACAGTAGCGCTCATCGGCGCTCAATGTAACGCACTTTATATATTTGATTGATGGATGCATTAGATAGTTGTGGGGTTAATTGTTAGGGTTTATATAAGTATAATTAAAGTTAAGATATAAGAGATTATATATATATGATATAAGATTAATAACATTATCGACGCAACTTGCGTCGATACTCTTGCGCCGTCCCATCTTCCAAGCTTATCGTGCTGTGCTGGCGCTGCCGCTGCAGCTGCAGAGAACCTCAAGTGACGTAAATCTAGTAAGCTTATATTTTCGAGCCGTTTGGGGTTGAAACTCTAAGTCCGTGGGGTCTAAGTGCTCATAGCCTTTTCAAGTACATTTCCAAACGCTTAGTTGACACTTCCCGTGACCCAAGGGCTGGCTTTTACCTTGGCCAGAGGCTTAGCGTTGCCATAAAACGTGGCATTGCCGCCAGTCTCTTGGGTACATTACCAGTTGACTGCGTTGAGGAGAAGTTTTTAACGCCATTTTTTAATTTTATTAATAAGTTAGTTACTTTAGGTTATTTTAATTTATAAATTTTAATGTATAGATTCCCGAATAAATACTAATCAGAAAAAAAAATAACATTTAAAACTTGTATTTAAAAAAGTGTTCACCTCCAATATCTCCGTAACTAAAAGGATTCCAGCTCCGGAACAAAAAAATATCGCAATGACGCCATGACGGGGAGAACAAGTGCCTTTCAATTTCTTTAAGGGTATTTAAATCCACTACAGTTAGTAGGTAGTTCTTTGGTTATATTAAAATTCTTCAAAATAACGTGTTTCTTAAAAAATCCCATACATAAAAATTGCATAGCAAACAATAATCGACTGACGATTCTGTCTCCAATAAGAACTCATGGCCACCCCAACAAGAATAATTTGTAACCGTAAGACACGCTCATAAAGTTTTATTGTTACTTCCATATTTATATAGCTTATGTATAATATTAATATCTATATACAAATCTGTGGAGGGATGCAAGTCACTCGCCTCTCTAGCTATTGATTGATTAGGTTGGATGCTGGGAGATACGGATCAATGACTTTATACTTTTGTTGTTAATCTCGAAGTTAGTTTTTTTTTGTCCTGAATATTGCTTTTTCTTAAAAGTGAGTCTGTTTTTATTGGTCCTACTGGTGTTTTCAGGCCTCCTCGCTACATAAGCATAATCAGCTTATAATGTTCCCACTGCTGCGACACACGGCCTCCTCTCTATGAGAGGGAATGGGCTATAATCCATCACGCGGGCCCAGTGCGGGTTGGTAGATGTCACATGTCTTC
Organism: Eugnorisma glareosa; assembly: GCA_947578425.1. Lineage (NCBI taxonomy): Eukaryota > Metazoa > Arthropoda > Insecta > Lepidoptera > Noctuidae > Eugnorisma > Eugnorisma glareosa. The sequence goes on from OX387985.1 coordinate 12,586,507, forward strand.
GAATTTTTTGTTTTCGTTCACCGTTTTGAGAGCAGTAGTGATGAAATAAATTACACAAAGTAACGCGCCTCCCTAGTTTCGAAGTCGAGGTCGCCACCTCCTCCTCCTTACTGCTCGCTGAGTAAGAGCATAGTCAAAAATCTTCCTACTTGCCTTGAATGGACCGCCTCGTCTAGTGGTCGCAATCGCGACTGCTGAACATGAGGTATTGGGTTCGATTCCCGAGTAGGGCGAATTGTTATTACGTTTTTCCATCAGGATTTTCTCAGTAGCAGCCACGGAGCCTGGATTTGTGCCCGGTTGACGGCAATACATGGGACTTTAATATAACTGGCGAAATGTGCGTGTACTATTAGGTACAGCTCTGCCTAGAGATGTAGAAGTGAAGTTTTTAATGTGTTTAGCGACTCTCACAATTGACGATTGATTGATTTTTTTGTGTTTAGGCACCAACAGATTTCACATAAGCCAATGCGATGTGATGTGTGTGCGATGCTTCACGGCCCGACCGCGCGGGCGAGCGGTGCGGAGTGTGGTGTGTTAACCTAAGGCATGCCAATGTCCTCACCACGTTTTCGTCTGTCATTTTTAGAGACACATTTGTCCAATAACGATGACTGTCTAAAACTCTGGATCAATAAAGACCGACGTGGCTAATTACTACAGATCCCAAGATACTCATTAACCAAAGACAATATCATGAAAAACATCATCATAATAAATAAAACTAAAGTGATCCCTCAACGCCAGTCATGTTGTCATAGACAATCCTATTGTCTCTGGAAACTGTTTACAATTAAAAAGTTGTTAATGGTCGCGACAACAAATGTTATTCGTCCCTGGGGGAGACCCGGGTTGGATGGGGGTTGAAACGAGGGGGAGTTTATTAACGGTTTGAGTGCAAAACTATTTTGGTATTATTTTTATAATATGTGGTTGAGTCATCGTAATTAGCTATGCTTTGTTTGTAAAGCGGTGATGGATCCATTTTTGTCGCCTTGAAAAATGAGAATGTCATCAGACTCCATGTTAATTTGGTATATAATATGCGGCAGTTATAAAAATACCTACTAGTTATCCGGCTTTGCTAGCGTGGAGTTCGATAATTATCTCACAGGGTCGTACTGCCGAGATAAAAAGTCCTCCTTTATGTTTTCCAGGTATATAACTATCTATCTATATATAACTATCTGTATGTATGTATCTATCTATATATAACTATCTGTGTGCTAAATTTCATCCAAATTCCAAAATTACAACCAACAGAACAGTTTTACAGTTAAAAGAAGAAATACAGGCCTCAACAGAAAAATATCAAAAGCGGCTCGAAAATCACCCGAACGTAGTTGCAGCGAGTCTAACGAAGCGCAGCTATCAAAAACGTCTTATGAGATAAGACATACTGTGGTGGAAAACCATTGTATAAATACTATGAGTAGCTGTCCTCGCTGGGGGAGGCACTTGACCTCACAAAACCACACAAACTATCTGCTTAGTAGTCAACTGATTGCAGATCAGAAATTTTGCACAAAGTAAAAAAAATATTTCACCCAAATACGGACAATAGTTTTCGCGTGAAAGAGTAACATCCATCCATCCTCCATCCATTATAAATGCGAAAGTGTGTGAGGATGGATATCCTCACACACTTTCGCATTTATAATATTAAGTAGGATATTAATCCTACTTAATATTATAAATGCAAAAGAGTGTAATTTAATTTTTAATTTTAATTTTTAAGTGTGTAATTTTTAATAATTTTGCTTAAAGCAAAATATATTTTCAAGACCAGCATAACTCGAAACAAACCATTTAGTGTTTGTCTAGATTCAAATTAAGACATTGTTTTCTTCTCAAAAAGTTAGAGTTAGACTGGTGCAAGGTGGCTGGTATACAAAAAAAATCCTGAATGAAGATGGAGCTCATAGTCATAGTTAATTTTTTTTCCGACAAACCTTATACCGGTGGAGTTTGGTTTTCAATCTTGCAAATCGTTACTGAACTTTGATCCAAGACCTATCCCGTTTCTGAAATCGTAGACCACAACATCTTCCAACTTGCAACTCACTCAACAACGAAAAACCCTGGCAAGTGCGAATTGAACTCGCACACCGAGGGTTCCGTATATACTTGTAGGTAGGTATTAAACTACATATTTACGGTATTTCGTTTCTTTCCTTTATATATTATGTGCTTTATAGTCATTGCTTCTTACCAAATTTCATGATTTTAGGTAAACGGGAAGTACCTATAGGTTTTGATTCCCGCGTGAAATCGCAAAATATGCGACATAAACGGTCATTATCTTTTGACTTATAGTTTGATTTTTTCATTGTTCCAAGGGGTAGCAGACTTGAGTATTTGATATTCATTTAGCTTGATACCTCCAAGTGTTCCTGATTAAACGGTTATTGACAGACGGACAACTAAAAGTGGTCCTTTAAAAGGATTCCGTTTTTGCCGACTGAGGTACAGAACCCGGAACCCCGGAATACTAAAACAATTTAAGTACCTAAATACCGGTAGTTTAGGAATAATCCCTACAGCTCACGGAGGGTAGTTGTGATAAATAGCTGCCGAACAGAGAGTATTAGTTATAGCCGTCATAACTGGAGTAGTCGAGTGGAAGCACTCGCCTTGATTAATTCAGGAGGGATAGCGCTGAAGTGGATTTACGTACGGTTCCGTTATTGTACGAGGGGTAGGTAGGTACTACTGGAAATATAGTTTTTTTTTTTGGAGCTGGAGATTCATAGATGACTCTACCCTGGAGTGTAAATGCGGTGTTGCCCCACAAACAATGGGACACTTGATATCCTGTCCTGCCTGTTCTGTTGTTTGTACATCACAGGAGCTGATGGACGCTACTGAAAGCGCCAAACTCGTCGCAAAATGGGCTGACATTGGCATCGGCACGCTCAGAAGAAGTTACTTCTTTGTAATTTTGCCGCTGACTAGGACTCTCTCCTGTATCGTGGAATTGTAGGTGCATTTACAAAAAAACTCACATACACAAACAGCCAGACCCGAAACAACTACCTGTAGGCCATACAAATATTTGCTCTGTGCGGGAATCGAATCCGCGACACGCAGCGCAGCAGTTGATCGCTCAGCCATGTGATCGTGATCTACGCATTCGTTTAATCATAGTACGCAACATCATCATCCACCTGCCTTTTCTCAAACATGTCGGGCTCGGCTTCCTGTCTAACCGGATACAGCTGAATACCAGCAACTAAGCATCAAATCATACGAAGTAACATTGAAGAGATATAATTGCTGGGACATGAGTTTTATTTTAGTGTGAAAAATCGCTGTTTACATGTAGCGCGCAATACACGAAAGGCTTTGTGCGTTAGGGTGCTTGCAACTACTTGAACTGTGGTCATTAGGTTTGGGTAGGCTAGGCCAAGTTTTTACAAAGTTTTTTCCATCAGATTTTTTTCAAAAGCAGCTCGAATTTCTGTCCGGTTGACGGAAATAAACTCGCGATCTGAGGCCTAACTGGCAAAATGTGGGTATAACTGTGTATTATACAATTATGCTCCCTAACCCTTCGATGATTACAGTCGTGAAGTTGTGTGGGATCTCATACATGTTTCCGTAACGTATTAAATTGCAATAATATAAAATAACACAATTTTCCGAAGATGACATTACAAATTGGACACGTATCCGAACATAGCAAAGATGGCGAATGCGCCGTTCGATAGTAGCAAATAACAATAAAAGTGTAGTATTGCAGTGATTTATCGCTATTATAGCAGTCGTGGGGGAGTGTGGTGCTCCGCGTGTCACCATGCGTGATGTAGAAGGGAATTTAGCTCTCGGAAGATGAAATGATATTGAATATTAAATCGTAGGCTGCTTCGTTTCTTTTCACTTACGAGTAGCGGGACAGAGCGAACAAAATCGTAAATTACTTGCAGTTACCTACTGCAGTGTCGGTAGGTAGGTACTGGGTAGGTAGGTGTGTTATTATGCTTTACTGAACAAAGCATCATTGGATAAATCATCATCAGTTTTTCTCTGATTTGCCAGCGGGCAATGGAGCACAGCATGAGATCGTGTCAGAAACACCAGACTGCACTCCACAAGTCAGGTAGCAGATGTCGGGGAACAAATAGCCAAGCTAAAGTCTAAAGTGGTAATGCGCTGGCCACGTAACACGAATGCACCCGGACAGGTGGGCACGGATCGTCACTGACTGGGCACCTGATGCAGAAAATCGCCGTCAAGGTAGACCGCGGCGAAGGTGACGATCCGATCTCACTTGCGGGGCGATCATGGCCTGAGATCGCACAAGATAGAGAGGTTTGGAAGGAGAAAGAGGAGGCCCAGCATTGGGACACTTGAAAGGCGAACATTCTTCTTTCAAATATTGTTCTTCTAGGTTCTGTGTAGCATGAAAATAAAACCCAATTTTCTATTTATGAATAACCAGCACTTCGCCCGCGACTTGGTCCGCAAAATCTGTGATAGCTCGCCTAATTTGCATGATATAAATATAATTTATAGCTTATGTTACTTCCTGATAATTTAGCTTTCTAATAGTGAAAGAATTTTTGAAATCAGTCCAGCAGTTTTTGAGTTTATTCCTTACAAACATACAAATCTTAACTCTTTGTGTAGATATATTGAACACTGACGTTCAGCTGCATTCAATTAAACTGTTGGAAGCCAAAGCCAAGATAATTGGGAAAAGCCTAAACATATACGTGCACCATTTCTCGAGTCTTTACAAGTGCCCTGGAAATAAAATAATTTTGATTTTAGCAAAATAAAATAGAGTCATCATATTTTCTAGTGATATTATCACGCGCGATATTGTCGCGTATTTATCATTCATAAAAACTTCAATGAGTCCAGTGGATAATGTAAATGTTTGGAGATCATATTTTTAACGACAATTTGGGACATGCTGTCAGACAATAAAACTACCCCCTAACTGTAAAACACAAACTCATTAAAGAGCACATTTTGTTACCGCAATTTGTGAATAAGAATATTATAAGTCCAGCGATGCGTATACAATATGGGGGAGCCGAGAGTTTAGTCTTGAATAATAGTTAAGACAAATGTTGTAACGGCAGAGAATTCCCAACACCTAAATTGTATGCCATCTATGTATTCCTAATATTATAAAGAGGTAAAATCAGTTTGTATGTAGGGGGTTATCTCTGGATCTTCTGAACCGATTTTGAAAATTCTTTAACTAGTAGGAAGCTACACTATTCCCGATAGCTATAGGCTATATTCACAATGTGCCCATGGAATAATTTCCGACCAAACCGCGAGCGAAGCCGCGGCCAACAGCTAGTCTATACTAATATTGTAAATAGGTATTTGTATGTAAGATTGCATGTAGGGGTAATCTCCGGAACAAATGATCCAATTCTAAAAATTCTTTCTCTGGCAGTAAGCTACATTATTCGTGGGTGCTATAGGCTATAATAATATTTATATGTATGTGCTGCTCTATTGTGTTGCTGCTGTCAATTAGCGAATAAATGTTTATTCTATTCTATTCTTATCTATACATTATATTTATATCGTGCATACTAGCTGTTGCCCGCGACCTTCGTTCGCGTGAAGTTATAATAAAAACTTCTCTTGACTTCCCTTTTTGATTCTAATTTTGTTACCAATTTCGATGGTTTTAATTTTTTTGCGCGGAACCCTAATTCATATTCTAAAATAAAAGTAGCTTTAGTTACTCCTTATAATATCAGTATCACTATCTGCCAGTAAAAGTCCTGTCAAAATCGGTCCAGCCGTTTCGGAGATTAGCCAAAACAAACAGACAGACACAAAAAAATTAAAAAATCGATTTTTTATTAATGTATCAGTAAAAAGCTGTTATTTTGATATTACAAACATACACTCAAATTTTATTTATTTGTATAGATGTATAGATATAGATTAGCCGAGCTATCACAATTTTTGCGGACGAAGTCGCGGGTGAAGTGCTAGTTACCAAACAAAAGCGTTCTGTTAGAATTTTTACGCTCAGAACCAAGAAATGGAGCCAACAGTGCAATATATTTATGGCATTGCATTTAGGGCGTAGTGGCATATAGTACAAAAAGTACAAAAGGGCCATCTTTGACGCAAATGAACTAACATAAACATCCTAACCCGTAATCCGGAAAGAGGAAGAAATATTGAATTCTGTCTTAATTTTTTGTGTCGTTAGATGTTCCTAAAACCAGGAAAAATTATGAATATAGTCTAGTAGGCATATCTAGATTTTTAGAAATTGCATGTCCAGTATACTGGACATTGCCAAGACCCAAGTTCTCCGGAAAGTAATGGAAAATATCGATGTACAGTTTAATGGACATTGCCGAATTAAGGGTTGAGTTTTTTATTTTTTTACGAGATCTTTTTTTATGCAAATATGGAGCGTGGCTCACAAAGGCAGCCAGAAGCACGTCTTGGAGCCTCAACTTCACGGAGGACTCACTCGGACTTCACTCTTTGTCCCGACGATTTTTTCTTGTTGGGAAGGCAAGAAGGCCTCGCGTTCCAGGATGACGTGGACCTACAATTTCATTTTCCCCAATCTTATTCAGATAGCTCTTGAAACTACTTATACTTACAATAACACTTTGGCTGTATAAAGTATTTTCCCTCGACACACCTCACTGGTGGGTGTATCCGAACGCGGAACCCAACCGACCAATCACAGCGCTCTCAAACAGGTGGGCGCGAATCGCCATTTTGAAAAGTTCAAATTTTCTTTGGGGGAAATGAAGTCATCCATCTTCTGTGTCCGTTTAGTTCGATGGAAAACAACATTCCTTATGTATTTAGCGGTGAATGGTAGTTCGAATTCTGAGATCAGGATTTATCCCAGCGATGGGTCAATAAAAGCAGGATTATGAAAATATTTAATATGTTGAAATATTTGAAATATTGTTGTATAAGCACATTAGTCGCTAGGTGCAAATATCAACCTTATATTGCTGCTGCTGACGCAAATTTCGTGTAATAATTAAGTGTTAGTTTTAAGTTAATAGAGTTTAAGTATGTTTGTCATTATGTAAAGTTAAATATTACACAACAAACAATCTACTGTCCTACATAGACACATTGTTGACACATTGTTAGAGCTCCTGCAGCCTGTGATACAGGATTATTCTAGTACAGGCATTATCAAACATTATTATACCTACATTGTTCGTTTTAGATTCGTATTGTATTTTACCTTCTGGGATTCTGAATAAAGATTTATTTATTTATTTTATTTTAGTTAATGGCTTTTCTTCATCAGTTGTACGTGGTCTACCAGTAATGCAAAACAACAGGGTTTACCAGACCGGCCTCCTCGCCAGGGAATTCGCGAGGAAAAGCTAGATTATGTCCAGTTTCAGATATGATCATTCTTCCACCCGTCTTCTAAATTGAATCTCAGAATTTGGCCACGAGTTTGGCTCCTTCAATAGCTGCCATTATTCCTGAAACGTGCTGAGAATGTCATCATAATCCAACGCAAACAAAAGCGTGTTAAAAGATACAAACGTCCATATCTTACATTTTCTATACAAATAAGAAAAAATTAAGTGTCTGTTTGTAGCTTAAAAAAAAATATAATCTCAAATTTTATCTGTCTGATGTCTGTTTGTTTCGGCTAATCTCCGAAACGGCTGGACTGATTTTGACGGGAGTTTTAGCTGACGTTTTAAGATTTTAAGCTACTTTTATTTAGAAAAATAATTAGTGTGTACTTCCGTGCAAAAACGTTAAAATCCTTGAAATTGTTAACAAAATTCGATTCAAAAAGGGAATTGTTATTTTTTTATAATAATTTCACCCGAACGAAGGCCGCGGGCAACCGCTAGTCTCTATACTAGTTATTAATCCGATAACTACAATACTCCACATCTGGCTGGTTGGCAAGACGACCTCCAAGCGAGGGTTAGAAGTCTAGACAGATGACTCACCCCTATTTGCTGTAACCTGTATCTTGACGTACCAAGATGAGATATTGCGCTGTAAAATTGGCATTCTTAGCTTTCAGATTGTAGCTAGTGAACATAATTATATTTTAGTTCTGTAAAGGGGATTTGATCTTGTCAATCTTGTCTTTTCTACTCAATGATCACTCAATGAAATAAGATCAACATTTTGATTGTAGCTTAATTACTCAAAACTTAGTGCTGATGGATGCATTGAATAGTACAGGGGTCCAGGTGGTCCTGCCAGGGTTGCGGGACTGTTCGAAAGAGATACCGCGGCCCTGGAACACGAAGAGCAATAGAAGGAACATGGATGGGTTTCAGTCAGTAAAAGTCTGACACTCCCTCCTGCTTAGCCCAGAGCGGGAGGAGTTAGTTGATGATTAAAGATGCGAAAAAAAAAAACAAAAAAAAGGGGTCTAGGTGGTATTAAAAAAAAGTTATACCTAATTAAAAACTTGTGTTAAAGTTGGAACTTTGACCTCCAATATTCGTGTGGAACGTTTTGTGTACGAATGGTACACAAAACGTTCCACACGAAATTTTCTTTTCACACAACTTTTGTCACCGGCGCCACTTTCTGACTTCCTCTAGTAGGTACTTGTTCCTTATTTTATCCATACGCGTAACACCAAACATGGGGTATGTTTGGTGTTTAGCATTCTCATCTCAGCCACATGCAAATGCCTTTCATTCATGCCTTTTGTGTTTTTTTTTTTAAATGCAATTTTTTAATGTTATGTATATCTTTTTTATAGATACCACCAAGACACTAGGTACTATTCAATGCATCCCTCAGCCCTCAGCACGAAGTGTTGAGTAAGTTAGGTACGTTGATTCTTACCGTCAACCGTGGTTTTAAAGCCTCAAAAAAAAGTCGTCTCCCAGATGTTTCCCAGCAATAATTTTTGCGTGTTACTTAGTTTGATGCACAGAATGATTGGTGTCAGGTTTCGTGAAGGATCCACTGAAACCTTGTATTCTGTAGTGTCCAGTTAGTCTGAACCCTAAATCGATCTTTACAAGTTCTCTTTCACTTCAGTTCAAAGCTTGTATCTATTCAAAGTGCCTACATAGTTCTTTTAACTCTAGAAAAGTAAAATCATCCTTACGCAGCGGAATAAAAGAGAAAAACAATAATAATATAGGTAGTACATAGCTATGTGCTACCAAATGTTACTTTTACGCGAATTTCAAAGCAAGAGCAGCCCTTTTATTACAAAGCTCACGAAACCTAACCCTAAAACCCACGACATATAGTTCAAAACTCATTGGATAACTCCGTGAGTAGTTTAGGCGCTTGGCGCCACCCAGACAAAGCTTCGCCAACGAAAAAAAAAATATTACTGTTACGAATTTTCTCATACAATCAAAAATTTACCCTATTTTCAGAAAGCTACGATCAAAAATCGTTTGACGGCAGAAATAGTAGCACGAAACGCATACCATTTATTTGAAAAGTCAATAATGGAACTACATGAATATGCTAAACAAAAATCAACCTTAGTGTTTTGAATTAGAATCGAGATCAAGCTTGGAGAAAATTGTGAGTTTTGACGTTTCAAAGGCGCGCTCGTGGAAATTTTGGCGCCAGACAGGCAGGCGCCCGCCATGTTGCCGCATTTCGTTTTCCACAGAGGCACAGACATTAGCCTGTTCAGCCAGCTTCCGCCTTCGTTCTATTATGCCACCTAATTTACTGTTATGGCCGTCTAACTTTACAAATAAGATCTCTGCGGCTATTCTTATAACGTTATCCGTAGTATAAGTGCTTTTACTTAAGTATTTTTTTCGTTTGGTTGACTCATTTTATTATTAAAGTAATACTATAGTTCGTTTTGGTAGTTACATCAAAAATGTAGTGCTTGAATTGACTTAAGTCAGAAAACGGTAAAACTGATTAGTCTACCGTTTTCTGAATCAAGCATTCAAGCCAATCTTATAAGAAACGATGAAAACGAAAAACGGTTTATTCGTGTCAAAACAATTACGTAAACATTGCACTCGTGCGAAGCCGGGGCGGGTGGCTAGTATTAAACAAGTGCAAGTGACTCGCGCATGGAGGGTTCCGTACTATGGCCGCATGGTAGTAGTCCAGCCTCTTTAATCTATTTTTATTACTTATTTGTTGTTGTAGTATTTAATATAGGTTTTCCTGTAATCAAAGAACTATTAAGTATATTTTTGTTTTTTTTACAAAATTTTTGGCCCAGTCGTTTCGGAGTTAGGGCCTATTTTCTTAAATAACTGCAAAACTATTTATTTTAAAATCATTAAAAAAATTGAGATGCTCACAATAAGCCTTTTCATTTGATATGTAACAGTATTTATTTGCAAAATTTAATTTTTTTAAATTTTCTAATTTACCCCCCAAAATTCGCCATGTGTTTAAAATTCACTAATTTACATTACACGTCCGTCTTTCGGTCACCGACTTACATATGTGTACCATCTGTCGCGGACCTTAGAAAAGATAATCCGCGAATGTAAATACAATAATTAGACATTTTATTTATTTATTTATTTATTTATTTATTTATTTGCCTATCTACAATTGTTACACTTTTTATCCTAATAATACAAGCAATAAGATACAAGCATAGTGCACAATATGATGCGATAGACACAGCATGCAAAAAAACTAAATTAGAACATTAAAAAAAAAATACAATATAGTGCAGAAATAAAACTTACAACAACAGTGGGTAGCTTAAGATTACACAATAAATACAAATATGACAGAAAAGAAAAGAAAAAGTCAATATGGTGGTTAGTTTTGATGGACTTGGCGCTTGAATTTTTGAAGTGTTGTGGAAAAAATATCTATTGATTGATCGCAATTATTAAGAAGCCTGCAAATTCTGGGGATGGGGGAGTTGGATCCTGATACAGTTTTGCGGAATGGTGGACGTAATAGTTTTATAGGGTGACGCGGATAGTTGTGAGGTAGGTTAAAATTGAACTTGCTTAACAACTACAGACATACTTACCCTACAGACAGACCTACCAAGGGTGGAAACCATACCGGCTTCCAGCGGTTGAGTAATGTAATAACAAGATCTAACATTTGACATTTGGTTTCTGTAAATACCTATAACCTTGTGAGAGCAGCGCTGGCCCAGTGGTGGTGGCCCCGACTTACGAACAGTAAGTCGTGGGTTCGAACCCAGGCAGGCGCATTACTTTGTGTAATTTATTTCATCACCACTGCTCTCAAAAACGGTGAAGGAAAACATCGTGAGGAAACCGGCATGTCCTAGAACCAAAAATTCGAAGACATGTGACATCTACCAACCCGCATGGTGGATTATAGCCCATTCCCTCTCATGGAGAGGAGGCCGAGTGTCCCAGCAGTGGGAACATTAAAGGCTGATTATGCTATAACCTTGCAGATTGCCACGATTTGAGATTCGCAGGCTCAAGATATCGAAGTGTCATCGATCATTTCTACCTATAGATGTTGAAAGAGGCCCCTGTGTTCAAGCCTTGTTGCTCTGCGTTCCGTGCTCTGTCTCGATAATGAATTAACTAGCGAAGCAGATAAAGTAAACCCAGGTAAAAGTTACACACAATATTGTTTTTCTCTTTCGATACGTCTGCCTAAGGTTACACCCTCAGAAGAGATCAACATAATACTCCAGTATCACATAATCCCTTTAAATAGTAGAATCATAACAAATACCGGCAGACGTCGCGACACCATCGGTCCAGTAGTTTCAGAGTACATTGGCTGTGACAGAAAAACAGACAGACAGACAGACAGACGGACAGACAGACCGATGCACGATATGATCACTCGCGTAAAGGGGTAAATAATGGGTTCTGATTTTTCCTTTTCAGGTACTTACGGAACCCTAAAAATGGTTAAATTAACAATACAGCAAAATTATATAAAAAAAGTGAACAAAATCAAAATATGACGAACGAAATTGTTCCTGTACACACGGCACAAGCTATACATTTCCAGTTTATGCTGATCTCGCATTAGGATTTCCGTACAATGCGAGTTCAGCTCATACTGGAAATATATAGCTTGAGGTGTAGCCGTGTGTACGAGGCCAAAAGGACCGTCTCAGCATGGTGCTGTACTCAAAAAAAGGTCACATCAATGGTATTCTTTCCGGAATTTATGGGATGTTTTACAGAAAGAAGACTTCTTATTGATTTACAAAATAATATGAACCGCGTTCAAAGATTTTAAATATAGCCTGCCTGAACCAGGAATCGAACCCGCCAAACGTGAAAAAATACACTTATATTTTATTATAACGATACAAAAGGACCATTCATGGTATGCATGGCTTAACATTTTATTTAAAACTAGCTGCTGCCCGCCGCTACGCTCGCGTTTTGGTCGGAAATTATCCCATGGGCACCTTGTAAATAGCCTATGGCACTCGGGGATAATTTTGCTTCCTATTAATAAAAAAATCGGTTCAGTAGATCCAGAGCTTACCCCCTACACACAAACTTACAAATTTTACCTCTTAATAATATAGAAGTATAGATAGATATAGATTTAGTTCCTGAAATAGTCATTTCTTAACACACCTGTAATCTTCGAAGGGTTACGAGTACGCAGAGGTGTACCTAATAATACACCCCACATTTCACCAGGTAAAGTTAAGTTTAAATCCTGTGTGCCTATTGCCATCAGCCGGCAGAAATGCTAACTCGGTGCGGCGCGGCCGTCCAAGTAGTCACTGCTTCTGCCAGGGTTGCGGGACTGTTCGAAAGAGATACCGCGGCCCTGGAACACAAAGGGCAAAGGAAGGAACATGGATGGGTTTTAGTCAGTAGAAGTCTGACACTCCCTCCTGCTCAGCCCAGAGCGGGAGGGGTTATTTGATGATTTCCCATCGGTAAAAAAAAAAAAAAAAAGTAGTCACTGCTGGCACTGCGATCTCGTACTCTGTGGAATTAACGGAGTTCTGTCACATATTATAAACTAATCTATGGAACACATCACATTGAGAGATGTCAAAATAAAAAAATAGTGGCTACCAAAATTCGAGTTCTTTGTGGAGATTCTCCATCGCTAGACTATTTATATAAAGTCTAAACTCTCCACAAAGCCCCCAACACCATTACATGAAGAGTTGAAGTTCTAGCCACTTATTTAATTTAAGTATTATTAAGTACTTATTTACTGCCTATGTCATAAAAAGATGTTTCATTTTGTATAAATGGCTAAATTGTTGTTATAAATATTTTCGCGGCGATGTTGGCTCGCGTGCTGTTCTTCTTCCTGGCATTCGTGCCTGTCTGCCGGGCCGAGTATTATGATGGAGATGGAGACATAGACAGAGCAGATACCTATGATAAATATAATGAAGGTAAGTAGAGAAGGCACCGCTCCCACAACCAGCGAGAAGCGAGTACAGCTAGCAGCTACAAACAAGTAGCGAGTTTTAATTTGTGTGGTCTTTAGATGGGCTATGATGAGCCAGCGGCGACGCGTTCGGGCTGTGTCAGTACTCCACAAAGTGGCATTTTGAAACGCAGCTCATTGTATATGCGACAGACGTGGCTAGCCCAGTCCCTCTACAGCTTAGCGGCTTTTTAAGCAACGTCAGTAATTTAATGTAGCGGGACGAGCTGGACAAAACCAACGACCTGTGGCCCACATTAGCCCTGCATAGAAACAACTGGAAGTCATGGGGAAAGGCCTTGGCCCAGCATTGGGATTAGGATGGCCAGTGCGCGACGGCAACGGGCGAGTCCTCGCGCGTATGCCTATATTGTCGCTGCGACAAACGACATTACTCGTCGACGGCAGTGTGAAACAGTCAGCGATCAACTGTTTCAAATATACAGGGTGGAATTTTTCAACGTCACCTGGACGGAAAGTTGTCGAAATACTGGAGATAGAAAATTTTACTCAAAGAAAACATTCCATTATTTTTAACTAACCGTTGCTCGCGGCTTCACTCGCGTTTTGGTAGAAAATTATCACACTGGCACGTTGTAAATATAGCCTATAGCACTCGGAGATAATGTAGCTTCCTATTAGTGAAAGATTTTTCAAAATCGGTTCAGTAGATCCAGATATTACCCCTACATACAAACTCAAAAATTTTACCTCTCAAAAAAAATTTTTTTTTTTTTTTTTTTATTAGTAAAAGAAATTGATTCGAAAATTCGCTTGGCACACTCGGGAATCTAACTGGCTAAATTCCAAAAGAATAACACCGTGTATTTTTATGGCATCAATAGATAGGGTCAATCATAAGGATCAAATCTCTCTAACGAACAAGGAAAACCATGAAATCTTAACTAATAAATTCAATGGGATAAGGTAAAACATTCTTACTCAAAGGTCTATTCAATTTCCTAGGTTAGTATTCATTAACAATTAGCTTTGACGTCATTTATTTATTAAAATGTCGAAGAATTATTTAGATAAGAAGATTGCAATTTGCACAAACAAACACATGCAAATTGCAATCTTCTTTCTTCAATTTATTAATAAGGTACTAACACGAGTAATCGGATGGACCTTTGAGTAAAAGTGCTTTTTCTTATCCCATTGACTTTATAAGTTTAGATTTCATGGTTTTCCTTTCATTTAATTTGACTTGTTCGTTAGAGGGATTTGATCCTTAAGATTGACCGTATCGATTGATGTCGTATAAGTAGGTACTTACAGCATGTTACTTTTTGGAATTTAGCCGGTTCGATTCCCGAGTGTGGCAAGCGAATTTTCGAAATTCTATGAATGCAGATTTATTTCTTTTTAAAATAAAGGAATGTTACCTTTGAGTAAAATTTCTATCTCCAGTATTTAGAATACTTTCCCTCCAGCCCGCGTAGCATGACCACCGTAGAAACGGGTTTTGTCGACGAAGAATCGAAAAAAAAAACAGATTGTGGAAAGATTTCTATCGTCGCAAGCATGGCGATGTTAGAAATGAAGAGCTTTGTCGATTCTTGGCAGAATAGAGATAGTATTGCCATGCTACGCAGGCTGGTGGCGTTGAAAAATTCCATCCTGTATAGATAGGTATGTAGATTTCTTTTTTACTCGTACGAGACCTATTTATTTTGTACGTTTCTTGAGCGAAATAGTAGCCTGAGGAAGCGAGCAGCTGTCGACTATAGTCTACTCGCTTCCTCAGGCAATCGTTATTTGTGTGCCTTGTCCCAACTATGTTGGGGTCGGCTTCCAGTCGCAGCTGAATACCAGTAATTTACATGGAGCGACTGCGTATCTGACCTCCTCGGCCAGGTAGTATTTAATACGATACCCCTTAGTAAGACTGGTTGTCAGACTCCTTCTGGACTACAATGTTGAATAAATTTGCAAAATGTTGAATTCGCAAAATGTTGAATCCAAAAATGTTAAATTTCTAAAATATTGAATTTTCTGGACCCACAATGTCTTTCGGGCCACTGACTGCTGCTTCCTCGGACCAGCATATAATAGAACTATTAACAGAAACTATTGTATTCTCTAATTTCTCGCAGAAATCAAAGCGCCCCTGAAGATAACGACCGTCATGGAAGGCCTCACCCGCCTGAAGAGATGGGACATGGATGACTTAGGAACGCTCAGTCAAGATGAAACAATTGTTGATGTGAAAGGTACCATACAATATTCTCGACAATACTAATTTAGAGGAGTTTATGGGTAGGCAGCACGGGGTGCAAAGTTTTTCATCTCCTATAGACCAGGCTAGTGTTGTGTCTGGTGGACTACTGCCCGACAGTTGGGGGGGAGGCAGGGGTGGGGGAATCATGGGAGGGGTGGTACGGGCCGCTACGGCCTTCTTGGCCTTATTGGCCTTTAAAATCCTGCCATTCTGACGCTTACCCTTACCAACGAGTTGGTACTCCTTAGAGTCAGAGGAGGAAGAGTCATTGGCGGAGGAAACCGTAGGGGAGAACTCGGCGACCACGTCCTGAGAAGGAGCCCCGATGTCCATGTCGGAGAAAGGTTCCTCCTGGGCCCATCGTCCAAAGAGGAACCTTTTTTCGGATTTTCCGTTTCAGAGTTGGGTAAGGTGGGACCTGAGTCCACCAGAGAGGGGGTGGGAGACGAGAGGGCTGGCCCCTTCCTGTAATCAGCGACTACGGCTGGATGATTAAGGGCAGCAACTCGGTCCCCGTATTTATCCCTAATGTTAGGATCCTCTAAGAGGAGCTCCTTAATGAATTGCAGCAACATGTAGTCCGACATGTTGAACCACAAAATAAAAACAGGGGGGGTAGGTCTAACTCCTAACCAAGCCCCGAGGAGACACGTAAACGTGTACCCCCCGGGCGGACAACACCCACACAAAGCCCGCACCCATGAGACATTCCTAGTGTTACACGGCCGAGAAGAAAGACTCAAACAAACTCCCCAGCTGCACAATTGTCCGATTGGCCAGAAGGGCCGCTAAACCTAACCTAACTCCCCGGGTGGGTGGGCCCGGGGATGAGTACCCTCCCTGTCTGGTGGACAGGGAGGTGAGTACCTATTGGTGAGCCCTAAGCTCTGAAAACCTACCGCCAATCACAATGTGCGAACAGGGCCCTATGCGTACAAGGGGCCTCTAGTGCGTAGGGGTAGACACACCAAACCGACACTAGGTTTGACTAGGAGATCCCCCAAGGCCAAGCTCCTAGCTCCCGACTCCAACGGGTAGCCTCACCCTGAACTCCTAAAGGGGTTTGGCGGGTAGGATTGGGTCACCACCCACTGGGGTTTGTTGTCACGGTAAGGTTTCCACCCAAGTACCACCGATGGTGGTGGATTTTGCTCTTAAGGAGCCAAAAATAAGACGCGAAACGCGATCGTAGCGAACGGGTAACAAACGAATACACACTCGTAACCGATCTGCTACGACGTAGACAACTTCGTATCAGTGCTACGAAGTGGGCGGGGCCAAGACGGCCAGCGAAACGGTGGTGGCGCGGGCGTAGCACTGAGCGCTACGATGTAGCGCGTCAGTGGCAACGGGGGGCGCGGGGAAGTGGGAGAGACTAGGCGTAGCGGTAGGAGCGCACGGGTGCACTCTACGGCGGCCGACGAGAGCGGAATGGCAGAGCCACATACAAGGAACATTTTAAAATTAAAAAAAACTCGACGAATTGAGAACTTCCTCCTTTTTTGAAGTCGGTTAAGAACTTAGATAAATTAAGGGAAAAAAATTGAATGCGGCGCCTCACGGCTGTGCCAAAATAGTTAAATTCAGCAATAATGCCGAATGAATGGAACCTAAATGTCTATCCACACATATCAGGGCAGTAACCAGGACGTGGACGGACCGTGCCCTCAAAAAAATATTGGTATGTACATTTTTTATGAACTCGTTCACACACGTCAGTGCCGGGCCGGCGATAAAGCTTCAGTGCCTACATACATTCGGCCACGGCCCTGTCACGTCCCGGGCACGGCCCTGATAATGTCTGTATGGACCTTTATGGGACCTTTTCTTAAGATAGGTCTTATTTATTCATTCGCAGGAGTACTAAACAACATTCTTCATGGAGACCAGCCTGATGTATTGAAAGGGCCGCGAAAGCCTCAACAG
The DNA here is from genome assembly GCA_947578425.1 of Eugnorisma glareosa. Taxonomy (NCBI): domain Eukaryota; kingdom Metazoa; phylum Arthropoda; class Insecta; order Lepidoptera; family Noctuidae; genus Eugnorisma; species Eugnorisma glareosa. The sequence goes on from OX387985.1 coordinate 12,603,986, forward strand.
CACACCGATTCTTACGTTTACGTTGAGAATGCTATCCCAGACAGAGCAGATTACTTATCGAATCTGGGAAGGGGGGGGTTCCAGCAATGGATGCCAAGTGTCGTGGTCCCAAACAGAAGCCCTAGTGACGAAAAACAAGAGAATACGATCGAAAGTTCGAGTGAAACTGTCACAGAACAACACTGGAGTTTAGTAAGTGTACTGCTACTCATAGCTTGGTCAGCCACCGGCGCGCGGCGGGGGGCGGTGTGGTCATGTGGCATGGACCGATGGAGTTGAAATTTGGTACACGCATGTAAGTCGGTGATTCAAAGACGAACGTGTAACTTAAATTAATGAATTTTAAACATGGGGCTAATTAGAAAATGAAAAAATAGTTTTGCAAACTTTATCGTGTTACATACGAGTATCAAATGAAAGGGCTCATTATGAGACTCTATTTTTTTTAAAATGTAATTTTAATATTTTTCTTTTTTTTTTTATATAGTTTTGAAGTTATTAAAGAAATTTGACCCTTCCTCCCGAAACAAATGGGCCGAAAATTTTGAACAAATGCAAAAGAAAATTTCTTTGTTTATTATATTACAGGAAAACCTAGCTATAACAACAAATAATAAACATACATTAAAAATTAAAGGGGGATCGCCTACTGGTGGGTAAATTCACCAATTTATTAGACGATTTGAAAAATTTATTATATCTTTGTAAAATGGAGTATTTAGTGGACTGTATAGAAGATGCTGGATATCGTCTCGGGGAATCAAACAAGCGACAATTTGGATAGGTGGAAGAGCTCACATACCTTCGAGCCACGTGTCTGCTCCAATGCTGCGGTCAACGATTTTTCTTGACGCACGCTGTGATGGTCTTCTGATGCACCAGGTCGGAGATGGACCCCGGGGCCGCTAATATGAACGATTCCGGCGGAAAGCGGTTTCAACCTGCAGCTACGTCGGCGTAGTTGGGTTTTCGTGCGAACGGTTTCTTGTGTCGAGGTGGAGTCATGGCCGCCCGATCGATGATCAGTAGGCGAGCTCAATAAAGGAGGGAAAGAGATGGGCATATATCTTGTTTCTATGATCTACATCATATGAAGTAATCAATGGATGAGAGTTAGAATTATGTGTAAGACGACTAGATGGCGTCACCACCTACTATGATGGTACGGAACCCTTACTACTTAACTACGGCTCTTTTAAGGCGGTATCCGTAGTATTCTTACAAATAAAACATCAAGTGTTCGGGAACTCACCATATATTAATATTAAGAATTATGTTTATTACAGAGCTCTTACTTGTAGGTTGTACCATGATCTGTCAGTCGGCAAGTGACGCCACCATGTTACCCAGATCATTATTATAAAAACTACACAGTCTGTACCAAATTAGTTTGTAGTTGAACTGTCACTTACAAACGTCTGTACTTATGTTACGTTCGGATACACGCATATATTATAAGGTGGCACGACGCCGCCGACGTCCGCCCCTCTACCTGCGCATGAGGTCCGCGAAGGAATCTTCCTCCCAGTCCCGCTCCACCGCTACTGCTTCCAAACTGCTCTCACTGCCGACAACACATCTAACCAAGGCCAGCACGGCAGTGACAGGTCTCCTCCGATTATTGCCGCGAGCATACGGCGCTGCTCTACCCAAGCAAAAAAACCTCCACGTTCCTGCTCAGGCCTGACCCAGGCTTTTCCCCCGATGGCAACTATATGTAGTTCTTGAACGCCACTCGGTCACAGATATCTACCTGTCAACATCGCGACTTGCTGGGTGTCCTACCCCATTTGAGTTCTGAAACGCGTTTTCAAGTATCGAAGACCTTTTTACCTTTTACTCTCATAGATAGTATACATTCATCTTAACAACCCCGGCAGGTGTACCAACCAGAAAGCTCAACTAACGACAAGGATGATATTATAGCAGAAGCACGAAAAATGCAGCATATAAAAGAAGGAGAGGTCCCGAAGCGGTCCTCAATCGAAACCTGGGGCACAACTGAAGGAACCGAAGACACCGTGGATCCCAATGTAAGTATTCCAATTTAAACTTTATATTAATGATCTAAAATAGACACTGATTACTTCTGCTCATGCATTATTCACCTATAGGCGTGTGAAGCATATTTAATATCTATACAAAATACACACAAAAAAAGTTTTTTATAAAACAATTAAAAATTACACAAATTGAAATAAGAATTAAATACAAATTGAAGTGTCTCTATGTAAAATTTTCAAAATAACAGCTTTTTAGGTAACGCATATATTATGAAAATACACACATTACAAGTGTCGAGGGATATTTAACATAATTAGCATCTTTACAAGTATTGAAAATATCAAAAAGATTTAAAAGTGAATTTGTTCCTGGGACATTTCCTTCAATAATCAAAAATATAAAGATGTGGCAGAATTCAGTAAACTTCGCAACAAACATATTTTTTTTTTTAACCTTCGTGTGTTAATGATTTTACTGTTTTTAACAAAAACAAAGGTTTTTTCTGTACGTTCTTGAATTATGTCAACACTGCTAAGTTTATCTAAACAAAGAAACGTCAACATTTAATTAGAAAAGAGTTGTTGAGAGCAAATAGGCATGCTGGAAGCAGGCGCGCGCCACTGCAATACTGCTGATGCCATTGGCACCAGTCAAAGCGTCATAAATCCAGTTTATGGTCTCGTTATCGGATACTGGTTAGGTGGCCGAGCGGCAAATTGGGGATATTCGAACAGCCACCGCCAGACAAGACCGATCTTTACAAATAACGGCGAGGACATAACCGAAAACTACGACTTGGCTATTGGTTTTAAAGTCACAATCAGAACGCCTGGTCTTCGTAAGCGACCAAACCGGCAGGAGGAGACCACATGACGTCAACCTTCATGCTCGTATACGATTTCCGCTTCCAGCACTACGACGAGGCAAGGAGGCGGGAGAACTGACGCGTTCAGATAAAATGCAATTTGACGGCTACAAAATACCGTGATGAGGTGTTGGCACTTGTATTCCAACCACACCGGTTGCAAATGAGTCAAGATTTTATGCGTATGCACGATGACTTGGGGCCCGCGCAACAACGACTCGAATGGTTTCAGCAACATTATAAAGTGGCCCTGGATTGGCAGTCCCCAGATATAAATCCTGTTAAGCACGCCTGGAATATGCTGCAACGAAGGTCTTTACGAATTTCCCCGAAAATCTGCTGCCGAACAGTTCAGTTTTCATGCATTTTCATTGGACCTGGTACCTTATACTACAAGTCGTACTTGACAACCTCGTTTGAGTATGAATTATCATTGCAGATGTGTTTCATTATAAACATCCGATGTGCTCTTATAGTTTATTAATTTTTATTTTATACAAAATTGTTTTTTTTTCTGCTTTAATCAACAATAACAGAAAGTCTAATTTAAAAAAAAATGGGTCTTTTTTTTTTCTAAAAACCCAAAATAAAAAAGTTCAGTTTTTTATTAAATTTTGTGTAAGAATATAAAATTTTACGCACTTTAATGGATGCTTTATGAAAATCTTTATAGTTTTGTTTATGCGTGAGTAACTAAAATATCCCTGGACACTTTTGATGTGTGTATATACGGAAATACTAAAAGGAATGAGATCTCCAAATCATTTTTTTTTAAGCCTTACCTATGTAATTGAAATAAAGTTTGTTCCGGCTAACTTCCGAAACAGATAACTGCCCCGTTGGTCTAGTGGTCGCAAGCGCGACTGCTGAGCGTGGGGTCCTGGGTTCGATTCCAGGGTCGGGCAAAAAGTGCTATTGGGTTTTTCCATTGCAAAATGTCTCAATAGTAGCGCGGAGTTTGGAAGTTGGCGCTATCGGTATGATACCCCGTGCCTCGGAAAGCACGTTAAGCTGTTGGTCCTGTGTCTGCCTGCATTGCCGTCCCATCGGACTATGAGAGTATAGGGAAGGAACACAAAGTGCACCTATGTCTGCGCACACACTTGTGCACTATAATATCTCCTGCGCCAATGGCTAATTTCCGCTAAGATTGGCCGCTACAGCAGCGGAAGGAAGTTTTTTTTTTTAATTCTAATACCGTTATATTATTAGTTCCCTTGGGATAAATTTCGCCCTCTACACGACACGAGCAAACGCTAGTTTTATTTATATAACTTTGTAAACTGTAGAACTACCCTCAAGAATCCACGAAATACAACCCCTCGGAAATGCAAGAAGAAGTCAATCTGTTGGTCCAGCACTGGACTACTGTTACCAACGCTGATGTAAGTAAATAAACATACATAATGTATCACACGTAGTATCCCAGAAGGGTTCTGTACAGGAATCCCCACATTTCGCCAGTAAAGTTGAAATCCCATTAATAATAGATTCGGAGCAAATTGGCTGTGACAGGCGGACGGACAGACAGACGCACGAGTGATCGTATAAGGTTTCCGTTTTTTTCATTTTTTGTACGGAACCCTAAAAATTACGTTTTACGGTAGGACTCAATGTAACGCACTCTGGCACAATGTTTTAACATAATTATGGAGTATTGTAGGATTGAATAGTACGTACAGGGGTCGTGGAGGTGTTAAAGTAAAGCTATAACATTCAAAACTTGTATTGAAAAAAGTTGGAACAATAAGTAACAACATTTAGTAATAGTACTCTGTTAAGTATTTTGTGTGTGCATACATAAATAAACTTAGACCCCCAATATCTCCAGAACCAGAAGGTTCCCAGGTGTGGTCTACAAGAAAAAAAAATCGCAATGACGGGGAAAACAAGTGCCTGTCAGCTTTAGTGAATAGTCCCGAGAAATACCGAAATCGAAAATGCCGGGAAATCCCGGAAATTTTCGTCGTTTTTGAAACCGAGATTTTCAAAACATAATCCCGGTTCTATCGGTACTTTCGGGAAAAGATACTTCGCGTTAAGAATATTTCTATTTTTTCTTCCGTGATTGTTTAGGTGGTTTTGGCATGATTTTTGGTAATTTTCGACTCAAATACCAGAGAGGAGGCTAATATTGTACACCAGTGTTATAACCGCAAAAAAAACTCAGTGTGTTTTTCAATTTAAAAGACTGTATTTTCTTAAATATTATGCTTACAAAACTATGATTTTGAGTATTTTCAAAGTTCAATAACAGCTTGAGGAACATATTTTTTACTTCTAATAACGTTATACATATTATTATATTATGTGTTCCGTGGGATAAATTTCGCCCTCTACACAAGCGGAACCACGAGCAAACGCTACTTTTATTTATACACTTGACCTTCTATTGTAGACGGACCACAAAGAATCCACGACGTACAGATCTGCGGAAATGCAAGCCGAAGTCAGGAAGTTGGTTCAGCACTGGTCCGCTAGCAGCAAGATCAATGTAAGAAAATAAAAAGGAAGATTTTTTTACTTATACCGTTATATTATTATATTATTTGTTCCCGTGGGATAAATTTCGCCCTCTACACAAGCGAAACAACGAGCAAACGCTAGTTTTATTTATATACCAGACCTAGGGTTGCCAACTTTTTGTACAAGAAATAGAGTATATTATGGTCAAAGTGAAAAAACAGGATTTCGGAAAAATAAACAGTATTTCAAGTATTTTTAAATCTAGCTCTACATAAAATTATAACATTAGTACTACTCGTGAAAATCATCCATTTAGCGCCAGTTTTGGCTTTGTAAGCCTCACCGAACAAACGAGGAGCATTTTTTTTTTTAATTCATTTGATTTAACTAAAATATTGAAGATCTATTTCGGTCGTCCCACCACTTAGCATTCATCACTGAAAACACGAATTCTATGAATAGGTCTAAGGTGGCAGAACCAGCTACAATACTATGTATTACCTAAAACGTATTCGCATGATATTCTACGTAATAGATGAGACTTTTTGATGAACAGTAAAAAGTATTTTAGAGTGAAAAACAGTATAATACTGTTTTAACAGTATGGTGGGCAACCCTAACCTGACCTTGTATTGTAGACGGAACCACAAGAATCCACGAAGTACAGACCTGCGGAAATGCAAGCCGAAGTCAGAAAGTTGGTTCAGCACTGGTCCCCTAGCAGCAAGATCAATGTAAGAAAATAAAAACCAAGTTTTTTTTTACGTGTAATGTAATACCGTTATATTATTTGTTCCCGTGGGATACATCTCGCCCTCTACACAAGCAAAACCACGAGCAAACGTTAGTTTTATTTATACACCTGATCTTGTATTGTAGACGGACCCACAAGAATCCACGACGTACAGACCTGCGGAAATGCAAGCCGAAGTCAGAAAGTTGGTTCAGCACTGGTCCGCTAGCAGCAAGATCAATGTAAGAAAATAAAACAACAATTTAAGAATGATTAAGTATGTACCCATGCTATGACATATGGTAAAAAAGCGTGGGGTGCTAGATGTCGACTGTTGTAAATATTTTATTGTTGATTGAGAATAACATTGATAAAAGTAGTAATTATAAAATAGCTAAAGTAGACTCATGTTTCATGGGGTACTGTTAAAAATGTTACAATAAAATACCTTCCCACATTCTACAACTGAATGAGACGAACACTGTTTTAAGCTTTCACGGTTTATACTTACACATAAACTGCCACTTACGCGATATACAGAAAACCGATCCGACTGATCCAATTTTGAGTATGCTCAAAAGTAGCAGCCGGCCTCGTAATAAAGACTCCAAAAAGCCTTGTGATACTGTGAGTGTGTTTTGCCGTGACTTAGTGATGAGTTCCAGTAGTGCGCGTAGCAAAAGACAAAGAAAGAGGGTAGACAGATTTGTCTGCTCCTAACAATTTATTTTCCATCCATCCGCATTCTCCAGTCAACCCGCGATCATGGCGCTTGCAACAGCGTCGAAATATCGGGAGCTCAAAATAACAGACAATCACGGAAGATATCCCGTAAGTGACAGTTTATGTGTAAATTAGACGAAATTTAAATCTTGTATAAAACGCGCACTATGTAGGCAAGCATATTATAAGTTGGGGGATTACATTGCTAATAGAAATGCTTGGCTCAATGCTGGTCCTGCTCCACAACCATACCCCCAAACTAATCAGAAGCTCATGTCAAATTATTGTGGAATCTGCAGAATATTTTAAAAATATCTTTGCATTGTATAGATTCAATGTCTTAGTATTATATAATTACATAGCTCATGTGTGAGTACTATGTACTATAAAGCTACCATTTACATTTAGTTATCTTTCATTGACTCGAATGTGCCCTGGTGGCTAAGAGAATGTCATGCTCACTCAAATGTCTCGTGTTGGTGGCGGGTGTGTGGGGTCATTTAGTTCCCTTTAATATGGTTGAGCTGAATGGGGCTGATGCATGCGTCATGTTCGGGAACGAGCGTTTTCAGTTGGGACTGGTCATCTCTTAACTGCCTAGGTTTATTTTAACTACTTTGTTTTTAAATGTTGATAATTATCTTTTACTCTGGACGCTCTTAATGTGCACATTTTCTACATCGTTCTCACATAATGTATAATCTCAACATGAATGATGTAACCAAGATCTTGTAACAATATTTTGATTGAAAAGAGTGTCCATGGAGTTTCTTGCCCATTCTTCTCCATAGAGATCTACGCTTTGGAATGGGCAACTACAGTACTTTCACAAGTTATTATGCCTTGTGTCTGTGACTGCAGCTTCGCCTTTGTTTTTCTGAAATTCAAAAGTGCCTGATAAGGTCTAATTGAAATAAATGCTTTGAGTTTGTGTTTGAGTTTTATCTCAAGAAGCACGCCACGCATTTTTACAATATAATGTTTTCTTAATCACTCTATTCTTTTTTTGAACTCATAGAAAATTATTTTCTACTTTTTGGTTCGGCTAGTTACAAAAGAGTATTTTTTTTTTTTTTTTAGTCTGTTTCTATGATTATAGGATAAATGTAATAATTTTGCTGATTGTATAACCGAAGTGCCCACGACAGATCTTTGAAATGTCTTCCTTTTCAACTGTCGATTATAGGTTCTGTGACTACCAGGGTTTTAACGGAGAATTATAATTAATTTGAATTTCCTACAAAAGCGCAATATCTACGCAATTAAAATGTATTGAACAGCTGTCTTTTTAATAAATTACCATTGGTGGGCACACGGACGGGACAGCGCGCACCAATGGTAATGGCGGCGTCGCGGCGTTGCTGTGGCGCCAGGTTAGTTAAGTATGTTTAGTAAAAATGGATCGGAAAAGACTTGTGTGGTTGCTCCTACTACTACGTCATCACCGAAATCGACGTCGAAGCTCACGACAATATTGGGTTGGTCCCTTTAATGCATTAAGAAACAGTTATGATAGAAGGAAAAAGTATTTATTAGACTCACACGCAAAAAATACAAAAAATGGTTGAAATAACATTAAAACAAAATTATATTAAAAGTCAACATTGATAGAAGGAAAAACAAGTGAAATAGGTCCTGTGCGAGGCCAAAAGGCCTCATCTCAGCATGGTGCTGTAACTTTATAAAAAGTCACAACTCTGGTATTCCGATAAGGCCAAGTGATGCCACGGTCAGATACGAACACAGGCAGGCAGACAGTTCAGAGTGGACAGTTCTTTCGCCAAGACTATGGAGAGTTGCTGACAGATGAACAGAGTCAAAACAAGCAACTGAGGGGTGCAGCTCCTGAGATACCGCGGCCCTGGAACACAAAGGGCAAAAGAAGGAACATGGATGGGTTTTAGTCAGTAAAAGTCTGACACTCCTTCCTGCTCAGCCCAGAGCAGGGATTATTTGACGATTTCCGACCCGAAAAAAAAAAAAAGAAAGTGTTGCAGCCCCTCGCCAGATCCCGGCGATCGGCGGCGGCGACCTCTCGCGTCCGGCCTTGGTTCAATCCATGGTCCGGAGCGAGACGGAATGGGACGCCGCCGTCACTTCGTTCTGCGAAGCAGTCATGCTAGCGAAGGAGGTGGCGGAACGTGAGAGGGAGAGAACCTCACGTCCCAGCCGCCGCGGGAGACGCACCGGGCGTCGGAGGCCACGTGGTGGCCACCGTAGGCGCGGGCCTGTGGACGGTGAGCTATGGGCTAGCTCGCCGTCCGTCCGTCTTATGACGACAGGCAGTGTCGACGGCGCGGTCATGTTCCACGCGTGCCTCAAAGAGAGTCAGCAAACAGGAAGGGGTCCGAAAGGACCGATGCCTGCCAGGGTTGCGGGACTGTTCGAAAGAGATACTGCGGCCCTGGAACACAAAGGGCAAAAGAAGGAACATGAATGGGTTTTAGTAAAAGTCTGACACTCCCTCCTGTTCCGCCCAGAGCAGGAGGAGACATTTGATGATATCCCAATCGAAAAAAAAAAGGGATGCAACTCCGGCGCCTGCGTAGAACGCATACACCCCTCCCTGCCTCGTCTCGCGGGTAGCATGTGCGATGTGGGTGCGGCGCGCCGTGAGACATACCATGAATTTTTATATGCAGGACGCCGCTGTGACACCGCTCCAGCGCGGCGCCGCTACCGCCGCGACGCACCGTGTGCATAGACCCTAACGCTCTTGTCCATTTCTACCATGGAATAGTAGAACTTAGGAGTAGTGTTAGCGACGCTCTCATGTTTATTTAGATTCATAGATTCCTAGTTAGTAAGTACTCGTAGTTATAATAACATATATGTTAACCTATGTAAGTATAGATGTATGGGCCGCTGGACCCCCACCCAAGACGTCGGCAGTTGAGTCCGTGCGAGCACTGCAAGCGGGTGCGCTTGTACGTGTTTACCTTATTTTCTTATTTATCCGTGTCTTTTCAAAAATATAAGTTTCCTACGCTACTTTCTCGTTTAACTTCACCGATTACCACCTACAACATCTACAAAGTGGTCAATCGAACCGGATCAACGACAATTAATGTTTGTCACGCCACCAGCGAAAAGCAAGATGGTGGGCACGCGAAGTACGGTGAGACGCGAGCGCGCGCAGTTGGCGCAACGTAAACTTTTCGAACAACAAAAGGGAGCTCAAGAAACAGATACTGAAGAGTGTCTGTCTTCAACCAGTGCAGCAGCCAAAAATATGGTGTTCAAAACACCTGCGGCAGGGCCGAGCGTCAAAACAGAAAACACGTTGCCAAGGTCAAAAGGTCATTCCGACACATCATCGGTAAAAGCCCGAAAGGCGCAGTTACTTTTGGATGCTGCAAAGCAAAAGGCACAGATACGACTGGAGCTCATAGACAAACAGCTAGAAGCGGACTTAGCTGAACTAGAGGAACAAGAAAAATACAGTCCACACGAAGAACGCACTCACGACGTGGAGCAATGGCTGGAACGGAGTCACCACGAATTAATGCAATCGGCCCCCGATCATGGCAACCCCTTGGGCAAGTTGCATCCGCCTGAGACAAAACCAGCCGCGCCTGCTAATGCCGTCCTCTTTACCGCACCAGCAGCACCACCAGGGCTAGCTACGTCACCTCAAAAGCCGCCACCTTCAGTGCCACATCTGCCGATGGAGTCACACTCACACACTGTACCCGCACCGCCCCCAACGGCGGAGGCCACCAGTATGCAAGCGACTATTCAGATGCTAGCTGGCGCGTTGAAAGACCTGGCTTCTACGAGTGCACCGAATACCAACCTTATAACTCGATTAAGCACGCCAAAGGATCTTCCAGAATTTTCGGGAGACCCACTGGAATTTCTGCAGTTTAAACAAGCCTATAAAGAGTCAACAGAGCTTTGTAAATTTTCTCCTGAAGAAAACCTGTGGAGGTTGAGAAAGTGTCTCCGAGGAGCTGCCAAAGATGCTGTCGCAGCCTTACTTATTTCTGCGAGTCTACCGTGCAAAATCATGTCAACTTTGGAATTACGTTTTGGCAATGCTGATCTAATCATATCCAAAATAGTGCAGGATATCAAGAAATTGCCCTCAATGTCACAAAACTATCATAGTGAAATCGTGCCATTTTCAGTGAAAGTGCAAAACCTTATACAAGCAGTGCGAGCAGTTGGACGCGAAGAGTACTTACAAGGTATGAGCATTATTTCAATTATATTGTCCAAGCTGCCTACAACACTGTTATCTAAATGGTGTGATTATAGTTTCCCGCTCATCACTGAAGGACAGAAATCCCGTATGGTCATTTTATCTGATTTCTTGCACGATGAGGCCGTAAAGATATCAGTTACATCTAATATCTATTTTACGAGTACTCGCACTGACCAAAATAAAAACAATCAGCATAAAAACAAAGATAGTTCCGGCAATCGATCTCAAACTATATTATTGCAAACAGATGATGATACTGATAACTGCAAATTCTGCCGTACCTCAAAACATAAATTAACTGAATGTAAACAATTCAAGAAGGCGTTACGTAAAACCAGATGGGAATTCGTAAAACGTAACGGGATTTGTTATAAATGCCTACTATCACGCCACGCGCGAGACACATGCTCAGCACCGCCTTGCGATAAGAATGGCTGTGGCGAGGGGCATCACAATCTACTTCACTACGTCGGAAACAAGTCGAAAAATGACGCTGGAAGTAGTCAAGTTCCGGAGCCGAAGTCAACGCCTGTACAAACGCCAACGACGGCAACGTCGCCGATGTCCTCCGCCGATAGTACACAAACAGTGACGCATATTAACGCGAGTGAAAACAAAGTGTTGCTTAAAGTCGTACCTATACGTATACATAGTGCTAACGGTGTGTTCAGTGCAAACGCCCTCCTTGATGACGGATCGACCGTCTCGCTTATCAGTGCGGGGCTAGCGAAGCGTGCGGGCCTTCGTGGCCGCTCAGAGACGATGCGAATTCGCGGAGCCTGGTATGACGACGAACTAGTATGTAAAACGACCATCGCGAATGTTACATTATCGGGTATGGACAATAAGATGCATAATGTTAAACTTCGGTGTGTAGACAAATTAAACTTACCTTTGCAACAACTTTCTGTTATCGATTGTAATAATTATAAAAACCTGTTTGGAATAGATGATAAATTATGTAAACATGATGTAAAACCTGAGATTTTAATAGGTCAAGATAACTGTCACTTATTGTTACCTCTCAAAGTTATAGTAGGTAAATTATATGAGCCGTCCGCTACATTGACTCCCTTAGGTTGGTGCATGCACGGTATGTTGCGTAGGCCGCACGCTCGGCACGCGCAGGTCACCGCCGGCGCCGTCGAGGCGCACGCCACTCTGCTGTTGAGCTCGGCAGCTACCACCGCTGCGGACAGGGACGAGTGCATACTACGGGAGCTCCACGAGGAGGTAAGGCGCTCATTCGCTGTAGACGCCTTGGGAGTGTCAGGTAAGCCGAGACAAAATATATATGATATTCGTGCCGTCGCGCAGCTGGAGAAGTCTGTCGAACTCGTCAACGGTCGCTGGCGTGCAGGTTTGCCCTGGAAGGATGAGGCCTGCACCATGCCCGACACCTATCCTAACGCTCTGAAGCGGTTAAAGGGGATAGAAAGGAAGATGTCACGTGACGATGGTTTCGCCGACAGATACCGCGAGCGTATAAAACATTTATTACAAAATGATTACGCTCACAAGATGGAAAAGCGACTGCCAGCACTGACTGCAGGTCCTGGGTGGACCTGGTATCTGCCCCACTTCGGGGTAGATAACCCCAACAAAAAGTCACTTAGGCTAGTGTTCGATTCTGCCGCTCCAGTTGGTGATAAATGTCTCAATGACTATTTACTCACAGGGCCGGACTTGTTGTCATCTCTGTTTGGTATAATGCTGCGCTTTAGGGAATATTTAATTGCAGTAACTGGTGACATCAAGGACATGTTCCTTAGGGTTAAAATTCGCCCTGAAGATCAACACGCGTTTAGGTTTCTTTGGCGGAACAGCCCTGACGAGCCAGTTGATATTTACATTATGACGTCACTTATTTTCGGCGCTAACTGTTCTCCTTTTGTAGCTCAGTTTGTTAAAAATGTAAATGCGCGTCGTTACGAGTCGTCGTTACCAGCCGCTGTTAATGTGATATACAAATCGCACTATATGGACGACTATATTGATAGCCTGCCGGATGACACGACGGCGATAGAAATGGTTAAAAATATAACTAACATTCATAGCAGTGGTGGTTTCGAAATCCGTAACTGGACAAGCAATAGCATTGTTGTTTTAGATAGTGTTCCGAAGGATACCTTAGGTACCGCTAGCGTTAGGTTCAAATTTGAACAGGAGTACCACGGCGAGCGCACTTTGGGACTGATCTGGTATCCTGGAGAAGATGAATTAGGTTTCGACGTGTCTCTGAAACGAATACCTGAAAATATTATTTTAAATAAAGATAGGCCGACTAAAAGAATCATGCTGCGAATAGTTATGTCGATTTTTGATGTATTAGGATTCTTAGCACCATTCACTATTCAGGGCAAAATTATGTTGCAAGATACTTGGCGCTTAAACATAGGCTGGGATGACGTAGTACCGGATAGTATCTACAATAAATGGTGCAAATGGATCGAGTTATTAAAGGATATAAAGCAAATACGTATACCTAGGTGCTATAATAAAACTATTGTGTTACAAGGTGGGAGCGAGACGGGACGAAAACCGGTCGCCGAGCCTATGATGATAAGGCCACCTCCTCCCGCCGCCGCAACCGCGACCCCGGCGCTTGAGTTATCTGCTACGGGAAGCTGCTACGACACGTGTAGACCGCCTACGACAACCGCTACGTGTGCTACGCCGGCAAGTAATAATTATACATGCTTACAGCTGCATTTATTTTGCGACGCATCTGTTCAAGCTATGTGTTGTGTGGCGTACTGGCGATGGATAGTCAATGGGAATGTTAACGTTGCATTTATAGCAAGTAAATGTCGTGTTGTACCTGTTAAACCCATGACTGTGCCCCGAGCCGAGCTACAGGCGGCGCTGTTGGCTGCACGACTGGCTGATACCGTTCTGAAGGAACACAGATTAGCACCCGAGCGACGATATTTTTGGTGCGACTCCACTACCGTTTTACAGTGGATTAGAAATAACACACGTAGGTATAAAACGTTCGAAGCAAACCGATTAGGAGAAATAGATGAACTCACGCGTATTTCCGAATGGAGATATGTACCTACCAAATTAAATGTAGCAGATCTTGGCACTCGTGATGAATTTAACCACACAATATTTCACAGTGAGTGGTTCACAGGGCCCGATTTTTTATACAAAGTGGAGTCCTTATGGCCTGCTGACGTCGTGAACCCTGACATCGACAGAGACGAAGGGAGTTTAGAGTGTGTAGCTGTGATGCATGAGCCTACATGTAACTTACCTGTTCCTGACCCGCAGCGGTTTTCCTCCTGGCTTCACTTGCTGCGAGCCACGGCCGTCATTCTGAAATTTATTGACAGATGCAAGCGGCTTACCAGTGGTGAGGTTGACTGCGATGCGATGGCTCGAGCTGAGATCCTGTTGCTAAAGAAGGCGCAGGTGGAATCGTTCTCCGCCGAAATATCTGCAATCAAAAATGGAAAACACATATCACGAGACAGTAAGTTACTTACCTTGTCGCCGTATCTAGACGAAATTGGTTTACTCCGACTCGGTGGCCGCATCGATGCTGCGTCAGATGTGGACCTAGAAATGAAGAGACCAATTATATTAGATGGAAAACATGTCATAACGCGTCTTCTTGTCCGGTTTTTTCACATTAAGGCAGCACACGGGAACCAGGAAATGGTCGTCAATAACCTGAGACAGAAATATTGGATTGTTAGAATAAGGCCAACAGTTAAAAGGGTGGTTTCGAATTGCATGCTTTGCCGCTTAAGGAAATGTAAGCCTCAAGTACCCAGAATGGGTGACTTACCTCATGCTCGAGTAGCACATCACCAACAGCCATTTTCATTTTGTGGCCTGGACTTGTTTGGTCCAATGGAAGTGACTGTGGGCAGAAGAAGGCAGAAGAGGTATGGCGTTTTGTTCACCTGCCTCACTATACGAGCGATTCATATCGAGCTTGTTCCATCACTCACGTCAGACTCCTTGATTATGGCGCTGCGACGCATGGCAGCACGGCGAGGATGGCCCAGTCATCTATACTCTGACAATGGCACCAACCTAAGAGCAAGCGATAAGG
Organism: Eugnorisma glareosa; assembly: GCA_947578425.1. NCBI lineage: Eukaryota > Metazoa > Arthropoda > Insecta > Lepidoptera > Noctuidae > Eugnorisma > Eugnorisma glareosa. The sequence goes on from OX387985.1 coordinate 12,619,050, forward strand.
AGCTGAAGCAATCAGAGCAGGCACTTAATATAGATGCTCTCAAGGCCGTCGGCGTGAATAACGCCATGCAGTGGCATTTTATACCTCCCTCCAGTCCTCACTGGGGTGGAGCCTGGGAGAGGCTGATTAGAAGCGTTAAAACATCACTTCGAGTTATACTGAAGGAACGCGCTCCCCGCGAAGAAGTGCTGCTTACCCTGATGGCGGAAGTTGAGAACATCGTAAATAGTCGTCCGTTGACACACGTCTCCGTGGACCCTGGAAGCTTAGAATCTTTAACTCCTAACCATTTTCTTTTAGGTAGCTCATCCAACACACCTGTCATTGGGACTTTCGATGATTCCGACATGTTTCTACGCAAACAATGGAGAAAGTCACAAGCTTTAGCTGATAGGTTTTGGCGTAGATGGGTGAAAGAGGTTCTCCCTGACTTACTGCCTCGAAGAAAATGGAACGAGGAGGTGAAACCTTTGCAGGTAGGTGACGTAGTGCTAGTGGCTGATCCTAACGGTCCTCGTAGTACCTGGCCGAAGGGTGTCATTCAGAAGACATGTCCAGGAAAGGATGGACGAATCAGACTGGTCGAAGTAAAGACTAAGACTGGAGTCTGGAAGCGATCTACAGCCCGCGTCGCGCGTATTTCACTTGTAGAGGAGTGCTGAGCCAGCACTGGGGGGGGGGAATGTTAGCGACGCGCTCATGTTTATTTAGATTCATAGATTCCTAGTTAGTAAGTACTCGTAGTTATAATAACATATATGTTAACCTATGTAAGTATAGATGTATGGGCCGCTGGACCCCCACCCAAGACGTCGGCAGTTGAGTCCGTGCGAGCACTGCAAGCGGGTGCGCTTGTACGTGTTTACCTTATTTTCTTATTTATCCGTGTCTTTTCAAAAATATAAGTTTTCTACGCTACTTTCTCGTTTAACTTCACCGATTACCACCTACAACATCTACAAGTAGTAAGAGTTAAGAACTGAAATCCAGCGCATCAATAAATGTGTCATTTCAATTACGACTGTTTTCTAAAATATTATGCGTAGATATAACAGTTTGTCAAACTTTTATTTTGAGTATTTATTTTTAAACTTCATAGCAGCTTTTTTTTTTTTTTTACCGATGGGAAATCATCAAATAACCCCTCCCGCTCTGGGCTGAGCAGGAGGGAGTGTCAGACTTTTACTGACTAAAACCCATCCATGTTCCTTCCTTTGCCCTTTGTGTTCCAGGGCCGCGGTATCTCTTTCGAACAGTCCCGCAACCCTGGCAGGCGTCGGCCCTTACGGACCCCTTCCTGTTTGCTGACTCTCTTTGAGGCGCGCGTGGAACACGAACGCGCCGTCGACACGGCCTGTCGTCATAAGACGGACGGACGGCGAGCTAGCCCATAGCTCACCGTCCACAGGCCCGCGTCTACGGTGGCCGGGGGCCACCACGTGGCCCCCGACGCCCAGTGCGTCTCCCGCGGCGGCTGGGACGTGAGGTTCTCTCCCTCTCACGTCCCGCCACCTCCTTCGCTAGCATGACTGCTTCGCAGAAGGAGGTGACGGCGTCCCATTCCGTCTCGCTCCGGACCATGGATTGAACCAGGGCCGGACGCGAGAGGTCGCCGCCGCCGATCGCCGCTACGAGGACACGGCGTTGCTCCGCCCAAGCGGAGCAGACCTGCACAGTGTGCTCCACCGTGTCCTCCGGTCGATCCTCGCAGTGGTAACTTGATAGCAGCTAAAGGAAGATTTTCTAGTACTTCTAATACCGTTATACTATTATATTATTAGTTCCCGTGTGATAGATTTCGCCCTCTACACGACACGAGCATACGCTAGTTTTATTTATATAACTTTGTAAACTGTAGAACTACCCTCAAGAATCCACGAAATACAACCCCTCGGAAATGCAAGAAGAAGTCAATCTGTTGGTCCAGCACTGGACTACTGTTACCAACGCTGATGTAAGTAAATAAACATACATAATGTATCACACGTAGTATCCCAGAAGGGTTCTGTACAGATGCACTTAGGGTATACCCACATTTCGCCAGTAATGTTGAAATCCCATGTAGTAGAGGCGAGCCTTTTGCCATCAGCCGGACATAAACCTAGCCTCACAGCGGCTACTGACAAATTCCTGATCGAAAACCCAATACGACGACTTAGTCCGACCTGAAAATCGAAGAGCTCAGCAGCTAATTTGTAGGGAGCACTAAATCAAAAATATTGTTACGAGCTGGGTATGGAATAAATTAAATACTACCGATTAAACACGAAATAACTTTATTAATCACAAGAGACTTAAAACTTAATCACAAATACACTACTGATCACTATTCACTTAGATATCGCACTTCTAGTTCACTTCGATTAGCATTCATTCGGTCCGCAAGGGCCGATGCCTGCCGTGGCTGCGGGACAGCGTGGCCACCGCGGCGAGATCATTTTTAACAAATAGTTTTTTAATGGTTCACGAAAATCATTGTAGCGACCATAATCACTGGCCCTGCAGCCGGTCAGTTAGCGCACATACCCCGGATACCTACCGATTTGCCAATACCATTCCAACGTCTTCAATTTCCTGTGAAAACATCGTTCGCTTTAACAATTAATAAGTCCAAAGGCCAAAGTTTCGACTTAGTAGGGATAGACCTAAGAGAAGAGGGTTTTACTCACTGTATGTTGGCCTATCGCGAGTTGGAGCTCACGAAAAAAAAAACAATACATTTTACTACCCCATATTAATATAACATCAAATGTCGTTTACAGAGAAGCTCTAAATCAGTGATACCCCAAGTGGTCTATGGTGGACCCCCAGGGGTCGATGACGACTTACAAGGGGTCCATGATAGCGGAAGAAAAATTGGGGGTCTATGAGATGTAAAGGGTGTCCACGATAGTTTATCTTATTTAAGCATATCGCGACCTCACTTAATTAACAGATTTATTTATTAAATTTAATGAGGTTAACCTGCAGTTACAAGGTGACAGCCTGAAATTGTTCAAAAAAAAATCCATATTTTCAGCATTTCTTGCCAGAATTAAACTAATAAACCAAAAAAAAAACCCGATGCACGATGTTGACAACCCGATGCTATGACGATAGTGCGATGTGGAGGGAAGGAGGGGTTAAGTAAATACCATGTCGTGTACTTGTCCATGAGTCAACTGGAGACTGAAACCCCAGACTCCCTTTATTAGTGTAATATATACCTAGTCCGTGCGTGACATATATCATAATATAACTATGGACATAGCTTATCTACCTTAACTTAAACTAAGATCTAAACGTGACGTACGTGACACACCACATAGTCAGTGTCTGATCGCGGTAGGCATGTGCGTTATTTCACGTCACTAGATACAATTAGTTACGCGGCATGTAACCGAATCACTAGTTTCGAATTTAATTATAAGTAGTGATTTTTGTAATTGCGTTATTTCAGTTACCTGTGATTGTTGGGTGTGAGTAGCTGAGTAGTCGTTACGTTATTCGAGCGATCGAGAATAGAGTAGACTGTCGGCAGTGTCGTTTGGTCGACTGGTCGATCATAGTTTCATAGTAATCACTAATAATTAGTCATAAAAACATTTAATGCAGTCAGTCTTATGCCTGAGTAAAGTACCTATGAAGGGAAGTTAATTTATTGATTTAACAGTATAGCTACATACACTTAACTAGATAGTGATTTAATTTATTTTCGTTTCATGTGTAACTGTATAGTTGGTGGAGGTATTTATACTAACAATCACAGTAGATGAATAAAAATAACTAGTTACAAAAATCACTAGTTTTGAAACAGGTGACGCCGACCAAGTAACTGGTTTCGTTACGTTTCTTAAAAATGACGTAACGAACCACCTCTAGATCGCGGCAGAGTTAAGACCTCTTGGAACTGTACTCGTACCTGGTTCATTGTGCCCCGTGTTATTTTGCTAACTTGTAATCTCAAGTAATTCGTTAGTGTTGCCAGAAACAGTGTATCGCTCAGTGTCTTTTCATAGCACGAAACCCATCGTCTGCCCCCATGATGTAGAAGCCTAGCGGAGTAAATCCTGACGTCTCCGACATGTGTATAAAAATGAATGTGTTTTCATGGTTTTTTTCTTCTTCTACGTTAGAAATCCGTCAAAATACACTTGAAGTCGATGAATTTTCAAAAATGCAATATTAGCTAAGAAGGTATATCCAAAATCGTGAAACATGCGATTCCGGGGCGGGTTACCGCGGGTTGTAGGAAAAATAGAGAATAGCTTTATTATTATGTATGTTGTAGGTGTCGATAACATTACTACTCATTTGTAGAGCCACATTAAAGCTTAGAAATATAGAGTGAAATGTTCATCCCAATTTTCAATTTATACGTTTAAATTTCGTATTTTTCTATACTAGAATACTCTATAGAGGAAAGATTTGTATTTTTTTATGTGTGTAACGAATAAACTCAGAAACTGCTGGACCGATTTCAAAAATTCTTACACTAATGGAAAGCTACATTATCATCAAATAACATTAGCTATATTTTAAACCCCGTATTTTCACGGGAGCGAGATTTACGCGGGTGAAACCGCGGGGCGCTGCTAGTTATATTATAAATTCAAAAGTTGCTCTGAAATTTGAAGCTTTAACCAGCCATCAATAGGTAGCTATAAATTGTTATTTTGACCCTGGATAATTGTAGAAATTACAAAATACACGCGGACGAACACGCTGGCAACATTTAGAACATAAATTAATAATCGATAGAAAGTAAAAGAAAGATAAGCATTTTTTTGCACAAACATGACGCATATAAAATACAGAGAGGAATTATGGAATACACCGAGTCCCTTCCAGCTTGTCTATGATACACAAAAAGAACAAATTGTGGAAATATGTGCGTCCCAGTCCAGCGAAGTATAACGGACATTGCTCAGCATAATACGAGACAGTGATACAGCGCTGGTTTTCAGTGACATTTTTTTTGCCAGGAAGAATCCTCGTCGTATGACAGCGCTGGCATGCGAGCAGGTGTGAGGGATTTGGTCCAGCAGTGGACCCCTAGCAGCAGTGTCCAGGATATGAGCCCTAGCAGCAGGCTTCCGCACAGAAGTCATACCAGCAAAGTTCAGCACTGGAACCCCGCGGTGGCAAAGTCCTCAATTCCAAAGGTATTTTCATTAGAAGTGGAATTGATCTCAAATGTGATGATGTCTTGGGTTCGATTCCCAGGTCGGGCAAAGGGTTATTAGGTATTTCCATCAGGAATTTCTCAATAGCAGCCACGGAGTCTGGATTTGTTGCCGGTTGATGGCAAAAGGCTCGCCCCCTATTACATGGGACTTGATTGGGATGAAATGCTGGTGGGTCCGTCTGTGTATGCCCCCGCGAAGGTTCCTGGCCCGAAAAAATCATAGGTACAACCAAACTACTTCACTCTTTTACTTTTCGTGGCATTGCAACTCATGCCGTTATATTTAACTAATATCAAATTCTAGGTGAACCAGCAAAAAGCCGGAATGCAAACTACAGTCATAAAGGAGTTGAAGCCCTACATCCCTAGATTCAAACAAGAACACCGGAATCCTGTGAACTTCCTGCGCTTGAATGCTTCGGACGACGATCAGCACCATGGAAGGCGCCCGCGCCCCTTTGCCCCTGTTCAGGAGTTAAGCTCTTTTGACGATGATACGCAACCGAGCACTTTTGTCGGCATTCAAATCGTCGGCCGCACGATGGATGCTCGATACTGGAGCTCTATTGTAGCTGAAACTCAAGAAGATCTGGTAATCTCACTTCTCTTGTATATTAGAACGTTTGTGATACTACTATTTGTAGGGATGGAGGTTTTATTCTCTTTCACACAATACAACTATTTGACACACAGGTAGTTTATACCCTGGATAACACATAGAATACTTCTTACCCCGAGTAGGATCCCGTAGGCTAATTATCAAATTAAACGCGGGAGAAGCTGCGGGCATAAGCTAGTACAATAATGATTTATATTAATGAGAGAGAGGACGATCTTTCATAAAATTTAGTTTAATATGAAGCCTGTCGTCCCCGAAGGGTTAGCCAGTGGCATATCTAATAGTACGGAACCGGGAAGTGTGGCAGAAAAAAGGGGAGGCCTATACCCAGCAGTGGGTGATTCCGGGCCGATATGGTGATGATGATGATATCTAATAGTACACCCACAATTTGCCAGCTATGTTAAGTCCCATGTAATAGGGGCAAGCCTATTGCCATCAACCGCCCAACCGAGCACAAATCCAAACTCCGTAACTACTTACTCCTAAAAATCCTGATGAAAAAACCCAGGTACATTTTGGCCAACCTGGGAATTGAACCCAGGACCTCATGCACAACAGTCGCGCTTACGACCACTAGAACTAACGAGGCAGTCATAAACATATAAGAAACTAGGCAGCAGTGATATGGCGGTATTGCAACTTAAAAATGCATAGGTCGATGCGGCATCGGCCGCGCGAAGTGCATCATGTCAATCAACTGTGTTTCGTTTTCGGATAAGTTCTTATTTATTTGGCAGGTATTTTCGTGTTCTATTAATAGTGTTTATATATATAATTATGTTTTATTTTATGTTATTTATTTATTACACACTTAGAAATGCCCATTTAATAGAATAACGTTATTTATTTACTACCTACTACCCTCATCCGTGTGTCACTGCGGGGGGCCTACTGAAAACCAGCGCTGAGTGTTTTACACCCAGCATATGCTGAGTAGGTGACCCTTTCGTTATGGGCATGCTCAGCGCAGTTGAGCTGTTTTAATTAATTGTTAAGCTGTTTGTTAGTATATGTATATGTATGTGCTGCTCTATTGTGTTGCTGCTGTCCATTAGCGAATAAATGTTTATTCTATTCTATTCTATTCTATTCTAAACTCTTGCGCAAAATTTCAAACCAACCTTGCGTCCGGAGCGGCTGAGACGGCTTGACAATGTGCTCTGTTACTCTGTTTAAGATGTTTTATTACATAGATTAACTAAAATTGATGGATGGAGATGGACTGTGTGGTAGACGATTCATGATATGGTTAGAAGGCAGGTGACTGCTTAGATGACAACCAGTAGAGAAGTATGGAAGAAGAAGACATGCAGCTGATGCAGCGCTAACCACTGATGAAATGGGACAAAGGTAAGATGGTGATGGGATTCGATGTTTTAGTTTCGGTTAACCAATCAACAGCGCTCCGTGATGCGGTCTCGGTTGAAGATCTTCACAAACTACCGCCATCATGATCTTCTTGTCCCCTCACCCATGTTACTTGGGGTTCGGCGCAAAACGTATTTTCCTGCCACCCTCCAAACTGTCAAACGTCACGCTGTTATTTATTCTTTTGCTATCATTTCCTTCCTCTCACAACACATCCATCTTTTCTATGGTTTTTCTCAGTTTTTTTTACCGACTTCAAAAAAAGAGGAGGTTATAATGTTCGTGTGTATGTATTTTTTTTTAATGTATGTTACCTGATTTCTCCCCCATTTGTGGACCGATTCTCAAAATTATTTTTAAAGATTATACTTCTGAGGCGGTCCCATTTAAATTTGGTGAAGATCTGATGCTGATCTTCGGAGATATACTATGGAACTCTTCAAAAATAGAAAGAAGTCGGTTTTATTTTTTGCAAAAAAGTTTTTATTTATTTTTCCATTTTTAGTTGTTCCCATGTCGCCATGAATATATTTTACATTATTAAATACGCGTCTAAATGACAACAACAGTTCTTTTCTTAAAGTCGGTTAAAATGATTAATACTTCTAGTTTCTTGCACTCACTCTGTTGTCTCTAGAGAAATCAACTATGGATATCGACAAGTCGCATTATCAATACATTATTCTAGAACAAGAAATCACCTAACTCCTAACCATTAAATTGTGCTTTTTTTTTTAACATGCGATTCTGGTTTCATCTGTACCATACCAAGACAGATCTTACAACACTCTAATCTGACGTACTTTGTTTCAGGCGTACAATTCTTCAGACGGTTTTGAAGCTAACGCTAGCAAAAATATCATGAGAGTAAGTACCTGTAACTAAACCAAACAGTTACTTGTTTAAATTAAGTTGAGAATCAGCGCTTTTTTAACGTCAAAATTAGATAAGACATTCTCCCAGAACACCCGTCCCTTCACGACGTCCTATGTTTTAGCGGAGCGAGGAAGTTGACTAACAAACCCCCAACAGCACATTTATTTTATTTTATCTAATAGGGAAAACAAACAATTACGCACTTTATATGGTTAACAAAGAATTGAACAAGACTGCATTAGTGTGCAACTAACTACGTTATCCACATCTTATATAATTAAAATTGGAAGATACATGCACGAGTGCAGTAGCCTTGGCTTTATTAAATACTAAATAAATTAAAGAGAGAGATAAAAAAAAACCACAAAATCTACATAATATACCGAACTATGTAAGTTAATCCTCAAAGTTTTTGATAGCTATATGATTTCGAAATCTATTAGGTGACAAAGAAAATAAATCTAAATTTGAGAATTTTCTCTGTTAAGTTACAAGATCTGGATTCTTAATAATTATTTTCGTTTTAACGTTAAAACAGCTATCACTCATGAGACCATACAACTACTACTTATATAAGATAAGCTATAGATATAAGCTACCAAAGTTATAATTTTCGCCAGTACAACGTTAATAGCTTAATTTTGTTTATGATAGCCAGAATATTCACACCCGTGATGGAAAGCCTCAGTCACGCCTGTTTATACGAGGAAATGCGGTAGGTATTTGAAGAAAGTGTCGCTGTCGCTCAACGACAGTTAAAAGTCATAATTCAAGGTTTAGCTCTCGACTATTTCCTCCTCCAATATTCGACCAATTCAAAAGATATTTCAAAGACTGGATAAAGAAAAACATAGGGACACAGGTATATTTCCAATACTTGTCCCTATGTTTTTCTTTTTCATTAATTAGGCCTCTGATGACAGTGGTCCAAATAGGCAATTTTGAGCATTTTGTAAAGGTTCTAGTGCTGATACAGATTATATATCACCAAAAAGGAAAACATAGGGACATAGAAGAGGTTGATACTTATTTAACTGTAAAAATCATAGCTTTACCCTTTCGTATGCCGAATTTATGGACACGATTAAAACCTTGTGTCTCGTGTAGATTAAAGTCATAAACCAGAAAGAAAACAGGCGAGAGCGTTTGTATAGAGAAAAGACAACCCGCATTTCCTCTTAAGGCTCTTGTCCATGATCGGTTTCTGCCCAGCAAGGCTCCGGCCTAGTCGACAGTTAGGCATGAAGAACTATGGAGAGCTGTTCTCGACGCCGACGTTAACCCCGGCTCAGCTCTCGCCGAGGCCGGAGCGGTAGTTTTACAATCTACAAGCCTTTGTTGACGAGGCCGGACGTCGTCGTTGGACGACAAAATCACACCTCTTTCCGGATAGAAACCGGGTTTGTGTTTGATGTTCAAGCTTAACCTGCCGTGCCGGGTGAAGCCCATCGTGAACAAGAGCCATTGCCCTGGGTATCTTACCATGTATGCGATAGGGTTGCACAACCGACCATTTGGCAGCGCGGCAATCACGTTAAGCCGCGTTGGTCATACGCCTGGTCTCCCGCCGGTCATGTTGGCTTACCAAAACGGTCTGTATTTGGTAATGTGACGATTGGTGTCCCAGTATTGCTGTTAAACAATTTCTTTACCACCTTTACAGCAAGAGGATACTCCACCAAATGCTGCTCCAACAAATGCTGCTCCAACAAATGCTGCTCCAACAAATGCTGCTCCAACAAATGCTGCTCCAACAAATGCTGCTCCAGCAAATGCTGCTCCAACAAATGCTGCTCCAACAAATGCTGCTCCAACAAATGCTGATCCAACAAATGCTGCTCCATCCCTCGATGACTCGCCAGCAATACCTAAGAATACTGAGGTGAGAGGATAAGCAGAGGGCGGACAAAGGAAACTAGTTGTTTGGTCGACGTCCCATTTATTACTGCACTAACACATTGTATGGTAGGTGCTAAGTATAGTTATTGTAGAGTATGTGGTCCTTCCTCGTAGTCAAACTTTTTAGTCCAACTGGTTTGACCACGAGGAATTAACTTTCCTCGTGGTCAAACTAGTCAAATGATCCTCCCTGTATCAACGTCAAGTTAAAAATGTGTACAGTGTACAGTCAATCATAATTACATTGAAAAAATACTGATATTTTTAATACAGGCTGTCGGTTTGCATCCTGGTCATATTCAAGGAGGTATCTACTAATTCTCGACCGGAATCGCTAATAAATCGGTGACTTTAAAGAGGCAACAGTTCCTGATCATTTACAGGCATTTCTCTTAGTTAGATAAGTTACCAAAATACGACGAATCATGGTTCTTTGCTCCGAAAGTAATCGGACAAGAATGGTTCAGTTACAAGAGTTTTTTGGGGACGGCCCATTCTTCAGCTGCCCAAATTCATTCATGTGCCCTGCCCACTGCCACTTAAGTTTGGCAACTCTTCGGGCTACGTTGGTAACCTTGGTTCTCTTACAGATGTCTCCATTTCTGATACGATCACGCAAGGAAACTCCGGGCATAGCTTTCTCCATTAAATTGCCCTTTGGGTGACTTTAAAGCTCCTTATAGTCCTAAGTTAAAAAAAATATTAAAAAAAAAAAAAAAAAAAATCATATAGTATCAAAAGTTAATGTAAGCACTTAATTGCTAATCTGTTACATAATGTGTGGGTCTATTGTTGCGAACAGTGTGATGTTTAAACTTATTGTAATTCAACAATAAGTTTAAATGGTTGGCAATTTTTTTTTAAAGTTCCTTTTCTTCCCTTTAGTAAATTAGTGAATTAGCATTTCTATCGTATATTTGTTGCTAACTATTAATTAGGTATTCACGAGCATCCTTATGCGCTATTTGTAACCTTAACCTACCTTAACTATAAATTATAATTATCGGGATTATAAAAGGTACTTATTTGTTACTCTGCTAGGTATTTCACAATGTTTACCGAATTCACGGGGCCTTCGTACGGGGCATATTTGGTACTGGTATATATGCGAAACACCAAAACGGTAGCCAGTGGCTCCAAGTATCGGGTGTCATTCACATTGTATTCACGAAAAATAACCGAAATTTTGTGCGCGTTTTCTAACACCCAATAGTTTGATGATGATATTATTATGTTGTTGAATTTCTTTTTTTCAATACAATTTACATACGTCTTCCATGACTGATGACATGAACTCTGTAACTTAGGTAAATCACACTGTACCGTTATTATGTATACGTGTTATCATATTCATCTCTATCGACTGGTCCTACTACATCTGGAAAGTCCTTTTCCAATGCTGTGGAAGCCGTTTTTGTTATTGTCATTGGTTCTTTAACATAGCACGAATGTTTCATTCTTTAGCATTTTTTACACTTACGAAAAGATTGTTTGACGTCATTTTCAATCTCTGGCCAGTAATATTTTCGTTCTAAATTATTAATAATTCCACGTACCCCGCGTGTCCGCTGGTATGCAGCAAATGTTAATAGTAATAATAATAATAATAAATTCATTTATTTCGGATAACTTGATCCATACAGTCGCCGTTCAGATATAAAATAAAATGAATAAATTAGATTAACATAGTAAAAATAAATTAGCATCAGAATCAGTACCAAAATTAAAAAGAGAATAAGTTAACATTACAATCAAAATCAAAAATTAAAATAAATTACTATTAAAGACATAATTCAAAATCAACATACACAAAACGGAAATTATAATTGAAATAAAAAATAAAATCAAAATTCAACATAATAATAAATAATCATAGTAATAGTAATCGTATATTTATTTGCGTAAAACATGGTATACAAAGGTGTAATAATAAATAATCATAGTAATAGTAATCGTATATTTATTTGCGTAAAACATGGTATACAAAGGTGTTAGGTACAAATTGAATTTAAAAGACAGGTAAATAGGTAACTTAATGAGGCATCAACAATGAACAGTATATTACAAACATCATTTTTTTTATCTATAAATTCTTTTGAGCTATAAAAACTGGGGCTACCCTTTATAGCCGAACTTTTTATGTCATAATTTATTATTATTTTGCATAACAACGGATAGCATAAACTTCATTTCGCAGAAAATCGTTTGGCAGACACTCATTTATCATACATTCAAAACTCATAATTTTGTAAGTCAGAATCATCTTTAAGTATAAATTTCGTATGCAAGCAAGCATGCAAGCAAGCATGCAGCAATCAAGCGAGCATGCAACATGCAGCAGGCATGATTTCTGTCACGGCTCTGGCGCTGCGGGGCTCTGGCGGTCCACCATCTGCTCCTCAGCTCGCGGGATTTTAGTGCTGACATTAAATATGGTGTCCTTTCCAATTAATATCTTTATCTAATAATACACCTAAGAATCTTGTATGTGGGAATTAAAAAACTCAGGATGTAGCACGCAGTGGGCCAACTTTTGATTTATTGATTTGACATTGAAAACGAAAGCAAGGACATTATGGTAAACGCCTGATGAAATACTAATAGCTAAAACTGATTGACTATGAATTGCGCCGAATTAAGTGGAGCAAACAGTGGGACTGATGCATCAAGATGCCCCCGGCCGTTGAATGCTCGCCTTTCAACTGCTATTATCTTCCAGTAACGGGCAAATCTTGGAGAACGCCCTTCTGATAGTCCCAGTTGAAGTCCTGATATCGGCTTCTCTGCTTATGCCATCTTTGCCAGGATGAAGACCAACAACGCGGCCCAAGCTCCACTTTAACGGTGGCTGGTTATCCTCCTTTATGACAACGAGGGAGTCCAGGTTCAGGCTGGCATTGCCGGTACGCCACTTTACACGCTGCTGAAGCTCGGAGACATACTCCTTGCTCCATCTCGACCAGTAGTGCTGCCGCAGCTGCTCAATGCGTTGATGGCGCGTCAAATGATGAGTGGAGTAGTCCCGGATATCCTTAACAGGAAGAGACGTGAGAGGTCGTCCAATTAAGTGAGAGTAAGTGAGAGGTCTTCTGGATTCGACGATAACGGAGTGAGTGGCCGAGAATTTAAAATGCCTTCAATCTGAATCAAAACGGAGTTAAGCTCCTCGTGTCTGAGATGACAATTGCCCAACACTCGGAACAAATGAAATTTTGGTCGATTGACACCCGCCTCCCAAAGACCGCCAAAATGTGGAGAAATTTGATACCATCTTGAGCCGAACCATCAGTTAAGGAGTCAAAATTGTGTTTAAAAAAATCAGCTATCTCATTGTAGGCTCCTACAAACGATGTTCCGTAATTCCGTTATCGGAGTAAATGTTGAGAGGTTTTTCTCTTCTCGAGACATGAACCGACGTAAAGCCTGTAGATAATTACTGCTCGTCAAGTCACCCACCAACTCCAAATGTATGGCCTTAACTAATCTACATCCACGGCCTTGACGACTAGACGAGATTATAGGGCCTACGTAGTCAACTCCTACGCTTTGAAAAGGAAAATCAGCTGGTGAAAGTCTATTTAATGGGAGTTTACCCATCAGAGGGACAACTGCCTGTGGGTTTAGGCGCTGACATCGAACGCATTGTCGAAAACAGGCTCGGGCTAAATTGCGACTAGCAAGTGGCCAGTAAGTTTCTCTAATTGTACTAAGTAATAACTGAGGACCTGCGTGCATTAACCTGACATGCTCATATCTAAATGAAAGTTTCACAAAGTGATGAGTGGACTGTTTTAATATTGGGTGTTTCTTTTCAAACGAATATTCGGAGTTGTTCAATCTACCACCTACACGAATAATTTTATTTTCATCTAGAAACACATTTAAGTTTAATAATTTATTTTTATGTGGTAATTTTTTATTATTTAATAGTAAGTTATATTCAGGAAAGGACTCTTTTTGCGACTGAATAATAATAAAGTTTAACGAATTTTGTAATTCTTGAGAGGAGGTTGTATTTGCTGAACGCCTACATGCATTAATAAAACGGAAAACGTAACAAATAGAACGCTGTAATCTAATAAAATTGGAAAAACGGTTAAACTCGATGAACGATTTAAATGAATCTTCGTTAGCATGATGATCTTGAGCTAAATTAACTAAAATACTAGATTTAATTTCTGGTAAAATTACTGGATTTACAGCAGGGGGTGGCCATGTAGTACTGTCACACTTTAAGAAACATGGATCGCACCACCACAAACCCAGTGATTGCATAGCGGTGGGTTCCGCTCCGCTGATTATTAAATCAGCTAGATTGTCGTGTGTCGACACATGTCTCCAAGTGCTTGCACCGGATAATTCCAATACTTCGGCAACACGGTTGCGAACAAAAGTATTTAATTTAATAGGTAACATTTTTAACCAACCCAGCACTATTAGTGTCAGTCCAAAAAACTACACTGAATGGTGTAATGCGAAGAGAATTAGCAACCTTTTGATATAAACGTGCACCAAGCACGGCAGCACAGAGCTCAAGCCTCGGTATTGTCAATGGTTTAATAGGAGTTACGCGACTTTTAGCGATTAATAATCGCAAGTCGACGTCACCCTGCTCATTGATGCTGCGAACATACAAATAAGCGCCGTAAGCTCGCTCCGAGGTGTCAGTAAAAATATGAAATTCAACCTGTTTGTATGTGTCACAGACCACACGACGTGAAACACGTAAATTATGAAGGCAAGGCAAGGCTTTAATTATATTATATTCGCCCATACTGTTCCAACCTCAGGTGATAGCTGGTCATCCCACTTCACGCCGTCCAACCAAAGTTTCTGAAGTAACATCTTCATGCTTACAACACACGGTGCTAACAACCCCAGAGGATCAAAAATTCGCGCGATTACTGCTAACATGCCAGGCTTAGTATTTTCTATGCATTCAGGAATATTTATAGGAAAACACATATCATCAGTGTCAGCTCGCCAACTAAGACCAAGTGTCTTATCGACGACATCACTTTCCTTGTGGAAATCAAAATAAGACTCACCAGATGATTCTGAAATTAAACTGGGTTCGTTAGATTTCCACTTCCTCATAGGCATGCAAGCAGAATCCAGAGCATCCGTCACCTTATTACGCAATATTTGAGCCTCCTCAAACACGTCTGCATCGGTCAAAAGGTCATCAACGTAAAAATCATGAAGGATAACTTCTGCAACCCTTTGATCCTGACATTCAAGACCGACCTATTTGAGGCACCTAGTAGATACTTTTATGTTGTTTGCTTTCAGTCTCTTAACTATTTATTTCTTTATTTTTTTTTATTAGTATATTTGTCGTAAACTTTTAGATTTGTTCCATTCTTTAATCAAAGCAATTTTTAGTGTCATGTTCAAGGTTTTCTATATTTCCTTGTGTGCACTTTCTAACTCGCTTTTAAGCGGGATAATTTCCCTTTTATATATTCTATGTCACTGTCATATGCAGTCGACAAGTCCGGTAAACTCATTTCAGAATTTGTTGACTCGAAAGATATATCTAGTGAGATATTTGCAGTACCCAGTTTTGTGTTGACGAATTGTTATATTTTCTTCTTCCATTGTGAAATGTATACAGGGTGTAACAGGACCCTTCACGTTCTCCCTTTTATTGCTGGGAAACGACTTTTTTTTTGGGTGAAAAATCACGTTTTTCGGTAAGACTCAAAACGCACTCAGAAAATTGTGCTGATTGATGGATTGAATAGTACGGGGGTCGTGGAGGTGTTTAAAGTAAAAATCTTACAATAAAAACATGTATTTATAAAAAAAAATACTTGTGAAACAGTTGGAACTTTGACCCTCAATATCTCCGTAACTAGAAGGTTCCCAGGTATGGTCTAGATCTAGAACAAAAAAATGATGGAAGACGGACGGACGGCCCCTCTCACGTTCCGCCACCTCCTTCGCTAGCATGTCTGCTTCGCAGAATGAGGTGACGGCGTGCCATTCCATCGCGCTCCGGACCATGGATTGAACCAAGACCGGGCGCGAGAGGTCACCGCCGCCGATCGCCGCTACGAGGACACGGCGGTGCTTTGCCCACGCGGGGCAGATCTCCACCGTGTGCTCCACCGTGTCTTCCGGTCGATCCTCACAATGGTAGCACCCGGGCGTTTCCTCCCGCCCGATTCGGTGCAGAAACCTCCCGAAACAACCGTCTCCGGTGAGAACCTGTGTGACTGTTCCTAAAATACCCTAGGCTGATAAAATTTTCGTTTTTCCTAAATCATTTTTATATTAGTATTATTGTCGGTTTCCCCCGAAGGGGAAAGGGCTGCGCCCCGCCATTACTGCACGGCACCTGTAAGGTTCGTCCCAGACTGATCGCCTTCCCACCGACTAAGAGGACTGAATTCCCAATTTGGGGCTGCCCTGTCCCGTCCTTGGAGGCTAAGGGACAGGGATGGGATACAAGGTAAAGATAATATTGGGAATCCACAGTTAGACATATACATGAATAATATCAAATCCTATGAGGCAAAACATCAAAAAGGTATGAAGCTAATAAGACAAGACGGCGTAAAGATATGATATATGGTGAAAAGGTTGGTAAGGGAAACGTTACGCTTGTGCTTAAGAAATTCATCATTTAGAGTTACGTTAATTTTATTATTTATATGTACTACGAACCCATATCTATGGCATGTAAACGGTTACAATAACTGCCCCAGTACGTGACTGCTAGACCTAAGCGCATAGGCCCACTAAGGACACTGCTTCGAATTCTAACAGACCACGCTCCCTAAGCATAATCTCCATGTCTTTCTCAATCCTAAGACAGAGTTCTGAGAAGTCCTGCTGCCATTGAGGAAGGCACGTTTTAGTAGTTCTTCCTACACGCGAATTCATGTTAGTAATACCCTTACGGCAATCTACACCTTGACTATGATAATACACAACTTGCACAAGCGCACCGTAGATTCAGTCCTTAGCAGAACATATTGCGTTTGTTATTGGTGGACGCCGGAGTGGTAATATATTATCGTCACTCCACATTTCTTTACTCTACCCCTTGTCGTGGTTGCGTGTCTCGTTAATTATTGTCGATTCAGCAATAGGCCTATCAGTGGCCGGGATGACTTTTAACGGTACAAACAGCCGGGTTTGACTTTTAGTCCCTAGCGTTCCTTAGAACGGAGTTATCAATTCAGTGTGAGATATTTCAGGGTGCCTACCCCTCTCCCGAAATGTGCGCCAACAACGCCTACGCAATGTTTCTGAGCTGGACCTTTTAGGAAGCAATATTCATCAGCAGCGTTTGGCTAATTTGTACTATAAGTACAAGTCGGTGATATAAATATTACTGAACAATGTAATTTGTTTCAATCAAACTGAATACGGTGTTGCCTTCACCGCTGACTAGACTAGACAATATAGATTGTTCTAGTCGAAATGTGAATATTACGATTCTGCCTTCCATTTGTGGTGCGTCAGTATATAAAGTCAACATTCGTCAATAGTCGGGTGTATTAGTGTACAGTGTACACGTCGTATGCATGAAATGTGTGAATAGTGTAGCAAAAGGCGTTCCTCGCTCCCTATAACCAAACGCAGATGACGGATATTTGCCGAGGTGCGGATTAGGAGGTGGGGACATAACACATGGGATAATAGTATACATTATAATGATACAAAGCGGCTGCTCCGTCATGCTGTAATAAATGATTATTAACAGCTCGTCTGCGCTACCGCCAAACTGTTACTTAAGCTAGGAGTTCATTATAGTTAACACTTACCACGTGTTCGTTGAAAATAGAGAAGTCTACAACTCACTTGCAGAGTACTGTACACTTTACCAGTTTCGCCTCCGCCTCAGCTCGTCTCCTTCCACCTCTCGACACTTACTTCAACTAGACTTATTACTACTACTTACATTTAACTTAAAATATAATTCGCTTTTTGCTTCGCTTGTGCATCTTTGTACCAAAGAGTGACAGCTGTCATTGCAATCGCACGCATCGGCTCCGCATGAATAAATAAACAAAAATATCAATCAACGATTTTAAAAGATGAAAGTTATAAATATTGTTCCTGAAGCTACAATGCGTTAGTGAGAGTGTTATCCAGTGATAATTCCTACAAATAATTACATTAAACTCTAAACAAAATTTCAACAACAATCAGTGATCAATCAACTTTGCTAATTACAAAACAAACATTACAACAAACAATGCAATAATGCTATAGTGAAGTAATCAACCAAATACAACCCTTTATAAACATTTAAAAGTGAAAGAACAATCTAAAATAAGTAAACAAGTGCTATTTTCTAAAATCAAGTGAACAAAGAAACTGCAAAAAATTCCGTGCATGAATCATAATCTAACCGCCACAAGTTGATTTAAAAATCTCATTTCTACTTTGAGGTGCACTATTCCATCACCTTGCTTAACTATGCGAATAGCTCCGGCACTAACGTAGCTACACCTGAGAACAGTGTGGCACGAGTTCAATCCCCACGATCCGTAAAATCTTTTTGTATGTTGTATGGTGATATTTCTAACTATGTCTACAGAAATAAATCACAACGTAACATTGCGACGACGTAAGCAGCTGTTTAGATCAAAGTCAATAGATTCATTGAGTAATGACTCATCATTGGACAAAACAAATTCGGAAGTAGATACAAGAAGTCTTGATCTATCAACGGGTATAAGCAAAAATGAATTAGAAGAAATGAAGGTTGAAATCTCACAGTTAAAAGAACAATTTGAATTAACGCAAAATGAATTGGACAAGGTGATATGCGAAAACAATGAACTTAAAGAAACAGTATTACGACAGCAAGTTCATATTAATACATTGAAAGATCTTTGTACCAGTCCTATAAAGTCGCAAAGACAAAAATTGCTGTCTGTACGAAAAAAAAATAGACGTTCTATTACGGACAGTCTACGTGTGATATCCTTAGGCCAAGACTCTTCCAACCACAATGAAAAGGTCTGCATTGAGAACCCAAACACATTATTAGAGTCAGATCATTCTGATGAGTCTCCTAGAAAACCAGACTATGACAGAACATCAGAAACCATTGTATCCATATCTGATGTGCAGGAAAACTTTAACTTGAAAAAAAAACAACAACTCTCTTGCCAAAAACAATGTCATAATGTCTAAAGAAATTGCTTACAATACAGTATCAAGTGAAGAGACAACAGTTTCTGTACCAATATACAAGGATACGCAAACACAGACAGAGGCATTGGTATCTACCGAGTCTAGCAATTATATTGAAAAAGAAATTAATAAACACAGGAAGACACCACAAGATCACAGAGTAATAACAAAGGACTGTGCGAGAAAAAGAAAGCTTTGCGTTCTCAGTAACTGCAATCATAGCGGTACACTAGAAATATTGGAAAGCACTTTTGGCCGACACTTCGAGTTCTGTCATTACCTGTCACGTAATAGTAGTATAAATGGCATTATATCAAATATAGTTAATAAAATACAGCATTATAGCTTGGACGACTACTGTATTATTATGATTGGTGAGCAGGATTTTAAAGGCACCGGCGAATCGATTGAAATGATCAGGTTAATTAGAGAAACTCTCAAAAATATAAATAATACAAATATTATTATATGTTGCCCTACATATGTACAAGAGGCTCTGATTCACAATTATAAAGTAGAAATGTTTAATAGATTACTTTACATGGACATTGAAAACCATAATTATGCTTATTTTTTTGACAGTAATCGTGACCTATCCGATGAAACATTTTCATATAATACGGGTAAAGTTAACAAACTCGGTCAAAAACGTATTTATGGCAGTCTTTTCCGCCGCATACTCGTTGATATTGAGACCTATCCAACTGAATATGATTATTGTAATATTCCAATATCGTCAGAAAAAACCCAAACAACTCTTTTTCGCCCCGTTATGTAAAAAGGTTATCGATAGTGATGACAATTCTGGAAAAAAACAAAAATTTATACTATTACACCAAAATATAGCTGGGATCTTAAATAAAATTGATTTATTCCAAATCACAATTTCCGACTTAGAAAATCAGATTGGCCAAATAGATTTTATTTGTTTGAGTGAAACTTTTATAAAATCAGGACATGAAAGTAATCTAGCACTTACAGATTTTAACGTAGCCGCTAGTTACACAAGACACGGTAAAAAACGTGGTGGAACATGCGTTTTAGTAAAAAAAGGTCTAATTTTTAGTCCGTTACCGATAACAGATAAACTGGCCCGTGATTTTTGTTTCGAATGCTGTGGCATAGAAATATTAAGCCATAATCTAATTATAGTGTGCATTTATAGAATTCCGGATTCCGATGTGTTTATATTTTTTAAAAATCTTGAATTATTGTTACGCAATATAACCCGCAAAGTTAAAAAAAATATTGTAATGTGTGGTGATTGGAATATAGACATATTAAAAGACAATAAATATTCGAAAGAACTAATATCCATATTGAACAACTTTAATATTTCACCACATGTTAAAATGCCTACCAGGAAAAATACTAGCATAGACCAAATCGCCAGTAATGTTCCAGCACTTGATTTGAAATGTAGTACACATAATTTAGCTCTCTCTGATCACGATACCGGTCAATCGTTAACTTTTTGCCTTCAAGAGACGAATAATCAATCTAAACCAATAAAATTCTGGTATGATAAGATAAGGGATTATAATAAGGACAACATAACGAAATTTTTAAATTGCTTAGCAGCCTTGAGTTTTACTGAAATTTACAAAGAGACATATTGCGATAAGGCTTTCAACACATTCCACGACCTATTCACGCTCTTCTATAAATTGTGTTTTCCCGAAATCCGCGTTAAAAAGAGCAATAAACCCATAAAAAATAAATGGCTTAGTACGGGCTTAAAAATATCATGCATTAAAAAGAGAGCTTTATATTATGCATATCAACATGATGCTATTAGTAAAGGTTATCACAAGAAAAAATACCTCAATTACACGAAAATCTTAAAAAAATGCATATCAAAATCGCAGCAGGTAAACAACAACAATTTTTTTAATAATTCTAAAAACAAATGTAAAGCGACATGGTCAATTATAAAAAATTATGTAAGCAAACCTAATAACAATAATTATATAAATGAATTAATAATCCTTGACAAAAAAATTACTAATCCCAATGACATAAGTAACCAATTTAACAATTATTTTATTGAGTTGACACAAAAAACCAACAATAATAATCATGACGTAAACAATAATAACATTGACAATAATATAAATACTCTGTTTCTAACTCCAGTGGACGAAATTGACGTTATTAAATTAATTAATTCATTAAATAATACGAATTCTACAGGATATGACGAAATAACCACTAAAATAATTAAATTAAGCGCGAAAATGATAGCATCCCCACTTACCTATTTAATAAATCTCTCTTTTGAAGAAGGTGTTTTTCCATCTAGGCTAAAAGAGTCGGTAATTAAACCACTATTCAAAAAGGGCAACTGTACTGATATGGGCAATTATAGGCCCATCACACTGATCCCAATCTTTGCAAAGATCTTTGAAAAAGCAATGCCTAACAAAATAAATAGCTTTGGAACTAAATACAATTTAATTGCGGAGAGTCAGTTTGGTTTTAGGAAAAACAGTTCAACGACTCTAGCCTGTTTTTCTTTAGTGAAGCTAATTACTGAAGCTCTTAATAAAAAAATGTCTATTTTATCGGTATTCTTAGATATGAGCAAAGCATTTGATTTTGTATCACACGAACGACTACTCTGCAAGCTACAAAAATATGGCATAAGAGGCAAAGCACATGATTGGCTTAAAAGCTATCTATCTAATCGCCAACAGAAAACTGTTATCTCCAGGATAGAGAATGATACTAGGATGACATATTGCTCAGAATTAAAAATTAATAGGTCTGGCGTCCCGCAGGGAAGCGTACTGGGTCCGCCACTATTTATATTATACATTAATGACCTCAAAACATGTTTAAAATATGAATGTATCCAATTTGCTGACGATACTACTTTGACGATAAAATGTTCCAACAAAGCTGACCTAGAAATTGATGCAAACAAAGAATTAATAAATGTGATAAAATGTTTGAGCGACAATAATCTTCATGTTAATATTGAAAAAACCAAAATAATTCAATTTCAAACATGTAACTTGTCAGTAATACCAACAGCAATTAAACATAATAATGCAATTCTGCAACCAGGACCATCAGCTTTATTTTTAGGTATAGTAATTGACAATAAACTAAACTGGAAGGAACATGTAGAAAGAGTATGCAGTAAGCTTGATAAGTTTGTATATGCTCTTCGCAAGTTAAGACTAGTGTCCAGTAAAAAAACGGTCCTTAATGCTTATCATGGGTATGTTTCATCAGTATTGCGTTACGGTCTAGTATTATGGGGTAATTCGGTGGATGTGGAAAGAGCATTCATAGTGCAAAAAAAATGTATCAGAGCCATGAGTGGGGCGGAATATTTTGACCATTGCAGGCCATTATTTAAGGGATTAAAAATTCTCCCACTACCATGTCTGTATATTTTTGAAGTTTGTCTATTTGTAAAAAAAAACCCTCATTTATTTTTATTAAACGAACAAGTCTCTGAAAGACTGAACAAAAGAAATGCCGGGAAATTATTGGTACCTGCTCAGAGATTGCAATTATACAGTAGAAATGCCGGTTGCATGACAATTAAAATTTATAATAAATTACCACCAGCCCTGAGAATGTTACCAATTAATAAGTTTAAATGTAAAATGTTTGCTTGGCTCTTAGATATGTGTTTTTATTCAGTCAATGAATTTTTAAATCATACTTTTTGATATTTTAATTAAGATCTTATTAATGGCATTACTTTGACATTTATTGTGTATTTATTGACATTGTAATTTTTATATTTTGACATTATGATTTATATTTTTTTTTTTTTACACTGTGATTTATATTCCTGAATTGGCCATAGATTTTCTGTTATTTTTAAATTGCATTTATTGTGAATTTATTGACATTGTAATTTTTATATTTTGACATAATGATTTATATTTTTTGGACATTCTGATTTATATTCCTGAATTGACCATTGATTGTTCTGTTATTTTTAAATTGCATTTTAACGAATCTTAACTAGTCTAAAATTATAAATTAAAATTTCATATCTTTATATAATATCCTTGAAATGTACCTAGCTAATTAATTAATATTTCTACACCAGCAATGGTAGTATGTGTGAAACAAAACTTAATGTAAGATCTCAATGTACCATTTACTAAGAAATTAATAAATACAAATACAAAATACAAATACCAAAACTACGCTAATTGCACTAGTCTAACCTAGGACGTCCTAGCACCTTGACGTGTTAGACTCACTACCCTGACTTCACTCGACTTGCCTCAACGTCCGGACACTTCCGCGATCTCCAACAAACTGTCTTCGTTCACCACCCTTCCTCCGGGCTCCGCTTCTCTAAAAACACCACGCATTTCTTCCCAGAAATGGTTTAATGGTCTTTTTTGTAAAATGTCTCAATTGTTTTAAGTACCCCTTAGGATGCTTTGACCGTGGTATATTGCAACCAGATGTTGCTCGGCTATTGTGAGCTGCGCGTAGAAATCGGGTCTTTTAACGTTTTCTTAAGAGTTTCTTAAAATATTACATTTGGGCTGTCAGCCGTCTATTGGATTTATGCGTTCCCAAGAAATCCAATTTTGTTTTACAATTCAAAGGAAGAGAGACGTTTCACCATTCATTACGATAACTTGTCAAGTTGTAAAGTCATAAGATAGAGGTTTAATGTTTTGCACGTGGCCGATATCGTGTGGTGGTTTTTGAAATAACATTCAAGACTAAGATATTTGATTAATAAATAGGAGTACGTGACAGACAGTCACACTTGCTTCAGGTGGAAGGTGAGGGCGCCGCGGCGCGTCTCTAGCCACTTCTCAAAGAGAGGACTTATCGGCACTATTGTGGCGTGCCCTGCACGGGGTTGCGACAGTCGCTCTCTCCATGTCGCCATGAGATTGCGCCGGTGATCTGTGGTACTTCAACGTCGGCTCGACGCCGATGGGAACCCCGCGTACTGTCAGTATGGATCCCGACGGTGGCGCATTTCGAGGCCCATGAAAGCACATGGCCTCCGACTTGTGCAATGCCACGTTGAGACCCAATTGCCGGATCCTCTCCGTGACTACCGCAACCCCGCGTGTCATTTACAGAATCTTTAGTGTCGCTGCTGTCCGCAGGGAGGTCCACTTTTGCAAATCTTGATGGAACAAAAACGGTCACTGATTTTAATAGTTTTAGTCTTAAATTAATTTGTATTCACTCATCGTTGGTTTGTAGTTTTAGTATAGAGTCCTTCTCTAGTTTAGGTACACTTTGTTTGTTAAAGTTAGTTTGATCACAAGTATGATAATTATGTATTGCACTTTTAAACTGTAACTCTAGATCCTGGGTTTTTGAGTTAT
This sequence comes from Eugnorisma glareosa, assembly GCA_947578425.1. Lineage (NCBI taxonomy): Eukaryota > Metazoa > Arthropoda > Insecta > Lepidoptera > Noctuidae > Eugnorisma > Eugnorisma glareosa. The sequence continues at coordinate 12,643,474 of OX387985.1, forward strand.
TTCGTAGAATTCTCTTCATTGTTTCCGGGATAACGCTTGATGTGGTATTGCAGCTTTGACGTATAATTCGCTACTCTTTACTTATATTTTGAATTATTATAAACAATATTATTTCTGACAGGTACCCGAGGTACCGTTGAAGACAGCAACCAATGCCGACCGACCAAGCCCAATAGAAGCAACAACCACAACTACCAAAAAAAACACAACTACTAAAAAAACCACAACAACCAAAAAAACCACAACAACCACAACAACCACGACAACCACCCAACAGCCGATAGACATAAATCAAATCATGGCTATCATCTCCAACCTTACTTACGACTACGAATGGAACCTCACAGAGGCGTTCAACAAATCGGTGATTGAGTAAGTTGTTGCGTTAACATCACACCTGCATATACGTGAACGCTGCGGTTTAAAAGAAGATGCAGTGACAAAAATTGAAAAGAGTATGCTTAAATGGTTCACTGAAAAAAAAAATGTAGTTGCCACAATCAAGATTTTGTTAAGATTGACTAAGTAACTTGTTTGCATCTGAGCCTATCAAGCACAATGATCACAGCTACTACTTTTATTTGATTGCGATTTGAAACGGGATCTTGATTGGAGTTATCACAAAACCTATTTGCAGCAATCAAGTCAAATAGTAATAAACACAACCAAATAGTGATAAACACAACCAAGGAACTTATTTCGCGCAAGATTTGATCAAGTTGTATAATTAATACAATTAATAAATGATAGATGCTATCAAGTCAAATAATCTTTATAGAAGTAATCAATATACTTGATTGACATAACTAACTTATTTTGTTATAGTTAACGGTTTTTTTACTTGTCTCTTTTTTAACTCATCTACAATGATGTCATGTTAAGGATAATCGAGAAACTTGTTTGAGCGTTCTCATTTGAACTAGTATTGCTGCAATTATGTCGTGATGATCAATTTAACTAAGATTTTGAATAATCTAAACAAGATATCGCCAATCAAGCTAAAAAGTCACTTGATTGGAGTGCATTTTTTTCAGTGTTTAGTCTTGGGGAGAGGATGAGTGAAAGGGGACTAGCAAAAGGTATTTACAAGGCAGATGTGAGTGGCCACGCCGGGAGGGGACGCCCTACAAGGACATGCACTGACCTTATTGGTGAGGTTCTTCAGAATGCTCAGGTGCGTAGTACTCGCAACCAGAGCGTGCGGCGTGATCAAATATACATATGTGTATTAATGTGGATGAGGTGAAAGACGTCTGCAAGGTTCGTAGCAGGTGGCGTTGTGCAGTTGTGTATCAAACGTAATAATGGATAATGGATTAATAATGGATCAAACGTAACTTACCTCAAAAATCACACCTAAATATGATACCATTTGCAGCAACAGCATTAAAAACACTGAACGCTGGTACAGAAAATAGTAAAAATCGAAAAAAAAAATATCTTGGTTACCTTATCGGTTTTTTTTTACTGTTCAAATTAGTTGTTGGAAATGAGGTAAGCTACCTACCCGTTACGTTTGATCCATTATTTACGGAACACCCTGTATATGTGTGTAGCACATTTGTAGTGCCTGAAGGGTTAGGAGAGGTACACAGCCGTGAGCACTGAAATGTCTTTAAAACTTATCGGTCTATTATCATATCGTTCGCGTGACTGTACTTATAGTAACAAAGGCGTCCATTGCCCAGCTATGCCCTAGTCCCATTTAATAGGGGGCGACCATATCTATTTAGTTTAAGAAAGAAGAACTGGTTCGAAGTGCCGCGAGAAAATATTTTCTGGAAGAATTTACGCCTTTGCCCAGGAGCGGGACAGTATGGGCTGATCAGGACTTGCGATGAATAAGTAGTTAAGGTTCATGATCGGCTCAGATGTTAAGTATGTGCGGTGTGTCTCCACAGACAGTGGCCCACCTTCCATCTTGCGCTACATCTGCATGCCCTGACACCTGCGCACTTGCCGATCTTATGACTGCATCAGCGAGCGGAGTTCGCTTAGAAGAATTTCGGGCATTTTTTTTGCCGTCGACACGCTAATTAGAATTATTAATTTTGCAGAGCTGTACCGTTTCCCCAGGCACGGTGTTCCGACCTGTCCTTGGAAAGGCGGAGGCAAATGGGGTCCGGGCGGGGCCTGGACCGCCACTTCCGCGGTCACGCTTCCTTACGACTTCGAAAACGCTTCTGTAGTTAACAAGGTAGGAGCACATCGGTTTTAGGGCATGTTTTACGAAAGTCCGAAGATATTTTCAATTCCGGAATAGAAATTGAAAAGGGAGGGATGTCTTACATGTCAACAAAAGTCTTACTGATCTCTCAAAATGGTTCGCAGCTAACAATCTTTTACTGAATGTTAACAAAACAAAATGTCTGAAGTTCTCTTTACCAAATGTACCACTACGGGGTGTAGATTTAAATCTTGCCGACAAAAAACTTGTTACAGCGGAAACTGTTTCCTTCAGGATTACTATCGATTCAAAATTGCAGTGCGGCGCGCACATTATATTATACTAGCCGTGCCCGCGACTTCGTCCGCGTGGACTTACATCTTTCTCAGCCTGTCTGTTACTTTATTACTTGCACAGGCACTTTTTTACGGGTCTATTTAATTTAAAATAAATTGCTTTATGTTTGAATCGTCTATAACCTGCCCAATCAGTTTGTTTTTCAATTGTCATACTTTACTAACAAACAGACAATTTCATGTTGCTTTTTATAATAACAGGCTGAGAATGATTTAATCTAAGTCCACGCGGACGAAGTCGCGGGCACAGTTAGTTTTTACAGACACCAACGACACAATACATACCAATCTACACTACATCGAAACATTCTACACGGGCGAGGGTCATTCTTTCACGGAAAATCTTAACACCGCGATTCAGAAAATGGCTTCAAATGAACGACGCCATCTATCGAGCTGCTAAATTATAATGCTTAGAAAGCAATCGAACACAAACCCTTTAAATAGGGTAAGCTAGGCTATGTAGATTTTCAAAGCAGCGTGATGTAGACTAATCTAGAGTACCTTTTGCTATTATAACTTTTTGAAAAACCCGGTCAGTCGATTTAAAAGTGGTCTTGTGAGCACATTTATTCATTAGTACCACTTTGGCTCAATAGATGTTGCATGTATCTTATGTAATAATGATAAGTTCTTCTTGAATACTTTAAGTTCATATATTTTTTGATAGAGAGCACCGATAGCAATGAAACAAAAACTAAAACCTTCTCTAAGTTACGCATAATATTTGTGCATTGAATCTAATCACATTGGTTTTCTCAACAACATGACGCCCGCCTTGCAGCGCGAGCGGTTCATTATTTTGATGCGGAATTATTTTAATAATGTGATATCTCCTAAGATATTCATCTAAATTGAATAGGGTAAAGGGCAATTTTGGTCACAATTTAACGCTAAAGATGACTAACATATTTATTTTGATAAGGATTAATACTATGTCGGTAAAAACACCTTCATAAATAAAGCATTTAAAATCATAAAAATGGTTATTATTGGTCAATCTTAAAAGATAGGCATGTGCTGTCGCGGACTTTTTTTTAGACCTTTTTAAGAGGAATAATTCCCTCGTACATTATTTTTGTGCAACTTTAACCGTTTACGCAGCGCACGCAAGGGGAGCTTTCAAAATGAATAAATATTCCCCGTTTTTGCAACATTTTTCATTACTGCTACGCTCCTGTTAGTTGTAGCGTAATGATATATAGCCTATAGCCTTTCTCGATAAATGAGCTATCAAACACTAAAAGAATTTTTAATTCGAACCAGTAGTTCCTGAGATTAGCGCGTTCAACCAAACAAACTCTTCAGCTTACGAAGCCATAATATACCAGAGGTGGTTTAGGGTGCAAGGGTGTCAATGAAACCGAGGGTATATTAAGTTGGCTTTTAGTCTCGAGGTGCAAACTGTACTTTTCACTTTGAGTTCGAGAAAAATAGTCAATTTAGTACAAAAACATTTAATAAATATTCGTATTGCTCCAGTCCATAAAACTTTCGTAAGTTTTTAGGTCTTCCGCGATTTTGTCGGCAAAAGATTATCTATTGTCTTTTGCTCTTTGTTCGACGTCAAACTCTTCACTGTCACTGGACATTCTTAATTTTATTTAAAAGCGATAATTCAAAAATTCTGAAATTTTTGCGGTCAGTTTTTTCTTCTAAACCAGTCACAGAGTAGCAATTTAACACATGGCGCCAGCTTCCCTGCGGAAAAGCCATGGAACTAAAACGAAGATGGTGCACACTCAATAGTTTATTTACTGGCTGTTTAAGTTTGTCTATGTCACATGAAGGAACAAAAAAACTAATTACTTTTTACTCCCTAGAGACTAAAGTGGTCACATTAGTCCCGCTTCGTAGGGCTATAATGGCGTACTTTTAGAGCATGAGAAGTGAAAAAACTGTTTCGGGTAGGTTATTTCAGCTGCATAAGCTGTAAGGCAGTTAACTGATGTAGCCACAGCTAGGTTATACTTATTTCCTCAGTATAATGCTTTATGGCATTCTGCATCTATAAAATGGGTCCTCGCGAGTCCTTCAGAGAAAAAATGAAAGAGATCGATATACTGGCTCTGCCTTCACTTTGTATTTTAGAAAGTAATTTATATGTCCGCAAAAACAGAGGGCTTTTCAAAATTAGAAGCGAGTACCATAATATAATTATACACGCAATAAACACGAAATTGTAATACCCAAATTCAGATTAAGAAAAACTAGCAAGTCTGTTTTTTAACCGACTTTCTTCAAAAAGGAGGAGGTTCTCAATCCGGTTGTATTTTTTTTTATGTTTATTAACTCATTACTCCGTCATTTGTAAACCGATTTGAAAAATTCTTTTTTCATCTGAAAGGATATGCTTCCCGATTGGTCCCGTAGAAATTTCATCAAAATCGGTTTAGGAATTTGGTTGTTTTCCTCACGTTCATTGTCACATCACGCGACGTCGCGTGCGGGCGCTTTGATGTACATCACGCGACGTCGCGTGATACTTTCCCGACTTCTGATTGAGCTGAAAGAATCATGGCGAGGTCCTTACATGTATTTGTACGAATAAAAAAGTTAATTTAGAGGGTTCAAAATATTTTCCAATGTTTAGAATACCTACATTATCAGGAGTACATTGATTACTTATCATATTTTAAAAAATCCGGTATAATTAAAATATTTAAAAATGAAAATATGAGTTTTTCGCTTAATCTCGTTGCCCATTTTGCATTTATAAAAAAAAAACGATGTGACAGATCTATCAAACTGATAGACACGCAATGTGAGTGAATCGTTGTTCTGGCGATGTGAGTTGAAAAGCACATTGATTAATCTTTATTTGTGACCTTTTCCATAAACGAAGGATGGATTACGTGAAAGATAACTTTTGAGTAGAAAGGGTTAAAGTTCGTCAGTACACCGTTGCGTTGAGTGTATCCGCGGACCGAAGGCCGACTGAATTCAGTGATCGGTGTCCGTTTGCGATATTTGGAATTTTGGACGCTATTAGTTGAGTTTTGTGGTATTGGACAAGAGTATAGGTGGCTAGGTATTTATAGCAAACGTGAAAATAAATCTATGTATTGAGTATTCAACAAGCTTGTTTCATTCAAAACTAAATTAACCTTAACAAACTATATCTAAAATAATAAATGTGCTCATTTTCCATGCTTGTAGATTGATTGCAGTTCATGTGGAGTTGTTTTATTTTCAAACTACCTAGTTTCACGCTACAAAACATGGGTTCACATAAATCAATCTTTATCTATGGAAAAAGTATGCAAAAGCAATGTAATGAAAACTCTAAAATAGTATGATTAGTTATGAAGAAGGTTTACAGAGGGCGCTTTTCGCGACAGGAGGTAGTCTACGAGTAAATATATGATGCTCTGTGGGTAGTCTGGTCCTCAGATTACTAGTAGTAAGCTCAGCCCCCGTATTTTCATACGTTTCGATTCGATTTCGATTTGACAAGTCCTATGTCTATCTTTTTTGGCATTACGAAAGCGAGCGAGATAGACATACGACTTTTCGAATCGAAATCGAATCTAAGCGTTTGTGAATAGCTATGCTAAATTCTTAAAATGGTCTTTATGGTTATGAACACAAAGTCCATTTTAAGAGTTTTACACTTTTAACGTGATTCGTAGTATGATTCCGATAAAGTGGCCATTTTAGGCTCCCTGGTCTGGCGCACTGACGTAGATTAATACGTCAGTGGTCTGGCGGTTCTAAAAGTGACAGCTGCCGTTTCGTTTTGAAATAATGAGCTCCTTTTTAAACTATTTACTTATAACATTATATTTTTATTGCAGGGTTATAAAAATATAGTAAAGTCCTGAAGATACTCTTCAGGCACCCAAGAGTATAATAATTAGAATTCCAACATTCTAAAAATCTTTATTTATTTTGTAAAAATTCTGCCCTGATTCTTTTGCCCGCATGTGTATATCGCGAGACATTGCAATATTTTGATGACATGGAGCTGATCTGGTGATGGAGCTGGAAGGTGGCCATAGGAACTCTGTAATAAAACGACGCAACGCCGTCAAGTTTGGACTCGTTGACTCGTTTGATTCGTCTTGACAAGTACTTTAGTCCTAAATGGTACCCAGGGTCTGATATAATTCATCTTGTCGAGTACTTTAACTAACTTCTAGTTACAATGTAAAAATTTATTCATGACAAGAATTTGTGTGGTATACTACAACTAAAAAGGGTAAAATAAAAAAACTTTCTGCGAAAACAAAACCGACTTTCAAAAAAACACTAAAAAACTCTAAAATAACTGTACTTTCGGAAGTTGGTCGCGGTTTTGTTTTCGCAGAAAGTTTTTTTTTATAAAGACAGTTTACGCTTTTATAACAAGCTGCGAAAGTCAGTTATACGGATGGAAAGTTCAAAAACTACATCAAACGGCGCCGGCAGGATTACTTACAGGGAGGTGCACCTTCAGTTCCATGAAAACAGTTCCTTGTTATTAGCTCCACCTCGGATATGTTAGATTTTCGTTTGTCAATTCATACAAGAATTTACTTTACTAGCGAGCGCAGCAAGTTTGAAAATTTTACCCAAAAAAAAAAAAAGTTAAAAAAAAAAGTTTTTTTCACCTCAAATTTGATAGGTTGTTTTGTCTTTCATTATACAAATATGTCTATTCGGCGTATTTATAAAGAAAAGCTTATGAACACAAAGGACATAATTAAGATAGACATAAATAAGAGAACGCACTCGAAAATTGTAGTAAATTCTCGGATAAATTAGACTAATTTTGTTCATACACTCCCAAAGAGGAATAGGAGTAAGAGCGAGCGAAGCAAGATCGAAAATTTTTGCTTTCCGCCTCGGATACATTGGTTTCTATAAAGTTGCCCGAAATGTCGAAGGGTTTGAACCCACAAAACCCTCCCCTGCCTACGGCCCTGAAGATGGGAGACGTAAAGCTAAGCGGTCTGTGCGTGCTCAGTGTTCACAGGCAAAGAGTACAGGAGCACACATATTTTATTGACAAGGTGATGAACTTTGGATAGCAATATAACATTAAAACAAATCTTCTTTGTATTTTCTTTCCTGACAGGGGGGTGAGTGTCCTTATTTAAAAAGCATAATTGTGTCTAATTGTTATAGTTTTTCCAAGACATTGTATTGATGACTGATCAAGTCAAAAGTCTGAATTAGCCAAGCTTACAACATAGGTAGTCCGGGAACGTTCCATGCAGCCCGAAGTGTGCACCAGCCCGCGCGACTTGTATTTTGTTTATATTGAAATCGTCAACATATAAAAATGTTAAATGGCATTACATTAAAAGACTGAGATAATAAATCTTCTCTGATTCGTATTACAGACCCTTTCTTTTTCTAGAAACAAAACTTATCCCAGCTCCGAAACCAGTTCCGGAATTCCGGAGCTGGGTCGCCAGTATCGACACTCAGTTCCGGAATTACAAAACTGCCGATATTACATGTCCTAATCTTCATTCATCTACATCTGTAACAAGTAAGGAGTTTTACTAGCTATATCAAATTAATCGACTGAGATCCGTATGGTATTATTTGCTTTACAAAGTTTGTGTTTTGAATCATTTTTTCGTGATGAAATATCAGAAAATTTTACTTTCGATTATGGTGTGCGATTTATAGTTGAATGAATACTATTAAATGGCATTGTACGAATGACCTGTTATTACGTTAAGGGTAGTACTTAGACGAACAAATATCAATTCAAATAAATTCCACTGGAATATAAATTATTAGGTGTCAAAAATAGTGAATTTATGTGCTACTTAAATACTAAGTGGGCGACAAATAGTGGGCGACAACGGCGACTTGAAAATACTTTGAGATATTAGTTGTTGGTTCAAGGACTCTGGACTGCTGGGAGGCCTGCTGGAAGGGGTCCGCAAGGACCGATGCCTGTCAGGGCTGGCTGGGCGGCCCTGGAACACAAAGGGCAAAAAAAGGAACATGGATGGGTTTTAGTCAGTACAAGTCTGACACTCCCTTCAGCTCCGCTCAGAGTGGACGGTTGTTTGATGATTTCCGATCCGAAAAAAGGACGCAGAAAAACAAAACTAAAACAAGCTTAATAACCACTAGATTGTAGATACGGCGTAATCCATAAGATAAGGCTCCTATTTCTGTTTGCAGAGTTCAAAGTAACTTAACAAGAAGTGGATGGCGGGGTCTAAACACCGCCATCCCCTTCCAACCTAACCTGTCCGAGTCGGGGTGCCGCAAATCTCAAGCTCGTTTCGCTCGTTCTTGCCTTCTATGTTCTCCTTGCCGCAATGACCGGATAAATAGTTGCTTACTTGGTATATTAGTCGCCCATAATTTTTTTAATCGCCCGAATAAAAATTTCCCTTAAGTTAGCCGTCTATAAAATTAAAAATCAATTGCCGCGAGTGAAGGATCATCGGCTGAAAACAGTTCCATCGATTTGTCTGATTTTTATTTCCTCAAAACTTGTATGAAAGATAATTTTTTTTTTTTTTTTTTTTTGACGACCCGAATGGCGCTGCGGTAGTGAGGCTGCCTTACGTTCTTAGGGTCCCGGGTTCGAATCCCGGTAGGAGCAAATGTTTGTGTGATGAGCATGGATATTTGTTTCCGAGTCATGGATGTTTATATGTATAATAAGTATATATTTACAAACAAAAAGTATCTATGTAGTAGTATCAACTATCTGGTGTCCACGACACAAGCCTAGTTGCTTAGTGTGGCACCTAGATGGCGCTGTGTGTAATGTCCAGCGTTATTTATTTATTATTTATTTATTTATTTTGGAAAATCTACCAGAAAAGTCGGAGATCGAGAAAGTTAGCGAGGATAGCATGGATGGAATGGATGGATGTTTATTAACCCTAGCACGCAAAAACGGCTGAACGAATTTGGATGTAATGCTTAAGGCTTGTAAGGCTTTGATTTATTTTTTAAAACAGCGGCCACGCATTAAACCTGTATTAATAAATAGCTGGCATCAATACAAACAAGTATTGTTAGGGATACAATCTTCTAAAGTATCATGTTTCCAAGATATAAGCTATCATAGTTACAATCTCATAAAACTTGTATCAATCAATAGCTGGTATCAATCCAAACAAGCATTGTCTAGCATAAGACCTTCTAAAGCGTTACGTTTCCGAGATATAAGCAATCATGGCTAAACAAAAAAAAAAATGAAGCAAAATTGAACTAAAATTGCCTAAATTAAAGTTGTACTGATTGTGTCATCATTCTAACTTTGATAACTTAAATCTCGGGATCGTGACGCTTTATGATTTTGCCTCATAAAAAACTTCTTTGTATTGATAAGAGATATTATTGATTAATACAGGTTTATGCGTGGTGCTATTTTGAAAATAATAAATGGCAGAAATTGGCCAGGCCACGTTCATACATAATATCTTCCAAGCCCTTTGGTCCACAATAAATGAGTCCACGCAGGCGATGTGGCGGGCAGAATCTTCTGCCTGTTCTCTTATGACTATCCAGTTATTAATACATTTATAACTATTCAGTGTTTCGTCTGCGGGCTGACGGACTTGGAGATTCCTCGTGACGCGTACTGTGCGGATGCCTTCGCTGGCGATTTCCTGCCGCTAATGCCCATCGACGCGAGGTCCCGTGGCAGGATCGCTGGTTTCCGCAAGTACTGCCGCTATATAGACGTGTGAGTACTACATTACATCACTTGTTTGCACGGCAGGGCACGCACGAGGAAAAACTCCATGAACAGGAATATTTCGTTTTCTAAGCCTCGCTTAGCACGGCTCTGGTGGAAAAGGTCTAAACTCATTATTTCAAACTAACTGTTGCCCGCGACCTTTGTCCGCGTGAAATAATTATCAAACTAACTGTTGCCCGCGACCTTTGTCCGCGTGAAATAATTATCAAACTAACTGCTGCCCGCGACCTTTGTCCGCGTAAAATAATTATCAAACTAACTGTTGCCCGCGACCTTTGTCCGCGTCAAATAATTATCAATTTTACTTCTCTATTTGAATCGGATTTTGTTAACAATTTCAAGGGTTTTAATTTGTTTGCACGGAACTCTAACCCTTTTTCTAAATTATGTAAAGTACGTAGTTCTTTAAGTTACCAAGAGCAGCGGTGGCCCAGTGGCGGCAGCCCCGACTTACGAACAGTAAGTCGTGGGTTCGAACCCAGGCAGGCGCATTACTTCGTGTAATTTATTTCATCACCACTGCTCTCAAAACGGTGAAGAAAAAGATCGTAAGGAAACCGGCATGTCCTAGAACCAAAAATTCGAAAACATGTGACATCTACCAACCCGCACTGGGCCAGCGTGGTGGATCATAGCCCATTCCCTCTCAAAGAGAGGAGGCCGAGTGTCCCAGCAGTGGGAGCTTTATAGGCTGATTATTCTATGTTACTAAGTTATGCCTTTTAAGAGCTATCTGCCAGTAAAAGTCCCGTCAAAATCAATCTAGTCGTTTCGGAGATTAGCCGGGACAGACAGACGAACATTAAAAAAAAAGCAACGTACATACTTTCATATGCATTCAGTAAAAAGCTTTTATTTCTAAGCTACAAACAGACACTTATCAATTTTATTTATATAAACAGATAAGCCATTAAGGGAACTTCTTACAGTACTACGATGAAACGTCGCGCGTCGGCATCGTCGGCTGAAACTTCATAGTACTTAACTCTATTTGGTTTTACAATGTTAAAGTGTTATATGTCATGTAGTAAGTATTAATACTTAAGGTGAAAGCTCCAGGGAAGTCCCCGAAATTCTAATTTTCTTATGTTTTTTTGCAATTTGCAGGTCAGATTCGCTATAATTAATGAATAACTATTTCATGAAAAAGTCATTTAATGGGGTTAATTGATCTGAGAGGGTTGTATTGATGATGTTAATGATTATAATTCTGTAACAACACATATTGCGGACGCGAATCATATTGTCATCAACAACGACAGGATGTTGTGTTGTGGCACAGCTCGGGATAGGCCTAGACTGAGTTGAGAATCAGATGATGATGATGACGTATCCTTTTGGCATTCAAATTCAAATTCAAATATTTTATTTCAGATACAAAAATCCATATAGTGTTAGTAGTATAACTTAGTCTAATGTTAGTATTAAATTAGAAATCATAAACAACTAATGCACCATTGAATTGTTCGCTGAATGGTGCACCAGCCTATTTGGATAAGACGTGTGTCTGAACTCTTACCCACCTTCGTAAAAGGAGAGAGTCCCACCGGTCTGAAAACACATTCATTGCATTGCATGCACTCATAACTTTCTGTTTTTTGTTCATATGCGAGCCGTGGTGCCCTATTAAAGGCCTAGGCTTACGATATTTCGTTCGTCGGGCATGCGCTTTACTTTGTGTAATTTATTTCAACATGACTTCTCTCATATAGGAAAACATCATGAGGAAACCGGCATGTCCTAGAGATAAACTTAAACGTGACAGCATGCAACATCTAGCAAGCCTCACTGAGCCCACTCTTAGGGGTCCGTGTGGGCAGTAGTGGGAACATTGTAGGCTGATTATTATACTTTTACAATAAACGAATTTACTGTCTTGTTTAGTCAAAACTACATAGAGAACCCTATGGAACCGAAAGCAATATACGGGCGGTTCACCGGCGGCTGTGCCGTGAGGTGGACGGACCTCACCGGGATCTACACTCAGAGGACTTGCCGGGCCAAGTACAGGCCCTTGCTGGGCAAACACTTCGCTAGTAAGCGGATGGCCAAGTTGGAGCTTGCACTGGTTGTAAGTATTTAATGTCAAATTATTTATTGTTAACTAACTTTACAACGTTTACAGTTACGCTCGTTAGCTGGAAGCGAACAGACGTGTGTCGCATCGCGCTGTGAATATTGACATTTCGGTGATTTGTAGTGCTGTGATTCGTTGCTTTTGCTGTTTTCGATTCCTTGTCACTCCTGCAGTGTTATTACCTGTGGTCTACGCCCACTGGGAGGAGTTAAAGCAGGACAGAACACTTTTGTCAGCTCCTACATTGATTGGGTGTTCAAATATATTTTAAAAGCTCATTTAATTAAACACAAAAAGTTTTGCAATTGGCTGGGCTCGAACTCGCGGCACTGAGCGTGAGAGGCGGCGCGTGTGCGCACTAAGCCAAGTGAACATCTATCCGCAGGCTCAAAATATCCAACCTGTATCTATTGCGAAAGGAGCTCCACTTAATTATTTTACTCGTGTTGTGTAGCAATTACGTAGAACAGGAAGAATGCATCGCACTTTGCGGTCACCCCCCCAGAAATCGACCACCGACTTGCTTGAGACTCGGTCAGAGCCTGATTTGTCCTCTGACGCAACGATTACTGATTTGAATATTAGTGATTTAATGGATAGCGTCACAACACGGCAGAGCAAAAAACGCCTCAGAGATGACGGTAACTGCACGGAGTCTGATAGATTCGAAGATTTGAAGAGTATGTTGCAGTCATGGAAAAAAGATCAAGATGTTGTCCTCAACAAAATAGTCGCTGAAGTCTCTGAATTGAAACGACAAAATCTCAATATCCAGAAGTCATATGGTGAGATTGAAAAATCAATTCAATTTTTCAACCTGAACTATGAGGAGATGAAGTCTCGCCTGGAAAGTCTGGAAATTGCACACAGGGAGAATATTAAACGCGTGAATGAGATGACTAACAGTGTGAACGCGCAAGCTGTGGCTACACTTGAAGCTAAGATTGAGGCAATGGAGCAACAGGCACGATCATGCAATTTAGAAATTTGTAATTTACCAGAAAAGCGAAATGAAAATTTGTTCGCCATCATGGATTCCATAAGCAGCTCTATTGGCTTACCTGTGTCTCACAATGACATCACATCGATACATAGAGTACCACATGCTCAACAACATGATCGCAAACCTAAAAATATTATAATCAAGTTCAGAACTCGTGTTATACGTGATAACATTCTTAGTGCCTGTCGTCAAAAGAAGGGCCTAAAATCTGATCAGTTGGGGATTTCTGGTGCCTCGGTAAACGTTTATTTCAATGAGCATTTAACCCTTAAAAATAAAGCATTATTTCGAGAAGCTAAGAAGATTGCCAATGAAGTTGGTTTTAAATACGTTTGGGTTAGGAATGGGACAGTACTTGTACGGGAGCGGGATGGATTGTCATCAATTGCTATACGTTCTGGGGAAGATCTTAAAAGGATTGTTACCAGTGAGAGGAAGTGTACTGAAGACCCAGATACATAGATATGCCTACGTTCACATAGCTTGTTTGTATAATTATATTAAGTTTTGTCCTTTTTCTTTTTACAGATGTTTATTTTGCGGGTTTGTAGGATTAGTTACTGAGCATGTAAGTTTTAAATGTGATACCTATCTCTTGCCCACTAGCTTACACCATTGGTGGTCAATACTTGTAATTCAAGAATTCTTACATTTTATTCTAGGCTTTTTAAGTTACATGCGATCTAATCTTTTTGTGCTATTTAAACAGTTATGTATAATATTAGGTACTACCTTGCAGTACAAACACTGCGGTAAACTTAAACTAATTTGTAACTCTGGCCTATTTGTCACTTGTCATATAATATTAGATACATTGGAAACTACCTTGCAGTACGAACACTGCGGCAAACCTAAACTATTTTGTAATTCTGGCTTATTTGTAACTTATCATATAATTACTGTGGACAGTGGGCTTAAGTATTATCGATTGGGTGATAAGCGTTACATAATACAAATTTATTATATTACTGTCATTTATGGCTACTGACAATATCACGTTTTACTACCAGAATTGTAGAGGTACTCGTACAAAGTTGCAAACGCTTTACATGAACATATTGAGTAATTCTTATGACGTTATCGTTCTGACCGAAACTTGGCTTATTCCTGATATCCGTGATAGTGAATTTATTGATGATCGATATGTTGTCTTTAGATGTGACCGTGACCGTGTCGCGACGAATAAAAAAGATGGAGGAGGTGTTCTAATTGCTGTGCTTCGTGAACTGCGGGCGACAATATTGACAACTCAATTACTTAACTCTGAAATTGAGCAAGTATTAGTACAGTTGTCTGCTACGCAGCAGCACACACGTCATATTATTGGTGTCGTGTATATACCTCCAGCGTCTCGTGCAGAGGTATATGAGCAATACTTAGACACGCTACAAGGCTTAGCTAATAGTCACGATTGCAATTCATATCATTTCTTTGGTGACTATAACTTGCCTGGAATTGACTGGGTGCAGCAAGGGAACCATGCCACTGCGCGTCACACGGACTCTACGGGACGTATATTGCTTAATTTTATAAATATAATCAATGGCTTACAATATCACTACACAAAAAATAGTTCAGGTCGTGTGCTAGACTTGATAATCTCCAACGCGGACCCTCAAACGATGCCCTGCAATATCCTGGTAAATCCCGATAGCCTCCACCCCCCCTTTTCTATATTAACTCATCTAGATGTGCGTTTCAAACCAATGAAATGCCTTCCGGTTCGCAGGCACAACTTTTACAAAGCAAACTATGATTGCATTAAACACGACTTAGGTAATGTAGATTGGGAAGAGCTACTCTCTCATCACTCTTCTGAGATGGCTGTTCATTTGTTTTATGAAACTATATATAAGGTTATTAGGTTGCATACTCCATTGACTCATACTAAAAACTCAAAATTTCCGATCTGGTTTTCGCCTTCTCTAATAAAAACATTGAAAACTAAAGAACATGCTTGGATTAAGTGGAAGAAATATGGCAATCACTCTGACTATGTGTATTTTTCAAATTATCGCAAATTGTTTCATAGTGAGGCCGCTAAATGTTATAAGAGATATATGACATCAGTTGAGGACAGTATTCCCAAATCTATTAAGCATTTTTGGTCGTATGTCTCTTCCAAGAATGGCAAAGCTAATTACCCTGCTAACATGTTCTACAAAAATGTTTCTTCCGATGACCCCAAGGAAATATGCAATTTGTTTTCAACTTTCTTTTGTTCTGTCTATGAACCCTCTACCTTTGACCCAGACATATGGCAACCATCTAATTGCTATGAAGATAATTCGCCATGTATCTCTGACATCTACTTGCCAAAGGAATCAATACGTACAGCATTGAAGTCACTTGATTCTTCTAAAGGAGCTGGGCCAGATGGCATACCACCCTCCTTCTTCATAAGTACAGCTGACTACTTGTCTTCCGCCTTACACATAATTTTTAATAAATGCTTGAAGGAGGGGGTCTTTCCCACAGTTTGGAAACGAGCCTCTATCAACCCTGTATACAAGAGTGGTGATAAAAATAATGTAGAGAATTATCGGCCCATTTCGATTCTTTCCACTTTGTCAAAGGTTTTTGAACAACTTGTGCACAGTGCGCTATATCCTCATATCCGTCATCTTATCATACCCGAACAACATGGTTTTGTCAAACGTCGCTCTACCACCACTAACCTCATGACCTTTGTAAACTATCTATTTGAAAATATGGACCGCCGGGTACAGGTTGACGCTGTTTACACGGATTTTCAGAAGGCCTTTGACAAGGTGGATCACACCCTGCTCATGGAAAAAATTGCCTTTAATGGTATACGCGGCAATTTACTAAGATGGTTTGCTTCATACATTTTTAATAGGACTCAAAAGATCGTAATTAATGGGCATGAATCTGACTCTATAGTTGTTAAATCCGGGGTTCCGCAGGGGTCTGTACTGGGTCCTTTTTTATTTATATTGTTTATTAATGACGTTAAACATTGTTTTGTCAACTCAAATTTCTTGATGTATGCAGACGATATGAAGATTTATATCACCTGTAAAAATATTCGTGACTGCCATTATTTGCAAGAAGACCTTGATAGATTTCATGAATACTGCCTCAAAAATAAACTCTTTCTAAGCCTTTCCAAATGTTACAAAATTTCATTTACTAAAAATAAAAATCAGATCAAATTTAATTATACAATAAACAATATAAGTCTTAATGAAGTTCATTCTGTCCGGGACTTGGGTGTTACGCTTGATTCTAGTCTGCATTTTGATATTCATATTGACAATATAGTAAAAAAAGCCTTCCAGATGTATGGACTGGTCATGAGATTTTCAAGTAGCTTTGTGCGACCCTCTACATTCTTAATATTATATAAAACCCTGATTCGTTCGCAGTTGGAATACGCCGTGCAAATTTGGGATCCACTATATGATAAGTACAAAGATAGGTTAGAAATTGTGCAGAAGAAGTATTTACGTTCGATGAATTATAAATGTTATCGTCCTAAAGTCTCTTATAAACAATTACTGAAACGTTACAATGTTCTTAGTTTGCAATCTAGACGATCTCTTCTGGGTGCAATGATGCTGCATGGTATATGCAATAATAGATTCGACTGCATTCCCTTATCAAATAGTCTACATTATATAGTACCTAGATCTGTCAAGCTTCGTGGGGTACGTGTGCCTCGACTGTTCCACACGAGTCAGTGCAGAACTAACGCTGGGGAGCGCGTGCCTCTTCGTCGCCTTGTTGATGCCTACAATGCTCAATTCACGGAGCTTGACATATTTACTCTTTCCAAGAATAGTTTTAAGGCAAGAACAATAGAGTTACTAAACTCATGAGTATAAATATTCTTTTTTCTTCTTATTTGGCTTTTACGATGCACACTATTTTGTCTGTTTTCTTTTAACATTTTCTTTTGGTGAATTCGTGGACAATGTTGTGGGTTACATGTATAGTAACATAAATATGGAATGGATTGTGTGTAAATGTATTTCTGAGTATTGTGCTAATGTAAGAATATTTAGTTAAGCTTTGCATGTAACTGTTTTTTGTCCCTAACAAATAAAATAAAATAAAATAAAAACTTTTACCAGCTGCTTCACTTGCGTTCTGCTCGCAAATTATCCTACGGGAACATTTATATATATAAATACAGGTATAGCCTATAGGGCACGCCACAATAGTGGCGGTAAGGCCCCTCTTTGAGGAGTGGCTAGAGAGGCGCCACGGCACCCTCACCTTCCGCCTGACGCAGGTCCTCACCGGACATGGTTGTTTCGGGAGGTTCCTGCACCTAATCGGGCGGGAGGAAACGCCCGGGTGTCACCACTGCGAGGATCGACCGGAGGACACGGTGGAGCACACTGTGCAGGTCTGCTGGAATGAAAGGGCAAAGGAAGGAACATGGATGGGTTTTAGTCAGTAAAAGTCTGACACTCCCTCGTACTGGGTAATACGATACTTCCTTGGTAAAACTAGTTGTCAAACTTTCAGGCCACTGACATCCTGTAAAGACTGTCAAAGATGTACAAATAACAGCCGGGACCAGGGGCTTAACGTGCTTTCGTGTAAGAAACTCGGCAAACAAAAGTAGCTTTCATTTAGTGAAAGAAAAAACACCCCACTACTAAAGTTACGAACTAGACCTCATTATATTAACATTGTGTAGATATCTTAACATTACGCCTGTAATCCCCGAAGGGGTCGGCAGAGGTGGACGTTATAGTTCTCCCACATAGTTGTAGTAGTAGCCAGTTATGTTTGAGTCTCATGTGATAGGGGGCGAACCTATTGCCATCAACCGGGTACAAATTTAGACTCCGTGGATGCTACTGAGAAAATCTATTAAAGAAATTTGACAAATTGTAGTAGCTTGATGTACTGGCGTCTGTACTAGAATAAGTCAGTCAGTTTGGGAAATGTTCAGAAATATCAAGATGGCCGCTTTAGTTCCAACTTGGACCAAACGCTATAGAAGCTCGTTCTGTCGACACAAATTTTGCAGACAATTTAACAAATGTTTACCGTCCTGTTGAAGCGCCTGAAGACCGATGCAGCACTGTACAGACGGTACATACATACACTCACGCCTTTTACCCATAGGGGCAAGCAGAAACTACAGTTCGTCTGCTACTAACCTTACGTACCTCTTCACCATCACACACGCACGCGCACACACACGCGAGTACTACGCACCTGACCTTTCAGAAGACCATCACCAAAAAGGTTGCGGCGTTGCCACTGACATAACTAACTGACTAACACTGTATTTAGATTACTGTTAAATCTTTTCTTTTTCACAGAACGTTGAAAACGGCTGCATAATTAGTCCGATGGCGACTCTACTGCCGGTGTCTCGAGGTATCTCGTTGTACGCGCGGTTTCACGCCTGTGTGTGCACCGGGAGCTGGTGTAACAGAGCGATTCTTATCAAGGTCTCGGCTAATACAGTTGTAGCTTTTGTGCTGTACTGGCTTTTACACACCTGCCCATCGTAGTGGTTCAGATTTACTCAACTTTTTTTTATGGTTTCTTTTGTTTTTATTTGTAATGTTTTTGTTTTTTAGTTTGTTTCTGTTTTGTATTTGTTTTTGTGTTGTGTTATATCTTTTAAACAGTTTCTTCACTTTTTTTTTGTTTAATTTTTAACCAACTTCAAAAAAAGAGGAGGTTATTATATTCGTCCTAAACCTTGAAACTTTTTGAAGGTATTGTAGTCATGTCTGCTCAGAGTGCCTAGACAAAGCGACATTCTATATGCAGCAATAATGATGACGCAAAATGCAAAAATGATGGCAATCGTTTTTGAGCTCACCAGATGGCGCAACTATCGCGTAAGGTTATGTCAATAATTCTATTTTATACTTTACAGTACCAATAACTTCATAAAAATTTTTATTACGTATAACAACATAGTGTAAACTTCAGATACATTTATTTACAGTATTCGCCCTAAAATTAGCAAGCATGAAAAAATTAAAAATCATTTTACTTCCAAGTAGGTACTAACAAATAAGATCTTAGGTTGCTACTTAAAACCTTCAAGTCTTAATTAATCAGGAATAGCTCAATCTAGACCACAATCATGAATATTAGTAAAAACACGTGATAAAAAGCACGCAACGCGTGAATATACTGTCTATGAAATCTGACATTTCGGTGGCCTCGCGCTACACAAGCGCCCCTAGCGGCGAATTCGCACGCGATAGCCCCCATTTGTTGGAGATTGACATGAGCTACTTATATCGAAATAAGTATCGAAAAACTTAAAAAAGATTTCCCAATTGTCTAAGCCATAACCCAACTAACACTTAGGCGCTAAGACAAGTCAATTATAGCGCTAACCAGATCCTAAAGTTATAAATAAGTATTACGCATTCGGAGTTAGAGCGCGCTATAACTCTACTATACACCCGAAATGGGCACACTTTTTTAACTTTTCGTATGCCGAGTATATAGACACAATTAAGAACTTATTGTCTCTCGCGTAGATCTACGTTCTGGCCGGCACACGAAGGAATCTTATATTTTCAACTTACTGGACACAGAATTTGACTTTTTACTGCGAAGTTAATACACTGTGAATTAGTATATTTATGTATTATTGCCAAATTATTCAAGCGCTCGATGTCTGTTGTCTGTTTACTGAAAACAAGTATTTTATAACATATTGAGTAACATAAAACTTTTGTAATAGTCAAATAAAACGTTGCCTATTCTAATTTAAGGTATTGTGCTAGTAATATTAGAACACAATGAAGCAAAATACTTTAACCTTGTTTTCGTATATTTTTCTAACCTTAGTCAAATCAATTTGTAACTTGAACATGGTGGGCATTTTTTTAGTGGCGTTGCGTCGCCCTTGATATCAACAACAACTGAACGATTGGAGAGTGGAATTAAACTCTATTACTCTACCTAAAGTTATACAGAAGTCACATTAAGCACCTGAAGTTCTATGACAGCGCAAAATGTTCCTACTGTTCGTCTTAAGTAACATAAGAGATTTTTGTACCTCTTTAGGCTTTTGGTGATGCTGCTGTAGCGCCTTTATATCTCGTTAAGTTCTAAAACAAGCTATAATTAACGCCTAAATTTTGATTGGTTAAGGACCTTAACCGAAACAAAAAAACCTAGATGTTCGCAAATTATTTTATTTCTAGAACTTAATATTATTTTGTGAAGGGGTAATACGGGTTATTTTGTGAAGGGGTAATACGGGGAGTCTTTCCACATGCTCACAGCGATGGTTCTGTAGTTCCTGTCATAAGTCTTCATGATATCTCTCTCCTGCTGGCTTAGTTGGAAGTCAAAGACTTCAATGTTGGCTTCAATGCGTTTCGTTGTCACTGACTTCGGGATAGGAATCACTCCAAGTTCAATCTGAAATTAAAAGTTTGTATCAGCGCTATCTTTCGACGAGTGGATGAACTAAATATTGCATAGTTTTATGTTTGTGAGTATAATTTCTTGGAAGGGAAAAAGGAGGCTACACAATAAATATAATCACTATAAAATAGTGCAAAGCACATCAGTATAGTTTATATTTGAAAATCGGTAGAATGTAGAGTACATTCTACATCCAAAATAATATCTCATCAGTGCCCTCTAACGTGCAATAGTCTTACTACAAATTTCACACTGATAATATTGTAAAATCCCAAAGCTAAAACTTTATGTAATCACCTTCTATGGACACTTATAGTAGACTGGACACTTATAGTGCACCTATAGTAGGTATATCCTCATTTCGTCAATTATGTTTGATTTGAATCCCTTATAATATTGCCCATTGCCATCAACCGCGCACAAATCCAGA
This sequence comes from Eugnorisma glareosa, assembly GCA_947578425.1. Lineage (NCBI taxonomy): Eukaryota > Metazoa > Arthropoda > Insecta > Lepidoptera > Noctuidae > Eugnorisma > Eugnorisma glareosa. The sequence continues at coordinate 12,664,568 of OX387985.1, forward strand.
TTCCGGAGCACACAGTTCTGCTATAACCGAGATATTCCAATATGGTAGAAAACCTCACCTGGGAATGGTGCCCTGGATCTCATGCTCAGCAGTACCGCATACAACCACTACACCAACGAGGCAGATTTTGATATTAAGTAAAGCAATAAAAAAAGAATCGATAAAATCGCTCATTCTGTAAGTTATATGTGGGTTTTTAGACTGTCATGGTCGAAGGACAACTATCCGCTGGAAAACCCCGGTGTTTATAAAGTAGACTGCAGTTGCGGCAAGTCGTATATCGGTCTGACGAAACGTACAGTAACTTGTCGAATATTAGAGCATATCAGGGCGGTGAAGAACAGTGACACCCAAAATTCGGAAATAGATCAACATCTTCTGGAATCAGGATCGAACCACTGCTGAACTGGATTGAGTTACATAACACTCAGGTCACCTCGACAGAACGCCAGTATATTCCAAGACTGGTGAGAGAAGGTATTGAGATTTCCAAATGTAGGAACTTCAACCGGGAGGATGGGTTTCAATTATCGAGAGTCTGGAATCCAGTGGTTGAGCTGAGTAAAAACCGAAAAAGTGAGTTTCGTGTGTTGGGAACAGAATCGAGTGACAGTGGTAGCGGTACTGAGTGCAAAAACGAACAAGAAAGAGGGTAAACCGATTTGTCTGCTCATAATCACCCACCCGCTATAACTTCAGTTTATCCCATAAAAGAACTCTGTGGTTTATCCGTGATCCTGGTGCTTGCAACAGCGCCGAAATATTGGGAACTCAAAAGAAGTAGACATGGTAAATATCCCGTTTCTAGTGTTAATGACAAGTTACAGCTGTTGTAGGTCATAGACAAAACAAAAAAAACTTTAAAAAACCGCTTTCCAAAGAACAACACTAAAAAAATCTAAAATATCTTTACTTTCAGAATTCGATATCTTCTGTTAGTTTGATTGACTTTATTGCCACCTTCTATATTTGTCGTCAATTAAAAAGAAGCTTGCTTACCAGATATCTCAGGTTTATTTGCGCCACAGTCTTGTGGTGTTTATCAGCTATCCTCACCAACGCCTGCTCATCAGTCCTGGGAGGAGGGGCATCCTGAGCCGCTTTGTTGTGGAAGAGGGAGCCGAAGGGTGTGTACCCGATGACGGCTATATTGTGAGACTTGCAGAACTTGATCAGTTCCGCTTGTTGCAGATTTAGGTTCACCTGGTGGTGAAAGGTAATATAATAGTGTTACTCTTTTTTAGCGTGGTTTAAATCCGGTTTTATAAGGCTAAATACGAATATTAGTTGAATTTGTTAAGGTGCATCCACACAGCAGGTACTGTATTGTATGTAATGTACTTATTATACCAACAATTTGCAACATTAAGGTCACGTACGCACTGACACGTGCCATGCTTAGCGCCTAGAGCCTGGTGACATAAAGAGGAAGTAGTAGCCCGCGAAATTCTATTTTGCTTACGTTTTTTTGCAATTTGCCGGTCAGTGTCAGGCTGTATGCTGAACAAAATATGATTATGTGCTAATTACAGACCAGTACGGCCGGTTGCGAAAATTCTAGTACGTTTGTTTCATTTCGCTACAAGCTATGCGACTCGCTAGGCTCTAGGCGTAACTATTGCCCACGTTGCCCACTAACTTATGCTAAGTTTGTTCCAAATTGAAACTTCGGTGGTTGTACCTTCAAAGCTTCAAAGTGATCGTTGTTTCAGAAAGTCAACTACCAAAAAATAAAATATGAAAGTGTGTCAGCCGTTCAGAAACGAGACTATGGCCCGCTTGCAGCATTATTTAATTATTATTTTTTTGTGTATTTTTGTTACAAAACGTAAAGAAAGTGCAGGTAAACAACATGTGATGGGTTTCTTTAATTTTAAACGCTGTTATTCGTACCTCAATCTGCAGGGCCGCAGGTTTAACCTTGCTCATAGTGATGAGCCTATCCAGCTGCGTGACGTTGAAGTTGGACACCCCGATGGACTTCACCAGCCCGAGCGCCTGAGCCTCCATCATGCCTTGCCAGGTCTCCACGTAGTCTACGTCGTAGAAAGTGTTGTTGTCCTGCAAAATTACATAAAAAAGTTAATTCCCGTCTTTTTTCCATGGCGGTAAACAGAAACGACAGAATGCCACCTACTACGATCACATATACTCGTTTTGATTCGATCAAATTAAATTAGCTGATGAAATCAAAAAATTGTATTTGATGATTTTGTTGGGGTCAATTCAAAACAACTTTGTGCTGGTTGTTCAAACATGGATCGCGTGCCTTAAGTTCGCCTTTCAGCCCATCAGTTTTTACCTAAGGTAAGCTCTTGCAAAATAACGATGTTTCCAATAATCCTATAATACTCTAATAATAATACTCTAAGAATTCACAACCTCCATTTTTAATTCAGTCAAAACTATACTTACATATACTGGGATAGGGAAGTGTATCAGATAGAGGTCCAGATATGCAAGGTCCAGTCGAGCGAGAGACTCCTTGAGGGCCGGCACCACATCCCTCTTGGCATGACGGTCGTTCCACAGCTGGAAATAATGTGAAAACATAGTACAGACTACCGCCAAAACAAACTTTATTAAAAGTGTTACAGGTAGGCCATTCGGCAATGGTAACACAACGAGAACAAGCTGGCCCTTTGCATAAGCGTAATCAGCTTCTTACATTTCCCCTTTGTAAGAGTAAATCGGTCGTAGTCCACCACGTGATCCCAGTGCGTCATGTAACAATGTCTTAGAATTTTTGGTTCTAGAAATTATGTCGGCTTCTTAACCGGTTTGATAGACAAGGTAATTACCTTGGTTGTTATAAACAAATCTTCTCTAGCCACAGCGCCTGCAGCTATCTTATTCTTAACCGCAACGCCGACCTGTAAACAAAAATTGATGATATGAATGAATGATACACGAAAATCGCTAAGTGCAGTCCGGGCAGACAGAAAGACGGACAGGACGAGATTTTAATGACTCTGTCTTTGGCTCCGGAAACGGTGGATGGGGCCTGCATCACCGAATCATTATTTTTTAGATTTTTTTTCGGATGGGAATTCATCAAATGAGGGAGAGATTTGATGATCTGAAACACCACACCGATTTTCTCACACACACCGATTACCCGCTCTGGGCGGAGCGGAAGGGAGTGTCAGTCTTGTACTGACTAAAACCCACCCATGTTCCTTCTTAGCCCTTTGTGTTCTAGGGCCGCAGTATCTCTTTCGAATAGTCCCGCAGCCCCGGCAGGCATCGGCCCTTGCGGACTCCTTCTGTTTTGCTGACATCTCTTTGAGGCGTGCGTGGCCTGTCGTCATAAGACGGACGAACGGCAAGCTAGCCCATAGTGAGTACCGTACAAAGGACCGCACCCCGCCCCGTCATGTGCGACAATCTCTTACTAAAGTTTGATATAGGTTTGGTTAGATACTGTGATCGGTACCTGTTGCTCCGTGGTGTATATGGCTGCTGTGTCGATGTGCCTGTATCCTGCATCGATGGCTATTTCCACCGCCTTCTGGACGGTGTCATCTGTGGCTACCACAGTCTCACCCTGGTATAAAATAAAGATGGAAATTAATAATATGGAAGCTTTTATATGTATGCCTAAATATATCAATTTATGATAATAAAATGGTTATTTTTTGTACTCTATCACAATGCTGTCCTTTTTGAACCAAATATTGACTGGTAAAATTTGCCTTGCGGCATTAAGTCTGCCTATGTACATTTGACAATGTTGGCAGTTGACCAATTTTCCCCCTTAACGGTAAGGACAAAAGGGTTAAAAGTGGTTAACCGCCAGTGTCCATACTACTCTTTATTGTACATGAAGTTCAAATATAAAATCTTGAGTGTTTCGAATGAACCGTTGTTGAATTAATCTGCTAAGTCTACTGAAGGCCGTCTATAACATATTATGATATTAAAATTTAGATGGCAAATATGTATATGTCAAATTGTCAATGTCAATAAAAAAAGTTGAAAATGCGGTCTCCATAAAAGCGGCCAACCTCAGAACTAACAACCATTTCACAAACTTAAGCAGTATAGCTACTTGTCAATAGATGACGCTATTCTAAACTTACCGCTTTGTCGAATCCAAGCCAGGTACCGAACCCAATGCTAGGGATTGTATTGCCATCGTTCAGATCAATGAGAGGTGCTACACCAGGTCTGGTTACTGCTTCCTGTGGACAAATCAATGTATAACTCAAATGGCTGCTAAAACTACAAGGCCAATTAGGTACAGACATAAGTACGTCATATACGAGATCTAAAAATTCTACAATAGGGGACAGATTGCAGGTGCGTTGCCATCGTCATACGACGCAGACAGGCCCACAGAGAACTAAGTCATCATCTGCTAGCCTTTTCCCAGCTATGTTGGGGTCGGCTGCCAGTCTAACCGAATGCAGCTGAATACCAGTACCAAAGCTTGCTACAGTAACATATACTAACGAATAACACACAAAAATTTTGAAACAAAAATAAATCGGGTTATCGGGTTAACATACAAAAGAACCATTCTTGGCATTATTTTAGGTTATTTCTTTCAAATGTTGTCCGTAACTGAGGTTACCATGGTTCATTCTGCAGTTTCAATTTTCGATGACGCGTCCGATCATTTCGAGTGGTATTTTTTGGCGCATATCACGAGTACATGTTGGCTTTCAGTTGCTCAATGGAGGCTATAGCATATGAATTCGCTGCTAGAGGCGCTAGTGTAGCGCGAGGTCACCGAAATGTCAGATGTCATGTTCGCACGTTGCGTGCTTTTTTAACACGTATTTTTATTAATATTCACGATTGTGGACGCGATTGAGCCATTCCTGAGTAATATTATGACTTGGAAGATTTTAAGCAACTTACGATCTTATTTGTTATACTTGGTACAGGTAAAATGACTTTAAATGTTTCATGGTTGCTAATTTTAGGGAGAATATTGTAAATATGTATCTGAAATGTACACTATGTTGATAGACGTAATAAAATAAACTTTTAATGAAGTTATTGGTACTATAAAGTATAAAATAGAATTATTGACATGACCTTACTCGACAGAGGTCCCAACTGGTGAGCTCAAAAACGATAGCCCTCATTGTACGCGGCTGAACCATATAGACTTTGGACTTAACATAGCCCCAAAGGAAAAAGTATAGGGGTGAGATGTCACAGGATTTAGGCGGCCAATTCACAGGTCCGAAGTGCTGTTCTCGCAATAAAGCTATGGTTTCACGTGCTGTGTGGCAACGAGACTTTCAAACTTTTCGATGGTATAGCGAATCGTGCGTTCGTAAGCCGATTATGTTGACCATAAGTTGCTCTAAGTGCCCGAAACACCCTTCTCTTAGAAGGCTGGTTTTAGTAATACAGCTGAATAATTTGTAGACGCTGTGCCGGGATGGATGAAATGTCAACCTGAACTGAACAAAAATATCAATACCATGATACACGCTTCCTCTGTCAAGAAAACCATATTCAAAAAAAAAACCGGCCAAATGCGAGTCGTACACCAAACATAATAATAATAATAATTTGAAGGCTCATTCATAATGTTGTATTCCTCTGTTCGCAAGATTCGCAACTTCCTCAGGAGTCCAACTTTTATAACATCCATAAAAGTCTCCGCATGAGTCCAACTTTTATTTTTTATGTACTTTTATTAGCACTATTCCAACTGGAAGGTACAGTTACGCACATATTTATGTATTGTTTTACATTCAACAGCAAAACTAAATTGGTTTTTCATAGTATGTTAACGAAAAACAAAGTTACTGCTGCAGTTTGATGAAAAGTCCCATATCTCAAAAACTAAACATCAAATCTTATTCAAACCAATTTTGTTGAAAGTTTTTTTTACGTTCTATAATCCTATATTTTTTTCAGAATTTTCCTTCTCTTACTTTAGAAATTAGAGAGAGATTGACTTTGAGAGAAAATGGTTTTAGGAACCTCATTTGAATGAATTTTTTAAAGACCATCTCTAAACACCCCGCACGTATAGGCTTAATGAAAAAATTTTTTTTTAGTTTCAGTTCCATTTAGGGGGGAACATATATATTGTATAGCGGGCTGGTGTCCGCAACTTCACGTCTAAGCGCGTATTTTGCGTGCAAGGGGGAACATATTATATTCCTTTCATTCTTATTATTTTTTATTTTTTTTTGTATAAAAACCGTAAAGCGGTTCACACATTATATCTACCTAGTAAGTTTCAACTGTGTAGTCTTTATAGTTTCGGAATCAAGTGGCTGTGACATACGCGGACAGACAGACAGACTTGGCGAATCTATAAGGGTTCCATTTTTTGCCATTCGGCTACGGAACCCTAAAAAGTACCTCTAAATGAATCACCCATTAGTATGGGCACCCATACACTTCAAACCGGAACATTAACAATGCTAGTTGGCGTCAGAAAAAACTTCGCATAAGTTATTTTTTGGTTGGGGCTCGTGGCTAAAGAGGCGCTCGAAGGTTGAACTAAGCTCGCCGAGGTCGTTCCGTGGATGGTCGTTCCATTACATACTGAGACCCATCCAGGCCTCAAAAAAAACGGTAAGCAGCTAGGTCGCGGCTGTCATTTGAAGATCTTTGACATTCGTTACAAGTATAGTCAATGGCCCAAAAGTTTGACAACAGTCTTACCCATATTACCCAGTTACCGGGCCGTGGCGGTCTGACAGGCAGTCGCTCCATGTGAATACTGGCATTGAGATGCATCTGATTAGACTGGCGCCAAACCTACACAAAGAGCTACCATCTACTCCTTCTCATTCAAAGAACAACCTGACAACAACACTCAATCCTAGGCGTCTTTTTCTTAAACTGTGTGTAAGTCCGGATCCTCGCCTGTATCTCAGGAGTCACTTCACACTTCTGGATCAGATCTTCTTCAACATCAGGGTTTGGACGACGAATCTGATTTGTCATTTTGAAGTCTTCAGCGAATTCTTCAACAGTCCGGTTTGGTAGACTTGGCATGATTAGGTCTGCTTGCGGAGATGGCCGATGAAGCAAAGTCTTGGCCGAATGGTTACCGAGGGCCTAAGAAACCAGGACCGACAAATAGCGCGTTAGGTTGACTATATCGTCAAATTCGCGGGAACAGTTGTATGAGCGAAGCACAGAATCGGTAGGTGTGGCAGAAGAATGAGGAGACCTGTACCCAGCTGTGGCTGATCAAGGGCTGACATGATGATAAGGGCGGCTAGTCTTAGAACCGATGTCAGATGGAGCAAATGCCAAGATAAGTAGAATGAACACAATGCAAAGTATAATATTGATAACGGAGAGAATAAGAAATGAATAAGTGAAAACCGACGGGCCGAGCAAAAGAGGCCTGGTTTGGGGCCCGCGTATAGGCGGCATGCGAAGTGTTGGACGACCCTCAGCTAGGTGAACCGACGACTTTAAAACGGTAGCTGGGATAGAATGGATGTGAGCCTGATTACGTCTGCTGGTTTATCATTTTGATTTTGAATGCTAAATGCTTTTTCGAACTTGCTACATTTTTGCAATCTTGTAAATTCATTATTGTAGAGATATTTCCTGTTTATTTGAGATGCTTTGGTGTATTTTTGTGTATTATGCTTCTGTCAAACTGACAGACGCTTGACAGCACCACTGATACAAACAGCTTTTACGGTGTGGTGGTGTATATTGTAGTGACATTGACAGGATTCACAAAAGAGTCCCTATTATGTACATAATTTAGTTGAAGGAGAACCAGAAAACTTAATTATTCATGAATTAGACTGTAACATTGATAACAAAGCATTCTAGATATTTAACCGAGACTGAGCAAACCCTATTTCTCCTAGACGAACTCCCTGAATTTCCTGATGGAAAAAATCTAATACCAAGCCCGCCACACTATCCCCGACCACAACTACTCCTGCAAGCCATAATCATCAGTGGCGACCGCCAGAAACTCGGCGAGAAAATTAATATCGACAAAAAACAAGTGTCTTTATGCTGTTGAAGATCTATAGATAACGAAATTTCTATTAAATAATATAATTATGTTGTATTTTGTTTTTTTAGTTGTGCATTGTTGTAATATTTTGGCGTGTTTTTGTTTTCTTTTCTCCTTATGTAATTTTAATTTTGTATGTAATTTCAGATACAATTTATTGTTCATGAATAAATGACTAATGACTAACAATCCAATGTCACTGTCTCCTGGGGCTGGGGTGTAAACCCAGAACCTTCTCGTGCTCAGCAGTCACGCTATCGACTAAAACTCAAGGAAGGGACTTTTGAAGAGCTTCAATTACCTCACATAGGACTTAATACGTTCGCGGACGGTACTATCTCACTGGTAGCGGCTACTGTGACACTACTTATTTTCATACATTGCCCACATACTCTTTAGTATTATATAATCGCATAGCCGATATTGTGTGAGTACTATGTACTAGAAAGCTATCATTCACTGGAATCCTACGTCCTTTCTCGACTTGAATGTGCCCTGGCGGTTAAGAGTATAATGTCATGCTCACTCAAATGTCTCGCTGATGGTGCGTGTGTCGGATCATTACATTTAGTTCCCTTCAATATGGTCGAGTTGAATGGTGCTGATCCATGCGTCATGTTCGTGAACGCGCGCTGTCTGTTGTGACAGTTGCCACGGCATATTTGAATTAATTATTTTTATTTTGAATTCTTGTCTTTTTTGTTTTTACTTTGGACACTTTTAACGTCTCATCCCATCTCAACATGAATGATGTAACCAAGATTTTGTAACAATATGCTGACCTAAAAGAGTGTCCATGGAGTTTCTTGCCCGTTCTTCTCCATAGAGATCTACGCTAGGGAATGGGCAACTACAGTACTTTCACAGTTTTTTATGCCTTGTGACTGGGACTGTAGCTACATTTAATCGTTATATTTGTTTCGACAGTTCAAAAGTGCCTGCAACTGGCTTACTTGAAATAAATGCTTTGATTTTGATTTTGGATTACAATTCGATTCCACCCGTATTTGAACTTAATAATTTAAACAAAAACTATTATTGTGGCTTAACTATAATAATTAGGCATATACTATCGCGGACTTTTTTGTGAACAATCATGAGTAGGTTCCTACTATATATATAACACAATTTTATATATCGTCAATAGTGTTCGCAGCGCACGCAAAATAATCACTTTTATAGGCAACATTTTCATTTTGATATCTTGGGTTACATTGTTCCATTTTAGCTAAGGATCTCATTTTTTTTTAATATAATATAGCATATGTTACTCGGTAAAGATGTAGCTTTCTACAGGTGAAAGAATTTTTAAAATCGGGTGAGTAGATTTTCATTTAAATCGTAACAAAAAAATCTAATATTTTCTCTTTATAATATTAGTTTAGATTGCATGTGACCAGCGAGTCAAGTTTATTACAAAAGGAAGCTTCCTCGAAGGTCAACTGCATACTATAATTAAACAGACAATCCACTTGATTGCATATCCTTGATATAATAACAAAGCAATTAACTTCTTACCTAAACTCACGCTTTATCCGATGCGGGTAAGCAGTAGGCACTTATATACTTCTTTTGGTTCATCCACATTTATACATCTTGTCATTCACGTACGTCGGTTGCGAGTTCCACGTACAAGTATCAAGATGGGAAACGAATTTTAGGGCGTCAAAAAGTTCGTCATCATCGCTGGCCAGAAGGCTGGCAGGTTTGCCACGTTGGATGGTAATGCTGATCCATTGGCCTAAACCTATCAACCGAGCTCACACCCAGGTCCAGAGTTGTTTACTGAGAATTCCTGAGGAAAAAATCTAATAATTGTGTAGCTTGTGCTTCTTGACCCGTTACTTACTTGGGACTGGACAATTAGCAATTTATGACTACTTTTGTTAGCTTGGGTCTTACCTATAAAAACAAATGTATGTGTTAATGGTTAAAATAAATAGCACTTTGCCCGCAATCGATAAAAAGACTTCATGACTCTTCAGTAGCGCTTTGCGACCAATAGACCTCCGAGACGCTTACCAGGATGATGATGCTCTTCACGAAACCGTCATCCGCATTCTGTGCATCAAACTAAGTAACACTGTGCAAAAATTATTGCTGGGAAACGATTATTTTTTTGTGTGAAAAATTACGATGATACGCACTCAAAACATTGTGCGGATGGACGCATTGAAGTACTTACAGTAGTCATACATAGAGGTGTTTAAAGTAAAGTTAGGACATTTAAAATTTATATTTTATAAAAATTGGAACCTTTTGATATCTCCAAAACTAGAAGGTTACCAAGATGTTACAGAACAAAAAAAAACGTAACGGGAAGAATAAGTGAGTCTCGGCTTCGTTATGATTGTTTTTACCCGACTGCGCTACGCAAAGGAGGGTAATTACACCATTTATCCACATACCATAACTTACGCCATTTGCCCACAGGCGTTGGCAGAAGCTACAGAACGTCGCCTGCTACGATTCTCCCGTACCAATACTCCTTAGAATAAATACATCAACATAAACTTACAGAGCTAACAGCCAACAACACTATGGAACTTAACTTGAGTAGAATCATGGTCACTCTGTGGTCGACGTTACACTGAGCGATGGCAAGCTCAACTTTTTTATTTGTATCAATCCTAGACTTTACGACGCGCGCTCTTGGAAGTGGTGTGGCAGAGGTGGCAGTAGGTAGAATACGTGAGCACTAGGGATGCAACGATACGTCCATTACGATACCGATACGAATGACGAATGCATCGTAATAGTGAATACGATAATGAATGCGATAACGAATGCATTACGATTGTTTTATTTACATTTAATAAAACACGACAAATGAGTAAAATCAACATTTATTTAAATTTTTAAAGACAATTTACCACCCTAATGTCATAATTCAAATCAATTTCTTTTAAGTTCTTACAAAGAAAACATATAAGAAAACATATTTTTTTATAATTATCTGGTTTCAAACTATTTCTTATATCCGTATGGATTAAACCAGCTGTGGAGAACAATCGTTCCGAATCTAAAATATGCCAAAATATGAAAGATGACTGTCATTAGTGTTACCAGCGCTAACATCGATGCTGTCTTGCATTAATTTCCACAAAAAAAAAAAACCTGCCAAGTGCGAGTCGGACTCGCGCACGAAGGGTTCCGTACAATTATTTAAAATAGTACATTTTGATATAAGTGGGGAAACTTTGTTATTGCATTCGAGCGCGGAATTAACACCCGAGCTGTAGGCGAGGGTGTTATGGATCCGAGAACTGCAGTAACAAATCCCCACGCGTATCAAACGACGTTTTTCAATACACTTTCGAAGAAATAAGATAGTAGAAAGGAAATTATTTTTGTCAGGAATAATTAGGAAACTATGATTTAATTTGCTTTTTTTCCGCGCTTTGCTTTCGCCAGGTTGAAGAAGAAGCAAAGGTCTGATGCCGCTATACAGCCTAATATGAAAAAAAAACAATAGATTATGAAAGAAAGAATTCAAATATTTTTGAATTTAGAACACAAGTAAATATTAATTTGTTCATAAAAGTAAATATTTGTTATAAATAATCATGTTTATCTATGATATTCTATTTATAAACAATTTAAATACTCAAAAAATATTTACGCCGTAAAGACGCATATCTCCTTGGCGAGATTAAAAAAAAACCATCACCGCCGATTATAGCTATAGTCGTTGAACTTATCTGTGGAAATTTTTATTTCCGCACGTGTGCGAAAAAATATTTAAAAAAACACGCGTGTGAAATACATTCCATGTTGTACCTAATCGTAGTGCGATAAGAACCAGTTTTCGAGAAAGTGTTTTGAAAAAATAATATCCTAATTGGGGTCAACAATGTAAGTATGTATGAGACACTCTTTAATTTTGAACTTTTTTATTTTTCGGAATTTTTCCTTTATTTGTGCTGTAAGGCCTTGCTTTTTTGCCAAATTTCTTGATTCTAGGTCAAAGGGAAGTACCCTATAGGTTTTGATTCCCTTGTGAAATCGCATAATATAATAATAATAATTATTATTATTTATTTTCTCTTCCACAAAGGCACCTTAAAAATATGAAGACACACTACATCTGATAAATCCTTTGTTGGAGACTGGTATCTGCACTAGGAAAAACCTGTCACACAGATTACCAGGCCCCCCCCCCAAAAACAGTGATTGTATATTAAATCTTAAATTAATGATATCGAATTATACCTTTGGTAGAAGAACACAGTAAACAAAAATAAAGGGGAAAAAACAAAAAATTAAAAAAGCTACATTAAAATTATTATTAAAAACGTACTTGTGAAGTATATTATGGTGTAGTGTGGTGTGGTGTGATGTGATGAGATGTGATGTGGTGTGGTGTAGAGAGATACGGTGCGGTTTGCTGTGGTGTGGTGTGGTGTGGTGTGGTGTGGTATGCTGTGATGTGATGTGATGTGATGTGGTGTGGTGTGGTGTGGTGTGGTGTGGAGTGGTGCGGTGTGGTGTGGTGCAATGTGGTGTATTGTGATGTACTGTGGGGTGATAAGTAGGATGTAAACACATTTATCTTAAAACAATTAAGAGGTTTTCAGTGCTATCATAATCGAGGTCCAATAGATACGTGGTGAGTACTTGCTTGCACTTTGCTTTGGTAAGAGGGTATATTTTTAAAGAAGAGTTTATTTTATTGTATAAATAACTGCCAAGGAAACAAAAATTGCGGCGTGAAGTACTACTTTTACACAGTTGAGTAGAACATGTATGTTCTGTTTGTCTTAATGCGTTTGTGAGCATGCAAGGATGAGTCATAGTTCAACGAAGAATGTTTACGTGAATGTTTATGTGACATAAACAGTCATATCTTTTGATCGCGTTCACTTACAAGTTTGATTTTTTCATTGCTCAAAGGGGTAGCAAACTTAAGTATTTGGTATTAATTTCAGCTAGATACCGCCACGCATTCCCTAGAAAAAGGGTCTTGATAGACAGACAGACATCAAAGTGATCCTATAAGGGTTCCGTTTTGCCGATTGAGGTATGGAACCGTAAAACTTACATCAAACCTAATTTTAAGAATCGTTATTAATCCTAATACTTTATACGATACCGATGATCGTCAAAAATTACGATAACCTGCGGTTTACGATAATCGGCATCGGTATCGTTGCATCTCTAGTGAGAACTAGCAGTCATAGCAAGAGCAGAGGGCAACACTTATAATGGCAATGCTTTTTAACCGACTTCCAAAAGGAGGAGGTTATCAAGTTGTCTATTTTTTTTTGTGTGTATTTTCAGCGTTATCTTATATCTTCGCCAATTGTGAACCGATTTCGATGATTCTTTTTTTGTTTGGTAGAATATTGTTTCGCGGTGGTCCCATTTTAAATTTGGTGAAGATCTGATCAAAATCAAAATCAAAGCATTTATTTCAAGTAGACCAGTTACAGGCACTTTTGAACTGTCGAAACAAAGCTACGTCCCAGTCACAAGGCATAAAAACTGTGAAAGTACTGTAGTTGCCCATTCCCTAGCGTAGATCTCTATGGAGAAGAACGGGCAAGAAACTCCATGGACACTCTTTTAATCAGCATATTGTTACAAAACCTTGGTTACATCATTCATATTGAGATGGTACATTATGTGAGAACGATGTAGCAAAATGTGCACGTTAAAAGTGTCCATAGTAAAAACAAAAAAGACAATTTAAAAAAAAAAACAAATAAGCCGTGGCAACTAAGAGATGACCAGTCACAACTGACAGCGCCCGTTCACGAACATGACGCATGGATCAGCACCATTCAACTCAACCATTTTGAAGGGAACTAAATGACTGATGCTGATCTTCGGAGATATACTATGGAACTCTTCAAAAATAGACGGCAAATCTGTTGTGATTGCTGCAATCGCTTGGATGTTTATTGTTTATACAACATCATAACATAATATCACGCTTGTATGCTCTAGGGGGTACGCAGATGTGTACAGTACACCCAGATTTCGACAGTTAGGTATGATAACGATATAAGTTAAATTTTATTGGGGATAAGCCTATTACCATGAAAGGAGTTGTTAACAACGTGAAATAAATGTATAGCAAATATTTGTGTAGAATATTGAAACTAAAAAAGGAAAAATAAAAAAACTTTTTTGCAAAAAATAAAACCGACTTCAAAAACCAAAAAACGTGGAAAAATAACTTTAGCTTCAGAAGTCGGTGGCAAAAATATTCAATCGAACAAACAAAAGTCACCGACTTCTGAAGCTAAAGTTATTTTTCCACGTTTTTTTTTTGTTTTTGAAGTCGGTTTTATTTTTAGCAAAAAAGTTTTTATTTTGAGATTTTAACAACATTCATCCATTGCGATGGATTATTGAATTTATCCTAATTTAATTCATTCTATAACTTATGGGTTGTGTGTGATTGACAGTGCGGTAGTAAATAATTGTAGTTGTGGATCAGTTTTCGAACCGAGGCGAGGCAGCACTATTTATTTCTTCACCGCTGCTTTGAACTAGTCAAGAAAGACTTCATGAGGAAAATGTGGCCGTCATTCGCAGATCTCTGACTGTCGTTACAAGTGGTCGAAGTGTGACAACCAGTCTTACCAAGGGGTATCGTATTACCAAGCAACTGGTTTGCGGAGATCAGATTCTGATTTACGTGATTTATCTTTTAATGACATGTTATATTTTTTATGAACATGTTTCTTTTAAATTATTTAGAATTAGCATTGCCATTCAACGTGGCAATGCTGCCAGTCTTCTGGGCACGTTTCCGGATGACATCGATGGGGAGGAGTACTTTGACGCCTAAGTGTCTCATTGTCGTCGTTGTATATATGTAGGAACGTAGTTTCGGTCTTCTTTTTAGCATTATTTTAGTTCTATTTGTAGTCTTTATATAATGTACATATACACAATTTATTAACGGTAATACAATACAATTAACTATAATCCAAGTGCCACTTCTGTGAAATTTATCTTTGACGATATGGTTTCACAATACATAACACAATTTTTACTATGAGAAACCGGTTTCATAGTACATAATACCAATCTTTTATATGATCTGCACCACAGTACAAATGACTTGAAAACACGGCTCTTATAAAATGGTTTTATGCCCAAAAGGAGACCCTAGACAGCCTAGACTGCGTAAGTTTGAAGTCATACTTGGGGTGACAAGGCTGCAATGTGCCTGCTGAACCGTATTAAGTAAACACAAGTCATTTTCACAGGACTGTGACATATTTTGGCCAATGTAACAAAAAGTGATAACAAGGGGTCCCCGTACATGCCAGGGCTGCGGGACTGTTCGAAAGAGATACCGTGGCCTTGGAACACAAAGAGCGATGAAGGAACATGGATGGGTTTTAGTCAGTAAAAGTCTGACACTCCCTCCTGCTCAGCCCAGAGCGGATGGAGTTATTTGATGATATCAAAGCCGAAAAAAAAAAGTGGTCCCCGTACAAGAAACGTAATTTTTAACCGACTTCAAAAAAAGGGGGAGGTTCTCAATTCGGTTTTTTTTTATGTTTGGGACTCTTCTTATTTTATCGATGTTACTTCCATATTACACGGTTTGGGCCCAGTAGGTGGCCACGTTTATTAATGCAGCGGCAGAGGCGCTATTCAGGTCGTCAAGAGTGCAGGTAAACGGACACCTGGGACACTCCAGCAGGTGGGGCATAGTTTGATCTGGTGCGCCGCTCTCGCACTCGGTGTTGAAGGAACCAGTAATACCCCATTTTGCCAGATTATGTGTGCAGCGGCCTACTTGGGTACGCAATCGATTTGACAGACCTTTCCAAATAGGTGTAGTTCACTGCCGGCAGCCAGGTGTTCTTATGGCTTTAAGAAGTAGTGAGGTGGTGGACACTTCTCTTGCCATAACTTGCTTCGTACTTTAGGTGGTCTGTCTTGGATTGCCTGAGTGGAGCGTAGGAAGCTTTTGCAGCTTTTTAGTCTGCCCGAGGTAGTTCTGTGGTCATAGAGCGGATGTCGGGAATCGGATTCTTGGTTCTTTTTTTCCAGCGCGCATGCGAAATCCCTTCGAACAGCAGGTGGGGCAATACCTGCTAGCGGATACAGCTTATTGAGGGGTGTCGGTTTTAGGCAACCCGATATTATCCAGCACGTCTCGTTTAGAGCTGTATCTACTTGCTTTGGGTGAGCGGATCGGTGCCACACTGGGCACGCAAATTCGCCAGCAGAAAAACATAGGGACTGCCGGTTGTCCAAAGAACATTGGGTGCTGCTCCCCAGCTAGTGGAAACTAGGCGACGACGTAACAAATTGTTTCGGGTCGCGACCTTCTGTTTCGTACTATGACAGTGTGACTTCAGTGACTTATACGTTAAGGTGTCCAACGTGACACCTAGATACTTTGGATTGGGGTAATATTCTACATTAGTTCCTCGCCACCAGATGTTGAGTGTCTGGTTCGAGTTCCTATTGCGGAGGTGGAATGCACACGACTGTGTCTTGAACGGATTCGGTCGTAGAGCATTACTATCACAAAATTTCCCTAGTACGTCCAGTGCTTCTGTCAATTTGTGTTCTATATTTTCGAAAAACTCGCTGACTGTGACGCTAGTGCCAGGTCATCCGCGTATAGAAACCGCTCAGTGTGTTGGGTGTTAGGTTGATCGTTAGTACTTATAGATGTTAAAAAGCACTGGCGCCAACACACTGCCTTGAGGAAGACCGTTCCTTTGCCGTCGCCATCTACTCTTACCAGATTGAAAGTAATAAACCTGGAATCGGTGGTTGTGCATGAGTTCGCTTAGTATACGCACAAACGGTTTTACCCTGGTCGTTGGTAAGAGTGATCACTTTGCCGAGTTGTCTTTTGATATCTATGGTGTCGTAAGCTGCGGAAAGATCAACATATACACCAGTGACTTTGTTAGACTCGTACCCATTATCTAAATATTCCACTAGTCGGAGGACCTGGTTGGAACAAGGCTTGCCAGGCCTAAAGTCGACCTGCTCAGGAATTAATGCTGAATCAATTGCTGCTTTAAGGCGGTTAAGTAGCAGTCTTTCAAACAGCTGATAGGTGTGGCATAGCAGGGAAATAGGCCGGTAGATTTTGGGGACGTCTGAGGGTTTACCTGGTTTCGGCAGAACAACGATTTTGATCTTTCTCCAAAGTTTGGGTATGTGTGCGGTAACCATGCACTCATTAAAAAGTTCTAGAAGCCACGATACAGATAAAGGCCCCAGTTGTTTGATTTGCTTCACCGTAAGATCATCGGCACTACCAGCTTTACCATTTTTTTGTGCCTTAATGGCCAGAATGATGTCAGTGAGTGTAAAAGTTATGCTTATTTCGGTGGAGTTCGCAGGAGGTTTGCCGTTGAGGAGCAGTTGTTGAGCTATTTGATTGGGTGTGACAAAACCTTGATTGGCAGGTTTCGGTGGGTCTCCAGTAAATCTATGTATTGTAGACCAGCCTTTTTTACTATTGTGGGCCATGTAGGGGTTGGTAACAGTAGAGATCCATTTTTGTCTTCTGTTTTCACCGACCATGGTTACCAACTTTTCTCCAGCAACAAGTGTATCCTCAGAGAAAGAGTCATTTTCAAACAGTTCTTCGTAGATTTCAAGAAGTGTGGAAGACTCTGGGGTTAGGCCGGGTACGTACGATGTGGGGCAGCCTCTGGGAATGCTTTGACGCGACACAGTCGAGATAGTTTCAACGAACTGATCGTAATTGGAAGGTGTAGGTTCTATGTCACGTAGTTTTACTTCTACGTCTATTGAGAACTTCTCCCAGTTAACCTTCTTCGAGAAACAAAGCGTGTTTTAAAGGAACCTGTCGTGGTTTAATTGCCGCTCTTAACTCACACTTATGGCTTATGTTATGTGTTTGGTATTGGTTGGCAAACCAGTTTTGAACATCTAAGAGGATTAATATTATTACTGACAAAGATTAGATCTGGGTTGTTCCCACGTTTCTAACTCGGCTGTTGAATGATGCAGGCAGGTTGACATCATGAACTAGGGATAGTTGGGAGGCATCAGCCTATTCCTCGTCAAAGTTTCCAACAGTGTTGGTTTCAGGGTATCCCCAGGATGGACTGTGGCTATTACAATCTCCTCCGACTATTTTAGTATGCTGACCGTCAAAGTTTGGTGTTTTATGGAATTCAAAAGCCTACTTTAGAGTATCTATAAGCAGGAAGTACCATCGTGGTGTTTGGGCTATTTTGATGACATGATGATCTCTTAATAACTTCTAGCTAAAGTGTAAAAATGTATTCATTTATTTATTCGTGTATTGTAACACACGGCTACACATCATTTCCAGTATAAGCTGACGGTACCTACGGAAATCCTATACAATGCGAGATTAGCATAAACTGGAAATGTATAGCTTGATGTGTAGCCGTGTGTACGACAACAAAAAAGGATTTAAAAAAAAACAATTTGCAAAAAAAAAAATGTAGTAAATTTTACTTTCGGAGTACGGTGCCAAAAAAGACAATGAAACAAACAAAAGTCACCGACTTATGAAAATAAAAATCAATTACCTAGTGTTTTTTTTTTTTGTTAGTCGGTTATTTTTTTGTACTACCTTACCAGAAACGTAACGCTGGTATGGGTAACCATGGTGGTTTGTGTGCGAATTCGTCGCGTGCTTGGCCGGTTTTAAATTGCTAGCTCGACTCGCTTGTCGCGTATCGCCGATGGTGAGGCAGGTGCTTCACTAAGGTACCTAAGCAAACTCAATTAAAACTAAGTGTTTGTCCAATCCGCTAAACAAAAACTCGTGGTCCATCGACCTTTACATCGACCGACGAGACTAATCAAACAAGTTTTTGTTCACAGTCTGATAAACCAAGTTGCTTATACACCCAAATGCTAATAAATACAGCATGTTGTGTCAGACGAGTGTGGTGGAAGGTGGAATAGCCAGGGTAGCCCACGAAATTCAAATTTTCTTACGTGTTTAGGTTTTTTGCCATTAGCAGGTCAGTGTCGGGTTGTATGTTGCTTGCTAATATGATTTGCGGCCGCAATACGCTTGTATTTACCATAAAAAAAACTATTAAAGCCATATTTGTTACGGCCGCGAATCATATTTTAAGCAACATACAACCCGACACTGACCTAATTGCAAAAAACCTAAGAAAACTTTAATTTCGCGGGTGCTTCCACCTTATGAGTGTGGAACAGTCGCCAGCGCATCAAGTTACTACAAACTGTCAATTTTTTCCTTCGATTTTTGACTTACCGTCAACATTTCATAATTTAAAATAATTTGGACAATTTTTACAGTGCTGGCAACTGTACATACAGATCATCATACTGAACAACTTTTCCACGGGACCTTCAATAAGGTATTCGCAAAAAAAAGATCAGCTGTCGTATTAATTTCCTTTTATTTCATGCATTAACAGTTTAAAAATATACATAGATGTTTAAGATTTCCTATGCTAAAAAAAATGCATTGCTTGTGAAAAGTTACAAAATTTAATATTGTTATTGTGTACACACTATCGCATTAGGTAACCCTACGACTATCTTACAGATAGTCGAAAGATGGGGAAAAACAAAATAAATAAAATTCGATGGTTTGTCATATGAGAACCCAATCTGACACATGCTGTATACAGCGATAATATGCAGAATCCCGTCCTAAACTGGCTATTATTTAATAAAAAAAATAACAAGTTTGAGAAGTAGCTATACGAAAATGGTTTTAGGAGACTATAGAAAAATAGTACAGGGGCCATGGAGGTTTTTAAAGATGTATTTTTTTAAAGTGTAAAAGGTTGGAAGTTTGCCCTTCAATATCTTCGTAATTAGAAAGTTCCCAGCCCAGCAGGGCTATTGCGTAACTCTTTTGACAGTTCATAGTGATCATCACTTGGCGAGTTTTGATATACCTACAATGATAGTTCTGCACGAGTAGCGTCAGTTGAAACCAACAAGAACGGTCATTGTATAAAACTCGCCAAGTGATGATCACTATGAACTGTCAACACAGATACGCCATAGCCCTGCAGGTGTGGTCCAGACCAAAAAGATATCGCAATGACGGAAATAACAAGTGCCTCCGACTTCGATGAGAGTGTTTTTACACCTTTTAAACTTTCTCTTTTAATTGTCACTTCTGTTAAACCGTAGTGTTAGCTGCTTGACATCACAACTAATATAATTATGCAATAAATACACATCACAACACATCATGATTTGACTCATGCATGCATGACCATATGCTGATATAAAATGTCCAAGGCAATAACTCCGCCTTTGCACGGTTATTTTTAATAAGTGCATAAATAAAACAGTGATATGTATAGTCAATTAGTCATTCTTCTAAAGCATGGACCTACATAATAACGACTTGAATAAGCTAGTAACTCAATACCCCCTCCTAACTTAGTACACACCTATGAGTCGCGTCGTGCCAGTCGCTTGGTTATCAAGCAAAAAGGTCAAACAACCTCTTTTTATCAATAAAAAACTAGTAATTTTACAACGAAAACATCGAATAGATCTACATTCACATCTACATTGCTCATCAGAACTCGACCATGGGGACATACTGTTGTGTTTTCGTATTAATTTTCGCATTTATTTCGGTAAGTTGACATTTGAATATTGTAATTCTTTTGTTCTTAAGATTTTGTTAGCGGTTGTGTTTCAAGACAAGTTTGGATCATATAACTATGTTAATTACAGGTTTAAGGTTTAGATATTCCGTGGTTCCACAGAATACTACAAGGTACCTATAGTGGTTCTAAAATTATTGATTGATTTAGTGGTTTTTAGTAAATGCATTTACAACTTTGAGTATTTTTTATAAACTTAGAGCAATATTGTTTTTTTAAGATGAAAATTTTATACTTTACGTTTTAATTTCCTTTTTTATTATTCATCTACTTTTGAATATTTGTATTTGTAGTGTGTGCTAATCACGGATTAGTTAAGTATAAAAGTTGGTTTATTAAGTTTTTTAAATAATGTAATCATTTTAATTTGAACCTAATGCAGAGACATAGGCTGCATTCCGAATTACAAAATAATCACTCACAGCGCTCACATCTATATTTTGCGTTCCGTTTTAGATATCACGATTATGACAGCTGAGAGCTGTCATCAATTTGGAACGCTCGTGAACGCGTTCACAGTGAACATAACCCCAAACCAAAACCTTTGACAAGACCTATTTTTGAAAATGGACGATATGTTGGTTGACTCTGCTGCACATACAACCCTCCAAGTTCAATTAACCCCATACAATAACTATTTTATGAAAAAGTCACTCAATGGGGTTAAATGAACTTGGAGGGTTGTATTGATGATTTGAATGATTATAATTCTGTAACTTCATACGTGTTACTGGTGCGATTGTTATCTTCAGCAACATACAACTTCACTCTGATCTGCAAATCTTAAGAAAATTTAAATTTCGCGGGCAACTCTTGCGCTTCCACCTTAGCAAAACAACACAACCTGTGAACAGAACTGTCATTTTTGACAGCGCTCACGGTGATATTTATTTGGGGCATGGTCGGTGTAATCGCAAGATGGCGCATGTCATGACGTCATCTATGACGATTCAAGGGACGTCAATATCGCGCTCACGGTAATACGGAACGGGTTTATGGACGCTCAAAGCGATTACAGCGTAATTCGGAATGCGGCCATAGTTGAAAATCTATTAGAGAAATTTGACAGATTGTAGTAGCTTGATGTGCTGGCTGCTGGCGTCTGTACTTACTGACATATGGGTAGTAGGTCTTTTGCAAATCTCGCAATCGAAGCTACGAGTAGGTCTTGCTGTAAGAAAACTCAATTCTGGGTTAAGCTCGCCGTTGTATGTACAATGTACATATAAGCTATTTATAGCATGTTCTGTGTATATCATTGTGTGAAACAAAGAATAAGAATTTTAAATCTTTTATATTAATTAAAGAAATATGAAGATTGCTATTTGTTTTTTTTATTTTTTATTATTTATGTTCTTATTTGTTTGATCTTTATATACTTGTCTAGACTTGTAAGTAGACAAAACTTCGCAATAAGATTTGCGTAAACATTATTTATTTTATCAATGTTTATACTACTTAATAGTTGTAAGGTCAACTTATACGGCGAAACATCACGTGATCAGTCTCGATCTTGATAACTAATGAAATGATGATAAGACAAAAAATACGTTTTCGATCGGGATTTGAACTACAAAACAATAATAACTAATTGGAATAACTAACGGCTTGTTTGTTCAACATGGGCACCGGGAAAGGCACTCCTAGCTTCAAAAAAAATGTACGAAATCTTTTTTTTAGCCGACTGTCAAGGAAGGGTTATTTACTAACCTCTGGTGTCCCACTGCTGAACAAAGGTTCCTCCCACCGGTTCTCACTACTCTCGGCGTGTGGCAAATTTTCAGCCAATTTCCCACAAATGCCTCTAAGTCAACACGTCAGCGCTTTCTAGGACTTTCAAAAAATACAAAAAAAGAAGAAACCCTTATGCTAAAATTTTTGAACGTTCTCTTCATAGTTCTTAAGCTTTTCTACACAAGTCGACAACGTTACTTCTGATATGAATGGACTAACAAAAACATAAAATATTATTGGAGACAAACATTTTCGAGCTCGCTTTTAGGAGCTGAAGATGAAAAAATCTTACCTATACTTATTCTTTATATCTCACTACATAGTATAAACAAAGTCGCTACCCGCTGTCTGTCCCTATGTATGCTTAGATCTTTAAAACTTCTCAACAGATTTTGATGCGGTTTTTTTAATAGATAGAGAGATTCAAGAGAAGGTTTAAATGTATAACATTACACTCGTGCGAACCGAGGCAGGTCGCTAGTTGCACATAAAATGAAAAGAAATACACACAAAATTACGACATATAGCATAGGTACAACGGCGGGCTTAACCCAGAATTGGGTTTAGGCATAATCTTCTTGAAATGATGCTGCCGGCGTGGTGCCCATACAGACTAGCGAGGAACTTGACCTCTTCACCACGAATGCGTTATTTTACTTGTTTCAGCTCACAGCGGCGAATATACCTGTAGTTCCAACGCTAAAACTACACGACGGCAAAGAGCTCCCAGCAATCGCTCTAGGGACTTGGCTGGGAAACAATTCAAAGGTATTTATTTTAGGATATAGGTAGACACTACTAGTGCCCAGGGTCTGGAAGACTTACGTCTGCTCCACGAGCTACGGGCTCACGTGATACGCGTCTTTCGACCACGACTGGCACCGTGGATGGGGCCTACACAACTGACCCCTTTTTTTTCGGATGGGAAATCATTAAATGACCCCTCCCACACTGGACGGAGCGGAAGGGAGTGTCATACTTGTACTGACTAGAAAGAACCCATCCATGTTCCTGCTTTTGCTCTTTGCGTTCCAGGGCCGCGGTATCTCTTTCGAACAGTCCCGCAACCCTGGCAGGCATCGGTCGGCCCTTTATCAGACCCCTACTCGTTTGCTAACATCTCTTTCCAACACGAACGCGTCGTCGACACGGCCTGTCGTCATAATACGGACGGACGAGCGAGCTGGCCCATTACTCACCGTCCCAGGCCCGACATCACCGACTCCTTGATCATTCAAAAGTGCTGTGACTTCAGCGTTCGCCTCTATTTGCCTCTTTGGGAGATGCAGGCGTGAATCGTGTAAATAAAATGTGGTTTTCCTTTCTTCTATCATTCTAAATTGAATTAGCCAGCGAAACTCCGCATACTTACCCGGTCTCTATATCTAATCATGACAAAACAACAAACTAATAATCTAAAAATGTAAAAATCTTGTACTCAAAAAACAGTAAGGTTTTGAAAAATAATCTGACTTTCCCCCAACATGGTCGCTTGGAGCCCGGAGTGAACGAGGTGGAACACGCAGTGTCCTGGGCCATAGATGCAGGTTACCGCCACATCGACACCGCGTTCATCTACAAGGTTGAAGACCAGGTCGGAAGGGCCCTCGCTAAGAAGATTGCAGAAGGCATCAAGAGGGAGGAGCTCTTTATTACTACTAAGGTTTGTTATTTTTTTTTGTATTCTAGAAGGCGCGGCGTATGGGTAGGGTACCCTAGAGAGATTTGAGATACTGTTACGAGCTGAATAAGGGATAAATTAAAACACCACCAATAAAACACCAAATATTCATCACAAAACACTATCTCTATCAGAAATTCACCACTGATCATTATTCACTTGATATCGCCCTTGAAGTTCACTTCGATTCGCTTCGTTGTTTAGCTAAAATCAATCTGACTGCTCCGGCAACCACAACGGCTATTTATATGCCGACCCATTATTCGAGAAACTTCCACAACTTTCTGGAACCTTCTTCACAGCTCCATAGTGAAACATTCTAGACTCGAACTTAATCTAGAATATTCTCAAAAAACAGCCGACGTAACAATACCCTATAGAAGCTACCAGAATTACTATCACAGAATAAAATCTGTGATTCCATGCCCTCGTCATCATCGGCCTGCCTTTACCCAACTATGTTGAGGTCGGCTTCCAATCTAACCGGGTGCAGCTGAATACCAGTACAATACAAGGAGCGACTGCATCTGACCTCCACCATCCAGTACTGGGTAACACAATACCCCTTAATTTGTACAATACAGTGGACTGCCCATGTCACTTGACATCTGGAAATGTATAGGTAAAATATACCGTGTTGAGCAATAAACATTTGTATTTGTAAGACTGGTTATCCATGCATTTGTTATTAAAACTATCCGGTTTCAAAAATGTAATATTGATGGGTGATATAAATATAAACATCAAGGTATGAAATGTAATATCGAGCTATCTCGACCTACTTTCTTTCTTTGGTATGATACCTGCACATTATGAGCCAACTAGAGGATGTAGCTGTCTGGACCATGTGATAATTAAAACTAAAGCTTCTTCTCTTACATTTATTCTTCAATCTGCAGTAACTGACCACGAGGCGACCCTTTTCTGTTTGCGCTTAAGTGGACAAAACCACAAAGCAAAATTTGTGAACAAAATTGACTTTGAGAAACTGAACGACGATTGCAAAAATATTGATTTTAATAGTGTGTACGATAATAACATAAATCCTAATGACCTCATGACTTTTTTTATTCAAAACTTACAAAAAATTATAATTAACAACACAATAAATATTAAAATACCTAGAAGTAAAATTACTATAAAACCGTGGATTACTCCTGGCCTCCTGAGGTGCATAAGAACAAGAGACAGAATGCATTACAAGCTAAAACATAATCCTGACAATAATGTCTTAAAAATATCCTAGAAAAGATATAGAAATTTTTGTAATGATATAATAAAAAAATGTAAGAGACAACATGACAGGAATATACTTGATTCGGCTGGAAGTGATAACAAAAAACTTTGGTCCGCTATTAAAACTATTACCAACCTGAAAAATTCAAACGCACCACCGTTGGAACTTTTGCATACCAAATCATTCCCACAAGATTCAGTTAACGCAGTAAATTCCTATTTTGCAAACGTGGGTATGGAGTTGAAAAGTAAAATTCCAACTGGTCTTTCTCCACTCCCAACGATCGCGGCAAATGTTAAATTCTCCTGTAACTCTTTTGTGCTTTTGGAGACATCGGAAGAGGAAGTAGAGGGAATCATCGATAACCTTCGCTCAGATTGTGGAGCAGGGTGGGACAATATACGGTCAACAGTCCTTAAGAATTTAAAAAAATATATAGTCCTGCCCCTCACTTATATCCTGAATAGATGTTTAGCAGAAGGCATTTTTCCGGATTCCCTTAAAAAAACGATTGTTATCCCTATTTTTAAGAGTGGTAGCAAGGAAGATGTGGCTAACTATCGTCCAGTTTCTTTGCTCACCTCTATTTCAAAGGTATTTGAAAGGATTATTAATAGCAGATTTGTGAAATTCTCAGAAGATAAAAACATCCTATCACCTAACCAGTATGGCTTCAGAAAAGGAAAATCTACAACCGACTGTATCGATACTTTCACGCAATTTATTGTAAGTAAATTGGATGATAGGAAAAAATGCTTGACTATATTTCTGGACCTTCAGAAAGCTTTTGATACTGTGTGCCCGCGTATATTAATATCCAAGCTAGAACATATGGGAATAAGGGACACACAATTAAAACTATTCGAGAACTATTTACAAGATCGATATCAATCAGTTCGGATAGGCGATACTCTGAGTGAAGAAAGACCGATAAATATTGGAATCCCACAAGGCAGTATCTTGGGCCCTCCTCTCTTTCTTTGCTATATCAATGATCTTTGCCAGCTAAACATTAGAAACTGTCATGTTATGTCTTATGCCGACGACACTACATTAACGTTTTATGGTAACTCATGGGATGAAACTTTTGTTGCTGCCCAGGAAGGTTTCAATATTGTAACTCATTGGCTTGCTCTCAACAAACTGACCTTAAATGCCTCCAAAACTAAATACATTGAATTTACAATACATAATGTTGCATCAAATACTAATAATTTTGGTGTTTATGCACATACATGTAATCCTGTACCCACTAACTGTACCATGTGCCCAATGATTTCAAAAACAGAATCGATAAAATACTTAGGCATAATAATGGATAAAAACTTATCTTTCAAACAACACATTTCACATCTGGTCCAGAAAACTAGAAAACTCGTTCATATTTTTAAAAATCTTAGGCATGTTGCGAGTTGGAAACTGGTTAAAACTGTGTACGAATCCCTTTGCCAATCAATCTTATCGTATGGTATTTCCACCTGGGGCGGCTCTTATAAAACCAATATCCTAAACATTGAAAGAGCTCAACGACTTCTCCTAAAAATTGCTCTCTTCAAACCACGTTTATACGCTACATCAACCCTCTATAACGAAGCAAAGGTATTAACAGTCAGTCAGCTTTATATACTGCAAACAGTTATAAAAAAACATTCCTCTATAGACGTCTCAACGGCTAGAAAGAAGGCTAATACTAGGCGATCCTATGAAGTCTGTGAAACAACTCCGGTAAGAACATCTTTTGCCCATAATTTCTTCAATTTCAGAGCAAGCAGACTGTATACTAAAATTAACAAAATTCTTGCAATTGTTGACTTGCCTAGGGTAGAATGTAAAAAGAAGCTTATACAGTGGCTTTTAGAACTAGATTATGAAGAAACGGAAAAATTGCTTACTATCTTATCTTAGTCTAGCGTTTTTAATAAATACATACTCCCTCCCCTCACGCACACATTCGTATACCCATCTATCTTTACACATACACACACACACACTACACTATCTTACACTCTCTCACACAACACCACAAAACATACACAACACCTTCCACTTCACACTCACACTTTCAAACACACACACACACGTACTTTTATGTCTATTTTTATTTTTAATTAGTACCTTTTCTTGTTATTCTTACAATAGTCATTCATACATGTCTTACGTTCAACAATTGTCATATAATCCAAATCTCGGCGAGGGGGGCCAGGAGTCCATAGCACAGGGTATCCTAGTTTGGATTCCTGACTCCCACAAACCTTTGTACCTACAATTTTTGAAAGACCTCTATACTGTAATTGTACTTTGTGGGAGAAAATAAATCTTTATTATTATTATTATTTGTGAGGCAAAATTACCTAATACTGGTACCGACAGCTAACAGCTGGCTCTTGCAAGTAGATATCGATTTTATTTGCGTCCACAAGCTCACAAACAACCTTCACAAGATGTAAAAGCTGACCTAGTGAAGGTCACGAGAATCCACTGGATGTGAGAAGCGCAACACCGGCCGATGAAACCGGTTTAACTTCGTAGAGGTCTATATCCAGCAGTCTTCCAGCTGAAATTATGAAGATGTTCAGAAGTGGAGGTCTTACTTTACAAATACAAAAAAGTTTATTGATTCATAAAAAGTATTACAATATTTAGGTATGGCACGGTACTGGATCACGCACTAGGATACCCTGTGTCGCAGGATCCAATCTCTTTCGACAGATAATATAAATTATAAAATATATGAACATAGAACAAATGCAGCGTTTACAGTATAATTAATTAAATTTTCACACCACCTGCTCGAAAATGTCAAATTATATGTCAAGCAACCTTAACCTAAAGTGAGTCATTAGTGGCCGGGGGCACAGCCGGTCAATAATGTTGTACTGGATTTCATTATGACCCGCTGGTCAATAATGTGATTTGAATTTGGAATCTCACATGCTCAGCTAAATTGGCAGTATAGTACTAACAAACACCCTTTGGTGCCAGAAAGAGGAAAGCTATTCTCGATACCCTTACTACGCGTGGATGATATTCTCGATTTCCTACAAAATCATAACGACTGCTTCTTCATATCGTTGCACTGTTTTCGAAGACATAATATTGTAAGAATAATTAGATAACTACGAACCATTTTTTAAAAGGAATGGAATAACATTAAAACTGGCATTAATAATAGCAAATATCGTACCGCGCCGTAATAGTAATTAGCTGTAACATTAGTTAATTTATTTTAAGTAAACTGCGCTAAGATTTCTGTGGATTTTGTGAATAAATAAATAAAACCTATGTATACTACAGTCGATTTATCACATTTTATCAAAAATACTCTATTTTCACGATCGTCTCCAATGACGTTCTATATTCAAAATGCATACAGCCAATCATCCAAAACCATTCTACCAGCCCTGTATAAAGCTTAGTTTACACAAACGCCACTTCCATGAGAGTGATATCAATAGACACACACGACAAAACCGTAGAAGAGACTTTTTTTTTTGAAAATCGAATTGATCGAGTCTTGGCTACTTATTGGTAGACGCAACAAAGGCGCAAATATGTTATTCTTACTGTTTGTTTATTTAAAATACTTTGTTTTTCGTACTATGGCTATTATTTTCTCACAGTAGGTGTAAAAAGTAAAGTATCCTCCTCTGGGCTAAAGTTGTGTCTTTGCCTTGGGCTAGCTTGAATCCCTCGCTGCATTCAGGATTCTTGTATTAACTCCCTCGCTTCGCTCGTGAGTTAAACTCTTAACTCCCTCGCTGCGCTCGGGAGTTAAATCCCGAATCCTTCATTGCGCTCGAGATTCAATATGACGCCCGTGACATAAGACACAACTTTAGCCCCTCGGTGCATAATCTACTATTAGGACAAAAAGGTAACCAAGTGTATGTGTATATGTGATGAGTATGAGTGCGTATGTGATGTGTGTGTGTATGTGATGATGAAAACTTTAATGGTTGAACGATAAGAGGTTTTCCGTTTCAGCATAATTAAGCCCAAGCAACCCTCTGTTCCACTTAGGTTTCTTATGTGTGCGCTGATCCGTTACGTCTGTTATAGACGACATTATGTTTCATCACCCCTACCCCCTTAGCAATGATGCGGCATGTAATTATGGACAACCAGTGTTTCATAAGTCATTTAATCATTTGTTAACACAGGTACAATAAATAGTTGTTATAAAACATTACAAGCGCGCTATGTTATGCCCGAAGTCAATTTCAATTACTTATCCTGTTCTTGTCTATACCCACAGCTATGGAACAGTGAGCACGCTAAAGAAGCAGTAGTGCCCGCACTGCGTGCCTCGCTCGCCAGCCTCGGACTGGACTATGTGGACCTGTACCTCGTGCACTGGCCGGTTGGGCAGTTTGTGAGTATATCTCATGTTCCTAAATATTTTCCTTAACTACAGGGTGTAACAAGACCCTTCACGAAGCCGTCCACTAAGCATTCTGTACATCAAACTGAGTAACTTTAAGGGCATTACATTGCCCAATGACCTTGAGCATGCTGCCCCGTACTAACTTACGACGAAACGACGAGAGAGAGAGGGACGAGTGCGGGAGTGACATAGTGTTTTTCGCGAAATTTTGGATTTTTATAAAATATTTTAAAATATTAAAAGAAATAAGAGAAAAAAATCAATACACATTGTTAAATACGTCATTACGTATTTTTTGGTATAAAATTCATGCCGAGTTATTGAGCCGTTATAGAGAAAATTTTCACTTTAGGTTGAAAAAGGACCTATTTATTACGATTTTTTGATAAAATTTGAGTTAGTTTATTAACATTTTAAACAATACAATGTATTTGTGATGACCTTTAGTTTAACATATATTTTTTATATTGAAAACGCACAAAAGGATTCATCTACAAACTTCTCTAAACACACGGTATTTTCAGGATTTGAGCGATGTAATCCCCTTAACTAGAAAATTATTGCTGGGAAACGACTTTTTCTTTGGGGTGAAAGATCTCGTTTTACGGTAGGATTCAATGTAACGAACTCAAAACATTGTGCTAATGGCTGCATTGAATAGTACGGGGGCTGTGGAGGTGTATATAAAGTAAAAATCTTACATTAAAAACATGTATTTGAAATAAAACTTTTAAAAAAGTTGGAACTTTGACCCCCAATATCTCCATAACTGAAGGTTCCCAGGTATGGTCTAGAACAAAAAAATAGTCAGAATGACGGGGAGAACACGTGCCTTTCGGCTTCGCTAAGGGTCTTGTTACACCCTATAATGTAGTTTTAGTTGAAATTTTGAACTTCTTGTGGAGGGTTTCATTTCTTAAAGGGAAGTGTTATTCTTAATACGATATTAATTACAACACAACAGAAATTTTAATTTTGACTCTACTTTAGTAAAGACTGTCTCGTTGTTAGATGTCGGAAGCGCGGCTGCTGGGCATGAGGTCCTGGGTTCGATGACTAGGGGGCCTAAAATGGAAGCTTTATCAGAATCATATTATGAATCACATTAAAAATTTAAAACTCTTAAAATGGAATTTGTGGTAATAACCAAACCACAAAGTCCATTTTAAGAGTTTTAAATTTTTAACGTGATTCGAATTATGATTCTGATAAAGCAGCCATTTTAGGCCTACTGGTCGGAAAAAGTGTTATTGGATTTTTCCATCAGAAATTTCTCAGTAACAGCGACGGAGTCTGGATTTGTGCCCGGTTGATCGCAATAGGCTTGCCTTGTATTACATGGGACTTAAACATAACTGGCTAAATATGAGTGTGCACCTCTGCCTTACCCTTCGGGGACTGCAGGCGTGATGATAGGTTATAAGTCCTTGTTTGAATTTGCAAATGTGTGTGATGAAAGTTGCAGTTGAAATGTTATGAATGGAGCAATAACCTAGTATAACTTCAATTTTGAAAAGGCTTACTTTTTTTTGTTCTGATATGATGAAGAGTTGTAAACCCATCCGCCTCTTCTTTCGTTTATGATCCCTCCTCGCTAGGATCGCCCTCCGGGCAAAAACCCATCCGCTTCTTCTTTCGTTTATGATCCCTCCTCGCTAGGATCGCCCTCCGGGCAAAAACCCATCCGCTTCTTCTTTCGTTTATGATCCCTCCTCGCTAGGATCGCCCTCCGGGAAAAAACCCATCCGCTTCTTCTTTCGTTTATGATCCCTCCTCGCTAGGATCGCCCTCCGGGCAAAAACTAATCCGCTTCTTCTTTCGTTATGATCCCTCCTCGCTAGGATCGCCCTCCGGGCAACAAT
Source organism: Eugnorisma glareosa (assembly GCA_947578425.1). Classification (NCBI taxonomy): domain Eukaryota; kingdom Metazoa; phylum Arthropoda; class Insecta; order Lepidoptera; family Noctuidae; genus Eugnorisma; species Eugnorisma glareosa. The sequence goes on from OX387985.1 coordinate 12,696,049, forward strand.
CCGCTTCTTCTTTCGTTTATGATCCCTCCTCGCTAGGATCGCCCTCCGGGCAAAAACCCATCCGCTTCTTCTTTCGTTTATGATCCTTCCTCGCTAGGATCACCCTCCGGGCAAAAACCCATCCGCCTCTTCTTTCGTTTATGATCCCTCCTCGCTAGGATCGCCCTCCGGGCAAAAACCAATCCGCTTCTTCTTTCGTTTATGATCCCTCCTCGCTAGGATCGCCCTCCGGGCAAAAACCCATCCGCTTCTTCTTTCGTTTATGATCCTTCCTCGCTAGGATCACCCTCCGGGCAAAAACCCATCCGCCTCTTCTTTCGTTTATGATCCCTCCTCGCTAGGATCGCCCTCCGGGCAAAAACCCATCCGCTTCTTCTTTCGTTTGTGATCCCTCCTCGCCCTCCTGGCAAAAATGTTACCGGGTATTGTCCGCATAGTCATGCAGTCACACAGAAGATCCTTAACCATTTCTCCACTTTACAAACCATAATAAAACTGTAAACTTCCAGAACAACGGAACATACGACTACACAGACTACGTGGAGACCTGGCGCGGCATGATCGAAGCCAAGAGTTTGGGCCTCACCAAGTCTATCGGAGTCTCCAACTTCAACCAGCAGCAGATTGACAGGCTTTTGGAACTGGGACTGGAGAAGCCTACGGCACTGCAAGTCGAAGTAAGTATCTGAAGTTATAATGCAATGAGTTATAAAAATACATCGAGTTTGACATCCTGTCACACAGGACCCACTGGTATTAGTGACACGGACGATGAAACGACCCAGCCGAAGTTTTCTAACGGTCGTTTTCAATAACTTACTAACAGTAAACGGATCGTTGCTATCTCAGATAAACAGTTAAAGAAACATCAACTGTCAACCCTCCGAGAGACAGATAAGTGACGTGGATGGGATACTCCTGTCAATTCATTGCTAACTTTGTTTATAGAAACACCGATAGCTACTAGAGTAAGGCAAATTATTTTGACGGCACGTTTGGCGCTGTGGCTGAGCGATTGGCTGCTGCGCTGCGTGTTGCAGGTTTGATCCCCGCATGGAACAAATATTTTTATGACCTTCAGGTAGTTGTTCCGGGTCTGGCTGTTTGTGCATGTGAGTTTAAATGTTTGTAACCGCACCCACGATACAAGAGAACTTACTAGTGAGGACAAAGTTAAAAAAAAAAACCGTTATAGGTAAGCAAGTTATAGAGAACGGCCGTTAATCGATGTGTAAATAAGGATGTGTTTAGATAATGTTATTGGCCCATGATGGGCTGAAGCGAATAATAAGCTAGTTCAGGAATTTATCAATAGCATCAAGGGATGCTTTGATGATAATATTTGTGCCATAATCTATGTTTTTGGTGGACATTGAACTTAAAAGGTGAAAGATGTGTTGCAGTTTATTGCAGCTATGCATCACACGGGGCCTTTCGGATAAGTCGCTTTTGCATGTTAGGCATCCAATAGATATGGTGGGGCCTAGCGTACGTGAATACGGGGCAGGCGTAGGTAGGGAGTGAAGCCTGCCGAGAGCGAAAGCGGCGCGCGAACGCACCGTCCTACTGTGCTCCCCGAAAGATAAGCGTCGCCGTCGGTCGCGGATAACACCCAAGTCGCTCTCGCTCTTCCCAAGGGATCGGCGGGCGTGCCAAACATTGCGATCTGGTCTGGGAGTGGGTGGGAAAGATCTGTTCGGTCTGGAGAAGAGAACCTGCCTGACTCATATCAGGATTGACGTCAATTCTCCATATCTAGAACCATTCGCCTAAAGCAGTGTTTCTTAACCACTGGTGGTCCGCGGCGCCATCCTAATAAATAAGACAAGTGACAACGAGTCGTCAAAACGCGGCGCGATTCCGAAGGCACGAAACAGAAACTGATCTGCATCTACAATAATAGGAACAATACAAACATCAATAAACTTACACACTAAGGAACAACAAACATGAAAGGGGCAAAACTTAAATAACTACTTATGTCTAAGCTGTTATTTGAAAGGGGTAGCATGGTATTGCAAATATCCATAGGCGAGGGTGATCATCTGGCTGCCTGATTATTTTCCTCTCTATGGCCAATAAGAAAACGTAGGTTAACTGGCGATTTGTGGGCGTACTAGGCACACCTCTGCCTACCTCGTCAGAGAATAAGGTCCTAATTTAATCTTATTTTCCACAACAGCTGAACCTTAACCTGCAACAACCAGACCTGCTGTCCTACTGTGCCCGCCAGGACATCCGCGTGATGGGCTACACTCCCTTCGGCTCCCTGTTCTACAATAAGGCGAAGCCCGACGCCCCGCCCCCAAGGGTCGATGACCCGGCGCTTCTGGAGATCGCGAAGAAATACAACAAGACTGTGCCGCAAGTCTCATTGAGATATCTGGTAAGTTTTTAGCAGAAAAAGATAACCGGAATAAAAATCTGAAACAATTTGAAACTTGGTGATGCACCACCGTGCATTTAGTTTAGCTGTTGAGTTTAGTGCCATCATTTGGCAACTTCTACTCTTAAAGAAGGGATGAGTGGTGGCCCAATAGAAATAGCTCTGGCTGAAGCGTTGCAGGTCGTGGGGTCGAACCCAGAAATACTTTTTGCAATTTTTTTCATCACCACTGCTCTCAATCTCAAAACGGTGAAGGAAAACATCGTGAGATACCCGGTCTGTCCGTTAAGGTGGAAGCGCAAGGGTAGCCCGCGAAATTTAAATTTTCTTACGTGTATTACATATATATTTGCAGGTCAGTGTCAGATTGTATTAGTTACAGAATTTTAATCATTCAAATCATCAATAAAACTCTTCAAGTTCAACTTTCAAAAGTGTCTGCTGCTACAGTCACAAGGCATAGTAACTTGTGATAGTACCTAGGTACTGTAGTTGCCCAATCTAAAACGTAGCTATCTTTATAGAAAAGAATGAGCAAGAAACTCCATGGACACTCTTTTACCTACTCGACATCTTTCACTGTTCCCCGCGTAGATTACAGCCCACTCCCTCTTATAGAGAAGAGGAACCTAGAAGTAGAACATCATAGACAGCTTGTGTGTGTGTCAAGTTAAGATGTTGTTGAATCATTTCTTCTCTTTCCCAGATCGAGTTAGGAGTGATCCCGCTACCGAAGTCGGTGACAAAATCCCGCGTCGAACAGAATATTGATGTTTTCAATTTCAATCTGACTCAGGAAGAAAGAGCTGTACTGAAAACCTTCGACAGAAACTACAGGACCATCCCACAACTGAAGTGGTTGGACCATCCATATTATCCTTTCGAAAAGACTCAGGCGAAACAATAATGTTATTTTCTCTTTCGTATCTTTCATTATAACGTCTGAACAGAAAAAGATTTTTATTTTATGTACCTACAGATGCCAGCACAAGTTACCGGAAAAGGTCAAATTTTCCCAATCAACTTTGAACCTAATGGTTCAGCGATAAAGTTGAAAATCTATTAAAGTTTGACAGATTCTAGTAGCTTGATCTGCTGGCGTCTGTACTTACCCCTTTTTAACTGTCCACACTAACTCATGTCATGTTATTTATTATCTTTACCAGTGGTTAAGCAAGCTTGACTCTTCCTAAGTATAAAAAATCAAGAAATCATGAGAATAGTTCTCTAATCCCAATGTAGAATGGTAATCATTACTGTTACAAGTTGAAGTTGTTCATTATAGGTGTTTAAGTCGCGAGTTAATAGGCTTCTTTTGGGTTAGCTCGTTCCATCGTCGACCTCATCTCTGTCCTCAGGACTAGATTGAGGTCAAGAGTAGGCTCAATTGATATAAAAAGTATTTTTTTATTTAATGTTGAAAATTAGGTTCCACCCAGGCGCGCCTACTATAGAGAGGGTACAATAGTATATTTTGTAACAAGTAGGGAACTTTGTTATTGCAGCCAAGGCGGAATTAACGCCCGAGCCGTAGGCGAGGTGTTATGGAGCCCAGAACTAAAATAAATATAATATTTAGCAGCAGTAAATAAAATATTTTGATTTTTTTAAAAAATACGCTCCGAATAGGTTCATTAAGTCATAGATGTTAAGGATTATTTTATTTGTACATCCAATGGTTGACGGTGATGGGGAAAATTCGCTTCTAGCGATACCTAAGCTATCGAACACGAGTTACCCGCTCAGGCAACACGCGTCTTGCGACAACAAGTACATACATACGTAGAAAATAAAATAAAAGTTGTTCAGAGCATTCCACAAGAAGCCACTGCGCCGCGGTACTCACGCGACGGAAACAAGCAAAAGGCCCGCGTCGCTTGACGCAACTCGCATCGCAGGAGGCCGTGGTTGGGTTTTAGAGTTAGACCTCTCTTGTACAATTTTGTGAATAGTTTGCTATGCATTAGTTTGACTTGCCATCACACAAGATAAGACAGAGTTATAATTTCACTAGTTAGGTCCTAATAGGGGGCGAGCCTATTACCATCGCCGGAGCACAAATCCAAACCCCGCTGCCGTTGGGAACATTCAATATCAAAAAAAGTCATATTTTTTTAAATTTACAAAATAAAAATCTTTATATGTATGTATATACACCATTTACACTTACAAATTATGACTATTTTGTATCACTTTTAAATCGATTTTAAATGTCAACACTGTGCTAGAATTTTTAGGCGGGAAACACTTCAGTATCAAGAACACATGACCAAGGAAAATCACCCTTACTGCAATACGATAGAGGTGCTGAGAATCGGCGACGTTGTTTTCAGGGTGACTATTTGCCCAACTGAGTCCCATCCATGACTGATGAAAATAAGCACTTTTGAACGTACAATTTTCATATGACGTTCCCCAAAAACGCTCATCCTTAAGACCACCAGACCAACGACGCAGTCTCGTACAGCCTTTGAAGGCTAGGAGATCAGACAGACAGTCGCTCTATGTGCTCCGGTTAGATTGGATGCTGGGTAGATAGGTATCAGATAATCCCAGGTACTTCATCCCCTCATCGCTTGCCCTTACCAAGATAGACGTGGACAGGCGACACTTTCAAACTTCTTCTAATATACTCATTTCTTACTTTATTCATTTTAGTCACTAGCTCCTCCGCTACATGTATATTTTTTTGTAATTCGTCTTTTTCATGCACGTACTGGTATTCAGCTGCATCCGGCTAGACTGGATGCCGACCCCTAAGTTGGGAAAAGGTTAAGCATAATCTCAGCTCTCAAGACTTCTTCAATTCTTTTACCAGCAATTGCTTTTTAATTTTCAAAATCGACATTTCCATTTCATGTTTCTCTTTCATAATCTGTTTCTCCATTTCGAATAGCTCTTTTTGTTTCCTCAGTTCGAACTCGACTATCTCTCTTTTTAGTTCTTCAATTGTTTTCTTCTCTTCTGTAACTTCTATGGGGTCTGTGACGTCATGTTTTAGATGCCCTATGATTGGTTTAATGTCCGAAGGGGGTAAGTCTATGTGCTCCGTGATTGGTGAACCTGTGACGAGGTAATCCTGTGATTGGTCGTCGGCTGATAGGCCTCCGCTGTCGTCGATTTTTGTGTCTTGCTCTGTTATTTGTTTTAGGCGGCTGTTCTGTAAAAATAAATAGTTTTTGTTTAGTGTTAGTTTTCGCTTGTAACTGTCTGACAGCTGGGTAAGGGTTGCGCCACATCAATGAGCTCGGAATCGCATTTTTCTATGTTTCGTCCAGAGCGGGAGCGCTATGGCACGCGGCAACATCAACGATGCGCTCGTCCGCTTGTCCTCGAGGAAATGAAGGTTCGACAGCGACAGAAGAGATGCCAATAGATGTGGCTCAACCCTAAAGCGTTATTCTAAGTCGAATATAATCCTTGTTCCAAAACATGTGGTAAACTTAAACAAATATCAACTTAACAACTGTGTAAATGGGGGCTATCGCGTATAAATTCGCCGCTAGAGGTGCTATTGGAGTGCGATGGCACCGAAATGTCAGATGTCATAGAGTGTACAATATCAAAATCAAAATATTTTTATTTCACATAGGCCTATAGATGGGCACTTATAAAACGTCGACAAAAAGGTGCACGGTTCGGGTTGGTCGTTTCCTATGGAGAAGAACCGGCAAGAAACTCCATGATTACTCTTTTCAAATCATTTGGTGTTACAATATTATCATGTTACAGCATTAGTACTTAAGTATGGGGGGACAGCATAGGCCCGACAATAGGTCGTTGCTTACTAAGTACAC